>OW121809.1:3477000-4155000 GCA_933228885.1 Leistus spinibarbis | reverse complement strand
ATCTCAGTACAATGTGTTTTTATTTGTTATATTAAGGAATACATCCTAATCTTAGCCAAAGATCATCCCAAAAAAGTTTTTAACTTTGTTCCAGATATAATCAAATTCTTTAATAACAACAATAGCTGCACCAACAACCAATCCAACAATTAAACCAGGTCCCCTAGGAATAATTGCTTTCCCAATACTAATTGCAGTATCAATGATCTGAATGTCATCCAATAAGGCATCTATTGTCAGTTCCTAAAAATAATCAAATAAATTACAACAAGATTTGGTACGCGTAGCGCACCAATGCGTTGAGCTAGCCTTTAGGTAAGATATGCGTTGCGAGCAGTGTTTTTTAATTATTATTGCCTTTTGGCTTACTATTTAAAGAAAATGTTATAGATATAAGAAGTCTTACAATTTTTTGTAGATTATATTGATAATAAGAAATTTTAGTGCATATTTTAAAATTCAAAATTATAATATTTAATAATTATTTCGGGCTTTGGGTTAACAATATGAAAAAAAAATTCTCACATAAAATATCTAAGAATAATTAGTAGAATTTTTGAGTGCTTTAATTTTTTTTATAAGGGCAGTATTAAGTGGGGCTCTTAATATTGGAACCCTATAACTCGGGAAGTATACGGTCGATTAAATTTAAACTGCGAGGTGATTCAAATGGGGTGCTAAATAATAGTTGTACTAAATTTGGTGTTAATCGCTCTGGTACTTTCAGAGGAGTAGAGGGCACAAATTTGGTATTATGATCGACGACTAACATCCAAGTATATAAGTTATATATATTTTTGGATTCAGGGCAACGAGACAAACACTTTTTCTTAATGAAATATTTTGATCCGAGAATGCTACAGATACACGACCGAATTCTATAGCTTCTTCGGTACTACGTACGGCGAGCTAAAAAATATGGTTACTTATACTATATAGATATTGCAAATAAAATTTATTTCAAATTCATGTAAAACTAGCTTTTCTATTTCGACTTAGTCCGAAATAAATAGAAACTGAAATAGTTAATAAAATTACTAGAAATTAGATATCCTAGTCTAACACCTCTTTGTAAACTAGGTTTGTGGTGTTCCCTTTTGCGGCAAAGATGACCAGACTACCAGCGGAGCTCATCCACTAAGAAGGTATTTCTTATCTAGTAAGAAAGTAAAATTGGGGTTGAACGTTCTTATGGTAGTCCGTCATTTTAAAGGAGAGACTTGAAAATTGGTATTCAGACTATTGGTTTGAAATTAAGTGTGATATGGTTCAGGGTTTTAAGAAAATAAATTCTAAAAGGGGTAAAATTGGGGGTGGAATTTCATATGGAGGTTCGGTCGTAGATAAAGTAAAAGCCATGAAAATCGCTACTTAGCATATTGGTTATAAATTCAAAATGACGTAATTCCAAAAATCCTGTAACAATTCTTTCTCAATTTCCAACTAAATGGTCAAATACCAATTTACATGGTTCTAACTGCAAATATCAGGAGTGGCCTGCACTCAACTTTCTTTTATGCAGTTTTCACTGATTATTGATTATAAAAATATAATATTAGAAAATAATAATCCAACAGAAACAATATGAAAACCAAGCTTACCTTATATAAATTAATGGGTGGAAAATGATACCAATACCAATTTGTAATGGTTTTGAACTACTAGCTATCAAAACTAACCAATACTCTACAGAAATATTCTGAAATGTCATTTATCTAATTGGGTCTTTTTTGTTTTCCTGTCAAAATAGAAGATGATCCGATTTTATAAGCAACTTGCGAATCTATGGCAACGTAAACAAATATTTATAATGTTTTGTAGCATTTTTCTCGCAACTGGTACATTTCTTGAAGAAAGGTTTCAAACAAAAATTGTGTAAAATATTAATTTCTTTCATTATGAACATAACTATTTTTGCCGTAAGTTTAGCCGTTCTAGTGATATTGGAGATAGAACAAAAAATGTATTGAGTAAACATGCACTACTGTATTGAATATTCTTTTCAAAAATAAGAGGTGCACATCTAGGGCATATACAAGTCTTAAGTTTTAAGTTTCATAATTTTTCATTCGACAGTTTTGGCCCTAGAGCGTTCCCAGACACACACACACACAGACAGACAGACGTCATTCCGAAAATAGTCACATTCGATTCAGGGAAGGTCAAAACATGTATATCCGTTGAAATCTCGACTTCGAAATTTTTCATGATTACAATACTTACTTATTACTCTGTAAACGAAAGTAATAACGGAATTCACCTATTTTATCTCAGGGGATAATATTCCAAAAATCCTGAAACATGTTGGAAGATACCAGAGTTGCTCGGTTTATATTTTAATATGTATATATTAATTTAGTATCGCATGTCTGGAGTAGAAACTAAACATGAGGTTATCTTGCACGTGTGTGGCTGGTATCTGCTGAATTTTGGTCATTTTGTGGAAGACTATCTGGAACATGAAAGCTAGACCCAGCCTGTGAATTAGATATATTTTCACCCAGTGAATAGCTGATTTCAGATATAAAAGCAGGAGTTTAACGCAGAAATGTTAAGTAGGTTCAATGGGCGAAGTTTTGCAAGTCGGTTATTCGTGCGTATTGTGCTGTGAATCAAATGCGGTTTGTGGACTAAGGATAATTTTTGGTTAAACGTTTATGAACTTAAAATCATTCTGTGTATTATACTCTTGGGACAGCGCAATATTTAATTGAAACGATTCTTATGAACTTTTTTGTGAAATTTCCCCTTGAAACGTATTTAATTAATATTATGTTTAAAGTGGGACTATAATGACAGTCTCGTAATTAAGGGTAACTAAGTAAAATATTGTATATATACATGAACATATTGTATTGGAATCAACAGATTCTTTTGTTTTGCTATGAATATCTCATAATTAAAAAGAACATTAAATATATAAAAGAGAAGTACTTAACTAATTTATTAAATAAAATAATAAAGCGGGTTATTTGGTGTTCATTCCCAACCAATAACAGTGTAAGGTTTTAATGCCTTTGAAGCACAGGCAACATTGCAAGAATCGCATCAGGCCATGACATTTCGCAGTGAATAACCGAACTTTTATCGATACGTCATACTCTATTATGATCATGAATCTTATTCGAGAGGAGAGAACTGGGCGATTCATAAAGAAGACCGTACTAGATTAAAAGAAAAGAACAATTGAACTTGCAAATGAATGAAAATTAAGAAAATCATTACATGTAGATAAATTTACTAGTGATGGCAATCGCATCATGGACATAAATGTTCTTTCGCAAACAATGATTTGCGATCGATGACAATTTTTTTTTTTTTTTAAGATAAAATATGGGAAAACCCGACGTGGTTTACATTCTACACTGAAAATAAAATGTCAAAAATGTTTTGCTATTTCCGTAGTGCAAAGTAGAAAAATTACAAAAATAGATATAGTATTTTAATGTCAATAGTCAGGCTGTATTACAAACGTAATAATAAATATATTTAACGCTCTTGAAATTAATTTACAATTATTTTTAATATGATCTTATTTGTAATTTCGAATTATGTTGTAGGTTTTATATACGCTGCTGTCGGTTGCATAGCACTCAGTAAAATTTTGAGTTGCTTAAATATCTCGATGTTATCTGATGCATAATTCAAAGTTTACGAGCGAGAAGTAGGTCCAGCAATTGAGAAAGTTGCCCAAGAAAGATATAAACGTGGTGCTGCCGAAGAGCGACGACGTGTGATAAATAATATAGAAGAATTGGTAAAAGTATTGCAAAAATGTTTTCTTTAGAAATGTATTATTTTTTATTAAATCTTTTTATTTTATTATTCCAGACCTATTGAAATTGGTAATGTAATCTTGGAAAACTAGGGTCACCCGTGGGCACCATGTGCCCATATAGTATACAGAACATAGGTCAGTTTTGACTGATGCCGAATTTTCATGTAATTTAATAATAATAACACGGTTTTTCTTCATTTTGTATCGTTTCACTATAATAGTAATACAAATTTCCACATCGCAAATAATAATAAAGAAAAAATCGAGTTCTTTCTTTGAACGCTATTTTGTTCTTAGATCACTATGCTGAGATTAACTAATCGATCGCTTATCATGCACTGTGTAACATCTGATAAATTTAAACTAAATTTTGTTTAACTTTGATTTTAACCTTGTATGGTGCATATGTGTTGTATCATTTAGACAGTTTCTATGATTGTATATAAAAAACAGGATTATAAATTTACTTACGATTGCTGTTTATTATTTGAATCGATTATTCTAATAATATGTATTACAAATCCTTTTTACACAACATTTTTAATGATTTGACATTTGATTCATTATTGTTTTTTAATTAAATAATCAGGCTAGATTCTGAATTTTGCAGTATTAAACTGATGCAGTGTCACAACGGCAGTTTTAAAAGTCATGATAATTAGTTATATGCTAAAATACAATGGATTGTGCCATCAAAAATAAAAGAATAAAATTGCCAACCAAACATGTTTCTAAATATGTTTGAATTATCTCTTCAAGATTTTATTTCTCTAATAATCAGAATTATAAATTTACTTCCTTGCAGTTATTATAATTTTACGAACTATAAAATCTTACCGCAACTCATATTTTCAAAAATCACTGCTTCTTGGCCATTTTGAAGTGAAAAATATTAACTATGAATTAAAATAAATGTACAGAAACACGTATTTGCTAAAAATATATGCTAATTAGGCAATAATATGCACTTATTTCATATTATATACTTAAAAATTGAAATTATAGCATGATACTCCCCTTAAACTTAAGATTAAACTTTGAATTGAAGATTTATCACACAAAAACCAATTTTGACTGATTTCATTCTGACGTTTGATTCGTTTTTGTCTATTTCAAAGCAGACTGAACTTCAGAATCGTAGTGATTGTTTTATTTCAGTATAAACTATTTGATTATTTTTTATAACATTATTAACAGTCGCCATGGTGCAGTGGCTAAGTGTCATGCCTTTCACCCTGGAGGTCGTGAGTTCGATCCCCGTTTATGCCAATCTGCATTTTTACAACACACACTCACTCACATACACTCACATACAAACATTTCTGGGTTATTATATTAATGATGTCGTAGCATTGAAAACCTTATTGCATGTAAAAGAAGAAACGTAAATTTCGATGAACGAGTCAGAATTTCCAAAATAAATATATATTAGATTTGAAGAAGTTTTAGGTAGTGTTATAAATGTTATTGTTTCATAAGACTTAAAGTCCCTATGCAACTTAGTTGATGTATGAGTTGGAAAAAATGAAAAAATTCTTCTAAGGTTGCAGTAAGCGTGATAATGGATGATGTTATGATTGTCTCAATGGATATGCGGCCATAATTGGGTATCTTAGTGTAAGTTTTCGTCTTAGATTATCGAATATGTAATCGTGAAGTAGTTGTGATGGGAGATCCGTCAAGGAAGATCCGACACTGTTTTCAAGTTTGCCGATTCAAATCATTTAAAAAATACATTTTACAAGCGACTTGTATAATTTACAACAAAAATTTAAAGAAATGAGTAGAAAAGACACCATAAATTTTGTTGCTGTGAACGTTAGTATTGTATGTCTTACATCAAATTAGAGCTATTACCTATAATTTCTAAGCTTATGTCTTAATAATTAACATGTTTGATTAAAAGCGCGGGAATACTAGGGTTAATGTTATGAAGTTAGTAGAATGAAAAATGGACTAAACAACAATTTAAATTGAATCCATATAAAATTTATTTATCTTCACATTTTCATTATTCAATTAAATTAAATGTGCAGTCAAATATATGAATGAGGTTCCACCTTTATAGCACTATTTATATACTAGGTTAATCCGGGGGACCAAGTGCTCATATCATATGCAGTCAATTCCATTTTTTTCAAAAAATGTATCATTAATTGAAATATTGCCATTGATAATAACAATATTATATTTACGTTTCCTTAGTTATTATTAATATAATTACCCAGAAATGTTTGTATGTATGTGAGTAAATGTGTATGTGTAGAACACTTTTTTGTTAAAATACAAATTGGCATAGACGGGGATCGAACTCACGACCTCCAGGGTGAAAGGTAGATTTTCAACCACTGTGCCATGGCGACAGCTAATAATGTTATAAAAAATTACCGAAATTGGCGGGAAACAGGCACATTAATACTAAATGTCCAATGGGGTATTATATTTCGCTGCAGCTTGGCAAAATCTGCTAGCTTACTAACTTCATTGAACACCGCACCTACTGTATGAAGTGCCATCAAGTAGTACTTCAAAGTTACCGCGCTATTTCCGACATTGGTATCAGAATGAATTGTTTCAATTTTATACATTTATGCAAATAGCGATTATTAACAATTTTAATTAACTGTCCAAATTTCAAAAACTCTAATTATTTTATTATATTCTATAATTTATATTCATTTAAAAATCAATTATTATCATCAAATTATTAAATAATATTAAAAGTGCATTGTACAATATATTTTACTACAAATAGATGCAGTAAATAAATTTATAAATTAAATAATAAACAAAATCTTGTAGAGTTAATTAACATATTTAGACACCTGATTGGCTGGAAAGATATATCAAATTATGAATATTTAATATTTTTTAGGTTTGTTACCTGTTAAACGATACAAACTAAAGGGAAAAACCGTGTAAGAATAATCCCTTATTTTTATATTGTAACTATGATTTACAAGAAAATTCTCCACCCGTCAAAACTGACCTATATTCTATGTATCATATGGGCACACGGTTACCCTAGTCATTCATAATGATATTGTTTCCAAACAATCTTGCATGAATTTATCACAAACTATTGCAATATTATATTAAACTAGGGTCACCCGTGGGCACCATGTGCCCATATGGTATACAGAACATAGGTCAGTTTTGACTGATGGCGAATTTTCATGTAATTTAATAATAATAACACGGTTTTTCTTCATTTTGTATCGTTTGTTTAGTAATACAAATTTCCACATCGCAAATAATAATAAAGAAAAAATCGAGTTCTTTCTTTGAATGCTATTTTGTTCTTAGATCACTATACTGAGATTAACTAATCGATCGCTTATCATGCACTGTGTAACATCCGATAAATTTAAACTAAATTTTGTTTAACTTTGATTTTAACCTTGTAGGTGCATATGTGTTGTATCATTTAGACAGTTTCTATGATTGTATATAAAAAACAGGATTATAAATTTACTTACGATTGCTGTTTATTATTTGAATCAATTATTCAAATAATATGTATTACAAATCCTTTTTACACAACATTTTTAATGATTTGACATTTGATTCATTATTGTTTTTGAATTAAATAAATAAGGCTAGATTCTGAATTTTGCAGTATTAAACTGATGCAGTGTCACAACGGCAGTTTTAAAAGTGATGATAATTAGTTAAATGCTAAAATACAATGGATTGTGCCATCAAAAATAAAAGAATAAAATTGCCAATTGAATGATCTCTTCAAGATTTTATTTCTCTAATAATCAGAATTATAAATTTACTTACTTGCAGTTATTATAATTTGACCAACTATAGAATCTTACCGCAATTGATATTTTCAAAAATCACTGCTTCTTTGCCATTTTGCAGTGAGAATATTAACTATGATTTAAAATAAATGTACAGAAACACGTATTTGCTAAAAATATATGCTAATTAGGCAATAATATGCACTTATTTCATATTATATACTTAAAAATTGAAATTCTAGCATGCTACTCCCCTTAAACTTTAGATTAAACTTTGAATTGAAGATTTATCACACAAAAACCAATTTTGACTGATTTCATTCTGACGTTTGATTCGTTTTTGTC
The DNA here is from genome assembly GCA_933228885.1 of Leistus spinibarbis. Classification (NCBI taxonomy): domain Eukaryota; kingdom Metazoa; phylum Arthropoda; class Insecta; order Coleoptera; family Carabidae; genus Leistus; species Leistus spinibarbis. The sequence continues at coordinate 4,147,128 of OW121809.1, read as the reverse complement.
TATTTCAAAGCAGACTGAACTTCAGAATCGTAGTGATTGTTTTATTTCAGTATAAACTATTTGATTATTTTTACTTTCTTTTACAGAGTAATAAGTAAGTATTGTAATCATGAAAAATTTCGAACTCGAGATTTCAACGGATATACATGTTTTGACCTTCACTGAATCGAATGTGACTATTTTCGGCATGACGTCTGTGTGTGTGTGTGTGTGTGTGTGTGTGTGTGTGTGTGTGTGTGTGTGTCTGTGAACGCTCTAGGGCCAAAACTGTCGAACGAAAAATTATGAAACTTCAAACTTAAGACTTGTATATACCCTAGATGTGCACCTCCTATTTTTGAAAAGAATATTCAAACCGGTAGTTCATGTTTACTCTATACATTTTTTGTTCTATCTCCAATATCACTAGAACGGCTACACTTACGGCAAAAATAGCAATATTCATAATGAAAGATATTAATATTTCGCACAACTTTTGTTTGAAAAGTTTCTTCATAAATTGTACCAGTTATGAGAAAACTGCTACGAAAAAACTCAAATATCTTATTTACGTTGCCATGGTGATACCTACAATTGTGACTAATTTTATTATTTTTAAAACGAATCAACCATGAGTTACATCATTTTTTTCTTGTTTATTTCAAACAAACAAGCATTCCTTTGACAGTTATCTGTATGAATTAATATTTAAAATATTGATTTCTTATTAGAATACATTGTATCAGGTAAATTATTATAGAATCAATTTATATTATATATTTGCTGACATAATTAATTAACAATTTCAGAGTTTAACTGGGAAATTTGACTGTTTAAGAGTGAATACGATAAGTACTTCAAATTCAGGTCCATTATAAATTGGTATAATTATCCAGTTATTTTCATTATATATTAATATCTATCTATTGAAAACTACGTAAAAGAAAGTTGAGTGCAGGCCACTCCAGATATTTTATAACATTATTAACAGTCGCCATGGTGCAGTGGCTAAGTGTCATGCCTTTCACCCTGGAGGTCGTGAGTTCGATCCCCGTCTATGCCAATCTGCATTTTTACAAAAAAAAAAGCGTTCTACACATACACACTCACTCACATACAAACATTTCTGGGTTATTATATTATTGATAGATCGTGGAATTTTGAGAAATTAAAGTGAAGACCACTCTAGCTACTTATGTATAATTTTATATAAAATTATTATAAAACACATTTGAATCAAATTTAGATTTATAAATAAATAAATATGCTACATACCTGATTACCGGACAATTGAATACTGGTCGCGTTTATTTTGTTGCTTTTTGGATGCTTTTTCACGAAAAATGCTAAATTATTTGAAATTAATATAGAAAATACTAGGATTTGAGTCGTATTTCGAAAAAACATATTGAAAATTTTTGGGTTTGTGTGTGTCTCTTAGCATAAGATGATTTATTCTAATTTCTTGCCCTCGTTTTATACTAGATATTATCACCGTTAGGCAATAATTTCAATATATATGTATATTTATTAACAATTGTTAATTTTATTATTTATTGTTTAGCAAAATTTTATTATTAAGTCAAACCATGATCATCAATTGGATTTCACATTGAATTTTAATGGACTAACAACATTATAAACTAAATCTATACCTTTATCTTTTTGCAAATTTTCTTTATCAATTAAATTTTAATGTGCAACTAAATATATGAATAAGGTTCCACCTTCATAGCAATTTTTTTTAAAACTATGTAAATTGAATTCACTTATATATATATATATATATATATATATATATATATATATATATATATATATACATATATATATATATATATATATATATATATATACTAGCGAAGATCATAGATTTAAATAGATACACAATACAATGCAAAAGATGCGTGTACAAATTGGGTTCATACTTGATAGAGAGTTGAAATTTGGACAGTCAAATAACCTATATTTGGAGTATATTGTCAAATTCTTTCAACTTAATCAAACTGCGAATTTTTTCCGACCAAACCATACTTGATAGAGAGTTGAAATTTGGACAGTCAAACAACCTATATTTGGAGTATATTGTCAAATTTTTTCAACTTAATCAAACTTTGCGAATTTTTTCCGACCAAACCATACTTGATAAAGAGTTGAAATTTGGACAGTCAAACAAACTATATTTGGAGTATATTGTCAAATATTTTCAACTTAATCAAACTTTGCGAATTTTTTCCGACCAAACCATACTTGATAGAGAGTTGAAATTTGGACAGTCAAACAACCTATATTTGGAGTATATTGTCAAATTTTTTCAACTTAATCAAACTTTGCGATTTTTTTCCGACCAAACCATCTTGATAGAGAGTTGAAATTTGAACAGTCAAACAACCTATATTTGGAGTATATTGTCAAATTTTTTAAACTTAATCAAACTTTGCGAATTTTTTTCGACCAAACCATACTTGATAGGGAGTTGAAATTTGGACAGTCAAACAACCTATATTTAGAGTATATTGTCAACTTTCTTCAACTAAATCAAACTTTGCGAATTTTTTCCGACCAAACCATACTTGATAGAAGGTTGAAGTTTAGACACTAAAACAACCTATATTTGGAGTATATTGTCAAATTTTTTCAACTGAATTGGAATAATATTACGACCTCCACAGCAAACCGCGAGAAAAAACAGTGCAAATCGTCAATTTTCGCAAAAACGGCAAGAGTACATTGCTAAATTTTCGGCAAAAAAATCGCATAAATATTTTAGAGTTTGACATATATTTAGATTAATTTGACTACGCTGATTCCAAAAATGCGAATAAAGTGGTGAAAAACCGTTAGAATTTGCTGTTAGCGCGATTTGAAGTTCATAAAATGCTAATTTCCATATAACTCAAAAACGATGCATTTAATCGAGCCGCCGTTAACAGTTTTGAGTTCCCCGAAATTAAATTTCTCTAGAATAAAAAATAACATTTTAAAATGGAATTGGCAACTTGCTACATCTTCTTAATTTGTATGAAAATCTAAACATTCCTTATGCAAATGTGATACATCATCTTAATCAGTGCACTTTTGGCTATCATTTAAGATATAATACATAGAAATCGAATGAGTGTACTCAACGTACATTCATTAGAATCAAAATGGTGCACCTGCGACTATAGACATTACCCCAATTTACAAAAAAAACTAAATGTCTAAGAAACAAGGGAGAACTGTTTTTGTAATCTACACACTGACACCTTTCAGAAAATGTATAAAACATATAAATTCACGCAGTGCACGAATTAAACAAGATTTGGTACGCGTAAAACGCACCAACGCGTAGAGCTCGCCCTTAGGTAAAATATGCGTTGCGAGCAGTGGTTTTTAATTATTATGGCCTTTTGGTTAACAATTTGAAAAGATGTTATAGATATAAAAAGTCTTACAATTTTTTGTAGATTATATTGATACAAAAATATATAAAGCAATCGGTCGTGTGTCTGTAGCATTCTCGGATTAAAAAATATCTTAACAACAAGGGTTTGTCTCGTCGCCCTAAATCCAAAAATATATATAACTGGATGTTAGTCGTCGCTCGTAAGACCAAATTTGTAACTCCTCTGAAGGTACCGGATCGATTCACACCAAATTTGGTTACATATTATTTACTATCCCATTTGTATCCACTCGCAGTTTAAATCCAATCGCCCGTATACTTTCCGAGTTATAAGCCCCCAAAATTTAAAGCCCCTGTTAATACTGCCCTTATAAAAATAATTTAAACACCCAAAAATTCTACTAATAATTCTAAGATATTTTATGCCTACATGATATTTTCATATTGTTAACTCAAAGGCCATAAAAAATTATTAAATATTATAATTTTGAATTTTGTTGACCAAAAGGCTCGCATCGTATATATTACACTTAAAAGGCTAGCTGGACGCATTGATGCGTTGAATGCGTACCAAATCTTATTTATATAAAAATAAATAGAATTAAAAAATGAGATGGTATACTTAAAATTTATATAATTATTTTTTTAAGTCGAATTTTGCAAAACACTTTTAAGAATATATTCTAGACATATTAAGACAAAAAAAAAAACGATTCTTTTTCTTTTCACAATGTGAATATCCCCTTAATAAACCGAATATATTTTATGCAAAGTTAAACTCATTTAAGATTTAAGAAACGTGGCAAACTTGTTAAAATATCGACATAACTTTGACAGTATAGTTATCTTTTGTCGAGTTTTTGTTATACATAAAAAACAAATTGCATATTTTAAAATTAATAACTATTATATTCAAATATGTCTTTATGGACCTTGGGTTCACAATATGAAGAAATATCTTTATCTTTACGTCGGACGTTCTTATGTGAACATGTAACTGATGGTTACTGTTCACCAGTTCGCCTTTTTGAATGTTATGTGGATTAAGGAAATAAAATACACAAATAAAATAAAATATAGTTAACAAAACATTAATTAAATTCAGATAAAATATACATTAATAATACCACAGAGTTATATTTAATAAAAGTTAAACAATACAAATAAAAAGTTTATGGTAAATTGAACAAATTATAAAAATATTTTGAAGCCACAATGATTTAAAACAAACAGAATTATTCCATGTACAAAATATTTAGTTAAAAATTATTCAAACTCTCAGAACGCTAATCGCAAAAATATTCAATATAAAAATTATTTAAAGCAAATAAAACTAAAACATTTACTGATAAACTACAACCAAAAATTATGTATTTCTAGTTTTACTTAATTTACCTGAATTGCAATGTAATTTTACTATATTTCTGCTTATAATTACATGATTTATAATTGTAACTTTACATGGACTTGTAAATTTATATCCATTATTTACATAGTGTTGCTGTCTTTTAAAAATCGTATTTAACAAAATGTTTATTATAATATTGATTGAATATTCAAAATCAATATTTGGAATGTAGTTTTTGGAAAGAAAAAGAAGTGATTTTTATGAAACCTGTTAGTTGCATCAATCAGTATTTGAATTGCTATAATGAATAATAGTGATTGATGCTTAAGCCCTGCCACCTCGACAAGGTCGGTTCCACGTCGGCAGGGACCCGCCTCCCCCCTGAAATTCGTCACTTTAATAAGAGTTGCAATCGCGAGTACTCGCCGCAGACTTGGACTTAACTATCGCGCGAGCCCCACCGAACAGACCCCCTGCTTCTTCTGATCTAGTCGACGCCTCAACGACGCTAACCCATTTAAGGATACGCACGGCGATCGAACTTAAAGTTCATTTTACCAAGGACTTACAGGACTTGGATCAGTACAGGAAGCGCTGCCGGCCGCCAACTGATGAACGAGTACCTTTGATTGCAACGTTACTACAGTGCGAATTATTATTCGTCGCTCGTTGGGTGCCCACTATTACATTTAATTCCATTTATTCAACACTTAAGTAAGGAGTTTGTTTCTTCCAACCTCGGAATACCCAAATTCTGTGGTCTTTTTGCGCGCGACGATATGATTTTATACTCCAGCAGGAGATCACACGGGGCCACTGAATATTTTGAGTAACTTTGGTTTGCAAACAGTTACATAAGTGTGAATACCCCTTAAAGTTCAAACATTTGGTGCACCATACACAGCTGTAAAATAATTATACAAATTAATACAAATTAAATAGTATTCAGGAGCGGGAAATTCTCGTTGGCCCCCTACTGTAGACCTGAAAAAGAAACGGCGACCGTCCCTGATACTTATTAGCTGTAAAATAATAATATATATTAATACAAATTAAATTAAATACTCGTAGGGCCCTACTGTAGACCTGAAAACATAATTTAATAATTAGAAGTTGGGGTTTGGGAAATATTTTTGAGCAATCATTACAAAGTGTTCGATCAAATTCGGTTGTAACTGAAATAAGTGGCCTTAAAACCGCAATCATTCCCATTTATACCACAACAGCATACCACACACAGCATACCACACCAGCATACCATACAAAGCATACCACACACAGCATACCACACATAGCATACAGAACGGACTTCGTTGAAGCACGATTCAACGAAGAAGAACCTGACGATGACGAAAAAGAAAGTGTCCTGTGTTTCGTCCCACAGGACACGCGGGCAAATGTTTCAGGACAACAAAACAGAACGGACACATTGTAAAGATTGCTGTTTGTTTATTTGGGTATAGGAATACAATAGGTTAACAATTAGCGCTTTTAAATCGTCGATTTTACCTCGATATCGATATCGTAAATAATACCTCGACTGGAACTGTCACACATCTGACTCCTTGGCTTGATGTTTCAATACTGTTTATAAATGTTCATTATAACTATAGGACTGGTTCAATTTATAAAAATCAAGTTTTTCGACATAAACACACACATTCAATAATTATGTGATCACATTCTGTTAATGAAACTAGTCATTAAAATGTTTCTACATTATAGTTACGTATTCACGATTTTAAATATTTATGGCGATTTTAGACATTGACTAGTACAGAAGAGCTGTGGTATTCGGTACGTACAATGCACCAATGCGTCCAGCTCGCCTTAGGTAAGATACGCAATGTGAGCAGTGTCTCCCTTCTACTTCACGCTTGGCATTAAAATAAAAAAATAATTGTTTTTAATTATAATGAACTATGGGTTCACAATTTGAAAAAAACAAGTAGCGAGCATAATAATAAACTGTAAGGCCATCTATTGATGACTAGATAACTGCTCGCATCGCATTACTTATAAGGCGAGCTGGACGCATAGGTGCGTTGTTTAATTAATGAGTCTTTAAATATTTGCAATTCCGGGGAGCGAACGTTAACTATGTGGTTGTGGTTAGAAATTAAATTCTTTATATTACGAAAATATTTCATATTTACAAAACATTTTGCGTATAATGTTCTCATAAGGCCATATATTGCAAAAAATAAGTAATTAAAAAAAAAACAAGCTTTGATACGCGTAAAACGCACCAACGCGCAGAGCTCGCCCTTAGGTAAAATATGCGTTGCGAGCAGTGCTTTTTAATTATTATGGCCTTTTGGTTAACAATTTGAACAAATGTTATAGGTGTAAAAAGTCTTACATTTAATTTTAGATTATATTGATTAAAAGAAAATTTAGTGCATATTTTAAAATTCAAAATTATAATATTTAATAATTTTTTTCGGGCTTTGGGTTAACAAAATGAAAAAATCTTGTAGAAAGTTAAGTTATACAGTTATTATTTAGAACTATAAAAACTTACTTAATTGTTCTTGCAGCCAACCAGCTATCTCCATCATACCAATTTTATTGAAATGGATTAAGTCTTCACATTCCTTCAAATGGCGTAGCTGAAACGGCCCTTTGTAGGTTCTAAAACATAAAATATATTCAGGTAGCCAATGGTCGAATCTTTATATATTTATCAAATAATACTTTTCAAATAACTCTTTCCTTGGTGTTCCACGGCTATTTATCATAAATTGATAATAATCTAATACATAGAATGAGTCTCTTGCAAGTAAATAAAGTTTTGTCAATGAAGGAATTACATAAAAGTAAGTTTGATAATACCTTAAAGTTTTTTTATTGCATTATTATATAGGTCTTTTAATAACATCCGTTCCGAGTCATCCCAATATTTCAACAACGGCGGAATGGTTAAAAATACAACTTCTTTGCCCCACAGGACCTTCTTAAGGTTGTGCTGTTTACAGAATATTATTAATTAAAATGGTTCATCATAATCCAATATTACATTACCTTGATGACATCATTGGTTCCGATGCAAATCAGAACCTTCGAGCCAATATTTGCTTTATAGCGTAATTCTATATGTTTTATATGTGTAATGTATGTTCTTTACGAATAAAGGTCACATTTACGAAGGGAACGTTTAGTTTTTCTTTAAATTAAGAAGATATAGCAAATAGCCAATTCCATTTTAAAATGTTACTTTTTTAATTCGTGCACTGCGTGAATTTATATGTTTTATACATTTTCTGAAAGGTGTCAGTGTGTAGATTACAAAAACAGTTCTCCCTTGTTTCTTAGACATTTAGTTTTTTTTTGTAAATTGGGGAAATGTCTATAGTCGCAGGTGCACCATTTTGATTCTAATGAATGTACGTTGAGTACACTCATTCGATTTCTATGTATGTGCCAAAAGTGCACTGATTAAGATGATGTATCACATTTGCATAAGGACTGTGTAGATTTTCATACAAATTAAGAAGATGTAGCAAGTAGCCAATTCCATTTTAAAATGTTATTTTTTTAATGCATGCACTAAGTAAATTCATATGTTTTATTCATTTTCTGAAAGGTGTTAGTGTGTAGATTACAAAAACAGTTCTCCCTTGTTTCTTAGACATTTAGATTTTTTGTAAATCAGGGAAACGTCTGACGACATGCTGTTTGTTCGTATGAGCCGGGGTTTTTTAATGATAATTCATAATTCCTGAACATATTTTTACAGTTTTTGATTATATATAGCTAATTATTGATATTCTACACAAAATGAAACACAATTGAGGTCTTAATACCACGTATTAAGAGAAATAAAAAGCTAGGGGATTTTTTGTTTTTTATGTTGGCAACAAAAGTGTATGCTGTAGAAAACTGTGGATAACTTTTCCGACATTTTTATTTACAATTAAAATAAGTCGGGATATATTTTTTTTTTACAGTTGGCAACCCTACATGGTAAAGTTATCGGCGACGATTACTTTTTTTTTATCTTTTATCTTTATCTACATCCATAATAGAATATGCGCCTTGTTAAAATTAGAATAGAACAAACAAAACAAAAAGCGCGCTAATTTTAAGTTAAACTGTTTACTTATCGGACTGTTTTGCCTCTGACAGATCAGTTCATTTACCGCTGTAAATATAATGGAGTTTTGGGAGGTGAGAGGGGGTGTCAACAGTGTAGTACATGATCATTTTCCCAAAGTGAATGGAACGCACAATTTTAGAACTGATCTGATCGGATCAGATCAGATCAGATATTACCGTTGAAAGGAAAGCGCCTTTGAATGTTGCTTGATGTACTTTACAGTTTTGAGGTTACTGACGCTTATCAAACCAGGATCCGCTGGAAAATTTATTTGCCGCAATATTATTATGGCGAACGAGGAAAAGTACACAGTGCCTTTGTTCGATGGAACAAATTACAGCAACTGGAAATTTCGCATGGAAATAGTTCTCGAGGAGCTAGATTTAATTGAATTTATTAGAACGCCAGTATCAACAATGGTAACAATTACTGTTGAAGATAATGCGGAATCATGTGCGGAAAAAGAAATGAAATTGGAAAAGCTAAAGAAAAGTGACAGGAAATGCAAGTCACAGATTATTCGACGCATTGCAGATAGCCACTTGGAATATGTTAAGGATCATGAAACAGCGCATGAAATGTGGAAAAGTTTGATGAACACCTTTGAACGCAAAGGCGTTGCTAGTCAACTTCGACTTCGGAAAATGTTACTAACAATGAAATATTCAATTACAGAACCGATGTCAGCACATTTCCTGAAATTCGACAAACTCATACGAGAGTTGCGGTCAACGGGAGCCAAGTTAGAAGACATGGATATTGTTTGCCATCTGCTACTTACCATGCCCACGGAATATGACGTGGTGGTAACGGCTCTTGAAACATTGTCTACAGAACAATTAAAGTTGAATTTCGTAAAAACTCGACTTTTGGACGAGGAAGCAAAGCGTTGCGGAATGAGTAACGACAGTGATAAACAGTCTGCGGCGTTTACGACTGGAACAACGAACCGGAACACAAATGGAAACACATACAAGAAAACCGGATCGGACAAGAATGTGAAAAGAACAATCTACAATTTCAGATGTCATCATTGCGGAATACTAGGTCACAAAAGATCAGACTGTAGGAAATTAAAGAGAGAAAATAAGAATTCAAATTCCGGAACTGCGAATGTTGCGGTTAAAACCAACGCTGACGAAAGCGGAAGTGCAGAAGGAGGTTTTTCGTTTCATGTATCTACTGACGAACATAATGACCATTACACATGTTGGTATTTGGATTCTGGATCGTCTGAACACTTAGCGACCACGGACGAAAAATTAATTAATATTAAATGTCTAAAAAATCCAATTAAAATACGGGTTGCTAAGTCTGGACAGATTTTAATGGCAAAAGAAACTGGTGAACTTAATGTTCAAGCACATGTAAGTGGAAAAATCAATTCGATTGTTATTAAAGAGATTCTTTCGGTGCCAGGTCTAGAATGTAACTTACTATCAGTAAGGAAACTTGAAATGAGTGGATACACTGTACAATTTGAAAACGGAAAAGGAGTCATACGTAAAGGAAACACGGTGGTAGCAGTGGCTTACCGGCGGAATAAACTGTATGAACTATTCTTCTACGAAAATCCGGAATACGCAAACTTGTGTAGTAATACCGAAGATGTAAATCTTTGGCACAAAAGACTGGGACACATCAGTGACAGTGGACTTAAGAAGCTGACAAAGCTGACTGATGGAATAAAGGTAAATAATATTGAATCTATATCAAAACTCTGTTCAATCTGCATTGAAGGAAAACAAACGAAATTACCACATCAACGAGAACGTGTAAGGGCTAAACGACCGATGGAATTGGTACATAGTGACCTATGTGGACCAATGGACACCACGTCATACGACGGAAAAAGGTATTTATTAACCTTCATTGATGACTACACACATTTTACAATAGCATTTACTCTACAAACAAAGAGTGAAGTTCTTTGTCATTTTAAAACCTTCCAATCAATGGCAGAAGCACACTTCAATATGAAAATAAGTCGCTTCAGATGTGACAATGGCAGGGAATATATTTCAAATGAAATGAAACAGCATTTTGAAAAATGTGGTGTAAAGTACGAATTTACTATTCGATACACACCTCAACAAAACGGCGTTGCGGAGCGTATGAATAGAACAATTATTGAAAAGGCTCGCTGTATGATTTTAAACTCAAAAACAAAGAAAATATTCTGGACTGAAGCAGTCCTGGCAGCAGTCTATTTAGTTAATCGTAGTCCCACTGATGCATTAAAGGATAAAGTACCAGCTGAAAAATGGTTTGGGGAAAAGCCTAATCTTCAGAAACTTCGGGTATTTGGATTCGTGGCATACTTACATATCCCAAAGGAACTGGTAGGAGGAAAATTTGAATCTAGATCTAAAAAATGCTATATGATGGGATACTGTCCAAATGGTTATCGTTTGTGGTGCCCTCATGATAGTAAAATACTGCAAGGCAGAGATGTGATCTTCGACGAATCAAAATACACCTTCCAAACAGGTAATTTCTATGATGGAATTTCTTACACAGATCAAGAAACATCAAAGGAAAAATTGATTAATCAAGGCGGAGATAATGAAGAATCAAAACGTTCTAACAACGGAATGGAAGAAGATGAACCAGAAAATGGAACACTGAACACCGAATGTCCAAAACGGAGCACTAGAATCAGGAATATGCCTAAGTACTTAGATGACTACACTGTACTGGCGCTGAACGCAGAATCATTTGTTGACGAAGTTCCGGAAAACTTCAGTGACATAAGTACTAGAGACGACAAACAAGAATGGTACAAAGCTGTCGACGAAGAAATAAACGCACTCCATGAACATTCAACTTGGAATTTAGTGGAACTACCTCAAGGGAAAAAGGCCATCGATAATAAATGGATCTTTAAAGTAAAAAGAGATCAAGATGGAAATGTAAATAGGTATAAAGCTCGATTGGTTATCAAGGGTTGTTCGCAAAAGAAAGGATTCGATTATAATGAAACTTACGCACCCGTAGCGCGACTTTCAACTATTCGTACCCTTTTTTCGATGATCAACCATCAAGGTTTAGCAGCAATTCAAATGGACGTGAAAAACGCATTTCTACATGGAGAAATCGCGGAAGAAATATACATGAAGCAACCTGAAGGGCTTGCTGAAGAAAATAAAATCGTATGTAAACTTAACAAATCTCTCTATGGCTTGAAACAAGCACCACGGGCGTGGAACGCCAGATTTGATGAATATGTTAAAAGCATAGGATTGAAGAGATCTGAACTTGATAAATGCTTATATTATCGTACAACAAGAAACATACGAGTCTATCTTCTTTTATATGTAGATGACATTATTATTACTGGAAACAATGATTTGGAATTAAGGAATCTTAGGAAAGGTTTAATGGATGAATTTTCAATGAAGGATCTGGGAGAACTTCACAGTTTTCTAGGTATAAAAATTAAACGTACTACAGATGGAATTTTTCTGAGTCAAAAACTATACATGGAAAATCTACTGACACGTTTCAACATGAACGAGTGCAAACCAGCAAAGGCTCCAATGGAATCTCATCCAGAACAAGATGATGGAACGAAATATGAGAGTATCATCGAGACAAAACCCTATAGAGAACTTATTGGATGTCTCATGTTTTTAATGCTAAATACTAGGCCTGATCTTAGTGCATCTGTAAACTACTACAGCCGATTCCAAAGTAACGCAACGATTACACACTGGAATGGATTAAAACGAATTTTACGTTACGTAAAAGGCACTCTCAACTATGGATTGTTTTTTCAACGTGATATGAAAATGGAAGCACCACTACGTGCATACGCTGATGCTGACTGGGCTAGTGATATAAAGGATAGAAAATCAACTTCTGGTTATCTACTTCAAGTGTATGGAGCTACTGTAAGCTGGAGTACAAGAAAGCAAACAACTGTAGCTTTATCTTCTACAGAAGCTGAATATGTTGCTTTAGCATATGCAGCAACGGAAGTGATTTGGTTAAAGGGACTTTTAAATGATCTTCATATTGTGTGCAATGAACCGGTTGTAATTTATGAAGATAATCAGTCAGTTATTCATCTTTTAAATAGATGGGAACATCGAAGGTTAAAACACATGGATGTAAAATATAATTATATTCGAGATTTATATTTCAACAAGGAAATTAATGTTGAATATATTTCCACCAAGAGTCAACCTGCTGATATCCTGACTAAAGGATTAACAGGAGAACAATTTGTAAAACTACGTTTGTTTATGGGAATATGTAATATGTTTACCAACTAACATACTTGTAATTTAATAAACCTGTCAAATTGAGGCGGAGTGTTAAGAATACAATATGACATAGTAGGCGTATAAAATAAAAACAATGTGTAGTGATAATAATAATAATTGACTTTTCTGATTTGTATATTTTGCTAATAAAATAATACTTTAATATAAATAAACAGCGTTTCAAACTAAATCTCGTTACGCCTAAAGTGCGCAACTCTAACAATATGCGTTACAGAAAATGTTACAGGCGCATTATCACAAAAAGACAGCGAGTTTGTAGAAAGTAGTAATACATCAGATTTGGCCCAGGATGAATATCTATCTCAAGACGATTGCGATGTAATAAATATTTGTATAATACCACAACCAACTTTAGAAGAATATGCAATTTCTTATTTCGCGGGTAACTTACTATATACATCTACTAATACATTTCATTGCAAGATTTGCGAAGAAGACATATCATCAAATGAAATATTAAACAATCAAACTCACTTACTAACCATATTTAGAGATTACGATACGAAAAGTAATACTCCTTCATATTTCAAAACGTGCAGTGATAAATGGACTACAAAAGTGATGACGCGTAATTGGCGGCAAAATTCAGATACGGTCGAGGCGTTTTTCGTTTCTTAAGGGATTTAACATAGAGGTGAAGTTTGCATGTTTGTACCGTTCTTAATGTAAAACATATTTAAGATTGTAAGTGTTAACTACACTCACTCTCGTTGTGTCAGGATCGAATTTAATAATGTACTCTCGTATTTTAGATGTTTATTGATATAAAATATATTAAATGTATAAGTATGGTCGTCACTCTTTTCAAACCGTCAGCTCTCTCTATATACTCGACACACAGTGTCGCCACCTTTGAGATTTTCTAGCATTTATATTTATTCAAATAAAAGCGCGATAACATCATTAATATAATAACCCAGAAATGTTTGTATGTGAGTTAGTGTGTATGTGAGTGGGTGTGTGAGTGTGTTTGAGAGTGAGTTTGTGTGGAACGCTTTTTTTGTAAAAATGCAGATTGGCATAGACGGGGATCGAACCCACGACCTCCAGGGTGAAAGGCATGACACTTAGCCACTGCACCATGGCGACTGTTAATAATGTTATAAAAAATAATCAAATAGTTTATACTGAAATAAAACAATCACTACGATTCTGAAGTTCAGTCTGCTTTGAAATAGATAAAAACGAATCAAACGTCAGAATGAAATGTCAAAAAAGTTTTTGTGATAAATCTTCAATTAAATAGATTTGAAGTTTATTTAACACAGAGTGACATCTTCTATATTATATTGATATTGTATGTCAATGAGAAATATAAATAATTGTTAGTTAATAAAATTAAGTTTTATTTATTCTAATTTGAAGTTTGTGAGTCGCTATTTTAAGCATTTATGTTGAAATGACCGACCAAAGAACAAATATAAATAAAAGTGCTACCACGTGAGTGTCAAGAACAGTATTTCAACGTACGAATTACGGAAACATTGTTTGAAGTTTAATCTTAAGTTTAAGGGGAGTAGCATGTAATAATTTCAAATTTCTAGTATATAATATGAAATAAGTGCATATTATTGCCTAATTAGCATATATTTTTAGAAAATACGTGTTTCCGTACTTTTATTGCAATTCATAGTTAATATTTTCACTTCAAACTGGCCAAGAAGCAGTGATTTTTGAAAATATGAGTTGCGGTTAGATTCTATAGTTCGTCAAATTATAACAACTGCAAGGAAGTAAATTTATAATTCTGATTATTAGAGAAATAAAATGTTGAAGAGATAATTCAAACATATTTAGAAACATGTTTGGTTGGCAATTTTATTCTTTTATTTTTGATGGCACAATCCATTGTATTTTAGCATATAACTAATTATCATCACTTTTAAAACTGCCGTTGTGACACTGCATCAGTTTAATACTGCAAAATTCAGAATCTAGCCTGATTATTTAATTAAAAAACAATAATGAATCAAATGTCAAATCATTAAAAATGTTGTGTAAAAAGGATTTGTAATACATATTATTAGAATAATCGATTCAAATAATAAACAGCAATCCTGTTTTTTATATACAATCATAGAAACTGTCTAAATGATACAACACATATGCACCATACAAGGTTTAAATCAAAGTTAAACAACATTTTGTTTAAATTTATCGGATGTTACACAGTGCATGATAAGCAATCGATTAGTTAATCTCAGCATAGTGATCTAAGAACAAAATAGCGTTCAAAGAAAGAACTCGATTTTTCTTTATTATTATTTGCGATGTGGAAATTTGTATTACTATTATAGTCAAACGATACAAAATGAAGAAAAACCGTGTTATTATTATTAAATTACATGAAAATTCGCCATCAGTCAAAACTGACCTATGTTCTGCATACCATATGGGCACATGGTGCCCACGGGTAACCCTAGTTTCTGTAAAGAATTGGTTAGTTTGATAGCCGGTTTTAGTACTTCAAAACCATTACAAATTGGTATTGGTATAATTTTCAACCCATTCACTTATATAAGGTAAGATTGGTTTTCATATTGTTTCTGTTGGATTATTATTTCCTAATATTATATTTTTATAATCAATAAATATTGATGAAAACTACGTAAAAGAAAGTCCCGCGTTGGCCACAACCCATTTTTTCATATTGTTAACCCAAAGCCCGAAAATAATTATTAAATATTATAATATTGAATTTTAAAATATGCAAAAAAAATTTTTTTTATCAATATCTAGAAAAAATTGTAAGATTTTTTATATCTAACATTTTTTCAAATTGTTAACCAAATGGCCATAATAATTAAAAAGCACTGCTCGCAACGTATATCTTACCTTAAGGCGAGCTCTACGCGTTGGTGCGTTTTACGCGTACCAAATCTTGTTTATTATATCTGTCATTCATAGAATAATTTTTATAAAATATATTTTCTTCTTTTTTATTTACATTTAAAGGCAGTATTAAGTAGGGCTCCAAATTTCGATGCCCTATTAATTTGGAAGAAGAGTGATTAGATTTAAACCGCAAAATGATTCAAATGAAATATCACTAAATTTGGTATTCACAAAATAGTTTGATATTCTCTTTAGAATTCAAAAACAATCAGACAAAAATGTTTCCGCCCGGGATCGTATCGGGGACCTTCCGCGTGTTAGGCGGATGCGATAACCACTACACCACGAGACATATAAATATACTTTATGAAGCGATAACAAACGAATCTTAATTACATATTTGTTACAATAAAAATAAACATTGACAACTTCACTTCACATTACGAAAAAAATTCCGGTACCGGGAATCGAACCCGAGCCTGCTGGGTGAAAGCCAGCTATCCTAGCCACTAGACCATACCGGAGAAAAGATGCCGAAACCAGGGATCGAACCAGGGACCTTTAGATCTTCAGTCTAACGCTCTCCCAACTGAGCTATTTCGGCTTCTGGAGACAAATATGGACGCAAGTATTGAATTTTTTGAAATAGATATATCATGTGTTATGTAGAAATAAGTTTTCAATACTGAGAATTGCTTCAATGGCGCTTATATATATAAGAAAATGGTGGCCAAACCAACTATTGTGACTTGTAATAAGATTTTTGTTATGTACCTATTTATTTGTTAATAAAACCCTTAAAAATACAAAGCGTCTGTATAGTGAGTTCGGCTGTCCTTACAGATCAGAAGTGGGATACAGGGACGGATACAGTGTATTGTTAGAACAGATACATCGGGGTTTGAGAGGGAAAAACCCGCGTTGTGAAGAGAACCGTAAAACGTGGTGAAGTTTTTGGTTAAGCAGGTGTACAAAAATATTGCGAGACAAGATCGGGTGGTCTTGAACAGAAATATTTTGTGTAGTGCAGTTATATTGGGTTAATAGTGTCGGACAAGTAAATAAGACCGTTGAAAGACTAACAAAATTATAATTGCCAAGTGAGTTGAGGATATAACCTGCAGAACAAATACGTAAAAACTGGTTGAGGATCATGCGGCGAAACTCTGAATCAAATTACGTACGTGAACAGCTTCCGACAGCTAATATTCAATTGCTACGCGCGGAAAGCGCCGGAGCGATAGAAAAATTGCCTTCTTGGCACTATTTCTTAAATCATTGTAGTGATAAGTCAGGTATGATGTCTACGAATGTTAAACGCGATAACGGGGACGGAAAACGCGATCGTGCGGGAAAATATGAAACACCATACGAGATAAATATGTATAACGCAATTACGCATGAACGTGAATTATTACGGCCCGAACGCGATTTGTTGAAGCGCGAAAAAGACTTGCTAAACCGTGCTGAGAAGTTACTTCCAGAATTTGATCCAGTCAAAGTTACAGGATTAACCGCAGCACAATGGATTCGACGCGTAGAAGGAGTTGCTACGACATACGCATGGGATAACACCTTGCTACTTACACACGCAGTAGGAAAACTTAAGGGACCTGCGAAATTGTGGTTAGATGTAACAACCTGGAAGGAGTTTCGACATTAGTTACTATATAGTTTTCGATCAACAACAGATCAAGCGGACGTACACCTGTTGTTAACAAAACGAAAGAAGGATACAAATGAAAGTTACGATACATATGTCTACTCAATGAAAGCTATTGCTAAAAGAGGAAACATTGAAGAAGAATCTCTAATAAAATACATTTTAAATGGGATTCATGACCGCGAATTAGCTAGATCGCTTTCATTATGCGCATTCGACGATGTAGAAGGGTTTCTACAAAAAGTCAAGAGGTACGAGAGTATAAATGATCGTTCTAGCTATAGTTCAAACTTTGGGACAAAGAACGAGAATCAGGGAAAGAAGGACTCTGAAGGAAATGCGGATAGAAGACATAGTGGTAAATCTGGTAACAAAACGGCTACCCCAGCAGATAGAAAATGTTTTAACTGCGGCAACCTGAATCACTTAGCTAGAGATTGTCAGCGACCAAAACAGCCAATAAAATGTTTCAAATGTGGCAAAGAAAACCATCTTGCTAGAGATTGTAACAGCGAAGTTATAAGCGGAGGAACCAAGAAAGAAGAAACTCCAGAGAAGCACATGAAACTAATAGAACGGGCTAATGGAAAAAAAGATGAGTACCATAAACTAGCGAAAATTGAAAATCATGAGATAAACGCATTTATTGACTTAGGTAGCGATTGTACTACAGTGAGATTATCCGAAGTCAACAGATTAGGTATTCGATACTTACCCTACGAAGTAAAACTATCCGGATTCGGTGGAGGCGAATGCAAAACGATAGGACAGCGAACATTACTAATTGGAGTAGGTGAAATCGAAATGGAAACATCAGTTCTCATAGTACCTGATGTAGCCCAAGAAGATTCTATGATAATTGGACGAAACATATTAGATCATCCAACAGTTACCGTTGTAAAATGTAACGAGGAATTACATATTTTGGAAAACAAAAATCCTAAGACAAAAAGCGACAAGGAAAAAGATAATGAGAATCAAGAAAGAATTTCGACAAGACGAAATACCGATGGACACAGAACTCGAGTCAAATAATAGACAAAATTTATGCGAGCTACTGAACGAATTCAGGGATTGTTTCGCACAGAACTTAGACGAGTTGGGCAGTACAAATCTTACCGAATTTAAGATTGAAGTAACGTCGAGCGAAATAATAGCCAGTCAACCTTATCGAACGCCTTACGCACAACGTGAGCTCGTTAAAAACAAGATAACAGAATTGATGAGTGCAGGAATCATCAAGGAATCACGATCACAATATTCGAGTCCTATGCTATTAGTGCACAAGAAAACAGGAGATGAACGCCTTTGTGTTGATTATAGACGTCTCAACAAAATAACAAAGAAAGATAAATATCCAGCTCCAAAGATGGAAGATCAATTGGATCAGTTGTCAGGGAACATATATTTTACGACACTGGATTTTTCAAATGGATATTACCAGGTACCCATGGCATCGGAATCGCAACATTTTACTGCTTTTGTAACCACAGAAGGAAAGTACGAATTTCTGAAATTACCTTTTGGATTAGTCAATGCGCCGGCCGAATTTCAAAGGTTAATTGGAAATTTAATAGCACCATTGGAACGAGGAACCATACTAGCTTATATGGACGACATCCTAATCCCGAGCAAAACCGTAGAAGAAGGAATGGACAGACTTAGAAAATTCCTAATAGAGTTACGTGAAGCTGGGCTTACACTAAAACTGAAGAAGTGTTGTTTCTTTAGTAAACTTGTCAACTATTTGGGTTTCATGATATCAGCGGGAAGTATACGTCCAGGGACTATCAAGACGACGCCGTGACGCAATATCGACGCCCCGAAAACGTCCATGAGGTGAGACAATTTATTGGTCTTACGAGTTATTTTAGGAAGTTCATTCCGCGATTCGCCATTATCGCCGAACCTTTAACAAGGTTAACTAGACTGAATAATGAATTCGTCTGGACAATGGAACAGGAAGAGGCCTTCCAAAAGTTAAAAACTTTGTTAACGCAACGACCAGTACTTACAATGTTTGACCCGCAAAAACGACATGAGCTACATACGGACGCATCAAAGATAGGACTAGCTGGTATTCTTTTCCAAGAAGAAGATCACAGTCTACGACCCGTCGCGTATTACAGTCGTCAAACGAGAGATGAAGAGAAAAAGTGGCACAGCCATGAGCTTGAGATGCTAGCCGTTATTGAATCTGCAGAAAGATTTAGAGTGTATCTGCTAAATCGAGAATTCCGAGTAATCACAGACTGCGAAGCAATAAAAAGGACGATGCAAAAACAACATATGTCCACGGATAGCACGATGGATGCTACGTCTACAAGAGTATGATGCAACAATAGAGCACAGACTCGGTAACAAGATGTCACACATAGATGCTCTAAGCCGACAACCGGTGAAACCAGCAAAAGAAGCAGAGACGGGGGATCTGAAATTGATGACTATGAAAATACAGCCTGAAGACTGGCTTTGCACCATGCAGATGCAAGATCTACAGTTGAAGAACATCCGAGAGATATTAAAAAGAGATGCAAGAAATCCAGAAGAGAAACAAATACAGAAAGACTACGAAGTAACGGATAATAAAATTTATCGAAGAGTAGGCACAGAGAGAAAATGGGTTGTACCAACTAACGTCAGATTGAAAGTTGTAAAGCAGAGTCATGACGATCTCGGACACTACGGTGAAGAAGAAAGTGACGAGGACGACACTTTGGTCAGAATGGCCGAATGTAAGAAGAAGTTTGGCTAGTTACGGAAGTGTCCGCCAGGTTTGGAGTTGACTAGGTTGGCAACACTGACTGAGAGAATAAGATCAATAGATAAGAAAATGGTGGCCTGACAAACCTTTTGTGACTTGTAATATTATAATTTGATATGTACCTATTTATTGTTAATAAAACCCTTAATACAAAGCGTCTGTAAAGTGAGTTCGGCAGTCCTTACATATATATATTTTTTAATGTAAATATAATATTTAAAAAAATAAATATAAAAGTTTCTAAATATATATATATATATATATATATATATATATATATATATATATATATATATATATATATATATATATATATATATATATAAAATATAATTTTGAAATCGACAAAATTATTTTTAAAAAGTATTTTTTTATTACTTGAATACAAATACACTTTACAAGGGTCAGAACAAGACTGACTCTATGTTTTACATCATAATATTTTGTTACAAAGATTATCCTATCTTTCTCATATTACTTATTTTGCTAACTAAGGTTTTTATAGATGATGAAATAATGGTGTAACATTGTGAAATATAGGAGGTGTCCCTATATTACTCCTCCACCCTTAAGAGAAAAAGCTAACTCTTCGGGAGTTTGATTTTTACTGCATGATTGCTGATTTATGACACTACTTGTATTAGTATTATTTCTTTTCATAAGATAATCTTTGCAATTACATTTCGTAATACTAAAAAGTATAATTATGATTATTACAAATATTAATAAAGTATAGATTATTACATAATGAACATAATTATTAGAGATATTTGTATATATAGATTCCAATTCAAAGCCACTATATTCTTCGATTTTTAGGTTTGATGTATTTTTTATTTTATTTTCCAAATGAGTGATTTGTGTATTTGTGATATTGTTTTTAAATTCAATTAAGTGTCCGAAATTATTTGTTAGTTCAAATTGATGGTTAATAATACAATTTTCAGTGTAGTATATTCCTTGCAATTCTTGTATATTTATATGATTATTACAACTATATTTAGTTTCTCTTTTGTTTGGAAAGAATAAATAGTTTAGGTTGGAATTTTTTATTTTCACAATTGAATTTATTTGTGAGATTTTATTATAGTCGCAATATTGGAAGTCTTTATAACATACAATATTATCAATACATTTATCGTGTTCGCTATTTTGTGATAAGCAATAATATTCCTTATTATTAAGTTGGGTACATTTATTAAGCAATTTAAGTTTACAATTATTGCTAGAGTATAATCCATTTATTATGTTTATAGTTTCGTAAATATTGTGTATTTTAGTGGGGATTGAAGTTACTTGAATTAAGTCTTCTATCTGTGTGTTAGAAGGGGTTTCGATGAGGATGATTAAATTTGGGTTTTCATAGGAACAGTATGTTTTTAAGATGTCGCTATTTTGTATATTGTTAAATACAATTGACCGTAGGTATTTATCTTCGATTTTGTTTAGTTCAGTCATAAATTTGTCATAGTCGATTATTCCAAAGTGTAAAACATTTAATTTGCAGAATGTTAATGTTTCTTCTAACTGAATAATGGATAAGTATAAGTCTTGCGCGACTTGTATAAATTCATTAATTAGGTTTTGTGCTTTGATTATATCAATTTCGTCTAAAATGTTACCGATATCTTTTTGTATATTATTTAATTTTTGATTTAGTATGTTATTATTCTCGTTGATGGTGTTGATTTTGTTATTGAATTGAACAGTAATATTGTTATTAATTTTGATTATGTTATTTACATTATTGGAAATTACTTTTTGATTATTGTTAATTTTCTCTATTATCTGATCATATCTTTCTTTGTCGGTAGCATCAAGGTTTCCAGATATGCTTTTTATGATTGATCCCAGACCGTTTATTAATCCGCGTTTACTTCTCTTTATATTTAGTAACCGAATTTTTGCTTGGATATGATTTATTTGTGAATTTAGATTATTTTTATTATTTATTAGTTTATTATCGAATTTGTAGTTGTCTAGGTTTTGATATAATCGGACGGTATTGTCTTCTAATATACTTTGCTGTTCAAATAATGTCTTAAGCGAGATTTTGATGGTGGTAATTTGTGTGTTTACCTGTATATGAACTGTTCCTAATTCCATAATATTGATGCCGGGGTTCTGTTCATCGCGTATAATTTGCGAGAATACGATTGGGATTAATCTGAAATGATACGAGGTTTCTTAAGTTGTGATAGTTTGTGTTTTTTGTTCTGTTCATCTAATATTTGACCTCTTTCGTTGATTGTTTCCTTTACAGTTACTCTTTTAAATTTAGGTTTTTCTATTTTTCCTGCATTTCGTTTGTGAATTTTGACGTATACTTCTTCAGGAATATCAAATTGTTTCTCTTGTGGTTCGGCGTATTTTAATTTACTTTTGTTGATGTTACTATTTACTTGTTGGTTTATCTCTTTAAGGATCTCGCTATGTTTTTGTAGGTATTCTTCTACTAATACTTCTTCGGGTTTGAGTTTTGATTCGAAATTTTGACCGAATATTATTTCTAGTGGTGTTCGTTTCGTGACAGAATGAATGCTGTGGTTATACGCTAACAATGCATAGTTTAATCGCTCTTTTAAAGTTAATGTTTTAATGGTGGGGTTTTGATTAATTACTCTCATCTGTTCGATTAGGGACGAATGAAAGCGTTCTACAATTCCATTGCTCTTAGGATTGTCTATTGAAATGTAATGAATGTTAATTTTTCTCATTGCTAAATAATTTTGAATAGTTTTATTATTAAATTCAAGTCCATTGTCGGAGACAATTTCTTTGGGGATAATAAAATGAGTGAAGTATTTAATAAGTTTATTTAATATGGTGATAGCATTTTTATCCTTGATAATATAGGCCATGGAAAATTTGGAGAACGAGTCTACTAATGTAAGAATTTTTGTTTGTTCAAGGGACAATAAATCAATATGCACTTTTTCAAAAGGTTTCTCTGCGGTAGGTGTAAAGATGTTTGGAATTACTATTGGATTGCGTTCGTATTTTGTGGATAGACATACATTACATTTATTAATATAGTTTTGTATATCTTTCGGCATATTAGGCCAATAATAAGACAATTTTAATTTGTTGTATGTTTCCGTTATTCCTCGATGGTTAGTCTTTCCTTCATGGTAGTTCTGTATTGTTAATTGTTGGTCATCTTTGTTTTCTACATCATTAACCATGTTATTACAAGAGACAAGTTTATAGCTTCCAGCATCAAAGTATGTTTGAAGAACGGCGTTGAAATTTAGTTTAAATTTTTCAGGAATAAGACAGTAATACGTTATGCCTGGTTGAAGGTATGTTTTTATAAAGTTAGTGATAGTTTTATTACTATTTGTTTTATTCAGGTAAATGCAGAAACGTTGAATTTTGTTATCGAATAATTTAATTATTTTAATCTCGTTTTTGTTGTTTGTTTCTTTAACGACAATCTGATTTTTGCACGTGTTAATAGAAGAATCTAAGTAAGTTAAACCGTTGACGGGGGCTTCGTTATCTGAATGTACGGTATCAAGTGTTCCGTGTTCGGATCCGGTTTCAACTACAACAGAGTCCGTATCTGTGTTTATATTTAATTCTAAATTTAGTTCTGGTTTATTATAAACATTAAAAATCATAGAAGTGCTTCCAAAAATGTTCTTTATTAAATTTTCAATTCTTTGCCAGGATTTTTTATCGAGTCCTGAGCCAATTCGGGGTAAATCTATTTGATTTATATTATTTTGTATACAATATTCTGATAGTTTTTCTAAACATTTACTTATACTTTGATACGTAGGTTTTTCGGAATAAAATTTCTTTGTAATTAGATGTATTATTAATCGTGGTTGTTTTTGTATAAAAAGTTTGTTTTCTAGGTTAAAGAGATTTTTGATAGGGTAGTTTGCTTTTACTTGTGCGGCAAATCCTTTAGATAATTGTAGATCTTCTGAGACACAATGTATTAATGGGTTATTGGATTTGAAAATGTCTGAATCATGATATCTAATTTCAAATTGGGGCTTTATTCGCGAGAGTGCGTCGGCCACGTAATTTTGACAACCTTTCTTATATTCAATAGTGTAATTGAATTCCTCTAGTTTTAATCGCCAACGTATTAGTTTTTGGTTTGGTTCTTTTAAAGAATTTAACCAAACGAGTGGGCGGTGGTCTGTAATAATTTTAAATTTGTGACCTAATAAATATGGGCGAAACTGTTTTGTGGCCCAGACAATACTCAATAATTCCTTTTCTATTGTACTATAATTTATTTCATGGTCATTTAATGTGCGTGAAATGTATGCGATGGGAAGATCTTTATTGTTTTTATTTTTCTGAGATAATACGGCACCAATGGCGTAGTTACTAGCGTCAGATGTGAGAATAAAATCTTTAGAAAAATCAGGATATTGCAGTATTGGGTTATTAGACAAAAGAGTTTTACATTTTTCGAAGCATTCTTTATATTCTTTATTATTTATGTCAATTTTATGATTCTTTTTTAAGCAAATTGTTAGTGGTTTGGTGATTTTGGAGAAATTATCAATAAACCGTCTATAATAGCCAAGTAGCCCTAAGAAAGATTTTATTTCCTTAGTGGTTTTTGGGATGGAAAACATGGTTATTGCCTGGATTTTATCAGGGTTCGGTTTAACTCCCTCTGTAGTAATAACGTGACCCAGATAGGCTACTTCTTTGCGAAGAAATTCGCATTTGTCTGTTTGAATTTTTAAATTAGCTTCACGTAGTTTCTGAAATATTTTTTCTATATTTTCTATGTGTTCTTGAAGAGAAGTTCCTAATATTACTATATCGTCGAGATATACGAAACATGTTTTGTTAATTTGATCCTTTAAAACGAAATTCATAAGGCGTTGAAAAGTGGACGGTGCATTTTTTAGCCCAAATGGCATTCTTTTGAATTCGTAATGCCCATAATTTGTAGAGAAAGCAGTTTTCGGTATATCATCAGAGTGAACTTCAATCTGATGAAATCCAGAGGTTAAATCTATAGTGGTAAAATAGTTAGATTTGCCAAGTTTATCGAGAATTTCAGTGATTTCGGGTATCGGAAATTTATCGTCATTGTCTTTTCGTTTAGTCGTCGGTAATCGATGACTATTCTAAATTTTTGTTTGCCAGAGTTATCAGATTTTTTTGGTACGACCCAAATTGGTGACGACCATGGTGAATAGGAATGTTGAATGATGTTATCTTTCAACATTTTTTCGATCTGAATTTGCACTTCTTGCTTATAAATTTCTGGATACTTATATTGTCGGGGTCTGTCAAATACCTGGAAGTATATATGTTAAATCCGGGTCCGAAAGACCAAATTATTACTTTTTAAAAAATGATCTGTCAAAATTATATTTATTTTATAACAACTGAATTACATATTTTATTTTTATTATTAAAGCCAACTATATATTAGTATTTATTTTCAAGCGCCTACATTCTCCTCCGCAGTAATTGAATATAATTCAATTACTCTAAACTGGGTCTAAATTGTTTTTAAAAACATCCAATACACAGAGTCTTGAGATCGGTCTGCGATATATCCCAGTGGCTGTCCGGACGTCTACTATTCTTATATTTCCATCTTTTGCCGGATATGTATTTACAATTCTCCCTTTGGTCCA
This sequence comes from Leistus spinibarbis, assembly GCA_933228885.1. Taxonomy (NCBI): domain Eukaryota; kingdom Metazoa; phylum Arthropoda; class Insecta; order Coleoptera; family Carabidae; genus Leistus; species Leistus spinibarbis. The sequence continues at coordinate 4,121,136 of OW121809.1, read as the reverse complement.
ATTGTTTCTAGGAAGATCAAAATCCACAACAATTACTATATCGCCAATGTTTACTGTTCGTTTATTTGGTTGTCTCCATTTTTGTCTATTCAATAAAGTAGGTACATATTCTCGAGTCCATTGTTTCCAAAATAAATCCGTTAACCTTTGTACGGCTTTCCATTTATTTAACAAATATAAATTGGTATTATCAGTTTCTACAAATGGAGCAGCTAAATACGATGGTCCAATTAGAAAATGATTTGGAGTTAAAGGTTCTCCATCTTCGGTGTCAAGCGGTACGTGTGTTAAAGGTCGACTGTTCAAGATATTCTCGATTTCAATAAATAAGGTACGCAGTACATGCTCCTGAGGATATCTTTGTTTCAAAACTGCTCGCAACGATTTTTTAACTGATTGAATTAATCTCTCCCACGTGCCTCCCATATGTGGTGCTAGTGGTGGATTAAAGTTCCACTTAATATTTTTCATTGTGCAGAATATTGTTATATTATTTTGATTCCAATCATCTAAAGCTTCCTTGAGCTCACGTTCTGCGCCTTTGAAATTAGTTCCATTGTCACAAAAGATTTCATTCGGGAAACCTCTTCTACAGCCAAATTGACGACAGACATTAATGAAGGCATCCGTAGACAAGTCATGCGCTATTTCAAGGTGAATAGCTCGGGTTGCCATGCAAGTGAAAATTACACCGTATCGTTTCTCATGGCTTCGCTTCACTGTTATTTCTATTGGCCCAAAATAGTCAACACCTGTCTTTATGAAGGGTCGTATTGTTGGTTCCAAGCGACAGGTAGGTAATTGACCCATTATTGGCATTTTTGGCAAAGTTTTTTCATTTTTGCATTTTTGACAATTTCTCCATACCTTTTTAACAGCTTGTCGTAAATTTAGTATCCAGAATTTTTGACGTAAATTATTTGCTACTGTTTCTTGTCCGTGATGATTTACATTGTTGTGGTAATAATTTATCAACAATATTGTCAGCAAATGTTTAGGATCTAAAATAATCGGTAGTTTCGTAAATTCATTTAAATAAGTGGCATTATTTAATCGTCCATCTACACGAATGATATTATGCTCATCAAGAAAACATGATAAACGATAAAGGCGACTAGATTTCGGTATATCTTTTTTGTTTTTCAAGATTGAAATTTCATCGGCAAATGAATCCATTTGAATTCGACGACATAATAAACGTTCTGCTTCTATTATTTCATCGGGTGTCAATTCATACGAACATTTTTGGATAAGGTTCGCGGTTAAATTTTTCAATTTTCTAATGAATCTCAACATCCACGCCGTACTTCTTAAGATTTTTGTCCATTTTGAGAATCTTTTAGGATCTGGTGTAGGCAGGGGTTCCAAAACAATCAGTGTTGCGACATACTCATTTCTGATTTCTAAGTCGTTGAGATTCGCTTCTTTTTTGTCAATATTTTTAAAAAACCAATATTCCGGTGCTAATTGAAGGAATGACGGTCCTTTTAACCAACGACTTTCGATAGAAAAATCTGTCACTTCGTCTATTCGTTTTGTAGCTTCATCTGCGACGTTTTCTTTTGAAGTAACATATCTCCAATCTCCTGTATTTGTTAATTCCTGGATTTCTCCGAGTCTTTGTGCGATGAATACTTTAAATCGACGTGCTTCTGATCGAATCCATTGTAAAACCGTATTTGAATCTGTCCAATAAATTGTAGATTCTATGTTGATGTCTAATGCTTTTATTAAGGCGGTCCCCAACCGCGCACCAATGAGAGCTGCTTGGAGTTCTAATCTCGGAATAGACATTGGTTTTAGTGGTGATACTCGAGTTTTTGCGCAAATAAATGTAACTCGACAAGTCTTATCTTCACACTCACATCGCAGATATGCTACTGCTGCGTAGGCGTTTTCTGACGCATCACAAAAAATGTGTAGTTGTGCAGGGCATTGTTTCATTCCACTTTTAAAATATTGTCTTGGCAGTTTGAAGTTTTTAATATTTTTAAGATCGTTGATCCAAGTGAGCCACCTTTTGTCTAAGATGTCGGTGATTTCATCATCCCATCCAAGCCCACTTCGCCAAATTTCTTGAAGTAGTATTTTGCCTTGAATTATAAAATGAGCTACAAAACCCAGTGGATCAAAGATTGACATGACTGTTTTTAGAACTTCACGCTTCGTCGGTCTACGTTCACCATTTAATATTTCATTGTCAATTTTGTGAAAATGTGTCTGATATATGAAACAATCTTCTGTTGGATTCCACCATAATCCCAAAATTCTCTCCGCTGTCGATTCAGATTCATCAATACTCATATTTTTCTCCCCCAGAGCAGTTAGTTTAGGATCGATTTGTCGAAGAACTTCTTTTGAATTGGAAATCCAATTGCAAATTATAAATCCTCCCATTTTATGAACGTGTATGACGTCATTGATCAATTTGATGGCATCTGTCTCGTCGTTGGCGCCACCTAGATAGTCGTCCATATAATGTTGCTCTATTATTGCTTTAGCAGCGTCCGGGTATTCATTTCCAAAATTCCGTGCATTTCGGTTTTTTGCTTCTTGTGCTAAGCAAGGTCCACTTGTTGATCCAAAAAACACCACTTGAATTTCATATGTGTCGGGATAACGGTTCCGCTCCTTTCCCCGCCATAAAAATCGTTGTGCGCATTGATCTTCTTTTCGTACTTTAACTTGCAGAAACATTTCTTTAATATCGGCAACAAACGCATTTTATTTATACGAAAGTTCAATAATATTGTGTGTAGTGAATTGTAAAGATCAGGTCCAGTGAGTAGGTAATCATTTAAGCATACTCCATTTGATTTCGCGGCTGCGTCAAAAACAATGCGGAGTTTCGTCGGTTTATTAGGATTGACTACTCCAAAATGTAGTAAATACCATGATTTATCATTTATAGTTTTAGTGTCATTTTCAGATAGTTTATTTATGTATCCTTTATTCGAAAATTCTTCTATTTTGTCACAGTATGCTTGTGCATAAACGGAATTTTTATCCATTTTTCTTTCAATTGACATTAATCTATTTAAGGCATTTTGTTCACTGTCTGGAAATTTTATTTTCTCAAATTTCCACAAAAGTCCTGTCTCGTATTTATTATTGTCCCATTTCATTGTAGCATCTAAGATATTCTGGGCTCTTATATCTTCCTTTGACATGGAAACATCATTCACATGATTTACGCCGAAGGATTCGATCTTCCAATGTTCTTTTACCATATCATGCAGTAAATCCAAATTGTCCTTTTCACAAATATGGCAAGTGAACTGTCTAAGAGAAAGATGACTTCTATCTGTAGTGTTTCCATGTACTACCCAACCTAGTAGAGTCTTGCTAAGTGCAGGACCGGACCAGGGACCATAAATAATTTTTCTAGTTGTTAATAGCGGCCAATTGTCTTGTCCAATTAGTAATTTTGGTTTCGCATTAACAATTGATGAGATTTCCGAACTTGAAATATGTGGATATTGTTTTGACATTTCTTCAATATTAATTGTATAAGAAGGTAAATTTAAATCGCTAATAGTCCTTACATGACGCAAATAAAAGGACTTGGTATTTTTTCCACTGATGGTTAAATTTACAATCTTCGAATCATTTTGTTGTTGAATTTGATTATTCGTCCATTGCATACACAATAAGTTTGTTGGTCCATCAACTTCAAGTTGTGCAGCAATTTCTTCATCCAACAAAGTGACTGTCGATGCATCATCTAGAAGAGCATATGTTTCAATGACATTATTTTTACCATGTAATGTTACCGGCAAGATTTTCAACAAGACTTTGTTTAATTCTTGCGAAACATGACAGTTTGTGTCCTTTTTATTTTCTTTGGAAACCTCGTTCGTTCCAACGTTGACTTTGTGCAACAGAGTATTGTGGGGCTTCTTGCAGCCGTCAATGTTGCAATTCTTCTTGTATTTGCAACTTGTTACTCCGTGTCCTGGACGTAGGCAAGAGAAACACATTTTTCTATCCGTAATTGTTTTCCAACGCTTATCCACTTCAAAGGATTTAAATGTTTCACATTTGTAAAGTGGATGCCAGGTAGAATTACAACAAAAACATATGTTATTGGTGTTCTCGTTTGTAGTTACTAGCGTTGTTTTATAATTATTATGCTTAACTTTTGAGTTGTCAAACTTGTCCAGTTGTGGAATTCGAAGTTCACACGCTGCCTCTGCCTTTATTTCCAACCACGTTTCGAATTCAATTAATTTTGATCTTCTAATATTTCTAGTGTGTTCTGCCCACATCATTCGAAGATTTATTGGTAGTTTATTTATTAATTCTTGCAACAAAATGGGATTTTTCATATGGTCATCTTCGTTCAATGTTTGAATTGTACAAACAAGATTTGTGACGGCATCGGAAAAATCTATCAATTGTTCCAATTTGTCTTCTTTAATTACAGGCATATTTCGTACCTTTTCTAGTAGAAGTGAAATAATATATTCAGGTCGTCCAAATCGTCTTTGAAGTATATTTATAGCTTTTTCAATATTTTGTGGCAATATCAGTATTGATTGCGTAATTTCTCTGGCTTTCCCATGCAAGCATTTCTGTAAACGGCTCTGATTTTCTTCATTTGTAAAGCCACATACTTTTGTCGAATTACGGTACTGGCTTATAAAATTGGGCCATTCCACGGGATTTCCGCTGAAATTCGGTAAATCTTTGGGTAGTGATTGTCTTGATATATATTTATTAAGTCGTCTAGTATTAGTGGAAACAACTGAAGATGTTGAAGAATGATTTGGAATATTATTTTTTGTTGAATTTCGTTGATTAACAACCCAGTTTTCAATATTATCTGGTGGCAAGGAAATGTCTTCTTCTTCAACTTTTGCTTGACCAATTAAATCATTTTTTATGTCAATTGCATCTTCTTCTTCTTCCACTTGAGCCATTTTCAGTTGAAATTCCAAATCTAAAATTTCTTGATCTTTTTTCTTTTGGGCGTACTCCAATTGTAGTTCCAGTTTTCGAATAAGAGAACTTTTATTAGATTTGTTTGATGCTACATTAGATAAACGGGTTCGTCTACTGATTCCGCTTACATTGTCTTGGTCTAAAATAAGTGTACCAGGAACCTGTTCGCTATCTTGTATATCATCTTTTTTCTTCATGGTTAAATTTCTAATGCGTTCACTACGACGCTGTCGAATAGAATTGGTGGATGACATCTTATTAGGCTAATAAGACTGTTGTACCAAGGGCTGACTCAATTATATTTTCGAAGGACCAAATGTCGGGGTCTGTCAAATACCTGGAAGTATATATGTTAAATCCGGGTCCGAAAGACCAAATGTCGGGGTCTGTCAAATACCTGGAAGTATATATGTTAAATCCGGGTCCGAAAGACCAAATTATTACTTTTTAAAAAATGATCTGTCAAAATTATATTTATTTTATAACAACTGAATTACATATTTTATTTTTATTATTAAAGCCAACTATATATTAGTATTTATTTTCAAGCGCCTACATATATTGTTTCGAATAAATGGGAATGTTGTCCGATGTTTTAATATGGTGTTTTATTTTATTTGTAAATGTTAATTTCTGCGATTCGTGTGATATTAGGTCTTTATATTTATGTAGTGTTTTAAATAGTAATTCTCGTTCGCTAATTGTTAAGTGTTCGTCTCGTATTTCGGTAGTGTTTATTTCTAAATTTAATTTTTTTAATTTTTGCTGGGCTAGATATTGAAATTTATATTTATATTTATTTAAAAGAATTATTTCTTTTTTCTCGAAATTTAGTTTTGCTTTTAACAATTCTATCCCTGGTATTCCAAGTAAGATATCAAAGTTATTATGGAAATTATATATGTAACTTTTGAGATTAAGATTTTTAAATTTAAAAAATGTAAATTCCGAACCAGATGATTTACCATTACAAGTGTGTATGGTGAAATGTTCAGGGAATTTTGTGATATTAGAATTTAGTAATTTTGGGTGAATAAAATTTTGAGTAGAACCCGTATCTAAAAGAATCTTAAAGTGAGACACTTGAATGAAAGGTAGTTTACTGAAATTATTTGTTAAGGATTCAATGTTAGTGGCTCGACAACGAGAAAATTTTCGTTTTCGGCTATTTCGGTATAATCGTTTTCGATTTCATTTTCAAAACTGTATTCGGGTTCGAGATTTACGTTTTCGTTTGACAATTCTTCAGAATTTTCTATGTTTTGATTATATAGCTCCTCAGAAGTGTATTTTGGATCGTTTCTGGGTTGATATAAGTTTTGTCGTGGTACTTGTCTTGTCTGAATACTCATAGGAGTGGGGTTTCTGAAAGGTGCGTTACGGATGCTTGCTTGCGGGGTAAATGGTCTAGATTGGATTTGTTGTGGGGATTTTGGAGCGTTAAATTTGTGCATTGGTGATTGGTATTTAGGCTGATTAAATTGGATTTGATTTTTATTTTGTATTGGTTTTTGATATTGATTTTGTGAGACTCTTTGTTGGATGTGGATATATTGGAGATCATTCGTTAGTAAGTTTAGGATGTCAGTTAGTTTAGTAGGGTTGCGAGCAGATAATTGACTTCTGAAGGGGTCTCTACAGTTATTTATGAAACTTTGAACAAAATAATGTAGTGAGTGTTCCATTATGATTTTACTTTGAACAGGCTCAAATTTACATGCTACCTTAGATTTATATATTAAAAATAAGTCATTGAATTTATTAAAATATTCTAAGATATTTTCTTTCGTTTGTTTAAAATGACTGGCTTCATACATTATTGTATGTTCGGATCTAGTGTCCGAAAAATTTTGTTGTAAATGGTCCTTGAGTTCTTTCCAAGTATTGATTGTACACATATTCAAATTTTGTGCCGCTTTACCGCATATCTTATTTTTTAATGTCATTAAAACAATTTTGCGTGTAATCTCTGAAGGGTTAGTTTGATTAATTAGCGTGCACATATCGTCGATAGTAGTTATAAAATTTGATAAAGATTTTACGTCTCCATCAAATTTTGGAGCCAAGTCTAGCATTTTAAGAATATCTTTGTTTAAACTTTGAAAAATGTTAGCGGGGCCCTGATCAACCATTTTGATTGATGTTAGAGTTAAATTTTCTAATTCTTTGATTAGGGTATCCAGTTGGATTGATATTAATAATCTGTTTAGATTTGACTTACAGTGAGAGTAGCACTGATTTTGGCATTACTTCTCGGTTGACGTCTTCTCGTTGATGTTCGTTCAGCGAGATGGTGTGTTGAATCGATGTCTTCGATTTTCGATCGTGGATGACGTGGATTCGTGAGTCTTGCAGTGAGTGTAGATCGAAGTTCTGACTGGAGCGACGACTTGATCTTCTTTTGTTTTTGTATTTGTATGGTTTTTTGATTCTTCAATTTGTTGAATATGAATCAGGAATTCGGTACCGATGTTAAACACTTAATAGTGACGATTGTAAATTTTTAACGGAGTAAATTCTTTATGAATTTCCGAATTACACAACCTTATTATCGGTATCCTACCGACTGCGCCAAATATAATTTTGAAATCGACAAAATTATTTTTTTATTACTTGAATACAAATACACTTTACAAGGGTCAGAACAAGACTGACTCTATGTTTTACATCATAATATTTTGTTACAAAGATTATCCTATCTTTCTCATATTACTTATTTTGCTAACTAAGGTTTTTATAGATGATGAAATAATGGTGTAACATTGTGAAATATAGGAGGTGTCCCTATATTACTTATATATATATATATATATATATATATATATATATATATATATATATATATATATATATATATATATTTAATGTAAATATAAAATTTTTCTGTATTATTATTTTTGTACTAGGGTCACCCGTGGGCACCATGTGCCCATATGGTATACAGAACATAGGTCAGTTTTGACTGATGGCGAATTTTCATGTAATTTAATAATAATAACACGGTTTTTCTTCATTTTGTATCGTTTGACTATAATAGTAATACAAATTTCCACCTCGCAAATAATAATAAAGAAAAAATCGAGTTCTTTCTTTGAACGCTATTTTGTTCTTAGATCACTATGCTAAGATTAACTAATCGATCGCTTATTGCATCACACTGTGTAACATCCGATAAATTTAAACTAAATTTTGTTTAACTTTGATTTTAACCTTGTATGGTGCATATGTGTTGTATCATTTAGACAGTTTCTATGATTGTATATAAAAAAACAGGATTATAAATTTATTTACGATTGCTGTTTATTATTTGAATCGATTATTCAAAAATATGTATTACAAATCCTTTTTACACAACATTTTTAATGATTTGTCATTTGATTCATTATTGTTTTTGAATTAAATAATCAGGCTAGATTCTGAATTTTGCAGTATTAATCTGATGCAGTGTCAAACGGCAGTTTTAAAAGTGATAATTAGTTATATGCTAAAATTCAATGGATTGTGCCATCAAAAATAAAAGAATAAAATTGTCAACCAAACATGTTTCTAAATATGTTTGAATCATCTCTTCAAGATTTTATTTCTCTAATAATCAGTATTATAAATTTACTTCCTTGCAGTTATTATAATTTGACGAACTATAGAATCTTACCGCAACTCATATTTTCAAAAATCACTGCTTCTTGGCCATTTTGAAGTGAAAATATTTACTATGAATTAAAATAAATGTACGGAAACACGTATTTACTAAAAATATATGCTAATTAGGCAATAATATGCACTTATTTCATATTATATACTTAAAAATTGAAATTATAACATGCTGCTCCCCTTAAGCTTAAGATTAAACTTCAAACAATTTTTCCGTAACTCGTACGTTGTAATACTGTTTTTGACGCTCACGTGGTAGCACTTTTATTTATATTTGTTCTTTGGTCGGTCATTTTAACATAAATGCTTAGTAGCGACTCACAAACTTCAAATTAGAATAAATAAAACTTAATTTTATTAATTATCAATTATTTATATTTCTCATTGACATTCAATATCAATTTAATATAGCAGATGCCACTCTGTGTAAAGTACACAACTAAATAAACTTCAAATCATCAAATGATTTGAAGATTTATCACAAAAACTTTTTTGACATTTCATTCTGACGTTTGATTCGTTTTTGTCTATTTCAAAGCAGACTGAACTTCAGAATCGTAGTGATTGTTTTATTTCAGTATAAACTATTTGATTATTTTTTATAACATTATTAACAGTCGCCATGGTGCAGTGGCTAAGTGTCATGCCTTTCAGCCTGGAGGTCGTGAGTTCGATCCCCGTCTATGCCAATCTGCATTTTTACAAAAAAGCGTTCTACACATATATACATACATACATACATACATTTCTGGGTTATTATATTAATGATATAAAGTTTCTAAATAACATATATTTTTTTTAATATGAATATAATATTTTAAGTAATATAAATGTTAAACTTTTCTGTATTATTATTTTTGTGTTGACCTTGTTACAAAAACTTTTCGTTACTAAATATATATATTTTCTTTAATGTAAATATAATATTTTAATACATAAATATAAAAGTTTCTAAATATAAATATATTTTTTAATGTAAATATAATATTATAATAAATAAATATAAAAATTTTCTGTATTATTATTTTTGTGTATAAAGTTTCTAAATAATATATATTTTTTAATGTAAATACAACATTTTAAGTAATAAAGATGTTAAATCTTTAAATGATATAATTTATTATTTCAATGAAGCTTGTTTTATAGGCGCATAGAGAACGATTTTGTCATACGAGAATCTGTATTTGGATTTATTAGTCGCCAATGTTTATATTTTCAAATGCTACATAACTACATGTGTTAACCTTGTTACTTCGTGTATTGTCGCTGATATTCCGACAATATACGTACTGATAATTCATATTATATACCATAGATGGCGCTGATTTCAATACTGTGACGTAGTATATTCTGCTGAAACAAGCTACGACGGCCGCAGCGAGCGGAGGGGTATTTCTCCGTCGTGCGCCGTAACATTCTGCGCAACCAAAATGATGGTGGGAGGTGTGGGACATTCCCTCTCTGGCATCACTGGACGTAGTGTGTAACTCAACGGAGAAGAAGTACGATGTACACTTAGAATTAAATTGACTCTCAGTATGCTTTGTATCTGATTTTTACACAACTACGAATTATTATTCTACATATATAGGTACAAATAGTATATTCATTCTAAAATATACAAACAAGAATGCTCATACAATATATTATTACTATTGGAACGCTTCTTTTTTCAATTTCAGAAAAGAGAATTATATATTCAATATTGAAAAATATGTATGTAGTGTTTAAGGGTATAAAATGATTACTTTCATTTGCACGCGAACTCCCTTTAGTTAACACACAAAAATACATAAATAGTAGAACTGTTAGTTAAATGCATTTGTTTTACTCTTTATTTGAACTTCCCGCTTTATAAATAGAAGTGTCATTGGCATAGTAACCGTTGTGTAGAGTCAGTTGTGTTTTGTCTTCTTGTATTAGTAATTGTTGTAATAAAAACTATCATTTATGTTAACTTAAAACTGCGTTCTATTCTCTTTTTATTACTGTTTGCCACTACAATAATCGTCAGGTTATGGGCCCAGACAACGTAAAACAGTAAGTAAAGGGTCGTCAACAAATTCTCAACGTTTGAAGTTGACATTTTGGCAAGTTTGTGTGGATTGTGCAGTATAGACCGCGAATCTTCGGTAGTACTATCATCATGAGTGTTGATAAGGAAGAAAGTACCAATTTTAAGCTATTACTGAAAAATGACAATTACGCGCAATGGAAGATCGCGATACGGTGGAAGTTGGACGCAGAAGACCTGTGGGACTACGTCAATGGCGTGGCTGCGGATCCTCCTAGAACCACCGCGGAAGAAGTAAAAATCAACCGCAGAGCGATGGCAAAACTTGTGTCGCACATCTATCCGGACCAATTCTGCCATTTTACAAATGTGGAGAAAGCTCCGGAAGTGTGGGCAATTTTTAAGAATTTATATGACCGGGAGACCATGACGAGCGCAGTGTCACTGCTGAAGAGGTACGTCCGGCGTGACTACACTTCAGGTCTGGTGAAAGACCACCTCCGGGAGATGCAAGACATGGCGAATGCAGTTCGCACCGCTGGCATCGAGATCGAAAAGAAGGTGGAGATCTATTTGTTGCTGGCCAGCCTTCCAGACAGTCTTGAGGGGCTTGTCACATCGTTGGACAGTCGAGACGAGCTCACGATGTCCTACGTGGCGGCTAAGCTGTTGGACCGAGATGAGCGGCGAGGGACCACGACGGAGGGGACCACCGCACTCTTCACGACGGCCAAGCAGCAGTACCACAAGGCTGGCAAGGACAACAAAGACGGTAAGTCGAAGGAAACAAGGGAATGTTTCCACTGCAAAATTCCAGGACATCTCAAGGCTGACTGCCGCAAATTCAAAGCGGAACAGCTGAAGAAGCAGAGCAGCAAGCTGGCTGTGTCTCCAGAGTACTGCTTTGCCAATAACGAGCAGCATGACGTTGCTGACAGCGCCAACACCACATGGATTGTGGACACCGGGACGACCACACACGTCACAAGTGACCGAACTTTCTTTGACGTGCTACGACCAGCGACTCCTGATCGGACGATCGGACAGCCGAGGAAGGTTAGCAGGTGCCAGTCGAAGGCATCGGCTCAGGTATTTTACGGTCTCATCTACCGGATGGCAGCGTGAACCAGGTACGTCTCAAGGACGTTCTTTATGTACCTAAGTTGCACGGAGGACTCATTTCCGTCCCGCGTGCACGTCAACAAGGGCTGCACATGAATGTCAACGACGATGGGTGCTTCATCTTTACCAAGAGCAGACGAAACTTGGTGATGTACGCCAAGGAGAAAGGAAATTTGTACCAGGTAGTGCAGGAGAGTCCAGCGTCGAGGCGCAGCAAAGGTCAACGACCGGTGTACCAGAGCTTCAGCCGAAATCTGGCACCGCAGGCTGGGACATAGAGACTCAACAGCCATCCAGCGCTTGGTCAATAAAGAACTGGCGACGGGAATCAACCTATCCACCGACTCCAAACACGACAGCAGTAAGTGTGAGGTGTTTATTCGAGGGATGATGACGGAAAAGCTGCTAGAGGCTGAATCTCCCGTGGCGGAACTCTGCTGAGGCCATGGTAACAACCACCTATCTCCAAAATCGGCTGCCTTCGTCGACGGTGGACAAGACACCGTCGATCTCAGCGCGAAACCCAGGGGAAGCCGCCAAGTCGGTACGGCAACGTTGCGTGCAACGTCACTAAATCGGTGGAGCCGAAGAGCTGGTCCGACATGCTGCGACTGCCGGAGCGCGAACGACGGCAGTGGGTGGCAGCAGCTGATGCCGAGATTAACATGCTTCGTAAGTATAATGTTTATGAATTGGCTAAATTACCACCAGGAAAAAGAGCCATTACCTGCAAGTGGGTTTTTAAAGAAAAACTTGACGGCTTGGGGGCCATCAACACCCACAAAGCACGACTGGTTGCAAGAGGTTTCACCCAGAGCCGAGGAATCGACTACGAGGACACCTTCGCACCAGTGGTGAAACATGATACGGTTCGTAATTTACTGGCGTATGCCGGAGCAATGCGACAACACGTCAGGCACCTGGACGTCAAAAGTGCCTACCTGAACGGCAAGCTAACCGAGGAACTCTATATGGAACAACCGGAAGGATTTGTTGACCAGGACAACGCGGATTGTGTGCTGCGGCTACACAAGAGTCTTTATGGACTAAAGCAGGCCGCCAGAACCTGGAACAAGACCGCGGTCGAAATTCTGTCTGGCATCGGCTTCCATCAGAGTAGAGCAGATCCTTGTCTGTTTAGTAAGAAGGGGTGCAAGGGCCCACCTGTGCACATACTGTTATATGTGGATGATTTGATGGTCGTTGGAGCAACACCAGAAATCACAGCCGACATTGGACGCCAACTAAATGCAAATTTCGAGATGAAGGACTTGGGAGATATCAACTATTATCTCGGAATTCAAGTTGAGCGACAACCGAATGGAGTTTTTGCCATTCATCAGTCGACCAAAATCAAACAAATGATCGAAGAATTTGGCCTGACTGAAGCAAAACCAGCTGCCACTCCAATGGAGACCGGATTTCTTGCGGGAAATACCACCGAAAGCAGCCTGTTACCAAACAACACAGGATACCTACAAGCGATTGGGTCGCTATTATATTTGGCAACTGTAACCCGGCCTGACATCTCCCTAGCAGTCGGAATTCTCTGCCGACGCGTCGAGCATCCGACCGAGAGCGACTGGAACTCGGTAAAGCGCGTCATGAGGTATTTAAAGTCGACAAGTGAAAAGAAGTTGGTACTGAGTGCTCAACAAGATCTCACCCTGCGAGGATTCGTCGACGCAGACTGGGCAGGCGACCGGAGCGACCGGAAGTCAACCAGCGGATACACCTTTCAACTGGGATCCGCCACCGTAGCCTGGTCAAGCCGAAAGCAGTCCACTGTGGCACTGTCATCCACCGAGGCGGAGTACGTAGCAGTGTCGCATGCGTGCAAACAACTACAGTAGATCAACAGCTGATCACCGATCTTGGCATCGCGCTGATCACACCCACCGTGCTTCATGAAGACAACCAAGGTTGCATTAAAATGGTGGAATCCGACAGGTCTAGTGCGCGGACGAAACATATTGATGTTTCCCACCATTACATTCGCAACCTGCGGGATCGTGAACTGGTCACGTTAGAATACTGTCCAACAGAAGAAATGATTGCAGACATCTTGACCAAACCTTTGGCCAAGCAGCCATTTCAACAAATGTCCAAACAACTGGGCATCAAGGACTAAATATTCAAAATTGTAACTAAATGTAAAAGAGTTAAAAAGCGAGAAGGGGTGTTAGTTAAATGCGTTTGTTTTACTCTTTATTTGAACTTCCCGCTTTATAAATAGAAGTGTCATTGGCATAGTAACCGTTGTGTAGAGTCAGTTGTGTTTTGTCTTCTTGTATTAGTAATTGTTGTAATAAAAACTATCATTTATGTTAACTTAAAACTGCGTTCTATTCTCTTTTTATTACTGTTTGCCACTACAATAATCGTCAAGAACCTTACTCTTTTGTGGCTCGACTTCGACCACAAAATTATACTTTACAAATACAATACAATGAATATTATAAACTATTATTTATTGTTATTATAAGTCCCATTATAAAACAAATAAAAATGATAACAGTACAACAGATATAACGTTTACTCCGCGAATTTTTGATATTTTCTATGGTAGTTTCTTGTTTGTAATACTAAACTATATATCAAATGATAAAAAAAAGTGAAATGGTTCTGCAATGCATGTATATCTGATGATAGTGCAACCGACGTCAAGACCAACGTTATTTCCGAACTTAAACAACTTATTTTACCCCTACAGGCGGAATTGAAATCCCTTCAGGCAGAATTGAAAGAAATCAAAGAAGAGCTAAGCATTAATAATAAATGTGGTAACCATAAGGTTATTAATTACGAAAATATAATTGCTGAAATTAATGATCAGAAAAATCGAGAAATTAATTTATTAATCTTTGGATTGGAAGAAAATGAAGACTCCGCGAATGATAATAATTCGGACGCTAACGCTGTGAACGAAATTTTAGCTGGTATTTCAACAAATCCTATTCCAACGAGAGATTGCAAGATCTTTCGCCTTGGTAGGAAGTCCAATTTGCGAAACAGCAAACCAAGTTCTATAAAAGTTATTCTTGATAATTCAACTAAAGTGCGCAATATACTAAAAAATAAAAAACATATAAAAACTAGCAACTATGCAAACGTAAAATTAGCAGGCGACCAAACACTGATGCAGCGCGAGCATTTCAAAAAGTTAGAGCTGAACTCCTGAAAACGTACGAATAGCGGCGAAAATGGTCTTTTCATTAAATTTATGAATGGTATTCCACGTATTCTAGCTTCAAAAAACTAATGTCATGCGACCCTCTGTCAAACACGTTATCGGTTTATTATCAAAATGTGCGTGGTCTTAACTCAAAATTGTCTGAACTTTATTTAAGCGTAGTATCGAGCAATTATATTATTGATTATGACGTTATTGTGTTTTCTGAACCGTGGCTTGGTGACAATATAAGCGATACAGAATTATTGGACTCACGGTATTCAGTGTACAGAAACGATCGAAATCGTGTAAAATCAGGCAAAAATCGAGACGGAGGTGTTCTCATAACGGTCAATGACATTTTCGATTCCACACCACACAACATCGAATAAACCTTTGTAAAAATTTGTTTGAAAACGTCATTTGCATATGTTATGTCATTGTTGTTTATGTAGCACCTGCTACTGATCAATCTGAATATGCTAGTTTCTATAATGCCATCACTTCCTTACCGATTATTTATAATTCTAATGTATTAATTGTTGGCGATCTTAATTTAATTAATTTAAATAAATTTTATAGTGATACTTTTTTAGATAATAGTATTGCTAGCTTGTTCTATAATTTTATTAATTTAATGAATATGGTTCAGAATAATAATGTATTTAATGCTTATGGTAGACTCTTAGACATAGTCATTTCTAATATTAATTGTCAAGTACATAAATGCAATGACCCAATTATACCAGAAGATATGCACCATCCTTCTCTATCTATCGTTTGCACTTTACACGAACACCTATAACAAAAACCTTCTTATACATCTGAAGTTTTTATAATTTTAAGCGTGGTAATTTTGATTTACTGTATAGATCACTTGCTAAAGTTGACTGGACATGGCTTGATAATTGTATTGATATCAATGTCGCTGCCGACCGTTCTTATGCGATTCTATACAGCAGCCTTGATGAATGTAAACCAAAAGTAGTAACTCGTACACGTAAATATCCGGTTTGGTTTACAAAAAATATAATTTATTCTTTAAAAATGAAAAATCATTATCGTAAATTATAAAATAATTTTGGTTACTCATTTTATCTGGTGAAATTTAAAAGTTTTAGATCTAAAGTCAAGAATTTACTAAAAACTAACTATGACTCGTATATTGCCCATGTGGAAGATAATATTACTGCTGATCCGAAATGTTTCTGGATGTATATAAAAAACAAGAAATCTGGAGTGGCCTGCACTCAACTTTCTTTTACGTAGTTTTCAATAGATAGATATTAATATACATATATATCCCAAACTAACTGTCTACATATATATATATATATATATATATATATATATATATATATATATATATATATATATATAGGTATATAATCTCAAACAAACGGTCAAACTAACCAATACTCTACAGGAATACTCTGAAATGTCTATTTTGTTTTCCTGGCAAAAACGGGCGCAGATAATAATAATTATTATTAAGTGATAACAAAATCTTTTACTGACCAATATAAAATGAAAATTTAAATTAAATTACTATAACTTAATAATAACTGGATAATTATACCAATTTATAATGGATCTGTATTTGAAGTATTTATCGTATTAACTCTTACACTGTCAAACTCCACAGTAAAACTTTGAAATTGTTATTACAATATGTTAGCAAATATATAATATAAATTGTTTCTATAATACGTAATTTACCTAAATTTATTCTAATAAGAAATCAATATTTTAAATATTAATTCATACAGTTAACTGTCAATGTAATGCTTGTTTGTTTTCAATAAACAAGAAACAAATAATGTAACTCATGGTTGATCCGATTTAAAAATAATAAAATTTGTGACAAGTGTAGGTATAACTATGGCAACGTAAATAAGATATTTGAGTTTTTTCGTAGCAGTTATCTCATAACTGGTACAGTATATGAAGAAACTTTTCAAACAAACGTTGTGCGAAATATTATTATATTTCATTATGAATATTACTATTTTTGCCGTAAGTGTAGCCGTTCTAGTGATATTGGCGATAGAACAAAAAATGCATAGAGTAAACATGAACTATCGGTTTGAATATTCTTTTCAAAAATAGGAGGTGCACATCTAGGGTATATACAAGTCTTAAGTTTCATAATTTTACGTTCGACAGTTTTGGCCCTAGAGCGTTCACAGACAGACAGACGTCATTCCGAAAATAGTCACATTCGATTCAGGGAAGGTCAAAACATGTATATCCGGTGAAATCTCGAGTTCGAAATTTTTTATGACTACAATACTTACTTATTATTCTGCAAAAGAAAGTAAAAACAATAACAAAATAGCAAAAACAACTTGATAATGTTAGAGTTCTTCGGACGAGGAGGACGCGCGTAACATTTTGAAGTCTGCACCCATATAGATTGACAATAGTACCCGTGCATTATTGCTGGCGTTTCCGCTGGAACAACGCATGCGTAGCATTGGCAACCCAAGCGTTGTGTTTCAAGCATCATTCTGGTTAGCGAGTTGGTTAATTTCAATGTGTATTGTGTTTGTAGTTTATAAAAACCAGTTAATATCAAGTAAGTTAGCTCTTAATACATGTAATATAGTTTTTAAGTACATTAAGCATCATTACTAATTATACGGACGGATTGATTAATCATACTGACTAACTATATGGACATTGTGATGGAGGGAAAGATGTTTGGTGAGATATTTGGTGTTTTATGGCCTGTTGTTTATTATGGGTTGCTGTGTGCCATCAGTTGTGTCTAGTCGACCTCATATTTTGATATAAATGAGAAGCAATCGCCTCTTGTAGTCGACGCCATATTGTTTAGTCTAATGGGTAGCAATCGTCTCGTAGAGTCGACCCCATATTGTTTATTTAAATGGGAAGCAATCGTCTCTTGTAGTCGACCTCATAAAATGTGTAGTATCGGTAATAACTGACCACATTTAGTTAAGCGTTACCATTGTTTTCTTATTTTATATTTATGATTATTATTATTTTTGTGTGTAATATTTGTTTGCTTGTTATAATTTCTCTGTGTTCGCATTTATATTTCTGCATACATGCTTTAGATAAATTCCTGACAGATAATCTAATCCATCGGTTTACTCTTCCCAGCGTTTTCTCCTCTTAATAATAATATTCACAAACACAATAACTTTTTCTATAAAAATTTGCGAAACTAACTTGTGTTAACAGAGCTAGAAACAAAGTGAACTTATAATTTTATAAAATTGAAACAGAACATTGTAGTGATTGTTGCGATTCAAAATAATATTTACTTTTGTCGACGAATGTGAGTCATTCTCATATGCATGTATTCTAAGCACCTTGCTATTACAAACATATAAACAGTTTCATTAGTAAAAGTATATGATAATATAACAAGCATAGACACCAATGCCTTCGGTCGCCGCATAAATTATTTTGAGGAATATATATTTTCTTTAATTTACATAGAAATTGTTTTTTTAACTACTAATGTTTTAAATAAAGAAATCCTATTAACAACTACTGATATTTGAAGAAAATAAATGCTATTAATGAATAAATAGCTAGGACAAATTATGAAAATAATAATAAAATCATATTTTTCTTTTTAATTATATAAAAAAAATATCTGTAGTGGCCTGCACTTGACTTTCTTTTACGCAGTATTCACTATATATATATATATATATATATATATATATATATATATATATATATATATATATATATATATATATATACCCAAAACCGGCTATCAAACTAACCAATACTCTACAGAAATATTCTGAAATGTCATTCATCTAATTGTGTCTATTTTGTTATCCTGTCAAAATAACAGATGATCCGATTTTATAAGCTACATGCGTATTCATGGCAACGTAAACAACATATTTATAATATTTCGTAGCATATTTCCCGTAACTGGCACATTTTTTAAAGAAACTTTTCAAACAAAAGTTGTGTGAAATATTAATATCTTTCATTATGAACAAAACTATATTTGCCGTAAGTGTAGCTGTTCTAGTGATATTGGAGATAGAATAAAAAATAAAAGAAAATTACGAATTACCGTGCGAAAAATTATCAATTTCGAGAATATACTATCAGCTCTTGTGTACATACTGCTCGATCAGCTAATAATAACAAGTTTAGATGCAGATATAAATATATAATTTATGAAATAGTTAATTTTACCATAATTTTGGTTGTGGTGATTGTAAATAGTTAGACTTAGGGGGTTGAAATTAGACAACTTGAGCCCAATTTTGTTTACATAAATGTGCGGCATACATATATGAAGGGTGGTTTCCTAAGGGATGAACCTACCCTTTATAAAATATTTTTTGGGTCATTTTATGTTAAGTGGAATTGCCAAGTATTATTTCAGATTTTAGTAATTTTTCTAATTATGCCCGTTTAAGGATAGTGGGTAACCCTACGAAATTATGAATGGTTAATTAGAGTTTGTTGGATCTGATACAATATATATAGATATGTCGATAAGGGTTGAATCAAGGGCAGTTCACTCTAAATTTGAATATATATCGTATATCTGTGCCTTTGCTGGCAGTGTTATAAATACTGCACATTACGTTGATAGGTGACTTAAGAGAGATATTGGATGAACAGTCAATATAAAAAGTTGTATAATTACGTGACGTGCACCTTGGAATACGAAATAGCAGCTTCGACAAAAGATAGGGACTGTCTATCTGATTGTGAAGCAACTTGAATAGAGTAGCAAGCGCAATATTAGAGTATCTGGTTTTTGTCGAAGCGAAATTAAATGTTTCAAGAAGGATATGGTCTATTCCCCTCTCCGGATATGCATGAAAAATTTTAAACCATAGGAATTTTAGAAACTTACGCTGGACGTTCTCAAGCATCGTCCTATGACATTCGTAGGGTGAATACCAGACAAGTATCGCATATTCAATTTTGCTTCGCACATAAGTAAGAAAATGTATTTTGATTGTATTATGGTTATTGAAAGATTTACAACTTCGTATTATAAAACCGAGTAATTTATTCGCTGAGGAAACTGTATTTGCGATATGCGGAATAAACGACAGAGTACTGTCAAAGTGGACACCCAGGTCTTTCATTAGGCTACAACGAGGTAGAGCATGAGAGCCCAGGTAGTACTCATACAATATTTGCTGTCTATTGCGGGTGAAACTCATTACTTTGCATTTCGAGATGTTCAGTTTTAACTTATTCAGGACGCACCATCTCCGTACATGATCAAAGTCATATTATAGGGCAAGACAATCAGTGCAAACACCGATTTGTCTGTATAAAAGAGAGAAACAAAAGAGGACCTAAGTTGGAACTTTGGGGAACTCCCGATTTTGCGATATTCGTGCTCGATGTGAAGCCATTATAAGCAACATACAGTAAACGATTATGTAAATATGATTTAAAGAACTTGATAAGTAGACTGCAAAAACCTAATGCTTGCAATTTAATTAGTAAAATAGAATGATCAATTTAATCAAAGGCCTTCAAAAAATTGGTATATATTACATCTACCTGACTTTGATTGGCAAGAGTTTCAGTGACATATTGTGTAAAGGTGCATAGATTGGTAACGGTTGAGCGTTTGGGTACGAAACCATGTTGTCGTTGAGAATAATGGAATTTACTTGATTAAAAATTTGTTTATGTATGATTATTTCTAAAAGTTTAGCAAAATTTGATAGTATGGATATCGGTCTATAGGTTTGAGTATCTGATAGATCACCGGCTTTTAATACAGGGCAGACCTTTGAGTATTTCCAAAGTTCAGGATAAGAACCAGTTGACATGCGCAACTTGAAAATAAATAGCAGTGGAGCAGAGACTGCATAAGCACAATCTTTCACTAGAAAACTCGGAACCTGGTCAAATCCAGCAGTAGAGGAATTTTTAAGCTTACGAGCAGCAGCTATTACATCACACTCAGAGATATCAACAAATTCAGAGCATTGTGATATATATTGTTGACATAACAATTTTTATGTAAAAATGTACTTATTGATTAGGAAAAGTAATTTTAATTTCAAATTTACATAATAATTATAGAATATGAATTTTACATACGCTCTATATATATATATATATTTACATGATGCATTATAGTAAATTCGCGATTTTATTGAATTTTCACTTATGTAACGAAAATTTATAGAAATTTACATTATACTATGTAAAAGTGTGTTTTACATAATATTACTATAATCTGTATAGAAAATGTCAGAAAATTCACGCATATGCGGTGTATTGGGTTATAGGAATTTTTTTGAAGAAATGTTTCTCACAAATGTTGCGCGAAATATTAATATCTTTCATTATGAACATAACTATTTTTGCCGTAAGTGTAGCCGTTCTAGTGATATTAGAGATAAAACAAAAAATGTATAGAGTAAACATGAACTACCGGTTTGAATATCCTTTTCAAAAATAGAAGGTTCACATCTAGGGCATATACAAGTCTTAAGTTTGAAGTTTCATAATTTTAGGTTCAACAGTTTTGGCTCTAGAGCGTTCACAGACACACACACAAACAGACAGACAGACGTCATTCCGAAAATAGTCACATTCGATTCAGGGAAGGTCAAAACGTGTATATCCGTTGAAATCTCGAGTTCGAAATTTTCCATCATTACAAGACTTACTTATTACTTCGTAAAAAAAGTAAAAATCTTGTAGATATAGAATACCTTAGAATTCTTAGTAGAATTTTTGAGTGTTTCAATTATTTTTATAAAGGCAGTATTAAGGGAGGCTCCAAATATTGGGCGATTGCATTTAAGCTGCGAGCGGATTCAAATGGGATGCCAAATAATATGTGTACCAAATTTGGTGTGAATCACTCCGGTACCTTCAGAGGAGTAGAGGTCACAAATTTGGTCTTACGAGATAGCGAGCGAGCGAGCGACGACTAACATCCAAGTATATAAAGTTATATATATTTTTGGATTCAGGGCGACGAGACAAGCACTTTTTGTTAAGGAAATTTTTTGATCCGAGTATGCTACAGATATACGGCCGATTGCTTTAGTTCTACGGTACTTCGTACGGCTAGCTAAAAAGTAGATACTCCTAATCGTGCGATTATTGTTAGGAGGAATCCTAATCGCAAAAGTGCTAATCCTTTCATCACTAATATATTTATTTATGTATATCTAGTAAACACTGTGTAAACGAAAATCGGGTGCAGACCACTCTAGATATTTTATTTTACTATCTAGGTCTAGGATCTAGTGGATCAAGTTAAACAAAACAATAACATATGACATTTAAAATGTCGAATTTAATACTTAAATTAAAGGTCATACTATGGAAGATTTACATAACCAAAAGACGGGCATATATTTTAACTATTGTTGAAATTATACTTGGACTAATATTAGTACTAAGTGCTAACCTTACATTGAACAACATGCCTGATCTTGCAAAAAGAAGTATACCGGATGTAACATACCATAAATTAACCGATATACCCGTATATGAATTAAAAGTGTTATATTCCCCAAATAATACAGATGTCATGAAGTTTCTGGACAATATTTTTACAAATAAAATAGGCAAGTAAAATTTTATTGTTATTAACATTTTTACTTATTTAGAATATAAAGGGTCCATGACAAAAATAAATATAGCCATTCCGTCCTATACAACACACATCACACACATATACACAGCATATCTTATGGATATTTAAAAAAACAAGATTTGGTACGCGTAAAACGCATCAATGCGTAGAGCCCGCCTTTAGGTAAGATATGCGTTGCGAGCAGCGGTTTTTAATAATTATGGCCTTTTGGTTAACAATTTGAAAAAATGTTATAGATATAAAAAGTCTTACAATTTTTTCTAGATTATATTGTTAAAAAAAATGTAGTGCATATTTTAAAATTTAATAATTGTTTTTCGGGCTTTGGGTTAACAATTTGAAAAAAATCTTGTAGGCATAAAATATCTTAGAATTTTTAGTAAAATTTTCGAGTGTTTTAATTATTTTTATAAGGGCAGTATTAAGGGGGCTCTAAATTTTGGGGCCCTATAGCTCGGGAAGTATACGGGCGATTGAATTTAAACTGCGAGCAAATTCAAATGGGATACCAAATAAACCATATTTGGTGTAAATCGCTCCCGTACCTTCAGAGGAGTAGAGGTCACAAATTTGGTCTTACGAGAGAGCGAGCGAGCGACGGCTAACATCCAAGTATATAAGTTATATATTATTTTGGATATCTAATTAAGGACTGGGTGCCTATATTAATTCAAAATTTCACTACGCGCAATCAAAAGCGTTATCGTCTAATGACATTATAATTGTGTGATTCGAAATTTTGGTCGTATTATTGGACCCGAAGTATCACGGTACGACACAGTTTCGAGATTTTTTTGTGACATTTTATAAAATTTTGTAGTTGAATGTGAAGTGTCTGTGTATTGTGTACCTGTGCGAAGCATATATTAACCAAATTTAAATAATAAGTAATATTACATATTTGCTGCATTTGTTAAAGTTACTCATTTACTTATATTTATATAAACACCTAAACGTGAATATGTTTATATATGTAGAACGCTATTTTTGTAAATATGCAACTTGGCATGGGTAGGAATCGAACCTCCGACTTCCATGAAATTCATGTAATTTTTATTTGTTACTAATTCTATAATTATATATTAATTACAGGCTTTTCTACTGAACACGATATGGTAAAATATCTAAAAGAATCCGAGTTACCAAAAAATAGACCAGTAGGACTTGTTTTCGAATCTTTTTCTGTTAAACCACCATTATTAAAATACAAAATAAGAACGACCATGGATATTCATATAAAATCGTTATTTGATGATAAAAAACCGTTTACAGAAACAGGTATGTATGTACATGTATAGGTAGAAACATCGACCTTATAAACCCTACTATATATATACCTAATGTTGTACCTGCACTTATAGCCCACCCTAAAAAAAATTATGCTAATTATATTACTAATTTGCTACACAGATAAAGAAATTATTGCACTTTCCCCGTATAAGGAAAACGAGTATGGGCTAACATTATGCAAAATACACCACGCTTTTCGTATTTCTGTCGATAAAAAAGGTATCGAGATGAGATAGGAACTAACACTTTTTATAAATTAATTTCAAGAGATTCATACCTAACAACTTCCACAAAAACTACCCTTAAGGAGCAATAATTCCGAAACACATACAAAAATAAATTGTTATAAACTTATTAGTGCATGTAAATGTAATTATTACAGATTCACGTAATATAGCAATATTATATATCACATTACTTCCCTAACACATAAGAAGTAATATCATTTTTACATTTTCGCTGTTTGTGGATTCGCTGTGGTTCTGTACATCTTAAGTATTAATCATATCAGCTTTACATTTTCAACATTAATTTACTATTACATTTGATTAATTGTAACCATTTAATTATAGTGCGCGCGTTCGCGCGCAAATCATATTCGTAAGGAAAACAATAAAAAATACACTGCATGATAACATAATCACTTACACATAAACGTAACCGCGCGCTCTATAATTAAATCGTTGTAAAGATTCAAATATATTAATAAAATACTGTAAATAAATGTTGAAAGTATATTGCTGTAATTTTTTATACCATATATATGTTACGGTAAAAGTAGATATTGCGGCAAATGTACACATATTCCGGTAAATGTGCACATTTGCCTCCTCGTTTGGGTAATGTGCATTCAACTAACATTTACAATTTCAAAGAAGGGAAATGTACATTGAATTCACAATGACCATGCCGTTTTGGTAAATGTGAGCAATCGGTAAGAGAAATTATAGGAATGCAGTCCCTTACTGGTGGACAAGGTTTTAAAAGATGCATCTGTAAAGGCACATGTTCCTCAAAAAAAATGCAGTTGTAAAAATGCTGGAACATTATGTAATTCCAAGTGCCACAATAGCAATTCTTGCTCAAATAAATAAAACATTTTTCATTATGAAATTTCTATATGTTCCTTTATAGTTTTATAAAATTTAACTGTTATAATAAAGAAAAGTATGTTATTATTATTACTTGTTTGATTCCCATCGTATTGGTCCTGAAAAACTAGGACGAAAATTGTATTTATGAATATTGGGATCATAACCTACGACATATTATATAATATGCAAAGAAAAGTATGTCTTGTTTGTCATTTACATTTTTTAATTAAACTAATTTTCGTTATTAAAGCCTTTTGTATTATGTTTATTTAAATAAATATTTTTTTACTGCAACAACATTTTTAATTTATTTGTATTCCAACTATTTTTAAAACATGAAGGTAAGAGTATACATTTACCAAAACGTGAAGGCAAGAGTACACATTTGCCGGGAAATGTACATATACATTATATTCAGTTCACATATACCTAACTTTTTGGGAAATGTACACATTTTACGGTAGAAGTGTACATTTCCCAAGAGTGTACATTTACCGTAACATATATATACTTATACTTCCCTTACACTTAACAATTGAGGGCCCGGATTCTATAACCGGACTTACGCTCGAACGGCGGCCGAACGTATGTCGGGACCGAGAGAAAAAGTTGAATTTCAAAAGGTGGTCAAAACGTTTCGAAAAAAATATGACATTGTAAAGCATAAAATTCCAAAATTTGTCATGTTTTTAAAATTTTTATTCGATACTCCAAACAATAGTAATAAATAAAAACAAACTTTTTGAGAGCGCGATTTTTCGATTGAAATCGCGTGTTTTTTAAAACTAAAATCGCGATAGCTCGGACAAATGTAAACGAAATCCGTTTTTTCTTCGAGAAACCGAAAGAGGACACTTCAGCGATGCGAAATATGTATAAAAACTAAATAGCAATCACAAAATTGTTAGTGAAAATTAAATGGGAAGATAAAAGCGTTTTAATTCACGCTTTTTTTACTTTCACTCCAAAAAGTGTGCGGCGAAAGTTGTCGCCGAACATACTTCCAGCGGGAAAGTTGTTCGGTATGGTATGGAGATTATTTTGACAAAGTTTAGGGTTAAAATATTGATAACTCTAAAAGTTATGAGCATTTGTTTATGAATGCGGCCGGCGCGGGCGGTCGCGCCGCGCGCCGGCAGTCTCGCCATTTTGTTATTTTTAATTTTGAGAACAGATTTGTATTAAGAGACCTCAAAATACCCTTCATACGAAATTTCACGCAATTTGAATGACGTCTTCAGGTTTTGGCCACCTTTTCGGCATTTGGAACCACTGTGCCCGGCAATTCATTATTGGTACATATTCAAATTATTGTTTTATACAATAATGTACTATGTATATACGACGATTCTTTAAAATTTAGTTTATGTTGTCTTGAATATTTGATGACATTTCTTCTGCATTTAATATGAAACAAATGAATTTCTGAGTTTACATATATAATTCCAAATAATCGACATTATACTCACTGAGCTGGCTGAACCAATCCGACGAATTATGATCCCGAGTTTTATTTATTCCTGTACCATAACAGTTTTAATTTCCATAACCCCACATTTAAAATTGCACACATGGGTATCGTTCGTTTCGTGATTAGCCAAGGATATTGAAAATTATTTGATGAATATTTTTTTATTTTATTAATTAAATTACAGAAGCAAATAGTTAATATAATGAAAAATGTTGATTAAGGGCAGTATTTAGGAGGGTTCCAAATTTTGGGGCCCTATAACTCTGAACCTGTACTGACGATAGAATTTAAAATGCGACGGTAACTTCACGGGCGTAGAAATTATATGTATATAAAATTTCATGTAAATCGGCCCAGTACCTTCAGAGGAGTTGCGGTCACAAACTTCACATCTTACGACCGACCGAGCGAGAAACATACATCCAAGTATATGAGTTATATATATTTTTGAATTCAGGGCGAAAATACAAGAACTCTTTGTTAAGATTTTTTAGATCCGAGTATGTTACAGACACACGCCCATTTACTATAGTTCTTTTAAAAAGTAATTGTTTTTAATAGTCATAGTTTTTTGTTAACAATTTGAAAATATGTTA
Organism: Leistus spinibarbis; assembly: GCA_933228885.1. Classification (NCBI taxonomy): domain Eukaryota; kingdom Metazoa; phylum Arthropoda; class Insecta; order Coleoptera; family Carabidae; genus Leistus; species Leistus spinibarbis. Next base: position 4,094,182 of record OW121809.1, on the reverse strand, counting down.
TAAATATAAAATGTTATACAATTCATTGTGTATTATTTTGATATAATAAAAGGAAAAAATTCTTAATGCACATTGTAAAATTCTAAATTATAATTTTTAATAATTTTTACGGCCTTTGAGATATTAATATGCAAAAATCTTATAGATATAAAATATTTTAGAATTTCCTTTAGAAATTATGGGTGTTTTAATAATTTTTAAGAGAACCTTCTAATTTTGAGACCTTATAACTCGGGAAGTATACAAGCATTTGGATCTCTACTGCGAGCGGATTCAAATGGGATGGTATGAATCGCTTCGGTACCTTCAGAGGAATAGAGGACACAAATTTGGTCTTACGAGCGAGCGAGCGCCGAATATAAGTAATATATATTTTTGGATCCAGGGCGACGAGACAAACGAAGTACCGAAGAAAATTAAACATTCGGTCATGTGTCTGTAGGATTTTCGGAGTAAAAACTTTCTTAATAAAATGTGTTTGTCTCATCGCCCTGATTCCAAATATATCTATAACTCATATTCTTGCATGCTAGTCGTCGATCACCAAATTTGTGCCATCTACTCCTCTGAAGGTACCGGAGCGATTCACACCAAATTTGGTACACATTTGAATCCACTCGCAGTTTAAATCCAATCGCCCGTATACTTCTCGAGTTATAGGGCCCCAAAATTTGAAGCCTCCTTAATATTGCCCTTGAAATAATAATTGAAACACCCAAAAATTCTACTAATATTTTTAAGATATTTTATTTCTATAATTTTTTTTTCATTTTGTTATATATTATAATTTTTAAATTTGCACTAAATTTTTTTTTATCAATGTAATCTTCCAAATATGTAAGATATTTTATATCCATAACATTTTTTCAAAAGGCCATAGTAATTGAAACACAATTGACACGGTTCATCCATAGAAGAATTTAGTTTAAATCTACCATGCTTAAAACTATTTAAAGAACCGAACGTCATGATTAAATATCACCATTTCGATTTCCATAACCAATTCAACATATTACTAGGACTCTACAATTTAAAAATAATAGAAGCAATTATTGGCCTGACACAAGACAAGGTAATTACACGTAAGATAAAACTACACTATCACCAACAAACACCACGACTTCACTACGCAAAGATTAAACCGAAATCTGAAAAAATAATTATGTTTTACGATAATCGGATCGAAAATGGAGAAGTATTTGTTTGAGAAGCTCTTATCTTATTGGGAAAATTCACGATAAATTCTTTTCCTAAACAATTTCTTATGCAAACAATTCGGAAATCGTTATAAATGGCATAAATAATATTTCAATAGAACCATTAGATCATTTCGATATCAATAACGTAAACTTCAGCAATCAAAATCTTCAAACTGTATTTTTGACTAAAGTAATTGGATTATAAATCAACTGTTGGTTGACAAAATATTGTTTTTTTATATGATTACTTAGTTTCTGTCGATTCTTTTCTAAAGTTTCAAGATTGAATTATATTTCTTCTCGTCTTCCGCGTCTATATTTCCCCTGGTTACTTTTATTATGGATCCTAGTACATTTATTAATTATCTCTTATGTCTAGGTTTTTCATAATTAATAATTAAGTGACTAAACTTATCGTCTATAGAGTTTTGGAGAGAATTAATAATTAATTTGGTTATGAGTTTCTTGGATTTTTCTGTGTTTTGTTTTACCCTTGTGGCAATCATTAATATAATAACCCAGAAATGTATGTATGTATATATGTATGTGTAGAACGCTTTTTTTTGTAAAAATGCAGATTGGCATAGACGGGGATCTAACTCACGACCTTCAGGGTGAAAGGCATGACACTTAGCCACTGCACCATGGCGACTGTTAATAATGTTATAAAAAATAATCAAATAGTTTATACTGAAATAAAACAATCACTACGATTCTGAAGTTCAGTCTGCTTTGAAATAGACAAAAACGAATCAAACGTCAGAATGAAATGTCAAAAAAGTTTATGTGATAAATCTTCAAATCATTTGATGATTTGAAGTTTATTTAGTTTATTTAGTTGTTATTAGTTATATGCTAAATTACAATGGATTGTGCCATCAAAAATAAAAGAATAAAATTGCCAACCAAACATATTTCTAAATATATTTGAATCATCTCTTCAAGATTTTATTTCTCTAATAATCAGAATTATAAATTTACTTACTTGCAGTTATTATAATTTGACGAACTACAGAATTTTACCGCAACTCATATTTTCAAAAATCACTGCTTTTTGGCCATTTTGAAGTGAAAATATTAACTATGAATTAAAATAATTGGACGGAAACACGTATTTGCTAAAAATATATGCAAATTATGCAGTAATATGCACTTATTTCATATTAAATACAAAAAAAAAAATGAATAATAACATGATTCCCTCCCTTTAAATTTAAGATTTACAATTCAAACAATGTTTCCATAACTCGTACGTCACTAATTCACATTGAAATACTGTTCTTGATGCTCACGTGGTAGCATTTTTATTTATATTTGTTCTTTGGTCGGTAATTTTAACATAAATGCTTAATAGCAACTCGCAAACTTCAACTTAGAATAAATAATACTTAATTTTATTAACTAAAATTTATTTATATTTCTCATTGACTTACAATATCAATATAATATAGCAGATGCCACTCTGTGTAAAGTACACAACACACTTAATATACTTCAAAGCATCAAATTAATTAAAGATTTAACACAGAAACTTTTTTGTCATTTCATTCTGACGTTTGATTCGTTTTTGTCTATTTCAAAGCAGACTGAACTTCAGAAAAGTAGTGATTATTTTATTTCAGTATAAACTATTTGTTTATTTTTTATAACATTATTAGTAGTCGCAATGGTGCAGTTGTTGCCTTTCACTCTGGAGAGCGTGTGTTCGATCCCCGTCTATGCCAATTTTTAATTTTTTTTTAAAGCGATCTACACATCCACACATACATACTTGGGTAATTATATTAATGATTGCCGACCAGTGCGAAATGGTTTTAGCAAATTAAGCAGAAATTAAGGTTATTGGAATTAAATTAAGAATGGCATTTAACTACCTTGCATATATTTGCTTGTCAAAATAAAACGTTTTTGGGCTTGTGGTGCTCTTATTATGGTTACGCAACGACTTACTAATTATTTTTATTAATGATCAGTTAAGGGTTAGGTTCGTTCAATTACGAGACCACAATTATTACATATACCTATACATATGTTATGTTAATCATTTTGTATGGACTGTGATGATATGGAGGTCTGCTTCGTCTGACGCCTCTGCTTGTCTTCTTTCAATGATGCGGATTGCCTAAGAGGTGCGAATGGTGGTACATTTCTTGCCTAACCTTGCGGCGAGAGTGGTATTTCAACTCCTGGTGCGTCCATGCTGGTGATGTTTTCCGAGGTTGGCTCTTGCTGCTACGCTCGCAATGCTTGTGGATGCTGTCGTCTGAATAACGCTTTCTCGCTCTAACGTTTAGGTGAGAGTGGTAGTTCATCTACTGACTTCACTGCTTTCCGGGCTGTCCTTTAATCCATTTTGGTGTGTGCTGGGTGTAGTCGACAATGGTGGTAATACGCTGTGTTTGGTACAAGTGGTGTACACGTGATAGCTGCGTACCGCATTACTGCCTAAAACAGTGAGTCGATGGAGAGGTGATTCGCTGTGATTGGCTGGCATTTGGTATCATGTGAAAACCGGAACTCCATGTTTGAGCATTGATGCGCTTCAATTGTTTCCGTTTGTTTTGGTCTACTTGCTGTTTATCACGTATGTCGCTGGTGCCTACGTGCGCAGGTTTGCCTCCGTATTGCGAGAGCTACGTGCCATTTGTCAAGTTTTCCACTCGTACGCAATCCCAAAAACGTGATAGAAAATATCTGGAGTGGTCTGCACTCAACTTTCTTTTACGCAGTTTTCACTAGATATAAATATATGTATATATATATATATATATATATATATATATATATATATATATATATATATATATATCCAAAACCTGCTGTTATTTATCTAATAGAGTATTTTGTTTTCCTGACAAAAAAGCAGATGATCCGATTTTATAAGCTGCATGCGAATCCATGGCAACGTAAACAAGATATTTATAATGTTTCGTAGCATTTTTCTCGCAACTGGTACATTTTTTGAAGAAATGTTTCAAACAAAAGTTGTGCAAAATATTAATATCTTTCATTATGAATATAACTATATTTGTCGTAAGTGTAGCCGTTCTAGTGATATTGGAGATAGAACAGAAAATGCATAGAGTAAACATGCACTTCCGGTTTGAATATTCTTTTCAAAAACAGGAGGTGCACATCTAGGGCATATACAAAGCTTAAGTTTGAAGTTTCATAATTTTTCGTTCGACAGTTTTGGCTCTAGAGCGTTCACAGACACACAGACACACAGACAGGCAGACAGGCAGACAGACAGACAGACGTCATTCCGAAAATAGTCACATTCGATTCAGAAAAGGTCAAAACGTGTATATCCGTTGAAATCTCGAGTTCGAAATTTTTCATGATTACAATACTTCCTTATTACTCTGTAAAAGAAAGTAAAAATGTTAAAGCAAAATGTAGATGGTGGATACGACCTTTAGTAGTAAGGAGGGCACTTGGCGTAGACAAGGCGTGGTTTATTTACGTCCCGAGTGTACGTCACAAAAAGAAATGAAATAATAAATATATGATTATATATGACCTACATATAGAATAAAAAATTAAATTTTCTGTTTTTTCATTTGTTTTTGTGACGTATGCTTGTGACGTAAATAAGCCACACCCTGTCTAAGCCAATTTCCCTCCTTCTTTTAATAAATATAGAAAAAACCATGGAACACTTCATTATATTGACGGACTGCAAACCTTGTAGGTACACAGGCGCACATTTTTACGGTCGTTTCGCCCCGAACATTATACGGTGGTAACGCTCCATATGGAAAACAGTGAACGCGTTTGAGGTGTCCACCGTTAGCCGCGCGTACCAAAGCCGAACTTTATGGTACGGTTTCGGTGTACGCGACTAACGCACGCGTCTGACAGTGGACGTCAAACGCGAAGCGCATGCCGCTTCATTACTTGTTTTCACTAGATGCGTCCGGCTCAAGCAGTTATACACGCGTCGTTGTCGATGCCTCTATTTAATGTTAGTTTAGTATTGGTATTGTAATCAAAATGAAGTTTGTATTGAGATACTTATTAGAAGATGAATGTGATGACATGTTGACATCAGCATGAATGACAAGAAAAAATAAATCGTATTGACTATTAGGAGGACTGAGGGATTTACCGCACAACTGTTTAATGAACATTTAATATGTATCGATGAGAAATTGCGAGATTATCTTAGATTAAATATAAGATAGTTTTGTCAAATGATAGATTGTATTAAATTTGAGTTAGAAAAATTTCTTACGTATTTTGTACCATATCCGTAATTGGCAGATGATAAGCATGCTGTTACTTTGAGGCAAAAATATTATTACAATATTTTTTAACATTTTCATCGCTAGTGATTAATTAATCATGATTTAATTTGAACTATAATACTAAAATAAAGTACGCATTTCATTGTTATTCTCTAGAATTGACTAAATACTAATATCAGAGACTAGGATATTTTACATAAAATCGTATGGCGTTAGCGGTCTTTGTAAAATATCCTAGTCTCTGCTAATATCTTAATTGGGTTTGAGACTTGCGCAATAGCGATATATTATTAAATATAGGTGAAACGCTTTCGAACGTGCGTCTATACTGCTCCCTGAGCAGTGTTGACGTAAAACGCTCTAGAGCGTTCACCGACAGACCGACAGACTCACAAATACACAGACTTCATTCCGATAATAGTCACATTCGGTTCAGGGAAGATCAAAACGTATATCCGTTGAAATCTCGGGTTCGAAAGTTTTCATGATTACTAGATTTACTTATTACCTCGTTAAAGAAAGTAAAATAAGTATTGGTGCAAGCACCAATGTTTCCAGCTCGTCGTATAATTATATTTATTTAATATATATATATATATATATATATATATATATATATATATATATATATATATATATATATGTATATACATATATATATATATATATATATATATATATATATATATATATATATATATGTCAGCCGCAATTTAAATATTCAAGGGCAAACCAAGAGACCGTAGATTCTAGGCCAGCGAGTTGTCAACACTGAAGAAGATTCAAAAAGGTGACGCGTGACGACTTGCACATTGCGTGGGTTTTGTTGGTTAACTAGAATAAAAGACGGAATGATATACCTTCCTGACCTGTAATATCAGTAACAAATAAAGTGATACAATATTCGTTGCTGTGTTTGTTAATTATATGTGAACGTGATAACATATATATATATATATATATATATATATATATATATATATATATATATATATATATATATATATATATCTTTGATGGAATGGTTCACTGGCATTCCATTAACATAAATAATTAATCCTTACATTCAACAATTGCGGAAAAATCATTAGATACCACCGGGATTCAGGCCCAGAACCTTCAGATCTACGCTCCGGGGCGCTACCATTTGAGTTGAGCTATGTCAACCACGGCGAACAACTCATGAATCCTTCTCAAATGTAAATGAATGTTAGAAATGGGTTAATAGTTGAATGTTTGGATTAATTATTTATGTTAATAGTATGCCAGTGAACCATTCAATCAAAATTATGTTCGGTAGTTTCCCTTGAGAAACTGAGTAAGTGGCCGTTAGTGAAGAGGATCTTAGTGAAAAACCCCTTTCATACATTCATTTACAATTTGAAGATGAATAATCAGTTGTTCGCCGTGGATGACATAGCTCAAATGGTAGAGCCCCGGAGCGTAGGTACGAAAGTTCTGGGTTCGAATTCCGATGGTATCTGATGATTTTTCCTCAATTGTTGTATATATATATATATATATATATATATATATATATATATATATATATATATATATATATATATATATATATATATATATATATATATATATATATATATATATATATATAATTTCATTTTCTTTTCAGAAGAGAACAAATACTTACCTACCTTTGTAGAAGTTCAGCTGACAGTGGACAAAGCATTTATAAAACATAATAATAAAGAGCCAGGGTCCGATTTTAAACTTTCATTACAAGAAATGCCTTATCCGCCTAGACAAGACCACGAAAATTATTACAAATATTACAGATTTGCAATGTCGATGGTTCTATTTTCAAGTTTCTATATAGGGTTATCTAGAGCTGCTAATATTATACAACAAGAAAATTTAACAGGAATAAAGGTAAACACATAATTCTATACACTCTAACTATTAGTCCAATATTAGCAAATGGATTGAAAAGATAGGTACATTGTTTCGTTTGGTGTACATATTCTTTAATACATTTCTTTACAAATTCCACTTGTTCTATAATTTCACGCAAAACTGTGCTATTTCATTTACAAATAAGTCATAGGTGCAATTTTGCACAAAATGCAATAAATTACTAATATAACCTAAGAACACCACCTGTAAACGTGTGGCAGCTCACTACTTGATCGGGGTTATCGTACCTATAGCGTAGCGGTTGTTTCGCTAGCTATCGTTATATGGTACGTGGTATGCTTGCGGAGACATGCTCTCAACATCGGGTTATTTCGGAGAACTATAAAAAAAATTAATACTTTGACATTCTTATGTGTATTTAGATAACACAATCATGTCTCGTTTCTTATAGTTCGTTGCTAGTGTTGCATCAACACTTACTGTGAAAATATCCATAGTCATAAAACTGTCCACACGGTAAAAAGTTTTTCTGTAAAATCACTATAATTATTATAGGAGTCTAGAATGCCTATAATAATTATAGTAAAAATACATACCTATGTAAAATTACATACGTTCAGTAAAATCTCATATCCATCATTTACATATTTTTCAATTACATATTTCAGTACATTTTTTACATAAACATGTGATTTTATCAATAATCCACTATGGAAAAATACACAGCGCTTTTGTATAATATTACATAAGGTGTAAGTAATATTCCATAAATATTTGACAATTAAGCATACTTAATATTACATAAATGCTCTGTATATTAACATAAATGTATACTTACGTATACTTACCATACGAAATTGGAAAGGAAAAGTTAAAGGTTATACATAATAATAAAAAGAAAGAATTTGAAATATATATTATATTATAATAATATTTGATTTTTTATAAAAGCACTTTTTGGCGCATTAAGCGTCAAGCAAAATTTAAAATAACACATGTGTTAAGCTAAATTTTTGGGCTAAAGTGTTAAATACAACAACTTAACCCATTTAGTCCTAATATTTTATTTAACACTTGTGTATGCTTCTTTTTACTGACAGAAATATAATTAAATAAGGAAAGAAAATTATATTTATTCTGATATAATTTATAACTTAAAATTTGTAAATAAATAACTTTCATAAATATTCAATATTTCAATAAACTTTATTTAATTCAAAAGTAAGTGATAAATTATTAGGATATTTAAGATTTAATACGTAATATTAAGAATACATACCAGCAAACGCAGTAATCACACTATCATATCCGTAATTTATAATTGCTTTTCTTATGTAGATGTAGAATATGGAATATAAAAATAAAATTAGATATTTGAGAGAAAAATAAAAAAATACAATAATTTTTTTGTGTATTGTACTCACCACTGTTCTTCATAATGCATGGTGTTAGAATTTTGATATTTTTGCACGTGTCATCTTTGCGTTCTTAAATGAAATTATGTTTAAAAAAAATAGATATATGCTTTAATTTTAAATTAAAACTTACATCCAGTAGAATTATCAAAGCATTGAAATTATCCTTGAAATGTTTGGTGAGTGCGTTCAAAAATGTTACAAGTCATGCTTCTCGTGCACAATTAGACGATTACGTTCTACCACTGAATATGTTTCACTGGTTGACAACAACCACAAGCTGCATCACGAATACGATCGATATTCACTACATACAAGACATCTTTGGGGGAGACTACCGACAAAGAATGTAATTTACACAGCATTTGTAAAAAAAATATGTAAAATTTACTTCATATTCATTTACTTTTAATATTTCGGAGATACTTCTACCGAAAACAGAAAGCCATTTAATTCATGACAACAAATTCAGAGCATTATATGATATATATTGTTGACATAACAATTTTTATGTAAAAATGTACATATTAATTACGGAAAAGTTATTTTAATTTCAAAATTACATAATAATTATAGAATATGAATTTTACATACGCTCTATATATATATATATATATATATATATATATATATATATATATATATATATATATATATTATATGATGTATTATAGTAAATTCGCGATTTTATAGAATTTCCACGTATGTAACGAAAATTTATAGAAATTTACATTATACTATGTAAAAACGGGTTTTACATAATAATTATAGTGTATTTTTACTATAATCTGTATAGAAAATCACTGTTACTTTTTACCGTGCATGTCTTGGCTCCTGCAAGGTTGGTGGCTAATAGTGGTGCACAAAATGTGACAACAACTACTAATAAACGAACAAGTGCACTAGTAATCAAGACAAAATGTGCACAAAGGAATATGCACACTAAATTTAAATTCACTAAAAAAATGAAATACAACAGATGTTAAAAAAGATTCTACACAAATTTCAAATATATCTATTTGAATTAAGAAAATGTAGCTCAGCTTAGGATCCTGTAAGTTTATGAAATTCAGATACAATAATCTCTTGTATTTTCCAAATCCTCCAATTCGTTAAATTTTCAAAAACAGTTCCCTTTTAAAGAAAGTACGAATACTACAAATTCTATTTATAAAGCTGCATTCCCAGCGAACCAATCAGTAATTAAGTTTAGAAATTACGAATAATAAACCAGTTGGTTTTAGGGCAAGCAATGCTAGAGCCCGTGCCAAATAGAAATGTGCTTGCGCGAAAGACACATTTGAGTATTGCTCCTCCTTCTTTCCTAAAGGGCCAATAATATGCAATGCGCTCAGCCTTGTTGGACTCAGTGGCGTGTGATTCATTTTACCCAAATAGTATTGAAAATTACTGTGTGTTATTAAGCTCGTTAGTAAGCATGGTTTTAAACAGTAAAGGTAGGTGTTTGGTGTTTAAAGTAATAAAGTTTATGGAAGAAGAAGCTAGTAATATTTAATGTAGGCATAAACGAAAAATATTTTGTAAAATTCGCGCCGCTGGAGCCACTGTAGGCGGGACCTCGTTCATAGTAGCTGCGCAAGAAATGATTGACGTGCACATTTCTATTTGGCACGGGCTCTAGCATTCACAGTTACACATTAATTATACATGTTGTTGCTGTGACCGCTATCATTGATTGTCATAAAGAAAACTGGATTATTAATTGCAATTACTAATCTTAATTACTTATTGGTCCGCTGTGAGAAGACCTAAAGTCTAAAAAATTCAATCTTGATACGAAAATTTAAATGATAGTCCAGTCACATTGCACAAAAATACAAGTAAACAGAGGAAAATGACCAAGCGAGCAGAAATTTGGTACACACGTTCTTTTGATGGTTATAAATAAAACGCGGATTAAATGCAGCAAATAACAAACAATATATGCATGTAATATGCAGTAATAACAATTAAAATATAGCTGCGTGAAGTTTGCATACCACCTAGAAGCACTAACGATTAAGAGGGCATTCACCTTTTGAGCACAAAAAAAAGCTGTTTTTTAACATTTTTTTTGTCAGGGTACGTTTGAGATATTCGCATGCGGTTTTTTGTATCGTATTTATTCAACTTTTCTCTTTCATAAGGTATTTTTTAAAGTCAGGTACGTTCAGCCCCGGCGAAGATGTCCAGGTCCAAATTGGGCAGCTCAATTTAGGCGCGCGGTAGCATAACTCTGGTCCCAGTTGTTTGAAAAAAAAAAAAAAGGATTTTAAAGTATATTAAATTGTCTAGGAATTGATCCTCGGGTGGTCCATTTGGACCATAATTAGCAAAATGGCGACCATCGTACAAAAAAGTTATTTTTTGTCACTTTTTTTCTCCTTCGGCGGGCCTTAAAAAATATTAACAACTGTCGGACACACTTCGTCGAGAATCAACTCCTAGAGAATTTTATTACCTTTAAGATGCACTTATCGAGAGTTAAATCGCTTAATTTGTTGTCGAGATATTCTACCGCGCGACTTAAAAAATATGGTTTCGAGAAAAACACGTTTAAAGTTTCAACTTCAGACTGATGCGCGCGAAAACGCCGTGTTTGAGCAAAAACATTGTTTTGTTTAAATCGCAATTTCACATATTTCCAACTCGAATTTCGAAAAACGGTGGAGGTGTGTTATTCTGGTGTATCTGTCGGCGTTTGTAGCTAGTCTAAGATACTTGTTTTGTAATCTCTGCAGTGGTAGCAATGCAGAGTTTGAAGCATTGCACCAGACTGGGGCTGCGTAGGTCATAATTGGCCGTATGATTGCTGTGTATATGAGTAATTTGTTTTTGGTGGTGACAGGACTGCTTTTCACTAGGAGGGGGTAAAGGTTTCTAATGGCAAGTTGTGTTTTTGTGATTGTGTGCTTGATGTGTTGTCCGTGTTTTAGCGTGTGGTTTAGGTGTACACCTAAGTATTTCACACTTTTTGTCGGTTCTATATTTCTATCATAGATAGTAAGTGGTGTCAGTATTCGTCTCTGTGTGAATTTACGTGAGAAAACAATGGCTTCAGTTTTAGTGGCGTTGATTTTAATTTTCCATTTGTCTTAGTATTTTGGTAGTTTGTTTATGTGTGTCTTTATATGTTTGCTTGCGACTTGCGCACTTGAGGAGTGGGAGTACAAGGCTGTTGTTTGTCCTTTGGTAGGTCGGTATGTCGCTAAGATAGAGGATGAAGAGCTTAGGGCCTAGGACACTGCCTTGTGGGATGCCTGCCACTATTGGTTTTAGGTGGGATAGTTTCTTGTTTATTTTTACTTGGAAGTTACGGAGTGTTAGGTAGGAGTGTATGTTAATAAGGATTGGAGGATAGTTGAAGTCGATTAGTTTGCGAATGAGGCCTATTATCCATACCTTGTCAAAGGCTTTTTCTATGTCTAATAGGGTCATCACAGTGACATTGTGTTTGTTGAAGTTAAATGTTGCGTCAGTCACTATTCTACTTACTTAGTGCGGGGTAGTTTTTAGTCTTTGGTCTATTTCGTTTAGTCGGGATAGCATGACTTTCTCCGTGAGTTTAGCCAGAGTATTAAGGAGACTTATGGGACGGTAGTTTGTTGGAAGTTTGCGGTCTTTGTTTGCTTTGGTTGAGAGGTTTTTAAGGATGAGGTTTTCGATTTGGTCTGGACCTGGGGATTTTCGGTTAGGTAGAGTTTTTATTATCTGGGATAGCTCTCAGGGCGAGGTGAGGTGTTTGGCCAGTTCTTTGGGGTGGGTATTGTGTCTTTGGTTTAGGTACATGTATGTCTGTTGTATGATGTTGGTCTGTTCGTTAGTGTCAGTGGAGGCTGACTTGTACAAATTTTCGAAGATACTCGCGATTGTGGCAAGTTTCGTGTTGTTATGTATGAGTGTGGGAATGGGGATGAAGGGTTTTTTGAATGCTCTGGTCATTTTCCAGAGAGAATTATCGAAGGGATTTAGCATTGACAGTTTTTAGTCCATTTATTGTTTCTGTATGTTTTGATTAGTGTTTTAATTTTTGTGCTTAAAGTGTTGATGCGTTGTTTAAGCTGGGGGTCATAGTTCTGTTGCCATTGTTTTCTGGAATGGTTGCGGTCGCTGATTGTATCTAGTATATTAGGTGGAAGTTTGTCTTTGTGCCAGTTTATCTTTGTTTTCTGTATGTTTACGTTTGGCTGTTGTTATTGCGTCAGTGAAGGCTTTTATTTGTTTGTCCAGTTCGATTGTAGTGTTTATGTTGTTGTTAATGATTATGTGTTATCTAGTGTTTTTCGAAATGTTTGCCAGTTTGTGTTCTTGAATGAAGTGATACGTTTTATATGGTTTTCTAGTTGTTGATTGTTAGTTGTGAAAATGACAGGGTTGTGATCAGAGTTGAGCTCGGGTATGGATTCGGGTTAGGTAATGTTGGGGACGTTTTTGTTGATTATTATGTCTATTGTTAAGGGGGTGTTTCCGTTGCTAGGGAAGTGAGTGTGCGTGTATGGGTGCATAATAATGGCTTCATGTGTATTTGTGTACGTGTTGAGTGTGCGGCCATTTGTATTGTTACTATTGCAGTCCCAGTTTGTGTGCTTTGCATTCAAGTCTCCGATCACAAGTGTTTTATACGTATGGAGTAATATCGAGATGTCGGGTAGTGTGAAGTTATATTGCGGTCTGTTGTATGCTGTTGTGATTATTGTTTTGTCTAATAGTTTTATGTTGAGCGTTTCAAGTGAAGTGTTAGGCGTCTGTATAAGTGTATGTGATTTGTTGCTTTTTTTATTATTGCGACGCCACCTGCCGGCATTGTTCCTTGTATGTCTCTGTCGTGTCTGTGTATCGTGTATTGTCTAATTTTAAGTTTTATTGTAGGCTTAAGTCTAGTTTCGTTTAGTTACATAATGTCTATTTTGTGTGAGTGTATATAATGTATAAGCTCCTCTATCTTGCCCATTATTCCGTTGGCATTGCAAGAGCTGATGTTTAGTGTGCTTTGTATTCCAGACGTTGTAGGTGTATACATTGTTTGTGAAGTTTAAGAATACAATAAAATATTCTTTTTTGTGTGATTTGCTAAGGGCTATAGTAGGGTCTTTTATTGCTCTTAGCATGTTTGTCAGGTTCAAGATTTTGTTTAGTTTTTCCATTTCTGAAAATAATTCGCCAAGTTCGTTGACTTCGTTGTTGTTGTTATTTCTGCTGTTTGGCTTGTTACCTGTTCGTTTGTGTCTGTGTTTATTTGGATGGGGAGAAGGGGGAAGTCGTCTTTGGTTAAACAACGATGCTGTAAGTTTGTTGTAGGTGGGATTTGTCGTGTAGGTGCGGTGCGATTGGTTGTTGAGTGCTGGGTCCAGTAATTGTTTGTTGGTGGGGGAGTTGGTTTGTAAGTCAGCGGAGCAGTGGGTCTGTGGCTGTTCTGCTCTCTGTTCGTCTTCAGTCGTTGGTATACCCGGCAAGCGATATTGTTAGCCGGGTGTGCGCCACTGCAGTTCGCACTGGTGGCCGGGGTGTCTGGTATCTTTGTACAGGCCTTTGTCATGTGGTTTTGCGCGCATTTTAAACACATTGGAGCGACAGTTGGATGTTGCAAGGCCCCACTGTTGGCAACGATGGCACTGTATAATGATTTTCTTAATGTAGTGTTTCTCCCACGAGATCTTGGTGTGGAAGAGTACACTACTGTTTTGATTTAGGTCTGCCAGCTTTGCGGAGTTGTTAATGGTGATGAGGTAAAGTGGGCGTCGTGTATTTTTCATTTTGAATACGTGTTGTATTTGTTTGTTTAGTTTGTCGACTAGCTCTTGTTTCAGTTCTTCTTGCGTCGGCTCGCTGTCTAACCCTCTCAGTACGAAGGCGTGCGTCTTTTTCATCAGTGTTTATTTCCTTGATTAGTGTTTCCCTTTCTTGTCTGTCTTGTATGTATAAGTTTGTGTTATTATTTGTATATTTTAGGTGGAACCCCTTTTTTACAAAATTCTTGCTGTACGTTGTCACCGTCTTGGCGTTTTTGCTTGTGCCTGGTATGATTATTGGTGGGGGTTGTCTCAGTTTTTGTGTCTGTGTGGTAGGGGTCGTTCTGTCAGTGTCTTGTTTGTCTGTTTCATACTCTGTGTCAAGGTCTGAGAGAGGGTTATATTTGTTCTGCGTGGTTGTTTTGCGAATGTTTTGTGCTGGTCGGTACTTCGTTATCTTGTTTGTCTTACTTGTCTGAGTTTGTCATTGTTGTTAAACATGTCGCTTACCCGGGTTGATGATGTTGATTGTGTGTTGATGGGTGGTTGTTTTTGTTGGTTTGGTTCTGGTTGATCTTGGGCCATTGTGTGTTGATTACTCGCGGCAGCTATGGTCCAAGCAGCCCGCGTTAATCTTTTTAAATGTGAACTTTATGTTTTTGTTTTTTTGTTGTGTTTGTTTGTGGGGTAGTTTAGTACTCTATCTGGTGCACTTTTTATTTGTTTCGTTTGGTTTTTACTTCGGTCTTAGGCACTATTTCATTCACTTTTTTATGTGTTTCTGTATGGCGTATATGCATGACCGGCTTGGTTTAAGTTTCTATTCACACGTCTAGTCGCTATCACTGTCTCACATAGAGTTACTTACCAACTCGTTAACTCATATTCTAGAGCATAATATATGAATGCCTTATGAAATCTTTACGTAAAAAATTCAATTTGAAGTAAAATTTCATGAAAAATACAAAACCGCCATTTTCTAATTGAAAAAGGGCACGGAAAAATTAAATACCCCCTTAATTCTATTAACTGATGTGTCTTTTATTAAAATAACATAAAAATCTCCAAAAAAGTGAATAAACACAGTTTTTGTTAAATAAACAAGCCGCGCAAAAATACGTTCGACGCGCATAGCTTCCGCCTTAAGTAACACGTGAACTGTTCATTTTACGGAGAAAATAAAAAGTGCTTTTTTTGTAGTAAATTAAGCGAACATTAATTTATTATACTGCATTTTAGGTTAAAAACCTTGTAATTTCGGAGATATTTGCAAAATTGCGTTTTTTCAAACTATATGGTTGAATACCATGGGTTCTCAAGCTCGGTATTTTGGGGACTTATTAGATTTCATTTAGAACTATAAGTAGAACGTGTGTACCAAATTTCAGCCCTCTGGGTCTTTTTCCGTACTAAAATGCTAAAGTGACTTGACTAAATGTTGGTTTTCGTTTTTAATAAGTTGTTGGGAACTTTGGTTATCATTATAGATAACGTAACTTTGTTTGAATTAAATCATCCTAGTTCATCCAACAAGTTTCTTAAGTAAACTGCCTCCATTGTAGCTTTACAGGTTGTATCTTTGCTTGCCAAGATATACTACTATTTGCTAATATAAAATTAAATCCGTTGATTGTTTTTCTATCGTCTAAATTTCTTCCCAAATCGGCATCAGCATAACTAATTAGATCTGTACTTGTTTTCTTGTATAGTCCGTCTTCCTTAAATATCTAAGAACTTGATTGGCCGCGGTTAAATGTGGTATTTTTGGTTTAATTGAAAACTGACTCAATTATATTTTATGCTCGTGTTTTGTTGTTGTTGATAAATACATAAGCGAACCAATAAGTGATTGATATAATTTTATTTCACAGACTTTCTAATCGTTTTCAGTTGAACCTAGATTTACTAATTTAACGCTTGAATTTTAAAGTGTTGAAGAAGCTTCTGCATTTGTCATTTTATATTCTTCTAATAATGTTTATATGAATTTATTTTGATATTAAATAGGAATCATGTTATTTCAATTCAATTCCAAAAATTTATTAACCTTCCCTTAAATCTCGAATTTTAAATATATTGATTTTATTCTTCATATAAATCATTGCTTTTTCGTTATTACAGAATAATAGCATATCATCAACATGCACAGCGATGATTAATATACTATGATCATATCTGATTTTGTAAACACATGTAACACTATATAATTTCGTAAATCCGAGTTTGATTAACTCTGTGTTTAGTTTCCTATTCCATTCTCTTCTAACTTGCTTCAAGCCATACAAACTTTTCCTTTATAAACAGACTTGATATTCATTGCCAAATTGCACAAATTCTTCTGGTTGTTCCATATAAACTTTTTCTTGAAGATTTTCATTTAAAAATGCGGGTGATACATCTACTTGATAAATTTTCCAATTATTTTCTGCAGCCAACGCGATTAATAATCGTATTGTACTGTACCGCACGACTGCAGAAAATGCTTCCCAGAAGTCGTTAAAAAATTCTAGTGCGTATCCTTCTAACTAATCGTGCTATTTTACGTTCACTTTACAGTAAAAACCCATCTACATCCTATTACTAAATTTCTTTCTTCTAAATCTACCAATTTCCATGTTTTATATTCTATAAGTTGAATGTTTTTGGATCAGTTACATTTTCTTCAACTTTCATCAATATTTGAGCATTCTTGTTTCTTCTCAAGTTATAAAATTTTCTTCCTATTTGTTCATTTTCAAGTTGTAATTCTTCGTTGGGCGTAATCTTCATATCAGAACTGATATTTCCAACATTCAGTTCAAGATAAATCAGTTTATTTAGTTCCTCAGTTATTTTATCATTTAATTTTTACTTTCTTTTACAGAGTAATAAGTAAGTATTGTAATCATGAAATATTTCGAACTCGAGATTTCAACGGATATACACGTTTTGACCTTTTCTGAATCGAATGTGACTATTTTCGGAATGACGTCTGTCTGTCTGTCTGTCTGTCGAACGAAAAATTATGAAACTTCAAACTTAAGCTTTGTATATGCCCTAAATGTGCACCTCCTATTTTTGAAAAGAATATTCAAACCGGAAGTGCATGTTTACTCAATGCATTTTTTGTTCTATCTCCAATATCACTAGAACGGCTACACTTACGACAAATATAGTTATATTCATAATGAAAGATATTAATATTTTGCACAACTTTTGTTTGAAACATTTCTTCAAAAAATGTACCAGTTGCGAGAAAAATGCTACGAAACATTATAAATATGTTGTTTACGTTGTCATGGATTCGCATGTAGCTTATAAAATCGGAACATCTGCTTTTTTGTCAGGAAAACAAAAGACTCTATTAGATAAATGACATTTCAGAATACTTCAGTAGTTTATTGGTTAGTTTGACAGCAGGTTTTGGATATATATATATACATATACATATATTTAAATCTAGTGAAAACTGCGTAAAAGAAAGTTGAGTGCAGACCACTCCAGATATTTTATATCAGTATTTACAATATTTATTCCAGGTTCGATAATCTTTACGTCTCTGGCTTTGATTATAGACTTAGTTCCTTGTTTCCAGAGTCTATATCCTTTCGATTCTTCGAGTATCCAACAAGAATTGCTTTCTCCGATCTTCAATTTTATTTTTGTATCTTTTATTCAACACATAAGCTACACTACCAATTGTTTTAAATTATTTTATAGTTGGTTTCATTTTACTCCAATTATCTTGAGGTTTTTTATTTCCAATAATTCTATTTGGACATCTACTTATGTATACAGCTATAGAAATAATTTCAGCCCACAGACTAGAAGTAATCTGGCCTGAATCATAAGACATCGAGCCATTTCACAAAAAGTCCAATACATTCTTTCGGCAACACCGTTCTGTTGTGGTTGCATATTCAATTGTCAATTGCCATTGACTTCAAAATATTTGTTAAAATATTTGTTACAATATTCCAAACCATTATCTTTACGAAATATTTTAATTTTTTGATCTAGACTATTTTCAGCTAATGATTTATATGTTTTATAAGCTTTAAATACATCAGATGTATTCTTTAAAAAATAAACCTTGGTATATATGTCCAATAAATGTACAAACATGTACAACACCTCCAAGAGACTTGATTGGCATTGGTCCGCAGATATCCGAATGAAACAATTCCAGAATTCTTGTAGTGATATTTTCAAGGTCAGGCAGGCGGCCCGCCTCCCGATTACAAAACTGAATAAAATAATCACTGGCACCAGTGCTACATGCTCGTAGCTCCGGCGAGCCAGATCGCAATATCCATCATCCAACAATCAATCAACATTTTAAATTTCAATATATTTTTTTTTGCGTTCACGTGCACAATCGGTAAAAACATAAATATAAAATATATTTTGATATAATAAAAAAAATATATATTTATTAAAGCCCCAAAGCTCACAATTTGAAAAAAACTTTGTCGACATAAATTTAGAATTTAACCGAAGGCAGTATTTAGGAGGGCTCCAAATTTGTAACGTGCTTTATTGATTTATGTGAACATTTGTGTTGTAATTCATTATTGGAATATATGTTTCACGAACATATCCAAATTCAAGTATTTCTAATATTCAAACTATTGATTTATACAATAATGTATTAAAATTTAGTTTATGTTGTCTTGAATGTTTGATGACATATCTTCTGCATTTAATATGAAATAAATGCAATTCTGAGTTTACGTATATAATACCAAATCATCGACCTTATACTCACAGTGCCGGCTGAACCAATCTAATCAATTATGATCTCGAGATTTATTTATTCCTGTACAGTAATAATTTCCATAACCCCACATTTAAAATTGTATACATGGTAACATTCATATCATTCGCTGCGTGTTTAACCAAAGATATTGAAAATTATTTGAAGAACATTTACTAATTTTATTAATTAATCACAGAAGGAAATAGTTCATAGAATGGAAAATATAACCAAAACAAGATTTGGTACGCGTAAAACGCACCAACGCGCAGAGCTCGCCATTAGGTAAAATATGCGTTGCGAGCAGTGGTTTTTAATTATTATGGCCTTTTGGTTAACAATTTGATAAAATGTTATAGATATAAAAAGTCTTACAATTTTTTGTAGATTATATTTAAAAAAAATATTTTTTTGTAAAAATTTTGAAATTCAAAATTATAATATTTAATATTTTTTTTCGGGCTTTAGGTTAACAATATGAAAAAATCTTGTAGATATAAAATATCTTAGAATTCTTAGCAGAATTTTTGAGTGTTTTAATTATTTTTATAAGGGCAGTATTAAGGGGGGCTCCAAATTTTGGGGCCTTATAACTCCGGAAGTATACAGGCGATTGGATTTAAACTGCGAGCGGATTCAAATGGGATGCCATATAATATGTGTACCAAATTTGGTGTGAATCGCTTAGGTACCTTCAGAGGAGTAGAGGGCACAAATTTGGTCTTACGAGCGAGCGACGACTAACATCCAAGTATATAAGTTATATACATTTTCGGATTCAGGGCGACGAGACGAACACTTTTTCTTAATGAAATTTTTTGATCCGAGAATGCTACAGACACACGACCGAATGCTTTAGCCTCTTCGGTACTACGTACGGCGAGCTAAAAATTACTGTCGCATAACTTCTTCGTTTCATTTACAGAGTGCGTTCAATGTCAGATATACTACAAAATATATTTATATTATATTTTCTTCGCCTATAGGCTCACAATTTGCAAAAACTTTAATGATATGAAATATCTTAGAATTTTTAGTAAAAAATTTAAAAGAAATTAAAATTTTATTTAGGAGGGTTCCAAATTTTGGGGCCCTGTAACTCCGGAGATGTACTGACGATTGGATTTAAAATACGACGGGAATTATATGTATACCAAATTTCATTAAAATCGGCCCGGCCAACTAATCGCTACCTCCCCCCCCCTTTTTTTGTTAAAAATGAATAAATAAATATGTCAATATATTGCACTCAGAATACGCCACTATGCGCCATTAATTTTTTTTATTGCGCCAATTATTCAAACAATCATATGCATGTTTCAAAGTGGGAGTGGCCAACTTAACACTGACGGGGGCGATTTATAAGAATAACAAGCACTGGCGCTAGCGCCACTGCTACCAGCTCGCCGTTCCGGCGAGCCAAGTCACAACAATAAATACAAAACTAAAAGCGATAGCAATTATTATAGAACAAAATTTATTGTTATGACATTTCATCGGCATTTAATATGAAATGAATAAATTTCTAAGTTTACGTATATAATTCTAAATCATTGACATAATACCCACATTGCCCATTGAACCAATCTAACCAATTATGATCCCGACATTTATTTATTCCTGTACCATAACAGTTTTAATTTCCAAAAACCCCACATTTAAAATTGCACACATCCACATGGGTTACGTTAATATCGTTCGTTTCGTGATTAGCCAAGGATATTGAAAATTATTTGATGAACATTTCCTAATTTTATTAATTAAAACACAGAAGAAAATGGTTTATACATTAGAAAATATAACCAAACAAATTACGGTCACATAAACATAACTTCTTCATTTCACTAACAGATGGCGATCAATGTTTGATATACTTCAAAATATATTTATATTATTTTTTTAAGTCTATGGGCTCACAATTTGAAAAAACTTTAATAACATAAAATATCTTAGAATTTTTAGTAATAAATTCTAAAAAATTTAAAAGTTGACCGTGGGCAGTATTTAGGAGGGTTCCAAATTTTGGGGGCCTATACTGGCCCTGTACTGACGATTGGATTTAAAATGCGACGAAAACATCACGGGCATGGAATTAGATGTATACCAAATTTCATTAAAATCGGCATGGTGTACCATCAGACCAGTTGCGGTCACAAACTCAGGTCTTACGACCGACCGACCGAGCGAGCGCTCGAGCGAGCGTTCGAGCGAGCGAGCGAGATACATACATCCAAGTATATGAGTTATATATATTTTTGGATTTAGGTTGAAAATACAAGACCTTTTTGTTAAGATTTTTTTTCGAGCCGAGCATGTTACAGACACACGACCAATCACTATAGCTCTTTTGTACTTACTGTACGGCGAGGTAAAAATGAATAAATAAATATTTGATATTATTGTTATTGATAACATAAATGTCAATTATTAATGGATATACTGGTTGGCACTTGGTGAAACATGTTAATATTAAATAAAAGAACCCTTGGTTGTTTCACAATAATTTTTATTTATTTCGACACGTGTTTCAACTTTACAGTCATCATCAGGAGTGAATAATCATATATACAAAACAATTACAAGTGAACATAGTAAATAATTACAATATTGAGGAGAGGAGAGTTGTTTACATCAGTTTGCTTGTTAACAATAGGTTTTTGAGAATTGGTGGCCTTTCTTATTTCTAAGCATTCTAACATGTTAATCCTTTGGTCTCAACGTGAAAGATTTTGTAATCGTTATAAAATCTATGGTTTTCTTCAATGCAATGCTGGGAAAACCCCGTGTTGCATTTATTATCCTTTATGGATTTAGCGTGCTCCTTTAAATCTAGTTTTGAAGTTACGGCCACTTTGTCCTACATATATTTTGTCATAATCAAGGTAATTAATTTCGTAAACACCAGAAGAATTAATGATATCTGATTTTGGTTTGGTGTTGTTTAAATTGTAGACTCGGCTGAGTACGCCAGGCCTAGGTCTGAGGTTCCCTTCAAATATCTCAGGACTCTTTCTGCGGCGACCCAGTGTGCTTTCCCGTACGAGTTGTTGAACTGGCCGAGAGCTGGCTGCGAACGCGATTTCAGGTCGTGTTGCCAAGGCCAGGTACGTGAGGCATCCCACGAGCTCTCGATATAGGACGTCGCTCTCGAGCTCGAGCGATTCGGCCACTCTGGTCAGTTTGACGTTGACGTCCATCGGGGTAATCACGGGTTTCGCGTCGACCATGTTGAAACGCTCTAATAGGTCAGTAATATAGCCGCGCTGACCCAGAGTGATCTGGTCGTCATCTTGGCGAAATTCTATCCCCAAACAGTAGGAGACCGGTCCGAGGTCCTTGAGGTTGAAACGAGCGGCCAGGTTGACCCGTCCTGATGATCTTTGACCTCCCCGGCTCTCTCCTGGTTGCGGCGTCTCTATCAGCAGGCTGCATGATTGGCCCTTATCCGTTTGCGCCAGCATCATCCGGGTAGTCCGTCCACTTCCGATTGATCGGAGATGGAAAGACATTTACGAATTGTTCAAACTCCTCGGGGAGCCAGATCCTGTATCCCTTCGACTCGTCGCAGAAACCTACGAGGATCCCGTTCTTTGAGCGAGGCTCGAGTTTCCCCTTGGCTGGTTTCCTGTCGAGGCAGTAGACGTGACTTCCGAATTCACGGAGGTATCCGACATCGGGGGGCTGCTCAGTCCAGCATTCGAACGGCGTCCAAATATTTCGTAGGGCACCGGTTTCTCACATGATTGGCGGTGTTAACCGCCTCGGCCCAGAAAATCGGCGGCAGGCCAGCATGGATCAGCAGACAGCGCGCAGTATCGAGCAGGCTACGATTCTTGCGTTCCACCGTTGTGCTACGGGTTGTACGCAATTGTCAGTCGCCGTGTAATTCCCCGCGACCTCAGGTAACTGTCGAGGTCGTTACTTAAATACTCCCTTCCGTTGTCGGTCTGCAGGCATTTCACCCTGTGCTCCTTCTGGTTCTCAACGAGTGCGATGTAGTCTCTGGTACCCTGAAACACTTCGTCCTTACCTCGGAGATACCGGATTTTGCACCAGCGCGATGAATTTGATGAAATATCTGGCGCCTGTCAACGTTGCGACACGCATGGGTCCACACACGTCGGAATGGATGATATCCAGGAGCTCTAACTCACGCGTCGACTTCTTCGGGAACGGCTTGCGAGACATCTTCCCCTTGATGCACACCTCGCATTGGGTGTTGACTTCGATCTTTGCTGATGTCAGTCCACGAATTGTCCGTCGCGTAGATTCGCCATGTTGAGATGTCCAAGGCGCCTGTGCCAAGACATGGTGACGTCGTTCGAAGGTGCCGCGGAAGTCGAGTGCTCGACCACAGCGCAGGCGGATTCCTCGTATTCACGCACGTAATAGAGGTCGTCCACCTTGTCCGCGACGAGGTACAAAGTTTTGCGAGAGTCGAAAACGACCCGAAAACCGTGTTTCGTGATTTTTCCGACTGACATCAGGTCCACTTGCAGGTTCGGAACGTGCATGGCCCGTTCGAGGTTGACGGTTTGGGGCGCGATGTCCGTGTCAACCGCGATTTCGACCGTGACTTCGGCGATGCAGTACGTCGAGCCACCGTCCGCGAGGTTAAGTTGGCTGTGCTTAGACTTGTCTAGCACTTTGAAGCGCGTGTCGTCGTTTCACATGTGTGAGGTGGCGCCACTGTCCAGACACCACTTGCTTTTGCGTTGCGTGGCGTCCACGAGAAGAGCTTCACTCATGCACATCGTCGCCGCCTTTTTCTCGGGCTTTTTGTTGAAGATATTGTCTTCGCTAGCGGGTTGGCAACACTAATACAATTGTTACCTTGGTTGCTAAGATATATATAACAACCGATACAAAATATAATATATAATTCTGTATTAATTTTCCTAAATATAACTCCTATTTAATTTGTTCACACGCTGTGATTTTCATTCTTAACCATATAACCCAACAGGTTATGGGCCCAGTATCTTATACAAATGAAATATCTGGGTAAAGTATCTATTAAATCCGACTTTATTTATTATCATTTATCATTGAGGTTATCTCCCCGCCCCGTGCAAAAGTGGAAAATATATAACCAATTCAAAAGGAGAGTGAACTTACAAGGGTGATCAAACTCAAGAATATTGAGAATTGGGGAATCTGGAAATTTCAAATTAGGGTAATTTTGAATTCGCATGACGCTCTGGACGTCACGTTAGGAACCCATGTGAAGCCGGAGGAACCCGGCAAAGACGATTATGAGGTGATACATACCGCGTATACCAAGAGCTTAGCGACATAGAAGAAAGGTGACGCAGCGGCACAAAAGGTGATTGCGACGACTATCGGGGAGCAGCCAACGCTTCATATCATAAATTGTACGACGGCAGCAGAGATGTGGCGTCAGTTGTCATCAATTTATGAGCAAAGGTCAGAAGCGAGTGTCACGCGTTGCGATCGCGACACGAAAGTTTTCGTAGCTCGGCGGTAAGCTCTAAAATAGCGCAATCGCGAGCACTTCCGGATTTACTTCCAACCCCATGTCTCTCAACTTGTCAACTGCGTCGAATCTGTTGACGGCTTTAAGCTTCTGCCAAACCTCTCTGGATGTGGTGCACCCTTTGATTTGCTTCAGCTCGGAGTCTCCGATGGAGAGAATTGTGCTCGACATGGCCTTGCTGTCGCCTTTGGTCCAAGCGGCAATGGCGGCTGCACTCGCTGCGTCGTTGGCCACGGGCTCCGGCTTCACGTTTTCACCTGTCACGTAGTCCCATATATCCTTGTCGACCAGCAATGCCTTCTTGTAAATGCTCCACGTTTCGTAATTGTCCCGGTTCAATGGGGTAAAGCGCGACATGTACAAACTCATGTTGCTGAAGATTAACTCGAGGTGCTGCGCGGTTCAAAAAAAAAAACGATGGATCGATAACTATATCGATTTGTTTCAGTGGCACGTTTGTTTACACTGGGCCCATAACCTGTTGGAGGTTGTGGGATACGCGGGAGTATTCGTGAATAAACGTACCGTGTCCACACTTTAACACAACTGCAACGTAACTTAGAGTCAACTAAAAGTCAGTGAAAGTTTTCCTAAAAACAAAAGCTACAGAGAACACGTGAACTAGATTTGTATAAGATTCCGTAGTTCTCGACGCACATGTTGATAGCTGCAATACCGGCCGAAGAAATTGTCGGTCCAACAATTAAATTAGTTAGCATTTTTTTATATTTATTAGTTGGAATTATATTAATGGTATACTGCTTCGTTTACGCATGGCTGTTCCACGCCAAGTAACGCATATGCGCGCATATGCGCTCGGCCGTCAAGAGTTGAATATACAGAAAACCTATCTACGCTTACTTTACCACCATGCCACGTAAACTGCCGACGCATAGCCGTACATGAACATTTCAACTTTCTGGCATAATGCATGGTCAAAGCTTATAACATAGGAACACAGATGGCCAGCCTAGTCTGGGTAATACAGATACCTTTATTATTTTAGTTTAGTTATTAGAATAGAGGGGGCCAATATATAAATAAGTTAGAAAAATTATATTTTAAAGAAATTAACAGTTTAAATGCAAATATACCAAAGAATACAAGATCAAGGCTGACAGGACAAATTGACGTAGTAAACTGTGAGTGTCCGTGATATAATTACCATTGATTAGGTTTCATTTTTAATAGTAGTTCCAGATATTGACGTTAGGGAAGAGCAAATAGTTCAATTACATGCCACAATAAACGCCACGACAAGGCAAAACTTGGTCGGATGCATAAACACTTACATTGTCGTCGACAGACCGCATATGCGTAACTTGGCATAGAACAGCCATGCGTAAACGAAGCATTAGGGCTGTATCCATTATTTATCGCTATCTGTTAAATATTTAGAATTTCTTTATTAAAATTAACTTCATTTAGGTGAATATTTACAGCTCAATGGAAAGTTGACATTTTAATATTTTGGGAGTGATTTGAAGTAGCAGGTATAATAATCAGTTACGGTTGGTTTCCTATAAATATTGAAATCTAAAGTGTTGTTATTGAATTGTCCAGAAAATATAAGACATTGTAATGCTCTTTTTCTAAAGTGAACGATATATTTTTGTTAATATAACAATATTAATATATGGTTAAGAAATGTCTCTAATTGTCTGTAAGTCCCTGTCCATATACACAGAATGTCGTCTACATATGTTATCTTGCCCAAAAACTAATACTGTTTATATGTGGATTAAGTGGATTGAGTAACGTTTGTTCAAAAGGATCCATAAAAATTTCTTCAAATAAGGGTGTTGGGATCTAGTAAATACGGCAGCTGCTATTGTACAGGCTGCTAGGTGTTGGGATCTGGTTAGCTTTTACAATAGTTGTACGCGGGCACTGGTAGCGATTCTGTAATGTTTACTAGGTGTTGGGTGGTGAACCGGTGAATCGTTGATTCATATATTTTTTCTTTGAAAACATATTTATATTTTCTTGTTTAACTCTTAACTGGTGACATGGCCAATTTATAACACTATAAAGGACATGGCGTCTCAGAGGCTACTACTTTTAAATTCATTTTTGTTATGAAAATCAACTTGGGTGTTTCAAAATTGTTTTAATATTTAACCATTGGTATGTAATGAAAAACACATTAGTAAATCAAATCAACTTTTTTTTTTAAATATCAAAAAAAAAAAACGAGAAAAACGATAAGGTCAACACTTTTTACTTCTAGGCCTGTGAGGGTCCATTTCACTGGTTAAAGGTTAATTTAACGTAACTTCCAAAGCTTCCGTATACTGTTATTAGATTAAATCTAATATATTATTTTATTATATATTTTTGGATACATCAAAATTAGTACTTGTTGTCGTAAATGGTTACGGCCGCTAGTTTGATGTAACGATATATTTTTTGTTGTTAATATAAAGTTGTCATCATTTATTATCAACGGCTTCTGGGAAACCGTCTATTTCTTCACTGAGTACCGGGTAGTCTGTCGCCGTACCCAGAAGCACGGTGTACAGACTAATATTGGCGCCCGAACAAAGCGTCACAATATATATATATATATATATATATATATATATATATATATATATATATATATATATATATATATCTTAATTTAATTACTAAAATTTTGCATTTGAAGAACAACAGTGTTTCCGCATTCATTTATTTTTAAACCAAATCAAATCCATATATGAAGAACTAAAGTTGCTGGCGACTGTTCCTAGGATATATTAGTCATTTATTTAATAGAACTCTACTCTTGATAATTTTAATCGGCTTTGCCGCCCATTTATTGCTTCATATATAGCATATATTACAGATTTTGATGAACATAATGGGTATGAAACCATGGATGTTTAAAATTGGTTTTTATTTAAATGTGATGTCAACTAGTATTTTCGCGATCATATTAATTGTAATTGGTTTAAAGGTAGGAGAGACATCACCTTTTGCACGAACTGATCCAATTATTTTGTTTGTCTTCATATTATTCTACCATACAGCAGCGACTTGTTTCTGGCTTTTTTTTGCGACAATTATCGAGAAACGTAAGTACTAGTTTAATTTATGGTATCGTCAAGTGGACATTTGTATGGACATTTACTTTTCGGTACTATCCTGAATTAAACATATTCTAATACAAAACCAGATAAATTTTCTGTCACATCAAGTCTTCATAACTTATTCGACCAGATTCTACAAATATATTTGCGATCTTCAAGGGTTAAAATAATAATACAATAGTTTAAAAATAATAAGAATACAGAATTGTGCAATGGAAAACCAAATTTATATCTAATTAAAACAAGAACTGGCGCTAGCGCCAGTGCTACCAGCCAGAAATGCCAGAAAGGGAATATCCCACAGATCCCCCACCACCTTTTTGACATACGAAGATTGTAGGATATTTCCATAGTTTGTCGTAGCTTACTTCGGCGTTACCTACGTTACCGACAGCAAAACTCCCGTCCCTCCCGCCGTTGTTGTTGTTGTTACCGTGTTCGAATTATACATATTATTTATTTTCGTACATTGCAGTTATTGTTATACATATATATCCATCGCATAATAATATAATTGTTTTCTACAATGGTTTATTCATTTGACGCTACTATACCAGGTAAGCTATGAACTATTATTACTTATTTGATAATTATATAACCTACTAATCAGCTAAACTGTCAAATTATATATCATACAAAATAAGAATATACATTTACACGCAAAATTTTTATTTAACTTCATTTGCATGTAAAATATATATATATATATACATATATATATATATATATATATATATATATATATATATATATATATATATATATATATATATATATATAATAATAATAATAACGAGTAAAGTTAGTTATAGGACGTTTCTCACTGACATTTAACTTTCAGATAAGTATAATCACAACATTTCTTCGTTCCAATTTCAAGTTCGGCCCTAGTTGTGCACAGTTTAGATCACCTATTTTTTGCAATTTTTACTAAGGGGTCTCCTACAATTCCAGTTAATTAACTTTAAATTAGATAAATAGAAAACGCAAGATTTTTAGTTATATAATAAATGCGGAATATATTTATTGTTATAAATTTTATTAATATAAATTTAAATGTTAAATCTTTCTATATTAATATTTTTCTGTATAAAGTTTCTAAATAATATATTCTTTTGTTTAATGTAAATACAATATTTTAAGTAATAAAAATGTGAAATCTGTCTGTATATAAAGTTTCTAAAAAAAAAAAAAAATTAAAAATGTAAATATAATAAATGTTAATTTTTTCTGTATTATTATTTTAGTTTATAAAGTTTCTAAATTTTTTTTTTTATGTAAATATAATATTTTAAGTAATATTAATGTAAAATTTTTCTGTATTATTATTTTTGTTTATAAAGTTTCTAAATATTTTTTTTTGTAAATATAATATTTTAAGTAATATAAATGTTAAATTTTTCTGTATTATATTTTAGTATATAAAGTTTCTAAATATATATCTTTTTTTAATGTAAATATAATATTTTAATAAATAAATGTAAAAAATTTCTTTATTATTATTTTTATATTTTAAAATTTCTATTTTTGTAATGTAAATATAATTTTTTAAGTAATAAATATGTAAAAAAAATTTTCTTTATTAATATTTTTGTATATAAAATTTCTAAATAATATATATTACTTTAATGTAAGTACAATATTTTAAGTAATAAAGATGTTAAATCTTTAAATAAAATTATAATTTATTATTTCAATTAAGCTGGATTACGAATTTGTCATACGAGAATCTGTATTTGGATTTATAAGTCGCCAATGTTTATATTTTCAAATGCTACATGTGTTGACCTTGTTACTTCGTGTATTGTGATTCGGACAGTAATTAATATTATATATATATATATATATATATATATATATATATATATATATATATATATATATATATATATATATATATATTTTAATGTGAATATAATATTTTAAGTAATATAAATGTTAAACTTTTTTGTATCATTATTTTTGTATATAAAGTTTCTAAATATATAATTTTTTTAAATGTAAATCTAATATTTTAAAAAATAAATGTAAAATTTTTCTGTTTTATTATTTTTGTTTATAAAATATCTAAATAATGTATATATTTTTAAATGTGAACATAATATTGTAAGTAATATAAATGTTAAACTTTTCTGTATTATTATTTTTGTATATAAAGTTTCTAATATATATATATATATATATATATATATATATATATATATATATATATATATATATATATATATATATATATATATATATATATATAATATATATATATATATATGGTCAAACTGTCGATGATGGGCCTCACGTCCAAAATGGATGAAACTTTGTGGAAAAATCCGCAAAAAAATTAGGATTATGGGAAAAATAATCGCATGTGGGGGAAACCCTTGGATGACCTTGAAATTAATTAATTTGTTTTTATAGCTATTTATCAATTACAATCAATCTGTGCGTGCCTAAGAGTGTGTGTATGTGTGTGTGTGTGTGTGTGAGTGGGTTTGTGTGAGTGTGTTTGTTTGAGTGTGTTTGTGTGTAAAACACTCAAAAATTCTACTAAAAATACTAAGATATTTTATGCCCACAAGATTTTTACATATTGCTAACTCATAGCCCGAAAAAAATTATTAAATATTATAATTTTTAACACAAAGTTTCATCCATTTTGGACGTGAGGCCCATCATCGACAGTTTCACCCTTTTCTCCAGCCACGATTTCTGTTACCAACCTAAAAATAACAAAATCCCCTTGATTGGTTTTAGCGCAACGATTAAAACCAAAATTACTTCCCATCACTTAAAAATTAGACAACCACAACGTAACCACAAACAGCGAAAATGTAAATAATTCGTTTGTACATAAAATCACTGTTTGTGGTTACGTTGTGGTTGTTTAATTTTTAAGTGATGGGAAGTAATTTTGTATTAATAGTAGAGCCAAAATCAATCAAGGGGATTTTGTTATTTTTAAGTTGGTAACAGAAATCGTGGCTGGAGAAACACACACTCTTAGGCACGCACAGATTGATTGTAATTGATAAATAGCTATAAAAACAAATTAATTAATTTCAAGGTCATCCAAGGGTTTCCCCCACATGCGATTATTTTTCCCATAATCCTAATTTTTTTGCGGATTTTTTCACAAAGTTTCATCCATTTTGGACGTGAGGCCCATCATCGACAGTTTGACCATATATATATATATATATATATATATATATATATATATATATATATATATATATATATATATATATATATATATATATATATATATATATATATATATATATATATATATATATATATATATATATATATATATATATATATATATATATATATATATATATATATATATATATATATATATATATATATATATATATATATATATATATATATATATATATATATATATATATATATATATATATATATATATATATATATATATATATATATATATATATATATATATATATATATATATATATATATATATATATATATATATATATATATATATATATATATATATATATATATATATATATATATATATATATATATATATATATATATATATATATATATATATATATATATATTATTTTTTAATTCAATAAACAATATATAATACGGATGTGGTAGATAACGGTGATATATTTAAGTTATATATATATATATATATATATATATATATATATATATATATATATATATATATATATATATATATTATATATATATATATATATATATATATATATATATATATATATATATATATATATATATATATATATATATATAATATATATATATATATATATATATATTAATGTATATTTTAATAAATAAATATTAAAAAATTCTATAATATTATTTTTGTATATAAAATTTCTAAATAATATATATTTTTTTAATGTGAATATAATATTTTAAGTAATATAAATGTTAAACTATTTTGTATTATTATTTTTGTATATAAAGTTTCCAAATATATATATATATATATATATATATATATATATATATATATATATATATATATATATTTTTAATGTAAATATAATATTTTAATAAATAAAGTTAAATTTTTCTGTTTTATTATTTTTGTTTATAAAGTTTTTAAATAATATATATATTTTTTAATGTGAATATAATATTTTAAGTAATATAAATGTTAAACTTTTCTGAATTATTATTTTTGTATACAAAGTTTCTAAATATTTATATATTTTTTAATGTAAATATAATATCCTAATAAATAAATATAAAATTTTTCTGTATTATTATTTTTGTATATAAAGTTTCTAAATAATATATTTTTTTTAATGTAAATACAATATTTTAAGTAATAAAGATGTAAAATCTTTAAATGAAATTATATTTTATTTTAGAGAACGATTTTGTCATACGAGAATCTGTATTTGGATTTAATAGTCGCCAATGTTTATATTTAGAAATGCTACATGTCGACCTTGTTACTTCGTGTATTGTCGCTGATCTTCCGACAGTATACGTACTGATAAATCATTATATATCATAGGTGCGCTGATTTCAATACTATGACGTAGTGTATTCTGCTGAAACAAGCTAGGACGGCCGCAACAAGCGGAGGGGTATTTCTCCGTCGTGCGCCGTGAGATTCTGCGCAACCAAAATAATGGTGGGAGGTGTGGGACATTCCCTTTCTGGCAACTCTGCTACCAGCTCGCCGTTCCTGGGAGCCCAATCGCAATAAATACAATACTAAAAGCGATAGCAATTCATTATTGGAACATATTAAAATTATTGCTTTATACAATAATGTAATAATATACGACGAGTCTTTAAAATTTGGTTTATGTTGTCTTGAATGTTTGATGACATTTCTTCTGCATTTAATATGAAATAAATTAATTTCTGAGTTTACGTATATAATTCCAAATAATCGACATTATACTCACTGAGCTGGTTGAACCAATCCAATCAATTATGATCCCGAGATTTATTTATTCCTGTACCATAACAGTATTAATTTTCATAACCCCATACTTAAAATTTCTCACATGGGTAAACGTTAATATTGTTCATTTAGTGATTAGCCAAGCATATTGATCATTTCCTAATTTTATTAATTAAAACACAAAAGCAAATAGTTCATATATTGGAAAATGTTACCAAAAAAATTACTGTCACATAACTTCTTCGTTTCAGTTACAGATGGCGTTCAATATCTGATATATTTCATAATATATTTATATTATATTTTTTTAAGTCTATGGGCTCACAATTAAAAAAAGAACTTTAGGGCAGTATTTAGGAGGATTTTAAATTTTGGGGCCCTATAACGCCGGCCCTGCCGATTGGATTCAAAATGCGACGGGTTTTTGACGGGCATGGAAATTATATGTATATCAAATTTCATTAAAATCGCCCCGGTACCTTCAGAGGAGATACGTCCACAAACTCAAGTCTTGCGACCGACTGAGCGAGCGAGCGAGATGCATACATCCAAGTGACTTATATATATATATATATTTGGATTCAGGGCGAAAATACAAGTACTTTTTGTTAACATTTCTTTTCGATCCGAGCATGCTAAAGTCACACAACCGATCACTATAGCACCTTTGTACATTCTGTACGGTGACCTAAAAATAAATACGCAGGTCAACTTAAACATTTCTATAAATTATAAAATAGCAAAGTTCCCTATCCGATATTTGAAGCTGACCTTGTATATGAAAGTAAATGCGACAAAATATATATCAACAATTATGTGTATTATGTTACTTAGAAGTAATAGTCGTGCTTTTAGCTCGCCGTACGAAGTACCGAAGAAGCTAAAGCATTCGGTCGTGCGCCTGTGTAGCATTCTCGGATCGAAAAATTTCATTAAGAAAAAGTGTTTGTCTCGTCGCCTTGAATCCAAAACTGTATATAACTTATATACTTGGATGTTAGTCGTCGCTCGCTCGCTTGCTCGGTATCTCTACTCCTCTGAAGGTACTGGAGCAATTCATTCCAAATTTGGTACACATATTATTCCCATTTGAATCCACTCGCAGTTTAAATCCAATCGCCCGTATACTTCCCGAGTTATAGTGCCCCAAAATTTGGAGGCCCTCTTAATACTGTGATTATATATAATTAAGAATACTATAATTAGACTCCTTTTAAAGATTATGACTACCTAATTGCTCTGAAACATGATTCCGCTCAATTCGGTTCTATTAAATCAAATAAAATGAGGTTCAGAGTAGCAACTAAAACATGCCGTTGTTAATAGTCCCATATATTATTTATTATAATGATTTAGCAGTTCATTTTCTATTCGGAGCAATCTAGATACATCATAGAATCAGTGTACTAAAGGTATTATTATTTGATTACTTGTGTGTTGAGATAATTTCGACCATATTTCTCTCATTTGTATCAAGATGTAAATTGACATTTTTGGGCGACCTGAACGTCGAACGTTCTTATGGGAAAATGTTACAGATGGTTACTGTTCACCAGTTCGCTTTTTTGAGTGTGATGTGCATTAAAGAAATAAAAGATACATATGAAATAAAATATAATTTAATTTACAAAACATTAATTTAATTTAGATAATGTAGAGTTCTTGTGTAGGGATATTCAGAGTAGAATACAGTTATAGATATAATAATACTTTATTTAGATCTTAATACCGGTCTACCCATACAACCGTACCACCACCGAATCCCCATTACCCATCCGCTGCGCCCGCCGGTAACTACCTTCATCTCGCCGGGTGCGTTCTAACATAGTTTATACAACATCCCCTTCTTTAAGTATTTTATAAATATTTCTTTGGTATATAAGTACATAAATTATAATAAATTATATATTAAATTACATTTTAATGTTCAACAAAATCCTTGAGCCAACCTGGTGGTTTGCGTAGTCTAGATGGTCTTGCTTCAGACTCTTGGTTTGGTTTAGGAGAGATCGGAGTAGGCTCTAAACTACAATCCGCCTGATTTACGGGTTCTAAACTACAATCCGCCTGATTTACGGGCTCGTCTGATTCTATTTGCTCATTGTTTAAATGGTTATCTAGTGCGTCTGCCGTAGGAGCGCAGTTGTCTGGTATTTCACAGGAAGGATTAGATTTAAGGTGATTGGGGTTTTTTATGTAGGTATTATTATTTACTGAGTACGGAGCAGGAATTAGATGCCATCGATTTCGACGGTACCTACCGGTTTCGGTTTGAATTATATATGATCTAGGTGTGTCGTATTTTTTTTCGATTTTACCATATTGACGAATATCAGTTATCCAAACCCCGTCCCCTTCACAAAGTTCACCAAGATCCCTTGTTCTGTGACGTCTGTTATAATTTTCCGCTTGTTTATCTCTTGACTTTTTCTCCCTTTCCGCAATTTTAGCTAGATCGTGATTTGCTACTCGCGAATTTAAGCTTTCAGGTAACTGAGGAAGGAATGACTTTAGTTTTCGTCCCATCATTAATTTTGCCGGAGAAAACCCGTTACGTAATGGAGTGGTACGGTAGCTAAGTATAGCTAAATTGAAGTCTAAGTTTTTGTTTTTCTTTATGAGGTTCTTTGCTATCTTAACCGCAGCTTCAGCAGCCCCGTTAGACTGACTGAAATACGGAGAGCTGGTTATATGCTTAAAATTGTATTCTTTCGAAAATTGTTTAAATTTACTTTGGAATTGAGGTCCGTTATCACTTCTCAATATATCGCAAATACCGAATCGCGAAAAAGTTTCTTTGACCTTTTCAATTATGATCTCTTCAGTCATACTATTGAGGGGATAGATTTCGAAATAGCGCGAATAGTAGTCAGTGATTATAAGATACCACTTATTGTATTTATATAGATCTAATGCAACTTTTTCCATTGGACGAGATGGAAACGTTTCCTGTAAGAGGGTTTCTTTTGGATTTATCCTTTCTTCTATACAGTTAGGTCAGTTGCGGATTAAATTTTCTAGTTGCGAACTTAGACCTAGCCACCAAACAGATATTAAGGCACGTCTTCTGCATTTGACTAATCCTTGATGACCTTGGTGTATAAATTCTATAACTTCTTTTTGCAAACAGGGAGGGATAACAATGCGATTATTTTTTAATAGTATCTCGTTAGTATTTGAAAATTCGAAACGGTATTGGAAGTAGCTTTGCATCTCGTACGTGAGTTTATTACGTTCAGGCCAACCGTTTAAACTATAGTCTTTTAGTTTTTTACATGTAGGATCGTTTCTTTGCGCGTCTATTATTTTCTCTAAATAATAATCTTTTACAGGAGAGTTTGATATAACAAGGTTGACGTACGCTTGGATTTCTTCGCCTAATTCATTTTTAACGTCCGTGTTTGGGATTGGACTGCGAGATAGTGAATGAGCGACTACGAGTTCTTTCCCCGGAATAAATACTACCGTATATTCATACCGCATGAGTCTGATTCTAAATCTTTGTAGTCTGGGAATTAAATTATCAAGATTTTTTGTCTGCAGTATTTGCAATAGAGGTTTATGATCTGTCTCAAGAGTTACGTGTAATCCTGTTATATAATCGGAGAATTTATCTGCTGCCCATGTTAGTGCTAGTGTTTCTCGCTCGATTTGGGCATAGTGCCGTTCCGTTTCCGTTAAGGTACGCGATATGTATGCAACTACCTCCCGATTGTGATTATCGTCTTCTTGGTATAGACATGCTCCTAACCCGTAACTAGATGCGTCCGCGCTTATGATTATTTTCTTTGAATGATCATAAAATGCAAGCAAGGGAGTATCCGATAGTAGTCTTTTAATTTCCGAATACGATTGATCTTGAAGAGCGGTCCAGTCATAAGGTACGTTATTCTTTAATAACGAATTTAGAGGTTGCAAAATTTGAGATTTGTTAGGAATGAATTTACCGACAAAATTGACCATACCTAAAAATCGGAGTAATTCCGTTTTGTTTTCCGGGCGAGGGAATAATTTCAGTGCTTTAACACGAGCTGGGTCTACTGATATACCTTTATCAGTCAAAACGTGACCTAAATTATCGACTTCCTTTACTTCGAAATGACTTTTTGATTTATTAATAGTTATACCTTCCGCTTCGAGTTTTGATAAAACAATTCGTAAAATCTCATCATGTTTCTCTTTAGTCTCCGCGTAAACTAAGATATCATCTACATGAAAGACAATATTAGGTGTACCTGATAAGAGTTTGGTTAACTTGCTAACGAAGTATTCCGGAGCACATGATATGCCAAAGGGTAGTCTTTTAAATATAAATCTCCCAAATGGGCAAATAAAGCAAGTTAGGTGTTGGCACTCTTTATTTAACTTGATTTGATAAAAACCCTTATTAGCGTCGATTTTTGAAAAATATTTAGCTCCTTTTAATCGTGCTAGTGTGTTTTCTACTTTAGGTATTGGGAAATACGGACGTAGTACTGACTTGTTCAGTTGAGTATAGTCAACACATAGCCTAATTTCCTCCCCCTTTGGGACAACTACGATGGGCGCGACCCATTCAGTAATGTCCTGAATTGGTTCTATGATATCTAGAGATTTCAACCGATTTATTTCATTTTCGAGTTTTTTCATTAGAGGAATTGGGACCGGACGAGGAACGGTTTGAACAAAGGGAGTTGCTCCTTCTTTGAGTTTAATACAAACTTCCCTTTTGAATTTACCGATATCTTTAAACAAATTAGGGAATTGCGACTTTACATCAATTTTATTGATCGAAACTAAAGAATTGCCCCATTCTATATATTTAGAAGGTTTAAGTAAATTAAAATATTTGATCGTTTGTCTGCATATAATGGGAGAATGTAAGTTTTCGATAATAAAAGCTTTTGCCACATATCTCTCCCTTTCCAGCTCAAGAGTAATTTTTATAATGCCGCTTACCTCTAAAGCATGACCATCCGGACCATTAATTTTGTTATTGGTAGGTTTGATTTCGTTCCATAAATATTTTGGTACTAGTGATTTTGGGATGCAGTCAACATCTGCTCCCGTATCTATTATAAATTTAATTTGTTTATTAAATTCTACCACCATGATTGGCACCATCCAAGACTTTGAGTTTCAACCTATATTGCCTAACATAAAGTTTAAATTAGTATTTTCATCGGAATTATTAATAGCTTTTATATATTTTCTGTTCGATTTTTTGTTTCTGCACATCTTGATGAAATGACCTTTGACGTTGCAATTATGGCAAACCGCATTCCTGGCAGGACATTCATTTCTAGGGTGTTGTTGTCGACCGCAGTAGTTACAGCTGCTTTCCTTTTTCGTTTGTCCCGTAGTCGGAGGTTTCTGCTTTACTTGAGTGGACGATGAGACCGAGTTCTTTTGCCATGTTGATGGTGGTGCATTGTTTTGTTTCGATTGATGCTTTACCAAATTTATGGATTCCGATTGTCGTATGATTTTATTTTGCTTATGCTGTATTTCAGCTTGACGAGCAGGGTCAGTTGCGTCTTTTAGTGTTAAGTTTGCTTTGAGTTGCATTGTTTCTGATATCTTTGAATCACTCATACCAACAACTATGCGATCTCGTATTAGTTCTTCTTTAAGATTGCCAAAATCGCATGCTTCGGCTATTGAGTGTAAGTCTGTGATGAAGCTATCGATGCTTTCACCTGGCTTTTGAGTTCTCGAATTGAATTTAAACCGTTCAAAAATAACATTCTTTTGAGGCTTAAAGTATTTTTCAAACATGAGGAGTGATTGAGCTAGAGTTTTGGG
This sequence comes from Leistus spinibarbis, assembly GCA_933228885.1. Classification (NCBI taxonomy): domain Eukaryota; kingdom Metazoa; phylum Arthropoda; class Insecta; order Coleoptera; family Carabidae; genus Leistus; species Leistus spinibarbis. The sequence goes on along the minus strand of OW121809.1, from coordinate 4,055,682 downwards.
TTTTTCAGTGAATTGCATGAGTAATTCTTCTGCTTTATCCCCCATTAAATAAATAAGTATATCGATTTTAGTTTGCTCTGGCTTGGAAGACATACCTGACACTGAGATGTATCGCTCGAACCTTTTTCTCCACTGAGCCCACAATTCCGGTTTCAGGAAATTGAGTTGTTCCGGTGGACTTAAGTTGAGAATTGGTTGAGTATTTTGAGGTTGAGGCACTCCGTCAGGCATCTTGGAGTAGTCCAAATTTCCTTTTCTTTGTCTCGAGTTTTTCCCGCGTATTGCCTCGTGTATATTGTGAGGTTATGAACACTTTTTTTTTTCTGTTTCACTGTTTATTTCCAGAAGTTCTTTTCTTTTACCGCTGCCACCATGTAGAGTTCTTGTGTAGGGTTATTCAGAGTAGAATACAGTTATAGATATAATAATACTTTATTTAGATCTTAATACCGGTCTACCCATACAACCGTACCACCACCGAATCCCCATTACCCATCCGCTGCGCCCGCCGGTAACTACCTTCATCTCGCCGGGTGCGTTCTAACATAGTTTATACAACAGATAATATATAAATAAATAAGCACAGTTATATTAAATAAAAGTTTAACAAAACAAACAAAAGGTTTATGTAGATTAAACAAATTATAACAATATTTTGAAACCACATTGATTTAGAACAAACCTAATTTTGCCAAGTACAAAACATTTACTTAAAAACTATTCTAAGTTTCACAACCGCTTTTAATTCACCAAACAACACGCACCAACCACCGACTGACAATACATCGCCCTTTGAACCGACTGACTTTTCTGCGTTAAACTTGTGCTTTTATATCTCAAATCAGCCACCCACTGAATTCACTCGTCAAGTCATAGTTATTTGGCGACGCGTTCAAACCTGTGCTTAACCCTGAGGCTGAGTCTAATTCTAATCTTCAGACACATTTCCACGAAATGATCAAAATTCCACAGTTATCAGACGCAAACGTACATGACTTGCAGATGTTTAGTTTCAATGCCAGAGATACGATATGAAATTAAATACATACATATTAAAATATAAAACAAGTAATTCTTTTTTCTTACAATGGTCTCTCCTTTGGTAAAAATGGAAATCATTAAATTGATTTTCACTTCTTCTTAACAATACTGCGTCATGCAGTAAACCAATAGAAGTACTATTCTACTAGAGCCCGTGCCAAATAGAAATGTGCATGCGCGAAAGACACATTTGAGTATTGCTCCTCCTTCTTTCCTGATGGGCCAATAATATGCAATGCGCTCAGCCATATTGGACTCAGTGACGTGTGATAGATTTTACCCAAATAGTATTGAAAATTACTGCGTGTTATTAAGCTCGTTAGTTAACATGGTTTTAAATAGTAAAAGTAGGTGTTTGGTGTTTAAAGTAATAAAGTTTATGGAAGAAGAAGCTAGTAATATTTAATATAGGCATAAACGAAATTTTTTGTAAAATTCACGCCGCTGGTGCCACTCGTAGGTGGGACCTCGTTCATAGTAGCTGCGCAAGAAATGATTGACGTGCACATTTCTATTTGGCACGGGCTCTAATAATTCTACTTCATTCATACAAAACTATTTCAAGCCATTTTAAATTTATTATAACAACAACATAACATACATTTTTAACTAATATACCTATATACCTATTTGTTCACAACAATGATACCAGGAGTTGCATCACTTGAATTTATTGAATTCATTGGTTTTGCTTTCAATTGGATTGAAATATAACAAAACATTTTATTGTACTCAAAAATCAATTGACATGCCAATACTTATTTTAGAGGCTAAAGAACCGACAGCCTTTTTTTTCCTTAAGCTCTATCTTGTGAAATTACTACTTCTATAAACATATTTAACTAACCTTATTTACTAACCAAAATCTATATTTATCGCACTGTGCTGCGTTTACAAGGGAGAACTTCAGTGGGTGCACTTCCGTAGTGTTTACAAAGGAAAAAAGGATGCATTACGGTTCAGTCGCACTTTCTAAGTGTTTAATAATTACCGTTATACTATTATTAGTGATAGCTATCTCGTGGTTCTTATCTGGTTCTTTCCAACACTCTTACGTATAGGAAGAACTAGATAAATCGAAGTTGGCCTCGCTAAACACTGGGTCTTAACTCGATTCTAGTGCAGATATAGATTCGCTGTCTTCGTCACTGTCACTAGATGTTTGTTGCTCTTATTCACTATATGTTTCATTCACCGCCCTGAAGTTTTTTATATTCTCACACATATTATTACCGATGTCATTTCGTGTATTATCACTTTTGTCCTTTGATTGTTGGTCAGTCACACTGCTTTTTTTGTAACCCCTTTGAAAAGTTTTTATCTCCGTATATTTGTCTAATTATTTAGTAACTGGGCCTAGAACTTAAATTTAGGTCAGGGGTGGCCAACCCGCGGCCCGCTTTGAACATTTCTTCGGGCCGCGAGATTTATCACACTTTTACAAAATGTATTTATTTTATAATGACCAATGTATTAAAAAAATACATTATTTGTGCTTCCATATATTCAAAAATTAACCGTCGAAATTATGAGAAAAAAGTTATGATGCATTGCTAAAGTGGCCCGCAAGATCATTTGGGTTGGCAACCCCTGATTTAAGTAATAACTTTCGCGCTAAGTTAACACCCGTTACTGCAGGTATGTATAAATATACTTTGAAAGGAAAAGCCATTTTTTTCGTTTATAATAATGCAAAACTTCAGTGGGTCTCCTGGCAGTAGCTAGACACCTCCGTTCCGCGTCGCGTATTTACTGGTTCACCGAACCGCCGCGAATTACATTTCACGTGTCTAGTGTTAGCCGTGGGTTTTCTGGCAGTAACTAGACACGTCCGTATCATCATTGTGCCGAACCGGTAATTTTACCTCTTCGCGCTTTTACTATAATTAGAATCTAGGCACCCGTCCGGGTAATTTCCCAACCGGTAATTATCTACCGGTTCGCGATTCCACCGGACTTTGACCAGAATCAGTTCGTACAACCATTCTGCGAACCGGTATTTTACGGTAAGTCACCCTGAACCCCCCTCCACTGAAGAAACTCCTGGGCAACCCTTGTGCAACCCGTTGAAGCAGCTACCGAAATTGGCGCCCAAGCAACCGGCAGAACCGAAGCACGATAAGGGGTTATTGTAACGTTCAGGCAAAAACGTCACAAAGTAAACCGAGACTTTTGCGATACGGCTTCAAGTACAATCCCCCTACGCAATCGATTCCATTGTGTTGTTGTGCCTCTTGCTTTCGTTTAATTGTTTTTTTTTTGCATCGTTGGCGCTCACAGTGCCACCAGTCAGCGTTCCAAGTGCCGACAAACCCGGATATATGGGAATCAATGGTAAAATTCCTCCGATATTCGGTACAAGAATGATTCGGTTGTTTAGTGACGAGCGGTCAGCTCCACGCACCTTTCTCACCTCACGTCGAGCAGCGCTCAACGCTGTTTTTATTATCACCTGCGTTTTCGACTCTACCAAAACTATTTTGTTCGTAACGCGCCCATATATTCATTGTGTTCGAGATAGCGAACGCAGCTGCTTATTCACCTGTACTTAAATCTGATGCAATTACGCGACTACAGGCGGCGTTCTCTAGTGCCCGATCCGCTTCGTGTCGTTTACTCAGATTTTCTTTGTCGTGTGAATATGCAATGTCGTGTTCATTACACGCTCTGTCCAGGAGATTTATGCCTGGGTCGCTGCGATGTAAACGATCATCCAACTTGGTACTAGGCCCACAGTATTGGTATCTTGGTATATGAAGCCCAACACCTAATCGATTAATTAATCTATTCCGCTTCCTTGACGCTTAATAGCAACACGATGACTAAATTCCTGTTTGCACAACCTTTTGCAAAGAAGATGGTGGTGGGGGAGGGGGGTTGTAATATATATATAATACTATTATGTTGTAATATCTGTCAGTAGCAATATGGGTGTTGTGCGTGTAGGAAAATGAAAACCGTCATGCAGGTGCAATCGTTAAATGTTAAAAACATAAATTTACTTTTGCAATCACAGAAGGACGTAACTATGGCATACTTTTACCAGATAGTATACGATGTATAATTAGTGGACACAGTAATTGTGGCAAAACAAATGTTACGAAGAGCAGATCCAAATTGTCTAAAGTTTAAAAACATTTATTTATACACGAAAACACATGACCAACCAAAATATAGACTGCTCGCGAGACTTTTAAACTCCTTGCCGAACATTGGTGTTTTTCTGTTTAGCAACAATGCAGCCATTGTGCAGCCGAAAGCGGCAGACAAAATTCTATATTAATTTTCGACGACATCGCTTGCGATTAACAAAACGCAATGCGCGACTATTTCAGCATTGAAAGACTCATTGGTGTCGATGCGTTCTACCTACGTCAATCATACGCTCGCATTCCAAAACATCTTATTCTCGATAACGCAAACTTTATCAATCTTTTCAAACAAGATCACATGAACTTACGTCATGTGCATGCAGATCACATCAACAAAGACATGTGGTTTGAACGATTTGTAGATATCTGTGCTCAGTGTTGGACAGAGTACCACGGTTTTCTAGTAATTGACAGACAGGGTTTTGAATGAAGGACGATATCGCAATGGTTTTCATACATAATAATGAAAAGGTGATACCAATACGATGAGTGCAAGTGATGAGTTAGAAATTGAGAAAACAGCGGATATAATTTGGCAGAAGTATAGAGAACTCAAGTAAATAGCGGTCAGTATCATGTGAAGAAATACAAACCTATTGTCGAGTTGATAAATAAGGCAATTGCACAAAACATTGCTGTAAAGCAGCATACCATGGAAAACGAAAATAAATATGAAACACTCAACTACCTTCTGCAGTATTATCTCTTGAGAAACTATTGACAAACAACACAGATGGCCATACTAGGATAGTGAAATATCTATCCGATGAATTTCGACCTATTACAAGAGAGTATTTTAAGGGGTTATACGCAGTCCGGAGGCCGAAAAAGAGCGATGTTTCAAGAATTTTCCCTGGATAGATATTTTAATTTATTAATGTAAAAATTTATTTGCATATTGTGATAGTATTTAACTTTATATTGATATTTTTTATTTGTACAAATAATTATTTTTGGAGCTGCTGTAGCCGATATCCGAGAGCTCCTCTAAAAAAAAAGGCGTTTTGCGGTGTGCACGATATTTCTGGAATGGATCATCTGAAATGAAAACACAAAAAAGTAATCGTTAATATAAGGTATTATCTAATATCTAATCGAAGGAAGCAATATTTTAATTTTTAACAAAATGGCGGCTTCTCAAAAAAAAAAAAAGATTTTAGATACAAATTTTAGCCTTGTTTATAAAATGAAAATTATTAATCACTAAAGAATATATTTATTAAGAAATTTGAGACTGATCGTTTCAGTCGTTTCCGCAATATCTTGCTCACCGACATTAAGAACATAATTTTGAGAAGAACGCATTCAAAGTTTCAATACCACATTACACATAGTAAAAAATATTTTTTTCTACGTACAACTAGTTGTCTATTCCAGGACCATATAATAAACCCTCCATTCCTTCGACAGCTTCTAATAATTCGATTTGGTGTTGTCTGCGGACCATTCTTCCCTCTCATGAAAGATCTCCTCCTCTTGCATTTTAATTTTTTTCGCAGAGTCACTAAAACTACTTTCGTCCGTCTCAGCTGTATTTGGATTAAAAACATTTCTTCTCTTCTATGGTCTCGACTTTTGCATCTCTATTCTCTACTACACTTCATTTTCACGGAGAAATCACAACAGAAAGTATAAACGAGCGCACGCGTGGCTGTTTAGACTGACTACTACAGTCACTCAGGGTAAATCTTTACAAATAGGATGATAAGAAGAAACGACTGCTGGACACTCGGAATTTAATAAAGAGGGACAATCATATTTTTACAATTGGCGATTAGTTGTATTAGGGGCACTTAGGCCAGACATTGTGGCGTCACAAGCGCACAATGGCTTATTAAGATATAAGCGCAAGATAACTGGCAATATATATACGATATATATATATATATATATATATATATATATATATATATATATATATACTAGGGTCACCCGTGGGCACTATGTGCCCATATGGTATACAGTACATAGGTCAGTTTTGACTGATGGCGAATTTTCATGACATGACAATAATAATTACACGGTTGTATGGTACCACTGGCCATAAGTGTTGTATCATTAAGTTGTATCCTTAATTGTATTATTACACAAAAAACAGGATTATAAATTTACTTACGATTGCTGTTTTTTATTTGAATCGATGATTCAAAAAATATGTATTACAAACCCTTTTTACACAACATTTTTAATGATTTGACATTTGATTCATTATTGTTTTTGAATTAAATAATCAGGCTAGATTTTTGAATTTTGCAGTATTAAACTGATGCAGTGTCACAACGGCAGTTTTAAAAGTGATGATAATTAGTTATATGCTAAAATACAATGGATTGTGCCATCAAAAATAAAAGAATAAAATTGCCAACCAAACATGTTTCTAAATAGGTTTGAATTATCTCTTCAACATTTTATTTCTCTAATAATTAGAATTATAAATTTACTTACTTGCAGTTGTTATAATTTGACGAACTATAGAATCTTACCGCAACTCATATTTTCAAAAATCACTGCTTCTTGGCCATTTTGAAGTGAAAAATATTAACTATGAATTAAAATAAATGTACAGAAACACGTATTTGCTAAAAATATATGCTAATTAGGCAATAATATGCACTTATTTCATATTAAATATACTCGGTTTTTAGGCAAATTTCGCATAGGTTGACAATGTAACAATATGAAACTTTGGCCAATATTGTCCGGTCGGCAGAATACAGCAACTTTTCCATTGGAGTCAGCGACTGGCGGTGCAAAAGTCACTGCAGCCGGTATATTATGCCAACTAGGTAAAAACGCTAACAAACGCGGTTGTTACACCTTTGACAAAATGGATCATTCTATTTTACTAATTGAAATGCATGCTTTAGGTTTTTGCAGTCTACTTATCAAGTTCTTTAAATCATATTTACATATTCGTTTACAGTATGTTGGTTATAATGACTTCACAACGAGCATATACATCGCAAAATTGGGAGTGCCCCAAGGATCCAACTTAGGTCTTCTATTTTTTCTTCTGTATATTAACGATATCTGTGATGCAGTGAATTGTGAAGCGTTACTTTATGCGGATGATGTTAAATTATACAAACAAATCGGTGTTCACACTGATTGTCTTGCCCTACAATGTGACCTTGATCATATTTAGATGTGTGCGTTTTGAATAAGTTGAAACTGAACATCTCAAAATGCAAAGTAATGAGTTTCGCAAAAGGCAGCAAATATTGTACGAGTACTATATTATATATATTGACTGTTCATCCAATATATCTCTTAAATCACCTATCAATGTAATGTGCAGTATATATAACACTGCCAGCAATGGCCTAGATATCTTTAAGTATTCATCACTAAAATCCATCAACTCATGCTCAAATTGTCTTCATTAGTATTATTTAACATAATACTTTCGTTTGTGGGCACTTGGTGAAACATTTTCAATTATAATAAATTAGAAAAACACACTTACTAAGTTTCACAAAATCTTTATTAATGCTCTACAATTGTTTCGACCTCTCGGTCATCTTCAGGAACTGATGATGATGATGATTTTGTGAAACTTGCCAAGTGTGTTTTTCTAATTTATTATAATTAGTATTATTATTCATGCGTTGTATTTCTATTGTATACTGTTACATTGTTTTATTTATTATTGTTTATATTTATTTATTTGAGTAAATAGGATTATTATAATTAATATTTTTAATTCTAGCACTAATTTTTAATTTTTTGGTTTCGATGTTGATCTTTACTGCGTTTGTTTTAAAACCTTTTCTTGATATTGATGATCCAAACTATTATGGAACATTTCGAAGTTTACTTATGGTACATCCTTATATTTGCATGATATATGGCGTGAAGACCTTCATTGATTTTGAGAAAAACGGTTCAAACAATAAAACCTAATGATATATATTTATTAATAGAATAATTTTGTATCCTTGTCAATAGAATTTGGTGTAACTTGGTCAAATATGCACGAAAGAATTAATGGAACTACATATAATCATTCAATAGCGTGCATATATCTCTTATTTATAGTAGATACAATTATATACCTTATAATGACGTGGTACTTCGAAAATATTTTCCCGGGCAAATTTGGAATGGCAAAACCTTGGTATTTTGTATTTCAGGTATGATAATTGGGTTAATATATGGCATAAATTTGTTTAGATTTTCATTTAGATCCCGAAGAATAACAATTGGCTAATTGTGGATCGGATAAAATATGTTTAAGAACTTTTAGTATATCGAACAACAATTTTCTAGTAATTAAGAAAAATTTCGAATTCGAGATTTCAACGGATATACATGTTTGAACATTGCCTGAATCGGAGTAACGTCTGTGTGTATGTGAACGCTCTAGAGCTGAAATTGTCGAACCTATAATTTTGAAACTTCAAACTTAAGACTTACATATGGACTAAATGTGAACCTTTTATTTTTGAAAAGAATATTCAAACCGGAAATACATTTTACTCTATGCATTTTTTTATTCCTTTCTTCAATATCACTAGAACGGTTGCCCTTATGGTAAAAATAGTTATGTCCATAATGAAAGCTATGAATACTTCGCACAACTTTTATATATATATATATATATATATATGTGTAGGAATATATTTACTATATTTTATTTTTATTAACAATTTTAATATATTTTTATATATTTGCACTATAACACTGTTTTATATCTCTGATGTGCAATAAACTTTATTAAATATATTTATTATTAATTTTTTTGTTTTTATTATATATTTAAATTAAAATGAATAATATAGAATAAATTTTTCATTTGCATATTTACTCATATTGAGTAAATATGGAGATGTTATATTTATTTTATATTGTGGGGCAATAATCATATAATATAAGGAATCCTTGAAAATGCAATATTTATTTAATATAGATCTCGTATGTGAATACAATATTGCTTTGCAATATTCTGCCAATATTGTTGAAAAATATAATTCCAATATTAAAATACAATATTCTAGTAATCTAGTACTATGTTAACCCAAACCACATTGAGCCAATATGGCAAACAATATTGGTACTATATCGTTGTGCTACTGGGGATTATTTTAAATACAGCTTAACAAACGCATTTTTAGAAATAAGTTAACATTAGTTTGGAATATCTGATGTCGTTTATTAATATTTAATTGAATGTGTTTTAGTTGAAAAGATATATTTCTTTTTATTAAAAGAGATTCGTTTATATTAAATGCATCATATTTAAAATTAAATAACGAAGTCTTAAATACTAATAATGCATAATTTTCATTGCAAAATCGTTATTAAACAATTCGTTTACTTGTATATTAATTAATTTTATATTATTTTAGCAATTAAAGCAATTTTTTTAGTTGTAAAATACGATATTTTGCATGCGAAAAAATTACGCTTTAATATTTAATGTATTTATTGATATTAGATAACGAACCATTTGTTCCTATTTAAGGATTAATATTAATAATAATATTGGATATTAGGATAGGTTGGGATATAACACAAATATATTGTTAGGTACTGTAAATAAATTATATTTATTTTTGTCGTTATATAAACAATTAAGTACTGTTACGTCAATGTAAATTAAACTACCTGTCAAAAATACACTCAAACGCTTTTAATCTTTATTTATAAAACATGTAATACACACCTTTTTAATTACTTTATTTCAACTGTCAGATAGATAATAAACTATATTCAACTGTTCTTTTTTTTTACACTCTAGCATAGGCTATTATATTCTTATATATACAATTTAAACAAGTGTCTGTGACATTCTCACACCTTGAGTTAAAAATTATTATAATTGAAACTCAAAATTCACTTCTGGAACAGACCTCCAATGGATATATTCGTTGAATGGGACGAAGCAGCTGTCCATTCGAAGTTCGCAGTCCAACCAATCTCACCTTACCATCTTTCCCGGGAAGTAATTCTTCCACACGAGCAAGTGGCCAATCTAGACGTCTCTTCTCACTTCCGATGAGGACTATTTCTCCTACTCCTATTGGTCGACTCTTATTTTGTTTAGTTCTATGAACTAACTGTCCCAGATACTCGTTGCGAAATCGTCGTCGAAGATCTTCTTTTATTTTTTGTTGGTGTCGTAGTCCCTTGTTAAGATCACTGGAATCGATCTGATCACAATCAGGAATACCGATCTCTCGCCATTCTTGGACGAACATCGACGGAGTAAGTGGTGTTAAGTCATACAGATATGTATGTCTATGGTCTGGAGTTTATAATTGCTTCACAATCACACAATATTGTTGTAAATTCTTCTGTAGTTAGAGAAGCTATTCCTAATACTTTCCGTAGCAGTTGTTTTAGTAAACGTATTAAGCGCTCCCACCATCCACCCCACCAGGCAGCAGTTGGAGGATTAAATTTCCAATCAATTCGCTCAGCGGTGCTATACTTAGCAATTATCTGCCACTCTAATTTGTTAAATGTGTTGTCTGCGGCAACAAAGTTAGTTCCGTTGTCGCTATAAATGACAGAAGGTCTTCCTCGTCTTGCTATAAATCGTCGAAGGGCTTGTAAAAACACACTTGTCGATAATGATGTTACTAGTTCATAGTGGACCGCCCGATAAACGCCGCATGTGAATAAACAAATCCTTCCTTTTTCATTTCTTTTCATGAAAACAGGTCCAGCGAGATCCACTCCTGTTACTTCAAATGCTGTCGCATTTCGAACTCTATGTTCTGGCAAAGGAGCATCAGGAACTTCCATTCGTTGAGAATTTTGTCGTCTACAAGGAATGCACTTACCAATTACTGACCTTAGTGTCCTTCTCCCATACGAACTTCGTATCGGCCTTCAGAGTTAACAGCAACGGTTTCAAGAAAATGTTCCTTGATAACTTCTTCTCTTTCCAATTTGGACTGTATCTCTTGTGGATCCGTTATTCCCAGCACATCTAATTGCCATAAATATGCGATCTTTGATTCATTAGCAAATAATGCTGTTACAGTCATTGAAGTATGACTAGTGACCCAACTTCTAGAAACTTTGTCTAGTAGATTCCACCCCAGTGACGTTTCTAAAGGCACTAACCCAGATTTTAACTGCCGTTAGCGTCCAGTAATCAACTTGCCTGCAATATCTGCTCCGATTAAAATTTCAATCGGTCCGGTTTTTTTTCAGTATCAGTAAGTTTGATACCAGCATTCTTTAATTCATTTATCCATGGTCCATAAAATACAGTTGAGATATTGTTGCATATAACTGGTTGATTTAGAGCTTCATAACGACAAATATAAGTACCATCTAAACTGCTCAGTCTTAATTGGTAACAATTATGTTCATATTCTGAAGTTTGAGATACTCCGAACAAAGAATGAACAATTCGTTCTCTATTAGTTACTTCATATCCCAACGTATCGGCGGAATTTTTCAAAATATAAGATTTCTGAGAGCCATTATCAATAATTGCTCGTACTTTTCGTTCACTTTTCTCACTGCGAAGTAATACTACTAGAGTTTGTAAGAATACCTCAGTGTTTGTATGGTTTGCTAATGAATTTTCGACTGCAACTGGCTCAGATGTACTTGATTTACCATCATTTGCGAATGATTTCGATAGAGATTAATTTATATTAATGCATTTCTCCAAACACTTCAACACCACATGCCTACCACTGCATACCACACATCTCAAACTTGTCTTACATTTTCTTGACAGATGTCCACTTTTTAAACATGCAAAACAACATTTTGCTTCATTCAATATATTGCGCTTTTCCCGCAAACTTATTTTTTTTTGCTCTTTGAAACAAACATCATTTGTGTAGCGTGGTCATTATTAACGAATACTAACAGTACTACAGTTCAATTCTATGTTAAACAATATCTTATAGTATTTTAAAGTTTGACGTATCGTTCGATTCTTATTTGTTCTATCTTCGTGTCCCGTGTCGACGCCTACGTTGCGTCCGCAAACGATCACCGTATAAACGTTCACACATTACATTATCCCCCCTCTTACAAAGGTTGCTCTTGGAAGCTTTAAAGAAAACAATATATGAAACTCTAATAATAATACTAATGCGTCGGTCCCGCTTCCGTGGGTGCTTCAGCAGGAACATCTTCATTTGGGACAGAATCACGCTGTCTTAATAGTTTTGCAAGCGGAATGTCATCTTCCGCCGTCCAATCGCCTGAGCTTGCGTTTTTTAAATAATTGTGCGAGGGGAATGTCATCTTCCGCCGTCCAATCGCCTGAGCTTCGTTTTTTAAATAACTGTGCGAGGGGAACGTCATCTTCCGCTGTCCATTCTTCGCGTTGAATATCATCTTCCGCTGTCCATTCTTCGGATGCCAAAGTTTTGTCGGTTGCTATAGAAATGTCTTCTTTATTTGGGATGGAACTTCCGGGAATATCATCTTCCATCGTCCATTCATTGGGGAGCAAAGTTGTGTCGGACGCCATTGACTAAGGGTCTGATTCATCACCAATGAATGTTAGAGATGTTGATCCAAAACTAAGAGGTGTGCCAGAACGAGAAGTGAGAACTTGATCCTCTTCGCTTACTGTATGCGTATCTGAACGAGGAGTTAGCAATTGATTCTCTTTAGTGTACGCTTTACTATGATGCCTTCTTCCACCACTTCTTTTCTGTGCTGGTTCTCGATCCCAATGATAAATTCTAATGTGAATATCTGTACCATGAAAAACTTCTTCCAAAATGCTTCTTACTTTATCCCATTCTAGCCTGTCCAATCCACATCCTATTGCTGGGAGAGCAAGCATTTTGATTGCCTGACTTATCATTAGTTCTACTAGTGCTCGCAAGCATCTTTTTAAAGACTGATATGTTAGTTTACCGTTGCTGTTGCGCTTGGTTACCAAATAGTATATGTTGCGTCCATTGTTTTGCAAGAAAGCTACGCCGCCTGTCTTTACTTGTTGTTTAAGAAGTTCCTCTTGATGACCAATTTGTCGTCTAAATTGTAGAGCGATACCTGCACTCATATGCATATCTTCAGCGACACAATGTCCTTATGCAAATTCTAGTGGAGTTGTGAACAAATCACCCGTTACTTCCTCAATCTTAATTGGTGGTTTATCAGATTCGATAAATTTTCGAGTGGGTTGACCAGGGCGCTGTCTTGCTCGTTCTAGTTTGGCCTGTTCGGGATTAGTAGAACCCATACACAACTTAAGTCTATCATGGTGCACTACAATTCGCTTGTGTTTAAAAATGGTGTGTTGTAATCGATAAGTAAATAATCCCATGTCTTTTATGATTAGATAAGGTCCCGTCCAAGGTTTAAATAGTTTTGATGTTTCTCCAACTCGAGGTGTTGGTTGATGTAACCAAACTAAATTACCAGGTTTATAGGGTTTTTCACGGGAAGCCTTATCGTAGTAAATTTTCTGTCGTTGATGAGCTGCTTGAACATGCTGTCGAGTTGTGGCGTGAGCAGCATCTATTGATTGTCTCAAGTGATTAATGAATTTGATTTCTGATTTGGATGGTTGATCAGGTGGTAAGCCATGTTGAATATCATTCGGCACACGTACCTCACAACCAAACATGAGAAGATTAGGAGTATGTTTGGTACTCTCGTGTTGGCTAGCCCGATAAGCCATCATCACTCGTGGAAGTTCAATATCCCACTCCTTTTGTTTATCTCCAGCCCAATGGCAAAGCATGTTTAGGAGGGTTCTGTTGAAGCGTTCTACCATACCATCAGACTGTAGTCTGAATGGGGTAGTTCGTGTTTTCTCTATTGCTAGCATCTTACACATTTCTTGAAACAATTGCGACTCGAATTGGCGTCCTTGATCTGTATGAACTATTTCAGGAGTACCAAATCGACATACGAATTCATCGACGAATATTCTAGCTATAGTTTCAGCAGTTTGGTCTGGAATTGCATATGCTTCCGTCCATTTCGTAAAATAATCAGCTACTACCATGATGCATTTGTTTTGACGAGCTGTGGAAGGAAGAGGCCCCAATATGTCAATTGCCACTCGTTCAAGTCGTCGGGATGCTATTCTAGTTTGTAATAGTGCTCGAGCTGTAGGAACAGGCATTTTCCGCCGGTTGCAATCTTCGCATTCTCTGCACCAGAGCCGTATATCATTTTCCATATTTGGCCAATAATATCCTCTGCGAATTTTATCGACAGTTTTGGTTACCCCAAGGTGGGCTCCAGCTATTGGACTATTATGATATACTCGTAGTAACTCTTCTCGCATCGATTTAGGTGCGACTACGCGGAATATGGGTTTACCATTTTCTTTGTTAGGTATACATAAAACATTATTTTTTAAAATGGGGTTTAATGCCCATGAACTATGTAATTTTCGAGGCAACATTGAGATATTGTTTGACTTTCTAAGCAGAATCTCAATTATTGGTTTGCAGTCTTCATCTAAAGATTGTTTTTCAGAAATGGACATTTTTGAATCTCCGTCCGATGGAGCAGTTGTTGAAAACTCTCCTTGTAGAGCTTGACACATTATGGGTTGTAATTTTGAAGTAGTAATATGTTTCAAATTGTTAGTAGGTTCAACTCCACATTGTTTACATGGTAATCTTGACAGCCCGTCCGCATTACAATGTTGTCTTCCTGGACGATGAATGATATCCATGTCAAATTCAGTTAATAGTTCTAACCAACGGGCGACCTGCCCTTCCGGCTCGCGAAAGCTTTGGAGCCACCCCAAATTATTGTGATCTGTGCGTGCTTTGAATTTAGCCCCATATAGGTAGGATCGAAATTGACGACAAACTGTGACTAGAGCTAGTAACTCTCTTCTTGTCGTACAATATTTTCTCTCAGGTTTGGTTAACGTGCGGCTAAAATACGCGATGACGCGTTCATTACCGTCCTGTACTTGGCTTAAAACGCCTCCGATACCCGTACCACTCGCGTCAGCATCGATGACGAATTGATCTTGTGGTCGAGGGTATGCTAGAACTGGCGCGGATGTTAAACACTTCTTTAATTTACGGAACGCAATTTCACAATCTTCCGTCCATTGATAACGTTCTCCTTTATTTAATAATCTATATAAAGGATCTGCTATCATAGCAAAATCATTTACAAATTTACGATAATAAGAAGAAAAACCTAGAAATGTTCTTAAATCACCTATATTAATAGGGGTTGGCCACTCACGAACGGTTTCTATTTTATTTGGGTCAGTAGCTATATCTTCTGCGCTCACAATATGTCCTAAAAATTCAACTTTTTTGTGGAATAGACGACATTTAGAAGGGTTTACTTTTAATCCCGCTTTGTGTAGACGATCGAGAACTACACTTAGTCTTACCAAAAACTATAACATCGTCTAAATAAACAAGCGCGCGATCCCATTGGAGGCCATCTAATACAACATCCATCAGGCGTTGAAAAGTTGCGGGGCCATTACAGACCCCAAATGGAAGTACATTAAATTCAAATAAGCCATTACCAACTGATCCATTGGTGCAACTTCGCATTGCCAATATCCAGACTGAAGGTCGAGAGCTGTGAATGAAGTAGCACCCGACAAGCAGTCCAAAACTGAATCTATTCTTGGTAAAGGATAACTGTCTTTAATCGTTACCTGGTTCACCTTGCGAAAGTCCACGCAAAATCTCGTGGAGCCATCTTTCTTTTTTACTAGTACTACAGGAGAACACCAGGGTGATGAGGACGGACTAATCACTCCTGCTGTTGCCATTCGTTCAATTTCTCGTTGGGATTCCTCTTTTCGTGCAAAAGGCATACGTCGGGGGGCCTGGCGAATAGGCTGCGCATCTCCTGTGTTGATGCGGTGTTGCAAAATTGAAGTACGACATACCTTTGCGCGTTCTAAATTTGCAGGTGTAAGATGAGCTGCGGCTTCAGACCAATCGAATTTTTCTGCTGGATTGCATACGGTTTCTCTGTGTCCATCAATTGCGGCGCAACCATTTATTTGTTGATTCGTTGATTACTTACACGTAGACGCTATTCCTATATTACTATTCTTCCATACCGTTATAGGAACACATGAAGAGTTCCTTAACAATATAGTTCCTTGCCGTCCCGTGCCGATAAAACGCGCCACTAATACACCTGATTTTTCGACCCAATGGAAGCTTGGTTCGATTAAATAAGTAGAAATATTTAAATTATCTACTATTCGCACTTGAGTCATGATTTCAGTCCGAGCTGGGATTATAACCGTATTACATAATTCTATTGGAGATAGGTGTTGGATTTCGGAGATGCGTTCACCATGAATTTCGACTTGCCCGGAAAAATCGATATGAAATCGATGTTTGCGAAGAAAATTGCATCCAAGTATACAAGCTTCACTTAGTTTTTCGCAAATACTGAACTCAGTTGATGTTGTTGTCGATCCAATTGAAATATAAGCTACCCCATACCCGATAATTTTTAATGGTTCTGATCCAGCTTGAGTAATCATTGTTTGTGAAGGCCGCAATGATCCAGTTCCCAACTGATCCCATATATCTCGGCGCAATAAACAACGTGAAGCACCAGTATCGATTAAACAAGATATGTCATGTCCATTAAGTTTACCGGTTACGCGAACAACTGGTGCATCTATTAAATTATCATCAAGCCCCATATCAATTGGAACTGACTCGTCGGGGTGCCGGTCAGTCCTATTTAGTTTTCCTGCTTTTAATTCGTTTCATTGCTAGAGCGTTGATTTTTTCGACTAGGACAATCTCTAGCAAAATGATTCCATCCATCGCACTCACAACAACGAAATTCGGAACCCCTACGGCGACGGACGAATGGCGGTGAATTCTCTGTACTTTTTGGTTTTGATTCCACTCTAGTTCTTCTAACATCAGTAGAGTATTGTCTTTCAATTAGCTGTTGTCGACGTGACGGTGATTGATGTCTTCCTGTAAAATATATTGGTTCATCCTCGTAACGCACCTGATGAGATGGCATTTTCATTTTCTGTATGGTTTCTGTAAGCACGCTAACTTCCTTTCGTAATCCGTCCAATTCTTGTGCCATTGGATTTGTTATTGAGCAAAATATGAAATTTCAATAGAGATTTCTATTTTTAAAAACATATATTATTTTATTATCGAAGTTTACAATATGCTTACAGAAATTAGACTGACTGTGTCACGTCTCTACTTTCATCAACAGATTCATATTATTGTTTGTCTTAAATATAAAGCGTCAGCATAGATATAGCGTAAATACAGATTATTAATATAGTTGGGTCTACATAACTAGCATAACTGAGCTGTTCGCATTCCTTCAATTCCTACGGCTGGAGGCAAATCAGTAATTCCAGCGGTAGGTGTAGTATTTCGAATGTCTTCCAATGTTCTACGGATCTTTAACGCATTCTGGGTAGCTTTTACCGCTGTCGCTAGTGTTTGGGGATGTTGCCGCGCCGTTTCCTCCGCCACTTGATTGGGCAATCCTCGATAAAACTGCCGAAGGAGTAATTGTTCTCGCGTGATTTTATTATGCTGCGGAAATGCAGTCTCTCCTATTGCGCGGAGGGTTGCAGCAAAGGTAGCTATCGTTTCTCCTTCTCGCTGTCTCCTACTCCAAAATACCTTTTCAGAGTTATCATCATCTGGCGCAAAAGCAACAGTTAGTGCTTGACATGTTAAATCCCAATTCGTACGTGTCTCCTGTGGTAAATATATATATATATATATATATATATATATATATATATATATATATATATAAATATAAATATAAATAATCATTCTTTATAAAAATATAAACGAATGACGTCATCCATCTGCACCCTCACATAATATACCTAGGTACAACAATCCTAGCACCAACGATACAGGCATCCTGCAACCAGTCACACAGAGACGAGTGCCAGGAACGCATGTTACAGACATACATAGTATTAGCGACATACATAAAATATTATGACATCACAACTTATTCTCATACAATTTCTTTTTATTGCTCGTTACGTATTTCCCACTCTAAACTGTCTGGCTTCATATACTACTTAATTTGTTTAAGGTATATGCAAATTTATATATATAAAAGATTTTATGATGCTTTATGTTTACCAGGAAATTAAATTGCAATCGGTCATCAATAATGTAATAGTTATTTTAAAATTATATTACAAAAATGTTATTAATATATTAATAATATGCAAATATTTTCTAAATTATTTTTAAAATAAGAAATTTTTAATTATAGAAATCATATTGGTTCTCCAATAAAATTGAAATTCATAATATAACATCACATGAAAACAGAGACGAGATAGAGTTTGTGTCAGACGATTTTGCAGCCAGTATACAGATTCATAATATCTCAAGATCCTTCAAATACAAAAAAGCAGTTGATAACTTGAGCATTGATATTTACAATAAACAGTTAACAGTTTTACTCGGTCATAATGGAGCAGGTAAAACTGTGTTAATGGATATTATAGCAGGTAAAATTATGTATTTACTTTCCTGAATCATGCTTGTCTGTATTCTAAATTACGTCTATGTGTGAGTTTCTAGAGAAAGTAAACCTATTATTGAAAAGTATCATTTAACCGGTTGTACTTGTTAGTGGTAAGGATCTATCGATGGTCAGGCGAACGGTGCAGTGTTAAATTTCCAAACTTCAAACACATTTAATATTTTGTATCTGTGATTGACAGCAAGCCATATTTCATCCAAGACCCAAGTTGACATGAATGCGCGCTCCGCATTTTTTCTGCGCACGTGCTACACAGCGCAAACATGCATTTATGATTTATTTTCATCGGTAAGACTGGATGATAGAGGTCGCGCGGCGGCAATACTCTACACTTCATGAAACCTTCAAATTTATCTAACTGGGGACAATCATCGCCTGGAAATATTTCCGGATGCCCAATCGGATATTCCCCATATTTATTGATGTACGGATACAGGCTACACACATCTGAATACTTTCATGCATTCAGTTCGTCCCCCGTAGAATTAATTAATTGAGCGGTTTAATACTTTGCACATCTCGGCATTTAGTAAATAGCTTTAAATCACTATTTGTCTAACACATATCCTTAAATGTAGAACCAAACATTACAACGATTTCATGATCCGCAGCGCTCATTAAAATCGAAAGTTTACGCTCGGTAGATTCGTAGCGGTAATTCACCGCTTAGCGCTGTGGGACGATCTTTGGGGAAACAGCTGATGCATCCATGGAACCAACAGCCATTGTACTCGAATATGATTTTTTGGCTTCCAATCTCCACGTATCCATCCACACGGAATCCAAGCACTACCTTTTCTCGTCCTCTGTACGCCTGATCAATATGCATGTTGCGTTGTTTTTCCTCCCAAAGCATCCACAGCGTCGCTTCGTACGACTGATTATCTCGATTCCTATATCCTCCTGGATGAACAATCCTCCTTTAAATAGTTCTTTTTGTATGTATAAAGACACGCACTCGCAATGGTAATAGCACGGAAAGCACGTCAACGTCATTGTATGCTATGAATATTTCACGAAATCTTAAACAACCTCTTCGCAATATAGTGACGTTATTTCTGCAGTATTCTACTATCTCGCTGTTCATGTTAAATGTATAATTGGAATTTTTTAACTCTGTATACCAAAGCATAAATTTTACATTCTCATAGGCGCTCATTTTGTTGCAACCGAACATGGCGGGATCAGGTAGTGTGCCAACGTAGTTCATATTTTCTTCTTTAATAAAAAAATAGGCAAAATATCCTTTGCAGAGGCGCGTATCACAGCCGGATAAGTTCAGAGCTGTCGGCATTTGACTGAGCTTCATTGGCAAAATGATCAAACTATCCAAATTGCGAATGTTATTTAATGTCATTGACATAATTTTTGTACCTCTAATTATTATGTCTGGAGTAATCTTTAAAATGTCCACCATGTACCGTAGTAAAAAATGCCCATCATATGATTTCATGTTGTGCGCCAAAACGTATATGTTTTTAAGCTTTGCGCGTCGAAAAATTCACGAATTGGATTCGGTCGAAAGATGTGCTCGCGCACACCGCACTCTGCGCTAGTGTCATTCTGACCAAACGATGGGTCGCCGTCAGGTACTTGGACACACGCAAAGCAACGCTGCTGAGCGACGCACAGAATAGGGATATGTTCGCGTAGTTTACAAGCCACGTCGCCAAGAAGGGTATCTTGCGAGCACTCTGGTCGAAAAAGACAAACATAAACGATTTATTTTTCGCCTCATCACATAATACGTTTCATGAAACACTTGTGCTTCGGGGCTGCCAATGTCTAAAACCGAAAAATAAAAAGAACACCCAAATTAATATGTACACATTTTATTTTATTTATGTAAAAATTACCTTACAGAATATTTCAGAATATTTCATAACATGACACATCTCGCACCCTCGAGAGTATATCTTTAAACTTCTGTGGTTTTCAAAACATATGCTTCCGGTAAAATAGCATAGGCAATCATCACATTTTATGAGAGTATCGCTAGGCCCATGTTGACACCTATGAAGTCCCTTTTTTGTGTACCCTTTGTGACAGGGACGACAATAGTACTCAAAATTAAACGCACCCTTTACACTTAATATCGGATTGAAATGATTGTTGCTATATGAAAGGTCTATATATTTTTGCTCTCCCTCCAACACATCAGGCCCCTCAAAAATAGTATCTTGTCCTTTACGATCGTCTCCATAAACAGTTATTTTATAGTTTTTTAGCTTATTTTGAAACGCTTGTATCTCTTCAATACCAGCGCCGGCCACCTCTAAATTAACTTCGCACAAAGTGCATAGTGCCAACGCCTGCTGTCTTTGAACAGTTTCATTTTTACGTAGCCGTTCAAATTCCCGCTGTGTATCGCTATGGCGCGCAATACATAGTGCTGATGCTCGCGCTATAAGGCATAAATAATCTCCGTTATTTATGCAAGCGATTGAGCCTTATGTTTCGTTTACGCATGGCTGTTCCATGCCAAGTTACGCATATGCGTTCCGCCGACGACCAAGTAATCGTTTATGCATCCGACCAAGTTTTGCCTTGTCGTGGCGATTTTTGTGGCATGTAATTGAACTATATGCTCTTTTCTAACGTTAATATCTGGTACTACTATAAAAATGAAACCTTATCAATGGTATTTATATCACGGACACTCACAGTTTACTACGTCAATTTGTCCTGTCAGCCTGTATAAACTTTAAATTTTTTTAAAATACCATTTTTCAAATTTATTTGAATAAGGGTCCCCTCTATTCTAATAACTAATCTAAAATAATAAAGATATCTGTATTACACAGACTAGGCTAGCCATCTGTGATCCTATGTTATAAGCCTCGCCCACGCGCTATGCCTTAAAGTTGAACAATTCACGGCCGACCGTGCGTCGGCACTTGACGCGGCATGGTGGAAAAGTTAGCGTAAACACTAAATAGGTTTTCTGTATATCCATCTTTCGTCGGCGGAGCGCATATTCGTAACTTGGCATGGAACAGCCATGCGTAAACGAAGCATTACAGTGACAATATGCTTGATACGATTGAAATGTTCCCTTTAGACGGTCTGTGCCGGCGGGAATTGAAGTAGTTGCAATGCTAATTATTAAATTTCCACTGAGTTAAAAACCTTTATTACTTTGAATAACACTCTTAATAGCGCTCACTATTATTTCACTGTTTAAAGAAGATAATTTATTGTAGCTAATACCAATTGGCCAATCAGGCGATGAATTACTGTGTATTTCTAAGCCAATACGATCAGACGGCTGGATGTGCATCTGTGTGTCGAGATGGGGGGAGAACTTGCTCAAAAATTGATTTCAACCAAATAGCAGGTGGTCCATCGTTGGCTGGAGATTATTGTTCAATTGATATTATAATTTCACGCCATTTTGATTTATATTTTCGAATTTAACGATCTCGAATTGACGTTACCGTAAATGGTGAGGGTGCGGAGTCAGCAAAGGGGGCGGCAGTGACGGGGGCGTTAGTTACGGGGTTGCCGGCTACGGGCTTCTTGGTAACGGGGCGACTGGCTGAGTGGGGAGCTGCTACGGGGTGAGCGGCTGCTGGGCTGGGGGGTTTCCTAATCCTGAAATTGAGGGCTATTTAGGTAATGACGCAATTTCATATGATAAATTAAAACCAACCATTGCAACGTCAAGGTCGATTGGAAAATTGAAACGAACTCACCTCAGGTAGTTTCAACAGGCGTGCCCAGGTGGCTTAAGAACGCTACTAAGCCTGAGCGGTCGAGCAATAATTCCCTCCGAATTCCGACAGCGCTAATGCCGTCCTTTCGAGTTCTTCACAATTAATAATAATTCCAGACTGGCAAAATTTCCGGCTAAGGGAAATTTCAGGCTAGTGTAATTTCCGAAATTCCAGGATAGTGAAATTTTCAGGTGGTTAAATTTCAGGGGCTAAATTCCCGAGTGGTCAAATTTCAGGCTAAGGAGAGCGAAATGATAAGTTGAAACGTTGGTTGGTATAGTGAAATTCTGCTACTTACGTGGCTGTATCCCTGAACCACGCTAGGTATTAGTGGCTTTTCCGTCCACAACGATTTGAATATTTTCACGAACAGCCAAGATTTCCTACGTTTTACGCAAAAGTGCGCGCCAAACATAGTAAACTCAACCCAAAATGGCTTGCGTAGAAAAATCTCAAAACAAATATCTGATGAGCGAAATTCACGTGGCATTCTCACAAAAACATAACTCAAGTCACAACCACGTTTCTCGACTAGATGTTAAAGTCTAAACTGGTCTTGTTTTCCCAAATAATATTGCAAATTCGGTCTCCTTGCAGAACAGGCGACACCTGTTCGCGGTAAACTACACTACGGATGTCGGTAAAAATACCTTCATCTACACAGAATACATAACACAAACATACTAGTAATTATTATCTATTATTATTAAATAGTACAACATGAGGCTATACTTGTAAATTGTATTACAATATATATATTTATTTGAGTTCGGCTTCACTGAGTACCCTTCGATTTAGTACTACCGTTTACCGATTCCTGTACAGACTTAACATTATTTAGAATTCGTTAGCAACAAGTATTTTACAATTACAGACTGAGAAGTCGATGATTTGATGTTCTTTAGTGTTCACGGAGTGCGCAGATTCTCTGTCGGCGCACAAAAGTACAAATCGTTCCTTGGACTCAACATTCTAACTTAGATATATCGTGAATATACCCGTTTCTTATTCTTTTCTTTTATTGTTCTTTTTTTTATAACTAAAGAATTTATTCATTCGCAATCCTTACCACCATTCCTCCCGGAAACGAGATCCACCTTCACCTTGCCCACACCCTGAGCTAGTAGGCAAAATTCCGTTGAATATATATATATATATATATATATATATATATATATATATATATATATATATATATATATATACGTATATATATTTGATATTATTCATAATCTTATCGTAATAAAGAATTATTTATATGGTGTTTCTTTTTACTAGCATCCCTACATTGACACGATCCTTATACTGTCACGGCAAATTTTGGGTAACCCTAGTATCGCTTGACTCCATAGCGGCGGTCCAGCAACACGCGTCACCACATTGTTCGTCTGACCATCGATAGACCCTTACTACTCTTGTTACTTTGTAATGGACACGATTTTGACATAAAGTGAATCTGTTAAACGTCTTATAAAGAAATGAACCAATTACTGAAAACCTGTCTTAAAACATTGCTATTTTAGCTCTACGTTGCCCTAATTACAACACATTTTATTACAGTGTTGATTGAATAAATTTAATTCAAAATACTTATATATATATATATATATATATATATAGAGAAATCTTGATGAGCTTATCGAGGGAAAGGCCCTCCAGTTTTTTTGTAATTCTCAACGATAAATTCGTTGTTATTTTTTAAGGAATATTAACACCAAACGAAGGCATAGTGAATATTAATGGACACAATATATATACAAATAAAAGCAAAGTTCAAAATTTGTTAGGAATTTGCCCCCAGCATAATATGCATTTCTCGAATTTCACGGTTTTGGAGCATTTGATATTTTGCGCTATGGTAAGTTCAAATTCATAACTTTAAATACTTTAACTAGAATGAGGTTTAGAACATTAATTAGTGAAAAATATTTTATCGAAATAATTACATTGCTTTAATTTTAGTTAAAAGGTTATTCACATAAAGCAGCTAAATTGGAAGCAATAGAATTTTTAAGTCACTTGAATATCAGGTCAAAAGCAAATGTTTTGGCAGATAAGCTTTCGGGTGGTATGAAACGTAAATTGTCACTTGGAATGGCGTTAGCAGGAAAATCTCAAATTCTTTTGCTAGATGAACCCACAACCGGAATGGATCCGGAAGCTAGAAGAGAGATGTGGGACTTTTTACATGTATGAATTATCATAATTAATAATAATAGTATAGTGACAAATATATTTATGGTCTGGACTTTATCCGAGTTAAATCTAGTTTTAGCTTGTCGTACAGTATGTACAATAGAGTAATAGTATTCGGTCTTGTGCCTATTGCATTTTTGGTGATAGATCTTTATAAGAATCGTTCGTTCAGTCATATGACCTGATTTTATTGAAATATTACATGCATATAAAATATAACTTACATTTGCCTCATATTAAAAAGTGGTGATATCATATATATATAATATATATATATATATATATATATATATATATATATATATATATATATATATTTATATATCGTTACCGATTCCGCAAAACCACGTAAGTGATAAAAATGGCAAAATGAGATTTTTATATATTTAAATGTAACTTAAAAAGAACTCTTTAAATGCATAAAAATCTCATTTTGCCATTTTTTTCACTTACGTGGTTTTGCGGAATCGATAACGATATATATAAATATAAATATATATATATATATATATATATATATATATATATATATATATATATACATATATATATATATATATATATATATATATATATATATATATATATATATATATATATATATATATATATATATACATATATATATATATATATATATATATATATATATATATATATATATATATATATATATAGTTAGAGTTATTGTTTGACACGAATTAGTGTTTCTTTGTATATTGTGTACCTTCATGTATCTGCGGCACAAGTAACGTGCGCGCGTAGAGATAGATATGCGTATATAGTCGGTGGTCATCACAAGATATTTTGAATTAGAGTTGTTGTTGAGAAAATCGGCGAAGTAAATATAATTACTTTAAAGTTTTAATTAAAGATAACTAATTTATTGTCGTGTCCAATACGACACGTGCTTGATGATATTGCGTGACCAGTGACGTGGAAGCCTAAGTTATGTATAAGTATTATAAACTGGTGATTCATAGTGATTCATAGTCTTTGTTCTATCAAAAAGCTAATTCAGCACTTATGTAAGATATACTCTAATATTCTCTGCGAGAATAGTTAGGCACTGTATTGTTATGCTAATGAATTGTATTAATTAAACATCAAATAACAAAGTTTATAAAAAGATATTTTTTAACTGAACTTGTATAAGTGGCGCAGTCGGTAGGATACCGAAATCGTTTTTTCGTCGAAATTACATAATTGTAATCAATTCCTTTAAACAAAATAACGGTCGTTTCAACGTTAATTTCGGTTCCAAACAACGAAAAGAATCTACAGAGCCAGCAGAGCTAGAGCCAAGGTCTTTGACAACTTCAAGCTAAAACCACTGAACTCCGGTACACAGAGTCCGCAGAGCGAGTACCCGTATCGTCAACTAGACGGAAGCCATACCGCCAGCACCAGGTCTACTACCGCCCGCACCAGGTCTATTTCCAACCCGCAGATGAAGATATCATCTTTAAATTCCGCAGTCTACATAGTGCTACTATGAGTTCGCAATATTTGCTACATATTAACGTACTGTACAAATCACTGTTTAATAATCAAACAGATTAACGTGGGATCGAATCACTGTAACAATTTATATTGACGAATAATCGTACAATAAATAATCTAATTTTATTCTTTTATAATAATTATATTTTTATTAATTAAATAATTAATTTAAATCAGAAATGTCTGACCGTACAGGCAAAATAAATTTTGCATTAAACTTTATTCCAAGTTACAATGAAGATCCTAATAAATTAAATACTTTTTTTTTTACTAGTTCAACATATTTCATGTTATTCATAGTATTTTTAAGGTAAATGTTAGTAACTGTTTCTATGCATTTTTTGGGACTTCCTCCCCGTAACTTGTTTATTCTTTTGAGGATCGTCTGTTTCGTTAGTCTTCGTCGTCTGATGTATTGAGGAAAACCTCTTGTGGAAGAAGTTTCTTTAGTCTTCTATTAGGTCGTCTTGTGCCGAGTGTATAGTCTTTCGGTTCCAGGACACTTCGATATGTTTTGGAAGAAATTCTTCGCCAATTCTTTTATATGTTTTTTAATAGTGGGAATCGCTGCTTCTTTGTGGAGTTGGGAGTTTCTGATGAACCATGGTGATCTAAAGGCTATGCGGAGGAATTTGTTTTGAATTTTTTTAATTTTTTCAATTAATGTTGGTGAGGCGTTTCCCCATATTGGACATCCATAAGTAATGATGGGGCGAAAGATGGATTTGTATAACAGTAGCGAACAATTGACTCTGAGTGATGATTTCTTATTTATGAGGGGGTAGAGAAGCCGGAGCCGTAAGTTGGTTTCTTGTAGTTTTTTTTTTTTCTATGTGTTTTCTCCAGTTTAATTTGGTATCTAATTATATACCTAGGTATTTGATGGCTGCGTTCTTTGGTGTCCAACTGACTTCTTTATCTTTGATTTTTATTTTTTGTGGGCTATCATACTTTTTCAGTGTGAATATTTTAGCTTCGCTTTTCTGGGTATTTAAAGACAATTTCCATTGGTCTAACCACTCAATTATTTCATCTGTCGCTTTTTGAATGTTTTCCATTGCTATGTCTAGGTTTTTGTCTTGTGCTATTAATGCCGTATCGTCTGCATACTTGGCGAGCGATATGTTTTCTGGGCTTGAGATGTCGCGCATGTATATGTTGAATAGGATTGATCCTTGTAGCACTCCTGAATGTATATCTTTTGTTGTTGAATTTACATTGTTAATTTTGATATTGAAGGTCCTGTTCGTCAAGAATGATGATAGTATGCGTGTTAAATAGTGCGGTGGGTTGGTGTTTTGAATTTTTTTTAGTAATCCTTGATGCCATACCTTATCGAAGGCCTGTGCAAGATCAAGTAATAATATTACTGTGTATTCTTTGTTTTCGAAACCTTTGTGAATGAGTTCTGTGATGTGAAGTACTTTATGTAATGTGGAGTAGTTTTGGCGAAAACCAAACTGATGAATTCGGATGATGTGGTTGGCTTCTAAATGTTTTTGGAGTCTGGTCAGCAACTCTTTCTAAAAGTTTTGAGAATGTGGGTAACAGACTTATCGGTCTATAGCTATCAGTTTTTTGTCTTTGCCTGGTTTGTGGAATATTATTATGTTTGCGTGTTTCCATGTTTGTGGAAAATAACTGATGTTTAAGCAAGAGATGTTGATTGTGCACAGGAATGTTTTAGTATAATGTTAGGTATCATATCATGACCTGGACTTTTTTAAATTTTTAGTTCTTTTATATAGCTTTTTAGTTCTTCTGCTGTTACTGGTTTTGTATTTTCTATGTTGTTGTTTTCTTAGTAGTAATTTGTTTCTTCATTTTCAGTTGTTGAACTAGGTGTGAAAACTTCCTCGAAGTGTTCTGCAAATGCTGCGCATTTTTCTTGATTACTACACATGGTTTTGTTTTTAGTTGTGATAGGGGCGATGATAGTTGGCTTTTGCAGTAATCGGTTGGTTTTTTTCCATAGTTGAGGGTTGTTTTGTTCTATGTCTTCCAGATACTTTCGGTATTTTTTTATTCTGGTATTTTCCAATTCCCAGGTTACTTGTCTCGTGAGCTGGTTTAGTTTTTGCTTAGTTTCTCTAAGATGATTTCTTCTAGTTTTATTTTTTTCCTTTATTAGTTTCAGTATGTATTGCGGTGTGCTTATCGCCGGTTTCATTTTTCTTGTGATAATATCTGTCGTTTTATGTACCGCTGTTTTAATTGTGTTTGTTAGATGTTGTATTGCATTGGTTATATCAATTTGCTTGGTTAAGGATGTTGTTGGTTTTATTTCATTGTTTAGTTCTTTTTCCAAGATTTCCCAGTTTATTTTTCCGTTAATTAATCTTTTTGCCATTGGGGGTGTGGCAGTTTCCTTTATAAAATTTATGATGACTGGTAAGTGGTCTGAGTCTAGCTCGTCATGAACGGTATGTGTTATGGGTTGGGCAAATCTTTTTATTAGTATCAGATCTAGGATATCTAGTCTGTGGTCTGGACGGTATGGGTAGTGTGTTGGTTCGTCGAGAGGTAAAATATGTATTGCTAGGTCGGAAATAGCTTCTTGGAGGATTTTACCGTTTGGATTGTTTGCTTTGCATCCCCATTCTGTTCTTTTGGAATTTAGGTCTCCTAGCAGTATTGTTGGAATGTTGGTGAGAAATATTTGTTGCAAGTCGTTTTTTTTTTTTCATACGTAAATTTGGTCTTAGGTATGCTGGTATGGTTGGTGTTTGTAATTCGTGATGCTTAAGGGCGTTTCTCGATTTAGAATTTTAAATTCATCCGTTTTTTTTTATTGCATATTTCGATACCTTATACTATGGAGAATATATGGGCAAAACCGTTTTACCGGGAACCTATTTCATATAGTCGAATTACTCAATCAACGGACCGGCCGTCCCACGTCATTGTGCTAAAATTATATAAACGACTAATACCCTTTCCAAAACTTTAGACGCGATTTCCCAACAGTCATATTTCTTTGGACGGGAGTATCGATTGACCAATCTCGATGTCGCTTAGCAATTATTGTAGAGAATTGAACTGGCTATGGTTATATCCACTTTCATTAAAATTGATTCGAAATTTCGATTTTTTTCGTACGTTTGAATGCCAAAAAAAAAGTCGAGTTTTTGAACTTTTTTTAAATGATCGCCATTTTGTAGAAAATTGATTATTTTACTTCCCCGTGGCTTTAACTATAGCTGCACTAATACATTTTAATAATTTTGTGGTCTCGTCTCTTTCTGACCACCCAGTTACCTGAACCGGATACTCCCATCGACCTATGCACGGCGTGCATGACCATCTTCGGCACCATTTTTCTTTGTGACCAATCAGGATTTTTGGATGAAAAAAATCGGGAAGTGTAGATAAAAAAATGACGAATAAAACGATATAAGCATTGTTTCACTTGATATCACCTAAAAGAAATATGTCGGAAATGAGGTAAAAATTGGACCCCCTTAATTGAGTTTTTAATTATTATTGCTACCCCTCCTGAAGCAAATGGTGTCACTACGTCATTCCAGTACATAGGGATACAGAGGGCAGCTCTGTACCACTGACGTTAAGTAAAGGCAACTCAAATATCGGTACAATACCGAATCATAAAGCTGTGGGAAGAGACGGACTATAAGCGACCGTTAACCGACTAATCCCAACGAAGGCATTCGATTTTTGTCGATTGGCGCCCATTAAATTCAAGCCTTGGAAGGACGCTATCTACCAACAGTGCTCGACCCACACTTAAGTTTTGCATTTATAAATTCAGTTTTATTTAAATTTGCCTTACATTAAAATTGGTTACGTCAGTTACATTATTTATAGTTATCCTGATTATTTGTATTTAGAATTAAATATTTAGATTAGATTGTAGCGGTGACCACTCAGTTAAGATATATTTTCTTTGTAAATAAATTTAGTGTTTTCAATGTAAGAGTTTCATTTACCAAGTCAACCCCAACTACGACCCACCCGTTCAACGTCTGAGCAAACCGCGGCAATCCTTAACAAATTTACGTATCAGAAATTTTGGCACCACCGACGTGGGCTTCAACTTCTTATTGCGACAAATTCCGTGACAATATATATACTATGGATAATACCAAAGGCAGCAATCTGCAGCAAATTGAATTTGCAATGTACACGATTCTCCCCAACTTAATGTCCAAACCAACCATCCATTCTCATTACGTTTTCTTCAATTTTTAGTTACTTCTAATAATTGTTACTAAATATATATATATATATATATATATATATATATATATATATATATATATGTATATATATTGTCACAAGACTTTTGACATATTCGTGCAAAGACGGATGGAATTAGCCCGCGGCTAGCTTAGTGAAGAGGGGGTGTGTCTTTAGAGGTTGGCAATGGCGTAGTTGGTGAAATAAAAATAAACTTTATTGCTAGTCGTCCAGAATTTATATTGAATTGGGAGAACACCTTGGATCCAATCGAGATAAATAAAATAGGTCTCCACTCTCTCACGGCTTCAGTTGTTGGAGTACCTGAGATTACAGAAAGAAAATAATGAATTACTAATAACAACTAATCAAAATCAAAAACAACAAGGAAATTTGAAATTCGAGCCGAAATTTATACCCAATTTAGACTTTTATTATATTATTTCAATAATTTAAATAAAATATTCCTCATTTTTCTTTTTATTCTTCATTTAAAGATTTAGAAACTAAAATTCAAAACTGTCATTATATAATCTAGAGTGGCCTTCAATTGACTTATACATAGTGGTCACTATATATGTACGTGTACTAACTACATGAACAGAAATATAACTACCTTATTTTAATAGAGGATCTTTTAGTAAATGGTACATATTTTGAAAATACTGGGAGATTTATCACGGTGATACATATCACGAGTAGGGTGCTGCCACCTATTGATACTTGGTTGAAACCATATATGACGTCATGGTTTTTGATAACCGTAACCACCTAAACTGGTAGTGTTATATTCCTATCACTAGTGATACAATTGATACAAAAATATACATTACTGTGTAAGGTTATATATATATTGTAAACATTGTGTTTGAAGGTTCATTTTAAAAATATATGGCATATATATTTATATATATACTAGGGTCACCCGTGGGCACCATGTGCCCATATGGTATACAGAACATAGGTCAGTTTTGACTGGTGGCGAATTCTCATTTAATTTAATAATAATTACACGGTTTTTCTTCAGTTTGTATCGTTTGACTATAATAGTAATACAAATTTCCACATCACAAATAATAATAAAGAAAAAATCGACTCT
The DNA here is from genome assembly GCA_933228885.1 of Leistus spinibarbis. Lineage (NCBI taxonomy): Eukaryota > Metazoa > Arthropoda > Insecta > Coleoptera > Carabidae > Leistus > Leistus spinibarbis. Next base: position 4,024,321 of record OW121809.1, on the reverse strand, counting down.
TTTTTTTGAACGCTATTTTGTTCTTAGATCACAATGCTGAAATTTACTAATCGATCATTTATCATACCCTGTGTAACATCCGATAAATTTAAACTAAGATTTATTTATACTAAGTTTTATTAAACTTTGATTTTAACCTTCTATGGTGCAACTGGCCATAAGTGTTGTATCATTTAAGCAGTTTCCATGATTGTATATAAAATACAGGATTATAAATTTACTTACAACTGCTGTTTATTATTTGAATCGATTATTCAAAAAATATGTATTACAAACCTTATTTACATAGCATTTTTAATGATTTGAAATTTGATTCATTATTGTTTTTGAATTATATAATCAGGCTAGATTTTGAATTTTGCAGTATTAAACTGCAGTGTGACGGCAGTAAATATGTTTGAATTATCTCTGCAAGATTTTATTTCTTTAATAATTAGAATGCTATTTGGCTATTCTGAAGTGAAAATATTAACTATGAATTATAATAAATGGACGGAAACACGTATTTACTGAAAATATATATGCAAATTAGGCAAATATATGCACTATATTCATATTAAATAGTTCAAAATTTAATAATAACATGTTACTCCCCTTAAACTTAAGATTAAACTTCAAACAATGTTTCCGTAATTCGTACGTTGAAATACTGTTCTTGACACTCACGTGGTAGCACTTTTATTTATATTTGTTCTTTGGTCAGTCATTTTAACATTGATGCTTAATAGCGACTCACAATTATTGACATTGACAGAAAATAAATGTCAATTGACATTATTAACAGTCGCCATGGCGCTGAGGTTAAGAGTCTTACCTTTCACCCTGGAGGTCGTGAGTTCGATCCCCGTCTATGCCAATTTATATTTTTACAAAAAAAAAAGCATTCTACACATACATACTCACTCACCCACATACAAACATTTCTGGGTAATTATATATATATATATATATATATATATATATATATATATATATAATAAATCATCCACACAATTTATTATAATGTCCTTTTGTGCGGTTGTAACCCTATCGATTCGTTTGGAAGGTAAATCCATTTTTCAACGATGAAACATACAAGAAAACAACAAAACCGAAAAGAACAATTATGAAAACCAAAACGTAAACAAAGTAAATGTCAAAAAATCAAAATGCCAACTATAATTTGAATAATCTAAAAAGAACTAAAACTTGAAACATTTAACCTATTCCAAGAATATCACTATCACGACGTGGTATACGTCATCAATTTATCACCATTAAGAAGTGATATTTCCCAGAATAGAGGTCCTCGTGAGAGAATGAAAATTCTTGCTATTCGTGGTCTTTTGCACAAATTTAGCAAAAAGGAGAACGGCAGCATTAAGCACATTTTGTAGAGTATTTTGATGGAAAATAATTTTTTATTGCATATTTTGAAATTCAAAATATGCAATAAAATCATTATTTTCGGGATTTATAAAATAAGATATTATAAAATAAGAGTGTCAATGCTTGTGGGGATTACAGTGATATCGAGAATGAACAATAAAATATATACACTTTAATATGCATATAGAATATATATAGATAGGGTAATGTTATTCAGTCATAGTGTTTAGGCTAGAGTGAGATGGACTTTGTAGTTGGTTTGGTTGAAAATTGGCGTTCTATTTGTTAATTAATGGTGAAAAATTGCATAAATTATTAATTATATATTTATTTAAGAATTTTTGTGGGTATATATCAATAATGAAACTATTTAATTAACATTATTATGAAAGTACTTATTGTTAACATATGTAGGAAAGATAATATATACGTAATTATTGCAATAATTAATAAATTTTTAATATACAATCTTGATAAAAATACTATTAAATATCTTTCTTTCTGGCAGATGGCACGTGGCACGGTAAAATTATCATCTACATGTTCATGTTATGTTTTTGCTGAGAACACGCAACTATATTACTCTTTTAACTCAATAATCTAGGTAACGTCATTGATAGTAATCCTCACTATTCTGAGTATATTTAGGCTTTAAGGGGATGTCCTTTTTTTTCAAAAAATCCATTTTTTTTTTATTACATAAATCGAATGCTACAAGTGTGTAGAATATTTGGTTAAAATTATTTGGCGGTCCGTCAATTAGTTCTGTCGCTACACGGCTTTCAATGGACAAATGTCCTGAGCGCCGACGGGCGCTCAGGTAGCAAGTTCGCCGCGCGCTTGTACAAGGAAAAACATTTGTCCAAACTTCAAACGCATTTTTCTCGAAACAAGATTTTTCGAAACTGGGGGAATTGTAACTTTTGAACCGTTCAACCAATCGACTTCGCGTTTTGTCTGCCTAAAAGGAAATTGAATTCTTGGGCATCTATACCTATCAAATTGCAACATTTGGATGATTAACGATTTTTCACAGCAGGCCAAAGAAGGGTACACAAGTGTGTTTTAAGAGCGTGTATAAAGTCATTTCAGTTCCTAAAAAAAAATTGCCAAACATCAGGTAGTTTTGGCACAATTATAAATGGACCTCCCCTTAATTATCCTACTGCATGCGGAAATATTTTGGTCCATTTTATTATCTTATTCAGTCATTCGGTTAATTAGAACTACCCTTACGGCTCGTCCTATCGATCTAATCACAGTTATATGTTGTCTTAGGGCCGAGCTAATTACCATGGCCACTGTACTGTTCCCGGATAGCTGACCTTGTTGGAAATATGAGGTCTGTTCAGAAAATAACCGAACTTTATTTTTTTAAACTTTATTATTACTTTCACATTATCACATCTCATTATTGGTTGGCAGAATTGCGTTGCACATAACCTCCTCTATATCCACAAGTTCTTAGATTATTGATTTCTCGTTTAGTTTTCGTGATATTGTAATTTGAGTGCAATGTGCTTAAGTGTGAGTGACGATTTTTGAAATGTGCGATTTTCTGAAACAACGATGCAACGTGAAATTTTGCGTGAAACTGGGAAAATCTTTCAAATGATCGTTTTAACTTTTAAAACAAAAAAAAAAAACGAAAGAATAACGTGAAAAATCCACAAAAACAGACCAGAGTTGTGGCGAGACAACTCATGGTTCTTGCACCACGACAATGCGCCCACTAAGCTTTGTCAAGATTATAATAACTTTAATTTTACGAAAATTTTGATTGCCAGTTTCACTCCGGTAATTGATAGTAGAAGTAAAAGTTAATCCACTAGTTTATATCTTTTACATAATTCTTTCTCTTCGAACCAATAACGTTGGTTGCATAAATATATAATTAATTAATATCCAGTTGCAGCAGACTTCGTCAATTGTTCACCGATCGTCAGGTAACTTGTTACAATATAACACGTAACATAGGTAACGACACGTTAAAAATTTAACGATCTATCACTATTTGACTAACTTTTCTGCAAATGGACTTATGCTGTATATTTTGTCTATAAATCTTATAAGTATATTAATGTGCTTACATATTTATTCTATGTTTATTTTACAGCTTGTAAGAAGTAACAGAACTATCATGTTAACAACACATTACATGGAAGAAGCAGATTGTTTAGGAGATAGAATTGCTATCATGCATCATGGCAAATTAATGTGTTATGGATCGCCGATATTCTTGAAACAATATTTCGGTACGTACAACATGAATCATATTGGACACATGTACACAAAGAAAAATACTATTGTTGCAATATTGAAATAAACCAAATTTGGTATAGTAGCTTATATTTACTATTAGTAAATATTAGTATAATAATTCATCATAATGAATTCTACAATATACCAAAAGCATTAGAATAAATGAATACTACACTTGAGGGGTTAGGTATCACTAACAAAAAATATTACCATTTCTTTTCTAGTGGCTTACAAAAAAGGAATTATAGGTATAAAATTGCTTTAAAGTCTCCAAATCGCCAAAATTTTGAAACACCGTCTAGCACTCCGTAACGCACATAACAGCTTCGGTCTCTCGCAAAGTAATTTGGGGAAGTTAGCTCCATCGGTACACATAATATGAGTATACGAAATCATAATTACCCTAATTAGTATTAGGGGTTCTTCCTTGCCTCTGAAGCAGATGTATATACGTCATTGCGAACAGTTGATTAATTGTCGCTAAAATGAATAAACGTATTGTTTTCGGTGCTCCGTATATTCTTTAGCAAGTAGTAAATTAATTAGAGTGAAATTTATATTTGATGATGTATAAGGATAGAAACGGTAAGCGAGGTAGTCCTTCAGCGGTTAATAATAGAAGAATTAATTAATGTTTTGCCGATCTGAACCACTACATGGAACTTGCTACATATCATATATCGGTAGTGGGCATAGCAAAGCGTACAAAGGTATCTTTTCTAAGGTTAAGGGAAGCCCTACGGAGATGAAGCGGTTGGGCACAAGGCTCAGAAAAGAAGCTGATGAGCAAATTTTGGACTTTGAAAGCTTGCTTTATAGTCCTGATATCGCAGATTGAATATAATAAAAATTGCAAGCCTCTATCTTAAATATTTGTAGGAATAATATTAATTTGAACCTATAAACGCGATTTACTCGAAACTATGTTAAAAAGTATAATAATAAAGTCGGACGAAAAAGATGCTCCTACAATTTTTAACCGATGGACTTACAATTTTTGCTGTACATATATTTTCTATAGATGTACACACGATTTTAGTGATTGATTAAGGAATTCGTCTTTTATGATCAAATTATAGTCACTTTTTAGGCAAAAAATGATTTACTTTTTATATTGCTGTCATTTTGCGAAAAATTATGATTTTGCTATAATTGTGTGTACTTCTAGAGAAAAACTAATAAGGATAATAAAAAATTAAAAAAATTAAATTGCCGGCTGCCGTGGTTGAGAGGCTTAGAGCTACCATCCGACTCAAGCTTGTTCTGGCGGTTTGTTAATGTTTCTCCTTCATTCCTTCATACCTTAACCCTGGGGGTACACAGTGGCATATGACCATAGTAGTTGGTCCACTGTGTCTTCATCCTCCTCTCCAGAGAAAGAAATAAAGTATGGATCTAAAAGAAAGGTAATCTCTTTATACCGGTCACTGAGCCGGCAATTTGGTATATATTTCCCGCTGTCTGGAAAACTGCCACCGTCCATAAGTATTTGAAATTTGTTTATCGTTTATCATTTTGTATAATTCAATAAAACATCAATAGATGATAGCATATTATTTGGATTATATTCTTCTTCTTAATTTAACACTTTCGTTGGTAGGCATTTAGTGAATAACTTTCAAGTTTCATAAAATATTTATCATATAGGAATAATCGGTAATTAGGCAAGCCGTTCATCGGAAGAAAATTATCGCCAACGACCAATTGGTTGTAAACTTGTCACCCATCATTAATTTGTGCATTGAGCGATTTGGTATACAAGTACATGTTTTTTTTTTTTATATAATTGTATATTGCCAGACCAACAAAATTAATGTAATACATGGCATATTTGTCTTAATTGTAGCGTTATTGGGGTCGATGTGGACATCCCCCTGTATCGTAGGTGATATTTTGCACTAATAGTCATCGCGGGTTTTAGGGCACTTTGTATTAGTATCACCGTTTATTCGTCTTCTCCGATGTCGTCTTCGGATGATAGTACAAGGTCCTGCGGTAATCTTCTTCGAAGTCTAGTTTTAGTGGAATGTCTGCCGAGTTGATCCAGAGCATTCTGGTAGTGTGGTGAAAAGTTTCTTGGAGATTTTCATTATGTGTTCTTTGTTTGTACTTAGTCCCGGTTCTCTGTGGAGTTTCTTGTTGCGTATATACCATGGAGCGTTGAGAGCAATTCTTAGGATTTTATTTTGGTATATTTGGATTTTTTTCAGAGTGGTTTTAGAGGCTGTACCCCAGATCTGGCATGCGTATGTGATAATTGGGCGTAAGATGGATGTATATATCAGTTTAGTGAGTTCTGGTATATGGGATGATTTTCGATTAATGATGGGATAGAGCATTCCGAGACGCGATCTTGCATCTTTTAGCTTTTGTCTGACATGCATTTTCCAGGTTAGCCATTTGCCGAAGTGCACTCCAAGATACCTAACGGATGAGTTATGTGGATTCCATTGAACATTGGTGTTGTTTATGATTATATTATCTGGATCTGATGGTTTATTCGATGAAAAAATCTTTGCTTCGCATTTAGTGGCATTCAGTGTTAGCCGCCATTTTTTGAGCCAGGCGCTGATGTTGTCCACTGCCTCTTGTAAATTATCTCTTGCAATATTTATGTTAGTATTTTGTATTATATATGCTGTGTCATCGGCAAACACTGCAACCATTGATCCGTTCGGTGTTGGAATGTCATATGTTTATATGTTATAGAGTAGTGGTCCTAAGACTGATCCTTGTGGAACGCCGCCTTCGATATTTCTGGTTGATGAGTTAGTGATGTTTATTTTAATTTTGAATGTTCTTGTAGTTATATGAAAGATTCCAGGATTTTGTATAGTATTGTTGGTAGTTTGAGTGTTTTTAGTAGTGATGCCACGAGACTCGAGACGAGACTACGGCAGTCTCGTTTCATCTCGTCTTTTCAAGACGAGAAATAGAGTCGGTCTTGTCTCGAAAAGTCTCGAGTCTCGACTTGTCTCGAGTCTCGTAATGTTTCAAGACTCGAATAGTCTCGAATCTCGAAAAGTCTCGAATCTCGAAAAGTATCGTGTCTCGAAAAGTCTAGAATCTCGAAAAGACTCGAATCTCGAAAAGTCTCGAATCTCGAAAAATCTTGAGAAATCTCAAAAAGTCTCGGGTCTTGAGTCTCGAAAAATCTCGAGTCTCGAAAAATCTCGAGTCTCGAAATGTGTTGAGTTCCGTTAAAATCTTGAAGTCTCGAGTCTCGTCTCGTGTATGGAATTATCTTGAATTTCGATAATTCTCGAATCGAATAAGTCTCAAGTCACGAAAAAGTTTAATTTCTCGAAAAGTGATGATGCTAGAAAGTCTTGAAACTCAAAATGTTCATGCGTTGAAACCGTTTCGAAACTTAAGTCGGATGCAAATGTTCCTATACGATTCATTACAATTTTATGTTTATTAACACAGGAATATCAACTTTTGACGGCCTATAATTCCAGAAGCGCAGTACCTTTATATTATATTAATAATAAAACTGAAGTGGCCTTCATTCAACTTCCTTGTTCTTTCACTATCTGTATAAATTCACCCTACGATTGCTACGAAACCTAATCAGTATGTTTTGTTACTAGGGAAACGTTAAATAATCCTTTTCAAAGGCGTTGTTTCAGTTTCGTGCGATCACAGTGATCACGTTAAACTAAGCATTTTTTTCATAAAATTATTCACATTAAAATCCTCTATGGGTTGGGAAAACGTCATTTTTTAAATGTTAAATTTTCGAGACTCGAGACTTTGTAGCCTCGAGACTTTTAGAGACTCGATAGCCTCGAGACTTTTCGAGACTCGAGAATTTTCGCGAATTTTCGAGACTCGAGAATTTTCGCGAATTTTCGAGACTCGAGACTTTTCGAGACTCGAGATTTTTCGAGACTCGAGATTTTTTGAGACTCGAGATTTTTCGAGACTCAAGACTTTTCGAGACTCGAGATTTTTCGAGACTCGTGACTTCGAGACTTTAAACTTAAGACTCGAGAGTCTCGAAATATTAAGTCTCGTCTCGTTGCAGTCTCGCGGCAACACTCTCGTCTCGTCTCGAAATTTCGAGACGAGACTTTTCAGACACTCTCGTCTCGAAATCTCGAGACGAGACAAGTCTCGACTCTCGCGGCATCACTAGTTTTTAGCTTGTGTAGGATTCCTTCATGCCAAACTCGATCGAAGGCTTGTGTTATGTCTAGGAAACAGAGTGTTGTGTGTGATTTCTCTTCAAAACCTGTAATTATTGTCTCGGAAAGTCTTAGTAGCTGATGATTTGTGGAGTGGTGTGCGCGAAATCCGAATTGCATAGCAGGCGGAACATTATGAACTTCTAGGAATAATTCGAGTTGACCTTTTGTTACTTTTTCTAAGATTTTGGAAAGGATCGATAGAAGGCTGATTATTGTAGCGTGCTTCCACGTTGTGGGAAAATATCCTTCGAATAGACAGGAATTCATGATTGTTGCGAGGTATGCTAGGCATGTGTGTGTCATCGGTCTTAAATTACGAGACGAGTCGGCGCGCCGCAGCCTGATATCGATATTAGCAGTGTGTGACATGCACCATTTGAATACACGTAGATTAGCGCCGGGACGGTGTCGACTCGTCTGCCGACTCGACACAAACCGCTGTGTGTGTCATCGCTCTTAGAGACCGTATGTCGATTGATTTTTTAATTAGTTCTGACGACTCTGCGATATAATAACGCATGGCGTTTTAATGCTCTGGGTAGGCAGTTGTACTTGTAAGTAGGTGGCGCCCAGTATTAATTTTGACAAATTATCAAAACGTTTAATTATCCTATAATTATTTTATAATAATATACTTAAATGTACTGTAAAATATGGCACTTATAGAAACATCTGTTAAATATTTCAGATATTGGGATAGATTTGGGTTTTATGGGCTGTAAATGTAGAACAACGAAAACATGCTTTAATATTGGTTACATATAAGAAAGATACATTTTCCTAGCCTTATTCTATTCCCCTATTTTTTGCATATGCCCATAATTCAATAGTACTAATACTTTCAAAATCTAATAATTTAAAATTGGGGAGATCTAGCAGGTTATCATTTAAGTCCCCTATAGATAAATCAAAATTCTTGCTAAATGGCTCAAGCCCAAAATATTTGAAAATGTAATTCAAAGATTTATAAATAGCTTATAATTCATAGAATATATCATTGCATTTTGCTGTATATAACCAAATATATTATTTGTTCAGGAACTGGTTACACGTTGTTGCTATTGGTTTCGAAATCTTCGAATATAAAAACGATTACAGAAGAAATTCGAAACATTATACCAGGTGCTGCATTAAAAAGTATATCTCACGATAATATAAAATATATGCTGCCTACAAATGACACAACTGTACTAGCAAAACTATTTCTGAAACTCGAGGCAAAAAAATCCAAATTAGGCATCGAGAATATGAATATTTCGCTAACAACCTTGGAAGAAGTATTTCTGCGTGTTGGTGAGATAGCAGACAAATCTTTGGACAAGCCTGCCGATTCCAATACATTGTCATTACCAGATCCTTGCAATTGTAATCGTAATAGTAAGTATGATGTCTTATTTGTAACTTTCAGAAAAGTTCCAAATTATTTTAAGCTAGAGAATGGCGATATTAGCTGACTTAAGTAAATATTTGGTATTACGGTACCTGCAAGCGGGTGGGATGGAATGCCAAAAACAATTGACAACATCTCTCTCCACCTAAACCACGTGGGCTGCGTGAAGTTAGCATACCACCTAAAAGCACTAACGATGATAATTGGTAATTTGTGTAATTCTTGTGTTTTTCGAAAACCATTTAAATTATATTTTATATTATAAAGTCATATACAAATATGGCGGGATTGAGTACCAAATAATATTTTAATTGAAATAAATAGAATAGTTTATAATGTACTCAAAAATAACTAAGAGCATACTCATCCCCGACAAAATAAATGCTATTTTTAACATATGCAAATATTATCTCCCCAGTATATTTTTCAGACAAAGTGTAGACAAAGCTTAGTTTCTCTAGTATAACAATTAATTAATATATTAAATATGACAATTGCAACAAAAATCAATGTGGCCACGGATTATCTTGATGGTATATTGTTGTTAAATTATATCTGTCATTCATTGAATACTTTTTTCCAAATATATTTGTATTAAAGAAGAATAATGCTTAATTCGACACACACAGATATATTTAAAATTAAATAAATTTGTTTTTCACACAAATATGTTTAAAAAGGATTCAAAAATGAAGGATACGAAAATTAATTTTTATTTTGTGATTTTTCGGAAAATCTTGTTCTGCGCCCCCAGATTCCCTGATAGTACTATCCTAACCGGACCTTTAAAGTCCGGGTTGAAAATGTTCTATTAAGCAGTTTCTGACAGGAGAACGGTGTTTCTCAGGGCTCCATTCTAAGTGTCACATTGTTTGCCGCAGCCATCAACGGCGTCGCTCAGTGTATTTGTTCACCTGTACAAGGTTCTTTGTACGTAGACGATTTGGCGATCTTCTGCAGATCTCAAAGTATATGGCCTCCATACAATGTCTGCTTCAGTTATATAACTATACTAACTATAAATTGTTTATACACTTGGGTAATAGATCAAGGTTTCTCTATTTCACCGACTGAGACAGAATGTATGTGCTTCTGTCAGCGTCGAGCATTTCATTTTGATCCAACTTTGACACTGATCGGAGTCGATTTGCCGTTTGTTGAAACTTGTCGTTTTCTAGGGCTCCTGTTCGACCGAAAGCTTAATTGGCGCGCTCATCATGAAGCTCTGAAAAGAGAGTACGGTCAAAGCTGGACTATGGTAGTATTGTTTATGTGTCTGCACGGCAAACTGCAATCTAAACTATAAACACAATACACCATACCGGAATACGTCTAGCCACAGGTGCTTTTCGAACTAGTCCTATTCCAAGTATACTATGTGAATCGGGTGAACCATCTTTATACGCTCGCCATAATCTTTTTTCCGTGCACTTCGTGACGGCCATATCACCTAGTTTATGATACTGTCTTTGGCCAACAGTTTGCAGATGTGTAGGACAATAAAATTCGGGCTGTGAAGTCCTATTCCATTAGAGCTCGGGATATATTTAGAAATATGAAGTTCGAACTTCCTTCATTTTGCCCTTTCCATCCGGGGAATTTCTCTTGTCCGAAAATACATTATTCACTTGTCAAGCTTGATCGAGTTGTTACGTTGCCGTTGGAATACCAAAGTGAGTTTGCCAAAATCTTTTCTAAATATCGTCAATGCATTCATTTGTATACAGATGAGTCAAAGGCCGATGGCAAAGTTGATTGTGCCTTTATGGTAGCTGGGAATACTGTTGATTTTTGCTTGCATTTACTCTCATTCACGAAGAAATGTTGCTCTAGTGAATTTCTGAGGGGATAGAAGACGACGAGCACCCGGGAGAACCTGGTGTTAGACGATGCCCGAATAAAAGTGAAAAAAGTAGCAGTATTAACCAACCTTTCCACTGGATCAGCTGTCACAATATAGCATGACTGTCTTGGTATAACAAAGGTTAGCGCAAGATGGGTGAAGGAATGACAATAGAGATATTGCATCTTCACGACAATGCACCTGTGCATAAGGCTAGAGTTGCTACCGCTACTACTCAGACCTGTGTGTTACAAGAAATTAATCACCCTTCCTATAGTCCCAGGAAAACTCTTCGTGGAACCCATTTTCCTGACGATGCATCTTTAGATATTGCTGTAAATGAGCATTTTGGTAACATAAAAAAATAAAATTTGATGGCCTAGAGAAGTTAATTTAACGATGTGAATTTATAGTAGTTTTTTATTTCATACTCATACCGAGAACTTATTGCACGCCCTTCGTATCATTTACGAGGGTAGTCGAAAATGTTTTTGGCTTCCATGAAGATGGCGTTACTCGTTAAAACTATTCTAGTACTACAATGGTATATGCATCGAAAGATGTCTGTGAAAATTTCAGCCATTTTGGATGCTCAGTTGTTGTTTGGCAGTCGTTTGTGTCAGTAGATATCGATGATTTTGTAAAAACGGAAAAAAATCGTGCCGTGATTAAATTCTTACATTTACAAGGTAATACGCCGGCGCAAATTAAAACAGAAATGAACTCTGTCTACGGGGACTCTGTCCCATATTTTGCCACCGTGAGAAGGTGGGCAGCTGAATTAAAACATGGCCGTACTAGCTTGGCTGATGATTACTGTTCGGGACGGCCAAAATTATAATCACCACTGATAACATTGAAAATGTTCTTCAAATGGTACTAGTCAATCGTCGAATCAAGGTTAGAGAGATAGAGTCTATGGGAATATCGTTTGTCATATATTGACTGAAATATTGGAGATGCGTAAGCTAAGCGTTGGGTTCCGCGCTTGCTCACATTGGACCAAAAACGCATTCGAATAAACATTTCCTAGGCCCTGCTGGAACGGTTTAAGAGAAACGAGTCCGATTTTTGCGTCGATTCATAAAGTTAGATGAAACTTGGATCCATCACTACACTCTTGAGACAAAGGAACAGTCAAAACAGTGGACTGCAAATTTGTATAAGTTACGTCAATATTTAGAAATCAAAGACGAATGTCTCTACGGTCTGATAAAATTATTGCTCGTAATTATTGATATGCCATTTGATAATTTACCATTTTCAAAATTAACGATAACACCAACCGACATACATATATTCATTTAAATAAAATATACTTATCCAAATCATACGTTAATTTGTCGTTGAAATATTATGTGTTTAGTAAGTTTTTAATAATATATCCTTTTTTCTTATAGAAATATTGATAACTGCTAAGCGGCCTTTATTATGGCATCAGTTCTGTGGATTGTTTCTCAAAATGTGGCAGTATCAATTGCATAAATGGATCTTGTCATTATTTAATGTAAGTATCCATTATCTTTGTAAATAATTATAAATAAATCACCCATGTAGGCATATGTCTTAGAAAATAAATAGTTATAAATAGTTTTCGATTTTGGGGTAATCAGTACTAATGGGCATTTTCCATGTATCCAAAAAGCTGTCTCAGCGGCCAAATTTTTCTTAGATTCAGAGATATGCATTATCCTTCTCATTCATGCTATTTTCTTCTGATTTCTGGGAGCTTATCTGCATTAAATTGTCATTGGGTTTGTAGTACTTTGGCAAGTTATTCATCCTTTGCATCGAGAATGTAAGACACATTACCAAACGGTATAACTGTTAAAATAACTAGAAATAGTAATGGAGCCGATAAAAAGAATATACCGTGATCGAGCACCGCGTGAATTATGTCTCATGTTACAGTTAGGAAGATAATCTATAAAATACAAGTATCGCAGCCGTATGGTGGAAGGGGGGCAGTGGGCGCTTAGTTGAAATTGTCAACAATTTCTTAAGATTTCGTGATAGAGCATCGTAAAATTTTTATCTTATCTAAAAATTTCTGCCGTCGGTCGTAGCTAGATTGCATACTGCACAGGAATAATCAATAAGTGATTTAAAATATCCACCTTTTGGGTAACGTTTATTTATCAGTATCTATAAGCGCATTTATGACGATTCTTGGCTGACAAGCAGGTATATTCTGTAATTTTTAACCGTTAAAGTAGAAGTCATCGTTACAATATTTGCTCGATATTAGTGTTAAAAATTTAACGTCATGTTCACGTATGTATTTAGATATCTTATTATCGTTGAAATACTCCTCATTTTTATTAACCCAATGACTAAATTTATCCACTATTGTGTACGCTTGTAACCTATATATTGCAAACAAATCAATGTTGTATATATATATATATATATATATATATATATATATATATATATATATATATAAATATACACAACATTGATTTGTTTGCAATATATATATATATATATATATATATATATATATATATATATATATATATATATATATATATATGAATATATATATATATATATATATATATATATATATATATATATATATATATATATATATATATATATATATGAATATATATATATATATGAATATATATATATATATATATATATATATATATATATATATATATATATATATATATATATATATAAGTTAGGTCACTGCCACTTCTATCCAAATGCTGATACAGCGCATTCCACATATAATCTCCTACATGCAGAACACTTGTTCCCATGTAAATGCTATGTTTAGCGATAAGAAATATTCTTTGTAATCATATCATATTCTTTGTAATCATATTTATACTTATTAGTTTTTAGTCAAGAATTAACTACTGTATTGTAAACATCTATTTGAATGTACTTTGTGCGAATAATAAATATTTTTTTTAACTGCAATTTCTCCGCAATTGCATAATTTATATGTATATATATATATATATATATATATATATATATATATATATATATATATAAATATATATATATATATATATATATATATATATATATATATATATATATATATATATATATATATATATATATATATATATATATATATATATATATATATATATATATATATATATATATATATATATATATATATATATATATATATATATATATATATATATATATATATATATATATATATATATATATATATATATATATATATATATATATATATATATATATATATATATATATATATATATATATATATATATATATATATATATATATATATATATATATATATATATATATATATATATATATATATATATATATATATATATATATATATATATATATATATATATATATATATATATATATATATATATCTATTGCAACTATTTCCCTGTAAACTTTCTAGTTTGAGGAAGGGCTATATAACGGAATGTTAAAAGGTTGAAAGGTAACAGTTCTATTTCATAATTTCAAATTTAAACCTGTAATAGAAACAAGTAATTTATTATTTATGTATATTTACAGATATGGTGCAATAAAATAATGCTGCGAGATTAGAAAACATGAAAAAATTTCACAGTAAAATAAAATAATTGAGAGATAATGATCGTGGTACATACACTTTTAAAATAACCACGAAATTTGGTGAACCAGTTTTTTTAATCAAAGTCCATATAACGTAATATCCGTTCATGTATGAGACTTAAATAATAATATGTCTCCATTGTTGATATTGTTATTAATATATAATATACATTTCTATCAATAAATATTATTACAAATTACTATAATGCAATTTCTTTTATAATTATTACTATACATATTTCTGTACCTGTTAAACGAATAAGACACTATGTCTATACACTAGTTTTAAGGTTTTGTTAATCGTTTACGGGATGACATTAGTATTAATTTACTAGCAAATAAAAAGGGAAACTTTTACAGACAACATGAAGGGACAGCTATGGGCAATTGTTTATCACCTTTTATTGCAAACCTATTTATAAGTAAATTTGAAACGAATTTCAAAGAATCAGCTACATATTTTCCTAGGGTGTGGGTAAGATATGTTGATGATATTTTTGCTATTTTTGATAGTAATAAAAATGATATTAATGATTTTGTAGATAAATGAAACACAAAATTCAATAGCAATTAAGTTTACATACAAAATAGAGACAAAAGTCTCCTCCTACTTCCAATTTCCATTTATAGATACTTTAGTTATTAGAAATAATTATAAATTAAAATTTGATATTTATTAGAAAGAAACCAACGTTAACCGTTTTATTAGTTCAGATTCATATCATTGTTATTAGCACAATATGGCGGCAATTAATTTTCTTATTTATCGTTTGTTAAATTATCCCTTTAACAAAGGATAAATATGATAAAGAACTTAAATACATCAGAAATATTGGGATTTATAATGGTTTCTCTCCTAAGATTATCAATGGCATTTTACGTAAACAAAAACAAAAACATGTAGTTAAAAATTCCATCAACATCTAAAAATCAAAAATATGTCAAACTCCCATTTCATAAGTACGCCACCAAAGGATTAACTCGCATATTCAATGAATTTAATTTCGGCATCTCCTATACTTGCAAAAATACTATTAAGAATCTTTTATGTAATCCCAAAGATAAAATTGAAAATCAAGATAAGTCCGGAATTTATGAAATCCATTGCGATGAATGTGGAGAAAAGTATATTGGCCAAACTAGACGTGCAATTAAAACTAGATTTAAAGAACCTATTGTCCATTTTAAATATAACCATCCTGAAAAGTCTAGTGTGGCTCAACATATCTTTTCCACAGGTCATCCTATTACAAATGATAATTTAAAACTAGTGAGATCCGTGTCTTCAAATAAAGAATTAGACTCTTTGGAAAGCATTTTTATTTTTTTAAATTCAGATAAGATAATGAACTTCGACAAAGGTCCTATACCGAAAATTAAAAACATGAATCTGAAAGCTCCAATATTATACACCTTACCCAAACTACATAAAAAAGATAAACCCATAAGACCAGTCGTCTCATACATCAGCGCTCCAGCTTATAAACTGTGCAAAAAACTAAACCACTTAATACCAGCTTCCATAAACTTTCAACCAACATCAAAAATTTCTTTGAACTAGTAGAACAATTAAAAATAAATATTGAACCAAATTGAATTTTTTTGTCCTTTGACGTCAAGAGTCTATTCACGGCTATACTTATAGAAGAACTAAAAACCATTATCACAATACACATTATTGATATTGAATTAAACAACCAAGCAGCTGAAGAACTAAACTTGCTTATTACTTACTTATTATTACCTTATTAATACCAAATTATTTCAAATTTAATGATAGATTTTATAACCAAAGAAGCGGTGTACCTATGGGATCACTACTATCCCCGTTGTTTGCCAAAATATACATGAACAACTTTGAACAAAATATCTTCCATTCAAAAAATCCACACCTAAATATAAAAAAAAATCCTGAAACGCTATATAAACGACATTCTCTGTGTCTGGTCAGGTACAGATAGGCAATTGGATAATTTTTTTATATTTTTAAATGGTCTAAATAAAAATATACAATTTACCATAGTAAAATCAATTTCCTAGATTCAACCATAACAAAAAATAATAAAAGACTAGATTACAAAATTATCCGTAAACCAACTTTCACAGATACCATCATTCCCAATTAATCCAATCAATCACGATCCTATCAATATTGTCATCCTTTCATAGTCTAATTCATAGATTAACCAAAATTCCTATGAACAAAACAAATTTCGAAACAGAACCAAACACAGTAAAAACTATAGCACTAAACAACGGCCACTACACTGACATTATTGACAATCTCTTAAATATGAAAAATCGAAAACTTGTACTGAACCAAATTTATAAAGAACCAGTTACTATACCCAACAACATTTATTACTATTTAAACTAATTGCCTAATATTACAAACAACATCTCAACTAAATTAAAATCACTACAAATTAACACAATAGCCACTAATAAAACAAATTTGGGCCGTCTATTAAAAAATAACAAACCAAAAAGTGATATACAAGATCTTACAGAAGTTTACGAAATAAATTGAAGCACTTGTTAGGCCATGTATATTGGCCAGAGCGGCAGCAGTTTCAAAGTAAGGATTAAAGAACATCAGAAGTCCATCACCAATCAGAATAATTGCACAGGCTTTTTTGACCACTGCATAGATAAATCACACAGCTATGACGGTAACTTTAAAGTATTACACACGGCTAACAAAGGTTACAGACTAAACTTAATGGAACAATTAGAGATTAGAAAAGTTCACAGAAAGAAGAACATCAACTCCTCACCGCTCATTATCCTTTTACCATTTAGTATATAAGACCACACTTGTCAATTTTTGTATCAGTTCCTGATGATGACCAAAAGGTCGAAACATATGTAGAATTTTAATAAAATTATTGTGAAATTTACTAAGTGCCTATTCTTTGAAATTTATAATATAAATGTTTCACCAAGTGCCCACCAACGAAATTGTTCATTTAAATTATATATATATATATATATATATATATATATATATATATATATATATATATATATATATATATATATATATATATATCTACAATTATAGTTTATACTGGTTTTGATAGTATATGTTTTTGTTTTATAGATTCTGTTACCGCTAGCTATTTTTCTTGCCTTAATGATATATTACAAAATAAGCAATTTGGCGCATGATGCTTCTAGAGATATGGTCCTAGATGAGTATTCAAACGCCGAATCATATTATCATGTCAACGGCATTGACGAAATTGGGAAAAATTATGCCTTAACTGTGAAAAATCAAAAAGGGAAACCTACAGTAGTTCAATCAGTACCAGAGGGTATGTAAAATTATATTAATGTAAAACAAAATTTATTATGATGAGAAATGTGATACGCGAAATAATTTTGTGACACGTACTTACTTTTGAAGCTATGCTAGTTCATTTCAAATAACTAAATAATTAATGATAAGACTGTATTGTAGAAATAATTATTTACTGTTTCATTGGTGAAATATTTTAATTAATTTTAAAATTTGCTATAATTAAGTATTATCCTGGCCACCCAAGTTGACCGGTCTAAATAATGCAACTGCCAATATCTCAAGAAAACAGATGTTAAGATTAAGCCTAACTAAAAAATTCGTTTTGTCATGAGTTTTTTTCTGTTGGCGGCGCTATGCATCAACTTCATATGTTCATATAAACTCGTTTGTGTATTTGCATAAAGTATAATGTTGGATAGTGAGGATCGTTCTGAGCAATCTTTCTTTAATATCAGTGTCAGCGGCAATTTTTAGTATAGCATTATGCAACGCGTTTATATCAGTTCTTGTAAGAAATACACAGTAGGAAGACTGGTCAGAGCCGGTCGAAGGGATTACGTAGTACCTATTGGTTATGATATTTCTCTGTCAGTATAGTTTTGCTGTTCAATGAGAATGGTAGTGTTTTTGTGATTTGTGCCCTGTGCATCTGGTATGGAGAATATTAGCGGTGAGTCAAGTCTGTCTGATTATATATTTATATTATTGCAATCATATGTATAGGTAAATGGTGATAGCCATTTTCCTGAATGAACGTTATGTGTATGTCAAAATGTGTTATTGTCACCTATCCCTAACCTTTGTATCGGTGCTGGCCTGGAAACCGCTTTATGCGGGGGATAGTCGAGAATGCGCCCAGCGATGTAGCATATATATTTACCGGTATGTTGCCAGCGATGTAGCATATATATTTACCGGTATGTTGCCAGCGGTGCTTTTACCTGCCAACTTTAATGTCTATCCTCAGGACTGAGCCCAACGTATCGCTTCGTACCTCCGGGGAGATATGGTGGGGATTGAGTTTCACTCGACTTTCAACTCTTTCTCCCGATACCATGCGAATCTCATGGCGGAGGCAAGCTTCTTGTAGATTCACACTAGTTTGTGTGGAGCACAACGATTACCTTCGTACCTTCGAAGGGATATGGTGGAGACTGAGTTTTACTCTTTCTCACGATGCCGTAAGGTCCCGCGGCGGAGGCAAGCTACTCGTTGACGCACACAGCTAGTTGTGAGGAGAGATCCCTCTGGCATTTTCCCGTATTTCCCACAGCAAGTCTGTGGAGCGGGGCCAGGTTCTAGCAGACCTAAGCACTAGTTGCTTAGGCTGTGATGTTTCTTGTGCACAGTTAAATACTGTATTCTACCTCCTTATCCTGATACAAATGGCTTAATCATTATTGTTTTATTAGACGGTCGTCAGTCACTGCTAAATGACAGTCTTCTCACTGAGCGTTAGCTCAACTCGCATTCTATTTTCAGACTCAACATAGAGGCTCGTATCGGAGGTTTCCGTGGGCCGTCGCTTACAGTCTCGCATTCTATTTTCAGACTCAACATAGAGGCTCGTATCGGAGGTTTCCGTGGGCCGTCGCTTACAGTGTGTAATGTGTATATGCCCTTATGATTGGTGTTAATGAAATAAAGTGTCATACAGGAAGGTTCAGTGGTTAAATATCGTCGGTTACCATCCATCTACATACAACTTTAACAACAGGTAAAAAATCGACCCTTATAAATCAGAAGTGGGATCAGGATCAAACATTGATTCGAAAGGAAATTGTTATTGGAAGTAGGATCAGGATCAGAAATTGCATCGGGATCAACATTTACATCGGAATCAACATTTGCATCGGACCAGAATTAGCAACGGAATCGGAATTAGCATCTGGTTCAAAGTTGGCAACGAAATCTGGATTTGCATCGGGAACGGAATCGACATTGGAATGGGAATTGGCAACGGAATAGAAGTCAGCATTTAGGACAGAAGTAACATCGGGATCAAAATTTGCATTTGGGTTTGGATATCGATAAGTATATTACTTATCCTTGTTTGCTGGGATACACAAGAAATACTCGTGAATGGTCTTTGAACGTCGTAACGTAATGCTCATCGGACTGAATGGGGATAAATACAACGACAAGGTATGGATAAACAACGAGAAACAACTAATCGAGAAACAACAAATCGAGAAACAACAAATCGAGAAACAACAAATCGAGAAACGAATTAGCTGGCAAGAACGTGTTTAGCAGATACAGTAACTTGAGAGAAGATCATCAACGCAGAATAAAAATAAATGACCACGAAGGATTACTACTTTAATATATTGTTCATCTATTTAAAAGTTCAAATATATAACAAGTGATACTTACATAAGGGATTGAGTTTACACGTATTTGTATTTGTGAGTGTTTTCAATATAATTACATATATAGTGTAGTGAAATCATATTAACAACAAAAAAAAAAATAATATATAGAAGTATACAGTGATACAAGTGCAACATTGAGAATTAAGTGTATCATATTAAAAGTGAAAATGATGTGCCAATAATTGTGAATTTATTGATAACAAGAAAGTTAGTGCAGTGTACGTATTACACAAAGTGCATGTTACATGAACATCGAATCACGACTAGGCGTCATCCAGTAAACAATCTCAACACTGTGAAAATCAACCGAATCTACAAAGTCAAGTACTTCAGGAACACAGATAATTACTGGAAATAATGGCATAGTTTGAAGTTCAAAGATGGGACGGTGACAGAAGCTCTAAGTGATTGGATTTCAGAATGAAAAATACATTCGTGTATTATTTCATTTCACTTCTTGCAATAGTACAACTGTCCTTGAGAAAGCATAAACTGGATTCATAAGAAAATTGTAAAGTTATGCGTGAGGAACATTTAACGCCCAATCATGCAAATTCCCTGAATTTGTATAGGTAGACATGGAAGAATAATTGTACTAGATCGTTCACAGATTCAACACGAGGATACCAGAAAGTAATACACGATGAATTACCCACAACATAATGAATCAACTAATCTGCAATTAATTCGAATAGATTTCCTGCTGAAGAGAATTCAACCTACAAGAATAAATTGCCTGCAAATGAAAATGAATATGAGTTACTTGTACAGGGTTCAAGTGAAATGTGCTACTGCTTAATTCAACAAAGTTATGGTTAATGGTATTAACACCATTTCAACGCGGGACAAATTCACCAAAGAAAGTTGGAAGAGTCATCAAAACACAAACTTCGAATGTGCGGACATTACATCAGATTAGTCTCAACGGATTTCACATTAAGGGCGAAACAACTTGACATCGAAGTAACAACCATTTTGGATATCGAAAATGGCGGATGAAATGAAATACGTCATAAAGGAATAGAAATAGAACTTCTTCGGAAATTACTAACAGCGAGGGATAGTCATGATTTCAGATTAATGGATAGCTAAAAATCGGAATAGAAAATAACAACAAAATTACCAAGCCACATTGAAAGCGAGTGTTTGAAGAAAACCAAAAGACTCCAAATTGGAATAGTTTTAGCAGAGACTAAATTCAACACGAAAGTCAATTCTCGAAGAAATTTTGGATTATAAACTCTGGACATCGGTTATTATGAGATGAAATCTCGCTTGCAATCAGTAAGGACTTGCACTGTGCATTTCGACAGCGACTTGAAGGTATGTTCCAGTGTCTAGAATACTCTTACTGAAACATCAAGACCACGATAACATCAAGACTTGCTTGGACATCGAGCTACTGAAAAAGATAATTGAATAGTTAAGAAGGGAAGAAGTTTATATCTAACATCTCGATGTGGAAATGAAACAGTACAAAATAACAATGAATAGTGAAATGAAAATCTATTTGGAAGATGGCACAAGAAGAGTTACAACTATGAGCTTCTATTTCATCGTAATCATGATAGGTCAGAAGTAACCTAAACTAAGGTACACGATTTCCGGAACGCAGGGAGCAAGTTCCGCGAATGGCGTAACTATGTGATGCTATCGAATTTACGCCACACGACTAAAACCTCGTTTTACCAACAGAAGTAATCAAAACAACCAAAAACAACAAGATATCGTACGACGACTTGTAAAATTTGCAACATCGTGGAATGTAACTAAAGGACGGAATATTGCAAATGTTCCACATCAATTAGCAGATTGCATGGTTGCAAACTAAGTTCACGAATGAAAAGATTAACTTCAACATTGCCTCAAATGTTAACAGCTTTAAGTATTGCTTCTCCCGAAAGCAAAGAAATAGCAAACATTCATCCCAGATTATGAGAAGCTTGCAGAGAAAGAAGTACAGAGAGGTGACATCTACTTCTAGCAAACATCTAACTACTAAACGAAAATGTTAACTCCATAGGATATTAATTACATAGACGTCCCAGCGATAATGGAGCTTCGATTTCTATACAAATAAAATCAACGGTCATCGAAGAAGTCTCAGGATGGACAGATGTCCTCGGGGCGAGGACTTTTGCAGGATGGCCGAACTGTCAGCGGCAATTTTTAGTATAGCATTATGCAACGCGTTTATATCAGTTCTTGTAAGAAATACACAGTAGGAAGACTGGTCAGAGCCGGTCGAAGGGATTACGTAGTACCTATTGGTTATGATATTTCTCTGTCAGTATAGTTTTGCTGTTCAATGAGAATGGTAGTGTTTTTGTGATTTGTGCCCTGTGCATCTGGTATGGAGAATATTAGCGGTGAGTCAAGTCTGTCTGATTATATATTTATATTATTGCAATCATATGTATAGGTAAATGGTGATAGCCATTTTCCTGAATGAACGTTATGTGTATGTCAAAATGTGTTATTGTCACCTATCCCTAACCTTTGTATCGGTGCTGGCCTGGAAACCGCTTTATGCGGGGGATAGTCGAGAATGCGCCCAGCGATGTAGCATATATATTTACCGGTATGTTGCCAGCGATGTAGCATATATATTTACCGGTATGTTGCCAGCGGTGCTTTTACCTGCCAACTTTAATGTCTATCCTCAGGACTGAGCCCAACGTATCGCTTCGTACCTCCGGGGAGATATGGTGGGGATTGAGTTTCACTCGACTTTCAACTCTTTCTCCCGATACCATGCGAATCTCATGGCGGAGGCAAGCTTCTTGTAGATTCACACTAGTTTGTGTGGAGCACAACGATTACCTTCGTACCTTCGAAGGGATATGGTGGAGACTGAGTTTTACTCTTTCTCACGATGCCGTAAGGTCCCGCGGCGGAGGCAAGCTACTCGTTGACGCACACAGCTAGTTGTGAGGAGAGATCCCTCTGGCATTTTCCCGTATTTCCCACAGCAAGTCTGTGGAGCGGGGCCAGGTTCTAGCAGACCTAAGCACTAGTTGCTTAGGCTGTGATGTTTCTTGTGCACAGTTAAATACTGTATTCTACCTCCTTATCCTGATACAAATGGCTTAATCATTATTGTTTTATTAGACGGTCGTCAGTCACTGCTAAATGACAGTCTTCTCACTGAGCGTTAGCTCAACTCGCATTCTATTTTCAGACTCAACATAGAGGCTCGTATCGGAGGTTTCCGTGGGCCGTCGCTTACAGTGTGTAATGTGTATATGCCCTTATGATTGGTGTTAATGAAATAAAGTGTCATACAGGAAGGTTCAGTGGTTAAATATCGTCGGTTACCATCCATCTACATACAACTTTAACAACAGGTAAAAAATCGACCCTTATAAATCAGAAGTGGGATCAGGATCAAACATTGATTCGAAAGGAAATTGTTATTGGAAGTAGGATCAGGATCAGAAATTGCATCGGGATCAACATTTACATCGGAATCAACATTTGCATCGGACCAGAATTAGCAACGGAATCGGAATTAGCATCTGGTTCAAAGTTGGCAACGAAATCTGGATTTGCATCGGGAACGGAATCGACATTGGAATGGGAATTGGCAACGGAATAGAAGTCAGCATTTAGGACAGAAGTAACATCGGGATCAAAATTTGCATTTGGGTTTGGATATCGATAAGTATATTACTTATCCTTGTTTGCTGGGATACACAAGAAATACTCGTGAATGGTCTTTGAACGTCGTAACGTAATGCTCATCGGACTGAATGGGGATAAATACAACGACAAGGTATGGATAAACAACGAGAAACAACTAATCGAGAAACAACAAATCGAGAAACAACAAATCGAGAAACAACAAATCGAGAAACGAATTAGCTGGCAAGAACGTGTTTAGCAGATACAGTAACTTGAGAGAAGATCATCAACGCAGAATAAAAATAAATGACCACGAAGGATTACTACTTTAATATATTGTTCATCTATTTAAAAGTTCAAATATATAACAAGTGATACTTACATAAGGGATTGAGTTTACACGTATTTGTATTTGTGAGTGTTTTCAATATAATTACATATATAGTGTAGTGAAATCATATTAACAACAAAAAAAAAAATAATATATAGAAGTATACAGTGATACAAGTGCAACATTGAGAATTAAGTGTATCATATTAAAAGTGAAAATGATGTGCCAATAATTGTGAATTTATTGATAACAAGAAAGTTAGTGCAGTGTACGTATTACACAAAGTGCATGTTACATGAACATCGAATCACGACTAGGCGTCATCCAGTAAACAATCTCAACACTGTGAAAATCAACCGAATCTACAAAGTCAAGTACTTCAGGAACACAGATAATTACTGGAAATAATGGCATAGTTTGAAGTTCAAAGATGGGACGGTGACAGAAGCTCTAAGTGATTGGATTTCAGAATGAAAAATACATTCGTGTATTATTTCATTTCACTTCTTGCAATAGTACAACTGTCCTTGAGAAAGCATAAACTGGATTCATAAGAAAATTGTAAAGTTATGCGTGAGGAACATTTAACGCCCAATCATGCAAATTCCCTGAATTTGTATAGGTAGACATGGAAGAATAATTGTACTAGATCGTTCACAGATTCAACACGAGGATACCAGAAAGTAATACACGATGAATTACCCACAACATAATGAATCAACTAATCTGCAATTAATTCGAATAGATTTCCTGCTGAAGAGAATTCAACCTACAAGAATAAATTGCCTGCAAATGAAAATGAATATGAGTTACTTGTACAGGGTTCAAGTGAAATGTGCTACTGCTTAATTCAACAAAGTTATGGTTAATGGTATTAACACCATTTCAACGCGGGACAAATTCACCAAAGAAAGTTGGAAGAGTCATCAAAACACAAACTTCGAATGTGCGGACATTACATCAGATTAGTCTCAACGGATTTCACATTAAGGGCGAAACAACTTGACATCGAAGTAACAACCATTTTGGATATCGAAAATGGCGGATGAAATGAAATACGTCATAAAGGAATAGAAATAGAACTTCTTCGGAAATTACTAACAGCGAGGGATAGTCATGATTTCAGATTAATGGATAGCTAAAAATCGGAATAGAAAATAACAACAAAATTACCAAGCCACATTGAAAGCGAGTGTTTGAAGAAAACCAAAAGACTCCAAATTGGAATAGTTTTAGCAGAGACTAAATTCAACACGAAAGTCAATTCTCGAAGAAATTTTGGATTATAAACTCTGGACATCGGTTATTATGAGATGAAATCTCGCTTGCAATCAGTAAGGACTTGCACTGTGCATTTCGACAGCGACTTGAAGGTATGTTCCAGTGTCTAGAATACTCTTACTGAAACATCAAGACCACGATAACATCAAGACTTGCTTGGACATCGAGCTACTGAAAAAGATAATTGAATAGTTAAGAAGGGAAGAAGTTTATATCTAACATCTCGATGTGGAAATGAAACAGTACAAAATAACAATGAATAGTGAAATGAAAATCTATTTGGAAGATGGCACAAGAAGAGTTACAACTATGAGCTTCTATTTCATCGTAATCATGATAGGTCAGAAGTAACCTAAACTAAGGTACACGATTTCCGGAACGCAGGGAGCAAGTTCCGCGAATGGCGTAACTATGTGATGCTATCGAATTTACGCCACACGACTAAAACCTCGTTTTACCAACAGAAGTAATCAAAACAACCAAAAACAACAAGATATCGTACGACGACTTGTAAAATTTGCAACATCGTGGAATGTAACTAAAGGACGGAATATTGCAAATGTTCCACATCAATTAGCAGATTGCATGGTTGCAAACTAAGTTCACGAATGAAAAGATTAACTTCAACATTGCCTCAAATGTTAACAGCTTTAAGTATTGCTTCTCCCGAAAGCAAAGAAATAGCAAACATTCATCCCAGATTATGAGAAGCTTGCAGAGAAAGAAGTACAGAGAGGTGACATCTACTTCTAGCAAACATCTAACTACTAAACGAAAATGTTAACTCCATAGGATATTAATTACATAGACGTCCCAGCGATAATGGAGCTTCGATTTCTATACAAATAAAATCAACGGTCATCGAAGAAGTCTCAGGATGGACAGATGTCCTCGGGGCGAGGACTTTTGCAGGATGGCCGAACTGTCAGCGGCAATTTTTAGTATAGCATTATGCAACGCGTTTATATCAGTTCTTGTAAGAAATACACAGTAGGAAGACTGGTCAGAGCCGGTCGAAGGGATTACGTAGTACCTATTGGTTATGATATTTCTCTGTCAGTATAGTTTTGCTGTTCAATGAGAATGGTAGTGTTTTTGTGATTTGTGCCCTGTGCATCTGGTATGGAGAATATTAGCGGTGAGTCAAGTCTGTCTGATTATATATTTATATTATTGCAATCATATGTATAGGTAAATGGTGATAGCCATTTTCCTGAATGAACGTTATGTGTATGTCAAAATGTGTTATTGTCACCTATCCCTAACCTTTGTATCGGTGCTGGCCTGGAAACCGCTTTATGCGGGGGATAGTCGAGAATGCGCCCAGCGATGTAGCATATATATTTACCGGTATGTTGCCAGCGATGTAGCATATATATTTACCGGTATGTTGCCAGCGGTGCTTTTACCTGCCAACTTTAATGTCTATCCTCAGGACTGAGCCCAACGTATCGCTTCGTACCTCCGGGGAGATATGGTGGGGATTGAGTTTCACTCGACTTTCAACTCTTTCTCCCGATACCATGCGAATCTCATGGCGGAGGCAAGCTTCTTGTAGATTCACACTAGTTTGTGTGGAGCACAACGATTACCTTCGTACCTTCGAAGGGATATGGTGGAGACTGAGTTTTACTCTTTCTCACGATGCCGTAAGGTCCCGCGGCGGAGGCAAGCTACTCGTTGACGCACACAGCTAGTTGTGAGGAGAGATCCCTCTGGCATTTTCCCGTATTTCCCACAGCAAGTCTGTGGAGCGGGGCCAGGTTCTAGCAGACCTAAGCACTAGTTGCTTAGGCTGTGATGTTTCTTGTGCACAGTTAAATACTGTATTCTACCTCCTTATCCTGATACAAATGGCTTAATCATTATTGTTTTATTAGACGGTCGTCAGTCACTGCTAAATGACAGTCTTCTCACTGAGCGTTAGCTCAACTCGCATTCTATTTTCAGACTCAACATAGAGGCTCGTATCGGAGGTTTCCGTGGGCCGTCGCTTACAGTGTGTAATGTGTATATGCCCTTATGATTGGTGTTAATGAAATAAAGTGTCATACAGGAAGGTTCAGTGGTTAAATATCGTCGGTTACCATCCATCTACATACAACTTTAACAACAGGTAAAAAATCGACCCTTATATCAGCAAATCTGAATGTTTAAAAGTGCAAACCTTAATGCAGCTTTCATTTGAAATTTTGTTACATTTCTGGAGCTCCTATAATGCTTGGGATAGCCCCAAGCATTAAAGTGAAATTATAGTAGTCGTAGATTTCTTTCGCCGGTTTCGATAATTACCGCATAACAAGGTAATAAAGAAAGATCGGGCTTGCAGGGAAGTACTTTATTTTTTTACTTAAATTATAATATTCATCGAAAAAAGTATTACGTAAATAGCATTATTATTTGCCGCAGTAATGGGATAGGTGAAAAAATATATAAGTTCACTGCTGCCGTGATTGGTGCCTACTCATTGCCAAGAACCAAAAAAGAAAAAGACCATTACAATAAATATAATTTTCCGTACTTATGAACCATGGATTTTAAATAATATTGAATATTATAACAATAGCGGCGTTTAGAAAAATAATGTATCTCCAAAAATTTTTTAAATGCAAAATTGACATTTTTGGTACAATAAAAAACTCTGTGGACGTATCTGTGATGATACTGGGCCAATATTAGCCAAATTTGGTATTCATATAATATGAGTCCAATTTGTATTTGTCCCATTTTAATTCTAATAGCTGTAATAATTTAGTAATAACAAGGCTCTCAAATGAGACACTCACTTTATTATTAAGTGATCCTTTCGGCTGAGAAATGAATTTTTGAAAACAATATTATAACCTGTAGTAATGGCTTACCTTTGCTATTTTATTAATATCTCGAAGATGGCACGAAATGGAGAAAAACTTATTCACATAATAAGTGTAAATATTATTTTTAGCAACTTATATTTAAATGGTGTTTTCCAAAATGCACTATATATATATATATTGATTCTGCAATCGTAGGATGAATTTAAAATAAAATAAAGCAATATAAGCACCGATTAAGTGGCATCTTAATGTATTGTATATTTTAAGACTGATTAATTACATTTTGTAAAAAATTAATACACTACTATATATCCATTCAACTTAAGTAATGCATAAGAGCCGAAGGAGGGAACATTGTTTATAATTTAATTATTTTTAATAAATCGCTAATGTTGCCATTTCCTGAAATGATCTGTCGCGCATATGATGATTCGCTTCAATGGTAATTTGCTTGGATGGAATTATCTATCTTGAATTCACCCAAATAAATGTTTAACAAATACGATATTATTCTCTCAAGAGTAGTAAATTATAATTAGGTTGTTCAAACCTATTTCGTGTGTCCTGGTTTCATCAACAACTTATTCTAGACTCCTTCTCGTTTGGCGGAGGTACCTTTCATTTACTAATGACGTAGTCCCAGCTCTGCATGGCTTGGGTATATCATTAGTGGAGAATAACGAAACAAAGTAGACAATTGTAACAAACGCGTGCTCTATGATAATCAACACGCGTTGCCTTACCTCAACTATATGCGTCGAGCGATATCCGTATACTCACCTGATGAATATTAAGATGATGCAACTTCTTCATGGTACACACGGATGCGGTTAGAGTAAAAGACGAATTAACAAATTAATACTTTAATAACACAATAATAAAACGTTAATACGAATTAACAACACAACAGGCCAGAAGGGCTTACTAAATAAACTTATCAAATACAGTGATCTAACCGCAACTTGAACTGAGACCGAGACCCTGAATGACACACACCATCGGGGTTTTATACTCAGCTCTGACCCAAATCCATACCGCTGACTTTGCAAACAAATCCTGACCCAGCCACATTTAGTTTACATTGATGTTTGTCCATTTCGTAGCCAGTTGCAATACTTGTATTATTTTGCCTAGTTCAGCAAATCTAAACTAGGTTAGTATGCAACTCGCTTGTTTTGTTATACAATAACTGCAACGACGTATTCATGGATAGTACAGAAGATAAGAATTACAAGATGAAGAAGTCGCAAAAATCCAAGTGAAATAGGAGCAAAAGAAATTCGTGAATATCAACGCAAAATTAATACTAGAGCTGAAAGCAATGCACTATCACTCCGCATCTATGAAGAGAAGAAACCAGATGTTTAAGTATGCATCTTCTCATCGATACTAATAAAGCTTCCATAATGTCAACTCAAGATGTATTGACATACAATTGACAAAACATGCCCGAACTAACTCAATGAAAAAAAAAAAAAAAAAAACTGGTTACTGGTTAGTGGTATTCAATCAGGAGAGTAGCTTGATATTGACATTAAATATATCCTTTGAAGGGTACGCTTACCTGAGTATACCATTTGGTCTCTTTATGTTATAAAACGTATTTTGACGAAAAATAAACCATATGCTAGAGATATGCCCCGAATCAGTTAGCATAGCGGACGATATTCTTTGCTTCGGCCTCACTCTCGCTAAACACTATCATCACAAGATCTTAATTTGTGAACAAGAGGGATGTCATGATACTTCGCTTATTCGTAGGCGGCTCTGCGTAATTTAGTGCTATTCCCTATTGTTAACATCTTTATTAATACTGTGATTAATTAAACCTGTATACTGTATTAATTACGAGTAAAAATTCTTATCAACGAAATAGCAAATTCATAAAGCAGATACGTAACATGTTACTATACAAAAGTCGAAGTATTAATAGCTAATATAAATCCGATTGTTAGGTAGTCAGCATGTACCAGATTACTAATACCAAATGATTGCTTTTGCACATTCCATGTAAAGCATAAATTCATCTTATATTATATCAGCCTGTATTCTATTGTAGCTATCATCAAGATGGGTAAGGATAACCTAGAACAATACCATCGTACTTTGATAACAGCTGCCGAATTAAATGCTGGCAGTTTCAATGCTATGTATGGCAATATAGCATTACATGGACCTGCAATTTCTTTAAGTTTGATCACAAACGCGGTGCTGAAAGCAAATTCAAATAATTCTGCTGCCTCAATTTTGGTTGTCAATCATCCATGGCCGGCAGTTGCTGAAGCTTCTATTGCAATGGGTATGATGTGGGGTCCGGCTTATATTTTAGGTAAATATTGTGTAAAAATGTGGGCCGTGCAACATTTTATTTAATATATCGTACTTCTATTATATGTTTTCACAAGAATATTCTGAACTAATGTGTGTACCACTAGTTCAAAATTGCACTGTTTCTAATCTATAATAAAACAACTCTTGCCGTAATATAATTGGTTACGTATAGCAATAGTAACTATTGCTGATCTTACAACAATGTTTTCAAATATTTCTATGATTTTTGAAAATAAAATATCTGGAGTGGCCTGCACTCAACTTTCTTTTACGCAGTTTTCACTAGATATAGATATATATATATATATATATATATATATATATATATATATATATATATATATCGATATATATATATATATATATATATATATATATATATATATATATATATATATATATATACTCTGTTATCATTGCCGTGGCTTTGAAAGAGAATAGCATCTTATTCGATGGCGCTAGTATTGTAACGCGTCTTGTGTGTGTCTGTAGTGTAATGTCTGTCTGTGTCAATGCGTACATGTAATGTGGGTGGTATGATTATTGGCGTGATCGAATCTAGTGGAAAAGAACCCCTATTGTGTGTGTTAACCCCTTACGGCCTCGTTACAAAGTCACCACAAAATTGGAAGGAATGGGTTATATTATAAATCATAAACAACTAAATATCTTTCACTATCATTTTATTTCCAGTCGAACTCATTTATGTAGGTGCATTTAACAACAATGATTATTGTGTAAATTTGTTAAATAAGTTTGGAAACGATTTAATAGCATCGGTAGCCCGCTCCCCCAGAACATTATCTCTGATAGTTAAGTTACTGGGTTTTCTATACCAAAAATAACCAACATCACATTTAATCTCTGAATAATGCTACCCCAGGGTTAGTGTCCAAGTTTTGTACACGATCTCGACCCGTTTCGGCCATGGGAGAAAATATACTACTAGTTGGAACACAACGACGATAATAATATATGTGTGATTGGGGCTGGTAGCATCTTGGCATCAGAGTGTTTGCGTTGTACTCGATATAAGTCAACTTTGGTAATATTTATTTATTCTGTATTATCAGCGAGAGTGTACTTTAAGATCGGGATCCGATGCGCATACAACGTTCCTTTCTTTCGTATAGTGGTTCAATTTTATTATTATTTTGTTCATTATTTTTGAAGTTAATTATATCATTGCTGTTCTATATTATTGTTCAGTTATTAAATATATATTATTTCTGGACGTTAAATTCATATTTTAATATGTAGGTTAGAAGTTACGTGTTTGTAGTAAGTTACGTGGAGCTAGAGTGTAAAAATCATGAGTGACGACGTGGATGACTCCCAGGTATCGGACGACGGTTACCGGCAGTACGGCGTGCGTCTGGCGGCTAGTGCAGCGGCACTGTGGGCCAACGATTACTTCAGCGGCGCGAGCCGCTTCTAACAGCGTATCCTCCGCTGGGAATTTGGGTAGCGATTCGCCGTGGGTCGTCTGTAAATCTTAGAGTGTCGCCTTCTGCTTCTTTCGTCTGTTGAACCGTCAGTACGGCGTGCGTCTGGCGGCTAGTGTAGCGGCACTGTGGGCCAGCGATTACTTCAGTGGCGCGAGCCGCTTCTAACAGCGTATCCTCCGCTGGGAATTTGGGCAGCGATTCGCCGTGGGTCGTCTGTAAATCTTAAGAGTGTCGCCTTCTGCTTCTTTCGTCTTTGGCCTCTGCGAGCGTTGTCCCCGGCTTCCAAATGCTGTCTATCTCCGCTGGTGGAAACGTCCTCTGGTTCTCAACGTGCGATCCCTCTCTACTTGGCCCTCGATCCCACGGACTCTGTCTCTGGCTCTGCTCTGCTCGACGAACTCTGTCTCTGGTCGGTTGGCCCTCGGTCCCTCTCTGCTTTGATTTCGATCCCACGGACTCTGACTCTGGCTCTGCTCGGCTCGACGGACTCTGTCTCTGGTCGGTTGGCCCTTCGGTCTCTCTCTGCTTTGGCTTTCGATCCCACGGACTCTGACTCTGGCTCTGCTCGACGGACTCTGTCTCTGGTCGGTTGGCCCTCGGTCCCTCTCTGCTTTGCTTTCGATCCCACGGACACTGACTCTGGCTCGGCTCGACGGACTCTGTCTCTGGTCGGTTGGCCCTTCGGTCCCGATTTGGCTGACTGACTGCTGGTGGATCGATCGGCTGCTTGGCTGGTTGGTTCTGCTTGGCTGGCTGGTTCTGCTTGGCTGGCTGGCTGGTTGGCTGGTGATCCAGGGACTGAATGCTCTCCGTATCGGGATCAGGGGTTTTATACGGATAGCGACTAAAAGACAACTATCGTGCACCCGGGAGTGCAACAGAAAAGAAACATAGTTTGTTTATAAAATGACGTCATCGCACGTGCGCGATTGATTCTGCTAAGTCGACTATTCTGAGTTGTTATCTGAATTCGGCTATCTTGCTGCGTCGTTTACACGAATACTTTCCTATGTTGCGGGTGACCTACCATTTTATTTTTTGTAAGTTTAATTCTGCAAGCTATTTTCGAGGCATATTCTGGAATAAATTTACAAAAGTACCCGGTAAGACCCATAAATTGTCGTATGAGGTTTTCGATACCTTCTCTGAACGTGGTAGAGGGCCTAGGGCTTTATGAATAGCTCTCTGAAACACCGCTGGAGCGTTTGCCAACTCAAACAGCATTCGCAAGTACTCGTAATGTCCATCGGGCGTTATGAAACCAGTTTTTTTAATTGAGTCTTTAGCTATTGGTATTTGGTGATAACCAGATGATCTAGTGCTGTATTTTCCTGTATCTAACACGTCTAGTTGATCATGTATCAAAGGAAGGAGGTATTTATCTTTAATAGTTATTTTGTTCAATGCGCGAAAATCTACGTACTTACGATCGCTACCGTATTTTTCTTTACAAGAATTACTGGACTGACATAGGGAGATTCACTTTCACGAATTATATTGTTGGAAATTAGGTCGGCTATAATGTGACGCAAGCTTGACTTTAATTGCGGTAACAGCTTCTCCAGTTTTAATTATAGATAAATCTTTACGAAATATTTGTTCTAATTGACTTTGAAGTGTTAAATTTACTTACATAAAACTATGATTATCCAATTGGATTCTAAATTATTTATATTAATTTGATTACATGAATGTACTAAATTCATTCGCCTGTTATGCGTTATTATGCAAACATTATTATATTGAACCGCGTACGTCTTACTATTACATCATATTTCGAGTCAGCATGACGTACCAGGTAAAATAATAATTCTACCGCAACCTCCTCGAAAACAAACATTTCACAAGGATGACGTAATACTGTCAAGTAATGCATAGGATCGAACCGATGGATCATGAATCTTATCAGCATAAGTTCAACAAGCTCGGAGTTTTTTAATTCAATGTTAGTCTATTTTAAAAGTAATATTTTTTCTCTAGCATACTCACAATAGGTACCAAAAGCATCACTAGTCAACATTACCATTTTTTTCATTCTTTTTCCCTAGGTTCTTAGTTACCTGAAAAGAATCGACCAAGTTTGCCTCAAATGTTTCCCAATCCCTCTCGAAAGGTGTACAGTTTTCGAACCAAGTCTTCGCAATACCTCGCACCATGGTACCAGTTTTTGGGACCATGGCACGACTTCTCCAATTGAACTCATGTCCCAACTGTTCGATATCATGACACCAAGATGCTGCGTCATGATCAGGTTTTGACGGATCGAAGATTGACAAAGCAATTTTTCCGTTGCTTCTTTGAGCTGATGATAGCGTATATTGCAGCGTTTTGAAGACTGTTGTTAATAGTTCTTCAGAGGCCATTTCAAATAATTCTTTATACGGGCGTGAATATAAACTGTTAGTTAGTTACAAACGAATCCCACTTCCGATGTTAGCCCCACAGATAATGTTTAAATAAAATACTATATAAATATCACTAACACCCGATTTACTTAATACTACAAATATATTATTATATTATCATACAATCAATATAATATTTCAACCACCAAGAGAGACCACTCAAAGCACTCATGGTTGTTCAGCGTTCGTCTGTTCCCGAACGACTGGTTGTGAAGGTACATCAATGCCCAGGCTATTAGTATCCCCCACACCTGACTGCGAGTTAACTCTTTGTGTTCTGGGTAGTTCACACGTAATCGATCCATTAATTGGCTGATTAATTACGGAATTATAGCTTGGTGCTTACATATATATATATATATATATATATATATATATATATATATATATATATACATATATATATATATATATATATATATATATATATATACGAGGGCTATTCGACAAGTACTTAGCCTCACCGGCCAATGGCGCCACTGTCGCAAGAGACATAACCTATTGTGTAGTAAATTATCTTAGACGGCTACTGTTATAAATTTCAGCCGAATCGGACTCGTAGTTTTGTTTTGACCGCGTGTGAAAGCGGGAGTATCCGCAGATTTTAGAAAAATGGAAAAAGAGCAATATCGGTCGGTGATTCGATTCTTGTTTTTGGAAGGGAAATCGCGCAGCATGCTTCTTAGAAAGAGTGCTCAAAACAGATGACAACAATACACAAGAACAGAACAGCATCATACAACGCACGCATGACTACTTAAACACAACAACAGCGACTAAACAACTAGCCAAACTTCTAACACAATAAAACTACACCACTTCCCCGCTGTCTGGAAAACTGCCACTATATTCCTATACCTAAACCCAACAATAACCTTAAATACCCTGTAAACTATCGACCTATAAGCCTCCTCAATACCTTAGCAAATCTTACCGAATAGGTTAATCTCGCCCCCATAAATGACATAGAAAAAAACAAAATTACCCCTGACTGCCAGGTTGGCTTCAGTCCGAAACGCAACACTGTGCAGCAGGTAAGTAGAATAGTAACAGACGTGACGTATTACTTCAACAAAAACAATGTCACTGCTATGACCCTACTAGACATCGAAAAATCCTTCGGCAAAGTATGGATAGTAATCTCATTAGCAAACTAATTGATTATAACTTTCCATCATTCTTAACCAAACTTATTTACTTCTACCTAACCCAACGACAATTTCAAGTTAAAAACAACAACACAAAATCATTGAAACCCATAGTGGCAAGGATTCCATTAGGTAGCGTCCTAGCTCCTAGGTTCCAAACTCTTTTACATATACCTAAGTCACTTTCCTACATTCCCAAAAACTAAAATCGTTTTGTACGCTGACGATATCTGCGTGAATGCGCACTCGTTCAGGGCGCAGGTGGCAAACAAACAGATACAAACACACATAATCATACTACAACAATACTGGGACAAATGGAAAATAAAAACAAATCTTTTCGCGAAAATTCACAAACATAAAAATCACAACTACATCTACACGATCAGTGTAATACTTGGGTTTCCACCTAAAGTATACCCTGAGATATTTTCAACTCATACGCAACACTATCACAAATACACGATATAAAGACCTTATATCCTCTCCTCATCCATAGTGGTCCTATTAGAAACTGCCAGTAGCATGGAATTTTAGTGCCATTAACAACTGGTTGATGAACGATATAGGATGATTCCGTTGGTTTAAACGTTCCATAATATGTTCTCCAATTATTCCTAATAAACCAGTAACACTTTGCTTTGACAATTCTATTTCATTAATAGCTGTAAATGGAATATTTCTAAGACGTATTTGGCGATATCTTCTTAATAGTATTTTATTTTCTTCTTCCGATGCTGACGATAATATCAGTCTTCGTAGTATGTTCATATTAATATTTGACAGTTCTATGTTATATATTACCTATCATGTATGTATAACGAATTAAAATAGATTTCAAAATAAATCGGTCGATTAACTCACTACTCGATACAGTTTGGTCGAATAGTTTATCAGGCTACTTATTTGGTCAATAACGCTAATGGGTAATGATGAAACGCATTTTTTTTTTTTGTATTCGACCAATAAGAGAATTTATTGGTCGAATAATAATATTTGACGTTGGTGAATCCGGTCATGAGGAGCGTAAACAAAATTATATATATCGAATGCTTTGATTTCTAGTATACTACTATTTCTCTAATTTAGAAATTCTGTATAATTCAATAAAATGTTGCACGAACATAGACTAGTGTTTTAATGAAAACAATTTTCAGTTTTATATATATTCCTTATGTGTCTCATGATTTACCTACACGATGAGAACAAGTCTGGCGTAAAAAATTTACAACTTATGTGTGGTTTACCTCGAGCTTTGTATTGGGGCGTCGCTTATATATTTCATTTCCTGTTATTTTTGGTTATATTCACAATAATGCTCATAATTTTATGTTGTTTTGATTATGGTGGCGTGTTTGGCAATGGTTCATCTATACGTAAGTTATGTGTTTCAGAATTTGGAATAAATTATATATATAAACTTTGATTTTTAGAGGCATTAAGTGTCATTACGCTGCTGTTCGTGTTAGCAATGTTACCAATGGTGTATATTGTAACACATGTAAAGCAATTGCCAAATGCAATAAATATAATATCTTATATTATATTGCTTGGTAAGTAAAATCAATATCATATATATATATATATTATATATATATATATATATATATATATATATATATATAATGCAATAAATATAATATCTTATTTTATATTATTTAGTAAGGCAAATCAATATCATATATATATATATATATATATATATATATATATATATATATATATATATATTTATATATATATATATATATATATATATATATATATATTTAAATATATATATATATATATATATATATATATATATATATATATATATATATATATATTAATATATATATATATATATATATATATATATATATATATATATATTAATATATATATATATATATAAATATATATATATATATATATATATATATATATAAATATATATATATATATATATATATATATATATATATATATATATACTTATATATATATATATATATATATATATATATATATATATATTTATATATATATATATATATATATATATATATATATATATATATATTATATATATATATATATATATATATATATATATATTAATATATATATATATATAAATATATATATATATATATATATATTAATATATATATATATATATATATATATATATATATATATATATATATATATATATATATATATATATATATTGTAACGATCTCTTGTTTTTTATTTATTTTATTAAATTGAATAATCGCGACAGTCAAAGACAAAAATGAGTATACATATATATATATATATATATATATATATATATATATATATATATATATATATCTTTATATTCATGGTGACGTTACTAGCACATTTTGATAAAGAAATTAGTTCATCCGAGAATGCTATTAACACACGACCGATTGCATTAGCTCTATTGCATTTTGTAAGGCGAGCTAATTACAATAACTGTCTTTAGTTCGCCTTTCAATTCAGTTGATAAATTAATTATCATATATATGTGGAAGATACTTTTGTAACCACTGATGTTAAAAGAAGAACACCTATTTATAACCACTAAATTTATAAAAGACATTTATTATGACATTTAGTGCAACAATAGCCTGACATTAATGCGATCGCTATATGTTATTTATTTAAAAATTACCACTATTTTTAAATATCTTGGTCTGGCATTTAAGCTTACAAATTGTGAATAGATTGAAAATTAAAATCTTGTAATTATGAAGAATACAATTAATAAATATATATTTATTATTATATATATATTATTTATATTTCTCAATAATAAGTATATATTTAAAAAAATCTTTATTATTGAATATGTGCTGCTAATACAAGTTCAATTCAAGACTAACTACGCTTATTCTAACTTGTTATTGCCTGCTACAGTTCCTGTGTTAACGAAGTGCTACATCAGGAAAATTAAACAAAGGCGTTCTATCAGGACGTATTATAACTCCTCCCTTTCTAAAATACAGCTCCTACTGGTAGCTGAATATCGTCTAGCTCTATATTATCTTTCCTTTGTTTATTATTATTTTTATATTGTTTCACATGGTTATTTATTATAAAACATAAGGCAATAATTATGATTATATATACTATAATATTCCAATAACTTTTATTTCGTTTATTTCTTCAATGGATGTAAAGTCAATTTTAACGTTTTATGATTTATGGTTATATTAGATATTTTTTCATTATTTATTTTAAACGTTTATTTGTGTAGTATTAATGGTTTTGCAAAAGTTTCTTTTAAATAATTTAATTTACGTTGTTAAAAAATTATTACACAGTTATCAGGTTTAATTAAGTATATTTCCATTAAAGATTAAAATTCAATTTATTTAGAACATTTTATTTCTAAGTTTTCCTTTTCGGGAAATACAGCTAGATATTGGTTTATATATGGGACGACTTCTATTTGATTCCCACTTATTTTTGCCTTGGTATAGTAACATTTATTTATATGATTATTTAACATTAACGTTTTTTCACAGTTTATTTCATTAGGGTTGTACAAGTTACTGGGGCATTGATGTATTTTGCCCAAAGTACACATACCGTTCGGAGGCAATATTTCTTTGTCTGATTTTAGAGTATAATTCACTTCCGGGATTATAGTAACAAATTCTGACTCTTGTCTTGTGGGTAAAGAATATAAATAATAAGGTTCATAATCCTTTGGATAATTTATAGGAACAGAAATAAAGTAGGTTATTTTTTCCTCTTCGATTTTACAAATTATTTTTAGCAATGCTTCAATATCTAACATGTTTTTGGTATTTGGTTCATAGGGTAGTTGATTTCCGTAATGACTAGAAATTTCAGCTAGTTGTATTAATAATTCGTTTAGTTTAATTATACTAGGGTGTAAGGTACCGATTTTACAAAATGTAATTGAATTTTCTATATTATGTAATATATTTAATATGATATTATAAAGAATAGTTATTTGATTATAAAGATCTTTTATAATTAGTACGTAATTCAGATTGATACCTTTGCTAATTATTGAATCTAATTGCATTATTTTTGATTTTAGTGTTACTTCATTATGTTGTATGTTCTGAATAGTTTGATTGAAATTTTTTATTATCTGTTAGTTAACAGAGTATGCTTCTTTTAATTGATTTTGCAAATTGTTTTCATTTTCCTGTAGGTGTATTAAAATTTTGTCATATCTTTCACCATCTTCGGCGTCTAAATTTTCAGTTATTTGTTTGATGATTGAACCTAGTCCATTTATTTATCCGCGTCTTTTCCTAATTGTTGAATGAGCTATAATAGTGTGTATTTGTTGATTTACATTTTTTTGGGCATATAAAAGTATTATGTTATGATTTTCGAGTTCTACACTCTATATAACGCATCGCTTTTTACTTTCAATTTTAGGTTTTCGCTTTGTGAATTTAGATTATTTACCTCAGTGATTATCTTACTTAAATCATAGTAATGTACGAAGGTGTGGATAGTTTTTTCGCAGGTCCTAGATGGATGGGTAGTATTCCTTGGTTTTCGGTAAAGTTTATAATTTCTACGCCTGGTTTCATGCGGAACAACCTGAAAGATTTCGGAATTTATAAGGTTGTTGTTTAGGTCTTCTAATATTTGATAAGTGAATTTTTGTTTGTGTATTACCATGTCTAGTTTGAATTTGGCCCGTTTCACGGATTTTATTAATTCCTGTTAATATTTCAGGGGAGTATTTGTTTTTAGTTTTTCGTTGCTTTTGCTTATTCTTCACGAAAATTTGAGTGGGAATCGCAGGGAGTTCTTCGCGACCATCATTCTGGTTTTCTATTAATTGTTCATTATGATTTAATAATTTATTATTTATGTCTTGCTGTAGTGTTTTTAATTTGTTTTTATGATTGATTATATAATTATTTAATAACTGAGTTTCTATGTTTATACTAATAAGGGAATCCATTTCTAAGTTTTGATTTTATGTAATTCCAGTAGTTTTCGAACAAGTGAATTCTTAAATTCTACACCATTGTCAGAAACTATTTGTTTTGGGATGCCATGATGAGTGAAATATTTTATTAAATTGTTTACTATATCAATTGCTTGACCAGAATTTAGTATATATGCTTGGGCATATTTTGAGAAGGAATCTACGATTGTGAGAAACTTGTGTTTTTCTAGACTAATACTATCAATATGTATTATTTCAAGGGGTTTTACGGCTGTAGGGGTAATATTTAATATCATGTTTAATGGTTTCCTATCGTATTTCATCATTTGACAAATTCGGCAGTTATTGATAAAGGTTTGTATAGATTTATTTTGTTTTGGCCAACAGTATTTTTGTTTAATTTTTTGTTCTGTTTCGTCAATCCCCCTATGGTTGGTTTTACCCTCGTGGTAGTTACTAATTATTTGAATAATTACTTCGTCGTTTGTTACGTCTAATAATTTTAAAGTGTATTTAAACATTTTAATGTTGGCATTTTTTAAATTTTTCTGAAGGATCCTACTAAACTTTTCGTAATAATTATTTTCAAAATATATACAATATCGTACATTTGGAACAATGTATTCCTTAATAATATTAACGATCTCGTTTTCATAATTTTGTTTAGAAATTTGTATCGTCATTCTCTGCTTATTCTCTCATAATTTTAGAATATTTGTTTCAGCTGGGCTATGTTCGACATTTTGAATTATTATTTGATTCTTTGCATAGTTTACATGGTATTCAATTATTGGAATTCCTACTATTGGAGTGACCGGTGTGATCACTCTCAGGTTACTGGTCACTAAAATCTCTTTCTGTCTCCCCGGTTTCCACTATTAAACTTTTATTATCGTTTTCTCTCGTGAAGTAGTCATTGAAATTTTTTATCATTTCAATAAAATTGTTAGAATTTTTAGTTTCGTTTATATGTATTTCAATAGTAACTGGTGGTTTATAGATTGTAATTAATATTTGAGTATTTTGGAATATATGTATATTCTGACATGTATTTTATTTCTTCCCAATTTAACTTATCACTTCCACATCCGATTTTTGGCATACTTAAATTAGTGATATTATTTTTTAAGCAAAATTCTCTTCATTCTATTAAAGTGTAGAACATATCTTGGTTCGTTGTTTTATTATAATAATATTCCTTTGTTATTAAATATATTGTGAATTTATTTTTATCTCACTAGTAAACTAAATTTTTAACTTGTGGATTCTGTTTCTTTAATTTATCTTTGTTTCCAAATTTCTTATTAAACTGTTTCGCGATTCTGGCGTCCATCTTTAAGTCTTTACTAATGCAGTGGCCTAACGTATCATTCGCTGGTGCGTCAAATAAATTTCCTTCTACTTCTGTTATTTTATAATTCTCATTTTTTTATTAATTTAATTTTTCAAATAATCTTGGTATGACCTAACTATTGTATCTGATTTATTTTCGTTTGACGTTGCAATCTTTGAGTCTATAGGGATTCTACTTAAAGCGTCGGCGTTAGATTTTAATGTGCCTTTTTTATAGAAGATTTCGTAATCATATTCTTCTAAACGTAATCTCCATCGTTTTCATATCTGAAAGCAATCCTTCAATTAAAATAACCATTGTAGGGGTTTGTGATCAGTAACGATTTTAAACGAAAATATTGTGTTGCCCACACAATCGCTAATAATTCTTTCTCAATTACCGAATAATTAAATTCTGTATCGACTCGCATACGCGATGGGTAAATCCTTTCCTTCAGTTACTTGCGAAAGTACCGCTCCTAATGCTACGTTACTAGCATCGGTAGTAAAAATGAAAGGTTTATCCATATCGGGGTATTGTAATAATGGCTGGTTGATTAAAATATGTTTACAAGTTTCGTAATAAGTTTAATATTCTAAATCATTTACATCTAGAATGGTTAATGGTTATGTCAATTCCATATTTGTGTATTATTTAAATTGGGTTTCAAATAGGTTTAAAATTTATTCAGTAATTCTACATTAATAATTGAAGGAAGTTTCATTTCAATTATTTGTTCACTTGGGTTTAAGATGTTGCCTAATGCATAGGTATTTTTTACCTTGTGACACATTCAGGGATGATTGTACCATTTTTGAATGTAATTTTTGGAATTAATACATTAATGTTTCGTACGTTTGTTCTAATTTTTATTGTTGTTTCAGTATTAGGTTCTAGGGTTATTACTTCAGTTTGTGGTTTTAACGAGAGGTTGAGGGAGTAACAATTTTATTTTTAGTTAAACCGATAGTAAGTCTCAGTTTTGTCATGTTGTCCATTCCTAATAATAGATCAAACCAATTATCAAAATCAAACAAGTGATATTTTAATTTAGTATTTGAATTTAATTTGAATAATCTTGAAACTGGTACA
Organism: Leistus spinibarbis; assembly: GCA_933228885.1. Classification (NCBI taxonomy): domain Eukaryota; kingdom Metazoa; phylum Arthropoda; class Insecta; order Coleoptera; family Carabidae; genus Leistus; species Leistus spinibarbis. The sequence goes on along the minus strand of OW121809.1, from coordinate 3,981,223 downwards.
TATGTAATATATTTTTCTATTGTAGTTCCATGATCCGTGGAAATTTGATATGGATCATTTGTTATTGCTTCCTTATAAAATTTATGTGCAATTTGAGGTTATATGAATGATTTTGTACTTCTCGTGTCAATTAAAACTTTTAGTTGATTTTCCGGTAAAACTATGTAAGGTAGTTTTGTTTGATTATTCGTTAAATTCATTAGTTCGTGTCTTGGTAGATATAGGGGTCCAAGGCTTGTTCGTCTAAAAAATTATCATGTTCGTATGTGTTTTCCGAGCTTATATAAATATGTTCGTGGTTTTCATAATTAGTATTATCGTTAGAAATTTCATCCACTATTTTTATTTCGTCATTGTCATTATTATTATTAAATAATTCATCCGCGATATAATTTTGTCTCGTTCTGTATTGTTGTTGGTTTGGATTTTGGTAAGATGGACCAGGTCGTGGTTGGATCGTATATCTTGTTGAAATACTCATTGGAGTTTGTCTCGGGTTTTGATTGTTGTATTAGGGTTTAGTATGGGGTCTATTCCACTGTTGGTTTTGTGGTGGTGTATTTCTATTGCTATTAAAAGGATACTGAGTATTTTGAACGAATTTAAATTGTTGATTGGGTCTTTGTTCGAAAACTTTTACAGCTGTTACTGATTTATAATTGGGTTTATTTAATGTAATTCTTTGTTTTGAATTTGGTTCAAATTGGAAATCGTTTGTGAGCATACCTAATGCAGTAGGTAAATCTGTAGGATTTTTGGTGCGCATTAACTGGGCTATGGGTTCTTTTAGTCCCTTTAATAATATGCATAATGCATAATTCCTAACAAATTTTCCATCTCGTTTGAGTGGGTAGCAATGTAAGCTATTTGCAAATTCAACAATTTCAATACTCTGTTATAAACATCAAAAAATGATTCATTAAAATTTTGATTTATGTCGGATATTTCTACAACAAGCGTATAATTATCGCGTTTATCTGAATAGGTATTAATCAAAGCGTTTTTTATATCTAACCAATTCATCATTACACAACTTGAAATGATTATGGCTGCTTCGCCCTTTATTTTTGCTAAAATACTAGCCACTCTATACTATGAAGTATTATATATATTATTATATACATCTATCTAAATAAGTCGGGAGACTGAAAATACCATTAGGATTTGTTTCTATAACATACTACATCTCGCTTGTTATTACACAACGTGTTAGTCTATAAGCAAAAATTAAAACGGGATTTTCTAGAAACCATGTTTTTTAGGGTTGCGGGCACAATTTAAGAAATACTGCTTGACCAATTGCTTTGATTTTTGAATATGTTATTGTACACATTTATGGCTATCGCATGAACTAGAATCGTTTTGATTGGTACAAAATTTTTTGATTTTCACCCGATGTTCCACCCTCAATTTTTTTTTTTTTTTTTTCGAAAAATGGCCACCATTTTATTATATTTTGATAAAAAAAATATTCTAGTTCATGCTTTAGCTACTTCAACAAGGAATAATTTACTTTTTTTTTTTTAGATCATCCAGTCGCCCAAAATTATGCCCGCAGTCATTTTTGAACGTTACTTTAAAAAAATCTCTATGTCAAAAACATTTTTTTTTATCTAAAAAAAATAATTTTTTATAAAATTTAAAAGTCAATAAACATACCTACAATTTTTTAAAACGATGTCTCTATCCCTTCTATGAAAAAAGAATGTTTAATTTTTTTTTTATCGTAACTAGAAAGATTCCTTAACTCTATAAATCTAGGTAGTAGTTCCTTTTCTCCATTTAATTCGGGAATCATGTCTAGATATTATTTCTTAAGAACTGGTGGTTTAGTAATTTTAACTTATTTTAATTTATTTATAATAATTCTATAATATTTCGTTCGTGGATTTTACAATCTTATAGATTGGGGTCAAGAAATTTTACTTGTTATTGGAATTCTTACTTTAATTTCTATTCCACTGAATTATATGAAATTTGAAATTACATGTACACATACACTTGGTATATTTTCTTAATTTAAAGAAAAAACAAAAAAGAAATGGTGCACTTTTGAATATATTAATCGATTTTTGGCAAAAAATAAGCAGTAAATTGATTGTAAAAAAGAGAACAATTACCACCTGAAATAAAAAAGCGTACTTTCAAAGAGAATGTAATTGTGAAGCTACTGTCAATATTTTAAATCTATCCATGCATCGGTGTTCAAGTTATCTGTTCTTCCAGTTTTATAAATTTGGTTTCGAGAAAAACGCTAGAATACACATCTACAGTTATTTCAACGCATACACGTCATCTACTGGCAGGTTAAAAGTGAAATTAGGCAGTTAATAGGCCAGAAACTCCGTTTTTGTTAAAATCGCCGTGCAAGAACGTATTAGCGCTTCAATGTGCGCTCTACTTCTATAGCTCTAAAATTGTCCTTTCACTTTCGATATCGTTTTGATACCAATGGAATATAATTTTCATAAATATAAAGAGTACTTTGAGATAGAAAAAGAATCGAATTTTTTAGGAGGCTAAAGTGGTGTTACCTCTGTGAACCGAAATAAATTTTGTAACAATTTTTGAAGTAAAAATACAATCCTAATTTCATTTGCCTATTAAATCTAAAACAAAATATATATTTTGTTCATCAAAATGTTATGATTCTTTAATGGATGAGCCGTTCGATATTCCATTAGAAAGGTGGTATAAAACTAGTTATACCATTTTTCTAATGGTTTCAATTTTTGTATACAGGATTAGCGATACCTTTACTTATTTACATGTTGAGGATTACTGCGAAGACTGATAGTTACAAAAATTTGGGAAATGGATTGTATTACCTATTTAATATCCTGACGCCTTTCACTTTTTCATTTGGAGTCATCAATTTTCTAACTCAAGCTTTTACGTTAAACATGTGGGAATCAATGTCTGCTGAAGAGCAGAAAATGGTGTGCACAGTTCCTCCTCCTCTTCCATGCTGTGGTAAGAAATAATGTTACTTAAGCAAATCCAAATAATATCACAATATATTCTACAGTATGTTCATTATGAATGGGTACAACCTGTCCCCGTTCATAATAAGGAAAGTCGAACGCATAGGTGGCTGTACCGTACAGTCACCAATGCGTTCGACTCACCTTATTAGAATTGAAAATACGAACAGCGCATTACTTTACCCGTTAGTAAATAATGAATCCCCTCTCCATCCAGCGCACTGGCAGCGTACACATATATAATATTTTAGATTTTAAAATAATTATATTTAATTATTCTGAACCTCAATCTGAAAATAATATTATTTATATTCAAAGTCTAAATAAAATATGTTTCTATGGTCATCGGGTTTACAATATAATAATATTTTGTAGACAAAATATTTTGAAACTGTCAAATGTAACATTGTAAGACTTCATACGTAAGATCTGTATATGGTCCAGATGTGCAACTCCTATAATTTAAGAGAATATTAGAACCGGAAATACATGTTTTCTCTAAGCAATATTAATCCCAATGTCAATAGAACAGCGGATGTTATGGCGAAAATTGTTCTGTTCATAATGACAGTTATTAATATATTGCAAAGGAGTTTCTAAATTATTTCCTTATATTTAAATCAAAACCATTTATTACGTAGCAGTTATTTCTATACATTAATATATACTTGTAGGAATATATATCAAAGAAATCTCCATTATTCCTTTTGATATTAACCCCTAAGCGCGTGCTCAAAAATGATCAAAGAAAAAAGCGTTTTGCGGTGCCCTCGATTGCTCCTTGTATCACCTAAAACAAAATCACAAAACGGCATTTGAAAATATATACTTATATCTTGTTCGCGAAATCAAAGAACGCCTGGATGCTCTTCTCCTTCGATGGCGACCGTCAAATTTGGTTCAACGAGTTTCAACGTGGTCGCATGACGGTTTTTGATGAGCCTCGCCCAGGTGCCCCGAAAACGGCTATCACGGAGGATAACGTGACAAAAATCCCCCATCTCGTATTGGAAGACCGCCGATTGAAGGTGCGCGAGATAGCTGAGATAATAGGCATCTCAAAAGACCCCGTAGGTCATATCCTACATGAAATTTTGGGCATGAGAAAGCTGTCGGCGCGATGGGTGCCGCGTTTGCACACTTCAGAGCAGTGTTTGACGCTGTTTAAGCGTAATCCGAAATAGTTTCTGCGTCGTTTCGTGACTGTTGACGAAACATGGATGCACTGCGCGATTTCTCTTCCTAAAACAAGAATCGATTCACCGACCGATATTGCTCTTTTTCCATTTTCCTAAAATCTGCGGATACTCCCGCTTTCACACGCGGTCAAAACAAAAGTACGAGTCTGATTCGGCTGAAATTTTAACAGTAGCCGTTTATAATAATGTACTACACAATAGGTTATGTCTCTTATGACAGTGGCACCTTAGGCGGTGAGGCTAAGTACTTGTCGGACAGCCCTATGTTGCCTATTTTTCGGATATTCTTTTCATAAAATGAATAAATATGGTTTATTCTAAGTTATGGCATATAAAAAAAAAAATATAAAAAAAAATTATTCATATAAAAAAAAACGATGTTTTTTTACCGTAGGCAGAATAACTCGTGATATACTTATCCGAAATCAAAAATATTTTTTTTCTGTTAGTAGATGATATGGCTTGTACTTGAACGAGGGGTTTGAAAAGAAAATGATATTTCAATTTTTGACATTGTTTTTAACAAAAAAAAAATTCGGTGACAATATTTTATATTGGTTTTAACAAAAAAGAATTTTCGGTGACATTTTTTTATATTTTGGTAATTTTCAAGTACAAGCCATATACATCTACTAACAGAAAAAATGTTGTTTTTTGATTTCAGATAAGCATATCACGAGTTATTCTGCCTACGGTAAAAAAACATCGATTTCCGTAAACCAGTTGAAAATGGCTTAATTTTCTTTTTTTTTTTTTCATATGATTTATTTTTTTTAATAAATTGTTTAAGTGATTTAATTTTATATGCCATAACTTAGAATAAACCATATTTATTCATTTCGTGAAAATTAATTTTGAAAAATTGTGTTTTATTTTTAATACCCATGTAACCCCTTAATAAATCTCCAAAATCACTAGAACGGCTGCACTTATGGTAAAAATAGTGTTTTTTATAATGAAAGATATTATTATTTCGCACAACTTTTGTTTGAAAAGTTTCTTTGAAAAATGTACCAGTTACGAGAAAACCGCTATGGATTATCTTAAAATTCTTATTTATATTGTCATGGAAATGCATTTGCGATATATTTATAAAAATATCTATAGCTGAAAATAATGTTGACCGGTAAACAAAGTATATATTATGTATGTCATTTTGCACTGTTTAACACAAATAGATCGACGGAGAAGGTGAATTTTAAAGAACCAACATTTATGTTTCATATTGAAGAAACAATATTTGATAACATAATAAAATAATTAGCTAATTGGTACAATATCAGGGTATTACTGTGGAGTATTGGAATTTTTTGACAGTTTATTTGGAATATATATTTTTAGTGAAAACTTTCTAAAACAAAGTTCTGTGTTGGCCACAACTAATTTTTTAACTCTTTGGAGTATTTAAATCTATGTAGTGTTGGAACCAAGCAGATTGTTTAAAACATAGGGCTCCATGAATTTAGATTAGTTCTAATCCATTTTTCAAAGCTTGTTGTAAATGTCTATAATGAATTACATTGCGGGATTTATTGTTTAAATTTGTGTTCAATTTAGAAATCGCAAAATTTGAATTCGGAGGAATTTTATTTTTACAACAAAATGGTAGATCAATATGTTTATCATGCAATTCAATGGCGTATTCTAAATCAACTTTTCTTTTTTTAATACATTTAAAGAGGGTAACAGGATAAGACCCAAGCAATTTCGTGATGCGAGTGTAAAAACCTTGTTAGAAATGTTAATGAAATGAGGTTTGAATGCAAATTAACTCTGCTTCCCAGCTTGTAACAAAACTGCACTAAAATATGAGTATTTCAGAGATCATTTCAACAAATTATTTTAGTTTTTTTCGTTAATTTCCGGTCGGTATTATGATCTGAAACAAGTCATTCGATATTATTAGACTCAAAAGTAGTCCGTTGTATATTTTTCAGATTTCTTACCGGCCCTAGGATCCCAAAAACTCGGTGCAAATAGCAAAAAACTATAATTATACGGGTGATTGATGAGGTATAACACGTAAAAATCATTTTTAGATGGAAAATATATTATAGAATATACGTCTAATGTACAAATGTAGGAACATATATTCTATATTTCAATTATTGTATTTAAATACTTTTCGAAAAGTAATATGTGTTTAGTATTTCAAATACAAGTTAAAAGTATTTTGTAATTAAAATACATTTAAAAATTAAAATACTTTTTAAATTGCCGTTATTAATAACGGTCGGTGTGGCGACACTGTCGACTTTAGTGGCACAACATTTGCGTGGTTGGCAATATTGTTTTTGTTAACAAACCGCGTACTTTACCAGCTATATAATTATAAATATTTAATTGTTCTAATTTACAAGCATATACATGCAAAGTGATGAAATTGAAATTGTGGTGGACATCCATGATGACTTAGAAGACAGTATAAATACAGTGAATCCATTTATACTTGATGAGATATTCTTCAAAATAATTAACAAAAATAACCAAACTATAGAAAATTGCTTGCAGATTGTTGTTTTTGTAACATAACAGTATAAATACAGTATACAGTATAAAGAAAGCATTCATGCAACTTCAAATTATTTAGACCATTTGAATGTTTTATTCAATTTAACTAGATCCATGATCAATATAGTGTAAAATTTAAACTGAATAACACACTTACCTTTTTTTTAATATTAACGCTTTTATTATACCACACCTCCTGTTGCCATTAACCATTATCGAAAAAAAAAAAACTTCCGTTGAGAACGATAACGGATGCTGATCTAGAGAAACATGCTGAACACTACCTAGAACAGGACCACTTATTAATTGAAGTGCTATAGTAAATTTAGATAACAAGGATGTGTGTTACAAGAAACTCGGTAAACACATTCAACATTTTTATAGTTTTGGCGATCTAAAATATTTTGGTGTTAGTGCAAAGATAAAATTTAATTACCTTATATATCAGAAATTCAATTCATTTAACTGTGGATAATTGTGTCTTCAGTTTCCCTTAAAGAGAGATACATGACATATTCAATTGTCATAATGTCACTAACGTTCACGTTGACAGGTAGTGAGCTTCTCTTCAGTGCTGATTTTTCTTCTCACTAGATTTAACAAACGGAGAGTGGGTAACAAGTCATTGAATTTTCAGTGTTTAGATTCTATTCCAAATATAGTTGAAAGTAAAACTAAATTCTTTTTTTTTTTTCGAAGGAGGTATTCTTGAAAATATTTCTATTCCGGTTGGTTCATATGAAATTGAGGATTTATGTGATTATATACGTTCCTTCGTGAGAGATCCAGATTTTCACAGACAACAAAATCACAAATTTCAGATTTTTACAACGGCCAAACGTAAATACGCCTAAAACTGAAATTATCTCTTCTAAAAATATCGGCTTTACCTATGACGATTCTATTGGTTCTTTATTAGTATACAAATAGAACGTAATATTTCGAGATATCAAGACATTTACACCCTGCCTAGCTAAATCTACATATTCATTGAAGGTGTACTATTGAAGCAAGATGGAACAAAGCCACCACCGGCATCAAAATTCGCAAGCAATGGCATAACACATTTATTTGATAAAATTCGTTATGAATTAAATGGATTTGAAATTAATAGATGTAATTATGTTGGTTTAACATCAACAATGAAGGAATATGCTTCCTTCAACGATGGACCGAGTAAGTGGCTCGAAATTACTGGCTGGGGAACGTCAACTGTAACTGACGCTGACGGTAGATTTAGTGTGTCAATTCAGTTTAATATGATTCTTGGTTTTACTGAAGATTATAATTTTTTTTTATGAATGTTAAGCAGGATTTTGTACTAATAAGATGAAAAGTTGATTCGTATGTTAGTGTTGAAAGTGATAAAGTAGAAATTTGAAAAATATATTGGCGAGTGCCATATGTTAATATTAATGATAAAACGAAACTTCGTTTTCTCAAGAAAATAGAAAAAAATAAACCTATCATAATGGAATTCCGCTAGTGGGAAATGCGTGAATATCCTATTTTATCTATAGCACAAAAGTAAGATTGGAGCATTAAAAATCACCACAACTTGAAAACCCACAATATATAAATTTAGATTTTCAAAGCCAAAGTAAAACCAACAAGCAAAAGATGCAAATGACTTTGATCATTGCAATATCTCAAACGCTAAACTTTATTTAAAGTCAGAAAATTATCCTTATGATAGTCTCAATTTGAATATTAAGAATAGTCAATATACTCTGTTGTATGAAATTTATACACAGTTTCAACACGTTTCTTATGGATATGAAATAATTAAACCACTTTCAAGCAAACATGAATTTAAAAAAATGCACCACTTGTCTTGTTGGATTGCTCAAAACAAAATGAATCATTAACAACTGCTCCAGTAGATGTACGTCTTGAATTTGAAGAAAATAAAAATATTCCACGGATTTTTGGCTTCTTACTCATGATCGACTTATAGAGAATAACCCTATTACAAATTCTGTTAAAGAGTGGTTTAGTTAAATTGTGAATTCAGCTTGAGTATTGAGCTCAACGTGGATATACAAGGTTCTGCGAACAATAGTGAATTTTTAATTGAACCATCTTGTCTGTGGAACAATTTAAATAAATTCGATAAGACGCATATGCTTCGTTTACGCATGGCTGTTCCATTACATGCCACAAAAATCGCCATAACAAGGCAAAACTTGGTCGGTTTCATAAACGGTTACTTGGTCGTCGACGGACCGCATATGCGTAACTTGGCATAGAACAGCCTTGCGCAAACGAAGCATTACTTCTGTGAAGTAAATATTATCGTCAGTTTCTCGAATTTATGTAAAGTTGAAAAATAGAAATATTTGAAAAATCAGTAGATGCTAAGTTGATTTAGTGCATAGTTGATTTAGTGCAATACTCATTATTAAAGAACGACCACTTTACACAGTTTTCGTGTTTTGCGCATTCGCCATCATTTTTGTGTGCGTTGAAAAACGTGTTTTAGTTGGATATTGTCTCGTAAAAATTAGTGTTACAATCAAAGCAAGAAGAGAAAGGCAATTTACGACTAGAATTTCTAGAAACGTTTATTAATAATTAATCATAATTATTTTAAAATATAAAATATTTTAGCCCGCCAATAAAATGTATACAAATGTCTCAAGGTTAATCAATTATAAGGCCGTGGCACCCTGGGGGTCGTGAGTTCGATTCCCGTCTAAGCCAATTTACTTTTTTCCAAAAAAGAAAAATATATATCTACAAATACTTCTGGGTAATTATATTTATAATTTTTGAAAATACCAGCAAATTTTACAGTTTATTCTTAAATAATTTCTATTTATAACAAACAAACAAACAAACAAACAAACTTTCAAACCAAATTTACCATTTAGCTTTTAATTTTATTATGTTATAAAATACTGTTTCTACAATATGAAATAAAGATTGTTTTTTTAATATTCACATTCTGTGTAAATCTTATTTTTGTTTTCGCTAATAGCATACTGGATGTGTAGTTTGCACGCCAAAATTGGCTCTTATTAACTACCATAGTCGTAAATACTATTGATTATATTAATAAGGCACTAAAAAGCACTAACAAAGACTTAAACTTTAGTGTCATTTTTATTTATGGTTATCGTCAATGGTGTGCTAGGTGTGAAGTTGGCACGCCATTACAGACTCTCATTTATCATCCTAATCGTGATTAATACCGGATTGAATATTGAGGCACTAAGAAGCACTAACATTAAGTGTAATGATTACAATTACATCAATGCAATATTTCATTAGCTAATGTTGAAGCACTAATTAGTACTAATATATTACTATATATATATATATATATATATATATATATATATATATATATATATATATATATATATATATATATATATATATATATATATATATATATATATATATATATATATATATATATAATATATATATATATATATATATATATATATATATAAATATATATATATATATATATATATATATATATATATATATATATATATATATATATATATATTTATATATATATATATATATATATATATATTTATATATATATATATATATATATATATATATATATATATATATATATATGTATATATATGTATATATATATATATATATATATATATATATATATATATATATATATATATATGTATATATATAAATTTGTTTTATATTTAATTTAATATGATTAATAAAATTGTCATATTTAATAAATATTTATACCGTATTACAAGTTTCACACAACCCTGAATTTAGAATAATATTACTCGTGTCATATACACTTAAAAGTTTCAAGAGTATAGTAAATACGAACACAACAGCAGGGTTTACTAAACAAACGCAATTCTTGAACTTAACTCATCATCTACCTAAACGTGGCTCTAGGGTCTGTTTATGTATGGCAGTTCCATGCTAAGGTACGCATAACCCAACTCTTAACCTAACTGCTATTTTTAATGTAAGTGCTATTTTTGGCATGTACATGCTATATTATACTATAAAATAGAATGTACATGCCATAAAGTAGCATTACATGCCAAAAATAGCTAGTAAAAGCCAAATAGAAGTTGAGTTATGCGTAACTTGGCATGGAACAGCCATGCGTAAACGAAGCTAAAAATTTAATTTCTCAACTACCCAAACGTACCAGATTTAAGTTATCTAATGTTTGCCAGTTACTTATCTTAAAAGATTTACCGGTTAACCTTTATGTAACCGGCCAACCGGTTTTTCAGCTAACCAATATTTTAATATTCGGTTGAGCGTGTTTTATTTAAGTTTCTTGTTCCAGGAAAATCTGTCAGCATTATGTTTTAAGTAATGTTTTCTTATTTTAGATATAGAAAGTGAAGTATGCAAAGAATTCAAATCTTATTACGCTGGAGACAATTCATTAACAATAATTGTTATTTTTTTGATTTTACAAATATTTTTAAATTGGTTTATACACCTGTTTTCTGATTCTGGTTTATGGATAAGGTATTTTAAAAAAAATCGATATTCAAAGAATGAAACCGAAGATTCTGATCTTGCCGAAGAAGTATCTGACGAAAAACTTAGAATTATTACACAAATAAATGGTAAGTCTTTCAGCAGGTTGCTTCCCAAATACTATATATTGTGCGTATTTAGCTCGCCGTACGAAGTACCGAAGAAGCTAAAGCATTCGGTCGTGTGTCTGTAGCATTCTCGGATCAAAAAATTTCATTAAGGGGGGGTCCTATTATTTATTTTTTTATTACATAAATCGAATGCTACAAGTGTGTAGAATATTTGGTTAACATTATTTGGCGGTCCGTGAATTAGTTCCGTCGCTACACGGCTTTCAATGGACCATTGTCCTGAGCGCTGACGGGCGTTCAGATAGCAAGTTCGCCGCGTTGTCCAAACTTCAAATGCGTTTTTCTCGAAACAAGATTTTTCGAATCTGCGGGAATTGTAACTTTTGAACCGTTCAACCAATCGACTTCGCGTTTTGTCTGCCTGAAAGGAAATTGAATTCTCGGGCATCTATACCTATCAAATTGCAACATTTGGAAGATTAACGATTTTTCACAGCAGGCCAAAGTGGAAAAATCATGCGACAAAACTGTATCTTATTTTCAAGTGGCCGCCATTTTGTTTCTATAAGGTATTTTTTCATGTTTGTTAGGTATAGATGCTTCCTCGAAATGTAAACTTCAAGTTTTTTTTAGTTTCATGCGTTTACGTGACGAATTGCAGCTTCTATACTTCTCGCAGATAACATTCATTTTAAAAACATGACTTCCTGTTGAAAAAATCACGGTTTGTAGACAAAAGATAAATAAACATTTTGTCAAAAACCGCAAATGTCTAAGTCATTTCAGTCCCTCAAAAATAATTGCCAAACATCAGGTAGTTTTGGCACAATTATAAAAGGAACCCCCCCTTAAGAAAAAGAGTTAGTCGTCGCTCGTAAGACCAAATTTGTGCCCTCTACTCATCTGAAAGTACCAGAGCGATTCACTCCAAATTTGGTACACATATTATTTGACATCCCATTTGAATCCACTCGCAGTTTAAATCCGCTCGCAGTTTAAATCCAATCGCCCGTATACTTCCCGAGTTATAGGGCCCCAGAAATTTGGAGCCCCCCTTAATACTGCCCTTATAAAAATAATTGAAACGCTAAAAGTTTTAATTTAATCTAAGTCGATTTTGATCATTTTTTTTAAGTTATTAGAAAAAGTTTCTAGAAAAGTTCGCCATATATGATTTTATTTTTTCAATTGTTATTAACAAATAAGTGTTTCTATAACACACTCTAATTAAGAAAATGTATAATTCCTTTATTTATACTTATTGCCTGCAATTTGGTAACAAGGTTTTTGTGGTTGCAGATTATGAAATTGGCTTTAAAATAGATCTAAAAACAAAATGGCGTCGAAAATATTTAAATCGTCAAAGTTAAAACATACAAAAGTTATTATATTAATAGAATTAAATAATTAATTTTATTATTATAGTTACTGTATTATTTTTAACAAATTATTATTTTAATTATAAATTCTTAATTAGCGATCTAAAAAATTGTATATGCTAAATTATATATACTACGCTGCGTATAGGCTACAACTGTGTTTACGCAGTGATGGCTTACCATTAGTAATTTAATGAACATAGGTATCTTTATCTATATCTCTTTTAATATTGTACCGAATTTCAAAATTCATGAAGTTTTAGAATGTTATTATATTTATTTTGAAATTAATTTGCTTAAATCTTAAAAGTATGAAGCAAATTTTAATTATCCAATATGGTGGCATTATTTTTACTTTATAATTTTCATTGGAGTAGAAGTAAGTTGCCGCCGTTTGCCGCCGCTCCAAATTTTATTAAATTATATACCTTATACATTTGAGAATCAGGATCTATAATAAAATGTTTCCCATTTTTATCCGGATTTTCGTTATATCAATTTTAAGTGGCTGCTGCACTGCTAAATTATATATATTAATAAGTTATTAGCCGGCGCTCCAAATTTTATAGAATTATATACCTTATACATTTTAGAATCAAGATCTAAAATAAAATGTTTCCCGTTTTTATCCGGATTTTCATTATATCTATTTTAAGTGGCTGCTGAACTGCAAAATTATATATACTACGCTGCGTAGCATACTACTGTTTTTAAGCACTGACGCTGACGGCATACTATTAGTCATTTTACTTTTTTTTTTATCTAGGACTTACTAATGTTATCGATAACTTATTAATATTAACAATCTTAAGCATTGCACAAAATTTATTTTAATCTCTAAATAAATAGAATATGTAGTATTGATACTTTATACATTATATATACAAATAAATTATTATTAATAAATATTATCCTTTAATATTATAGCAAATTTTATGCCTAATAATTTCCAAAAAAAATAAAATTAATATCTTTATTAATAACGCTATGGCAGAATTTTGGCCACTTTTAGAGCGTTTCGTCCCACTGTGCGACGCACAGTGGGGCCAAATCGCAAAAAGCTGGTCAAAAGCCGAAAATTAAGTATCTATTTAGGGATTTTTAGCTCGCCGTACGTAGTACCGAAGAAGCTAAAGCATTCGGTCGTGTGTCTGTAGCATTTTCGGATCAAAAAATTTCATTAAGAAAAAGTGTTCGTCTCGTCGCCCTGATTCCGAAAATGTATATAACTTATATACTTGGATGTTAGTCGTCGCTCGCTCGCTCGCTCGTAAGATCAAATTTGTGCCCTCTACTCCTCTGAAGGTACCGGAGCGATTCACTCCAAATTTGGTACGCATATTATTTGGCATCCCATTTGAATCCGCTCGCAGTTTAAATCCAATCGCCCGTATACTTCCCGAGTTATAGGGCCCCAAAATTTAGAGCCTCCCTTAATACAGCCCTTATAAAAATAATTAATACACTTAAAAATTCTACTAGAAATTCTAAGATATTTTATGTTTACAAGATTTTTTCATATTGTTAACCAAAAGGCCATAATAATTAAAAACCACTGCTCGCATCGCATATATTACTTATAAGGCGAGCTGGACGCATAGGTGCGTTGTACCTAAGCTTGTTAATAATACAGTGGGGTAAACTGATATTCATTGCGCCTAATTCCATAATTGGATAACGTCATTTGCTTATACCTGTTCCTGTGCTTTGTGTTAAATGAGACGTCGCATGAGCAACAACTATTCCCCTAAGTTTGTGTGAAATTATAGTTTATTTAAAACGCGTGCCATATCGGTTATAAGCAATCGATTTTAAAATTAAAGAAGCCAAAGCATTCGGTCGTGTGTCTGTAACATTATCGGATCAAATTTTTTTATTAACAATATATATATATATATATATATATATATATATATATATATATATATATATATATATATATATTAATTTATATACTTGGGATGTTAGTCGCTCGCTCGCTCGCTAATTAAAACAAATTTGAGCCCTTTTCTCCTCTGAAGGTACAGAAGCGATTTGAAATTTTTAGCAAATGTCACCCCAGTTTACGGTATCGCAAAGTAGGACCACGTGTCCACTTTTGAGACTGATTCCATGAAAAAATATCTAATAATATAACATTTCAATTTCAGATCCCAATATACCCAGATGTGCAAGTCTTGAGAGTACAGGTATGTTAACAATTTAATTTAACTCTATGTATTTTCTTCGCTTTACTCTGTTTTTGAGTTTCCCATAAAGAATAATTCCTTTAGAAATAACAGAGATATAACTAATTGTTTATGTTTAATCTCTTTCATTTCATATTTATTTATTTGTCAAAAATATCTTTATGATAGGTCCGTGAAGTTGGCATTTTGTGCCCTTTTTGAGCATCGGAACCTTTTTTACGTCGGACGTTCTTATATGAACATGCAACTGATGGTTACTGATCACGAGTTCGCCTGTTTGGGTGTGATGTGGATTTAAGAAATAAAATACACAAATAAAATAAAATAAAATTTAATCAACAAAACTTTCATTAAATTCAGATAAAATATGAATTAATAATCACAGAATTATATTAATACAAGATAAACAAAACAAACACAAGGTTTAGATAAATTGAACAATTTATAAAAAATATTTTGAAGCTACAATGATGTAAAACAAACAGAATTATTCCAAGTACAAAACATTTATTTAAAAACGATTCTAAAATGTCTCGCCACGCTAAACGCAAAAATATTCAAAACCCAACAAAACTATTATTAACAAGATTATTGCCAACAATTTAAAGTTAAATCAATTTAAATCAAACAAAACTATTCTAAGGATCAAGAGTAAAATTCACAAAATAATAAAGTTCATAAAAATTAAATACCATAATAATTATAACTCCGCAAACATTTCAATCAAAACCATTTTAAATCCACAATTGTTTACTTAAAAATTATAGTCGGAACAACTAAAACATTACATTTTGCACTTGAGCGCGAAACTCCCTATATTTTTATGCTCGGTACTTGTTTTTTTTTATTATTACTACATCAAAATATCTATAACGTTTTTCAAATTGTTATATATATATAACATTTTTATAATATCATAAATTTCATAGAAAAGGCACTCACAATCATTTTATTAAAATTCTACATATGTTTCGACCTTTCGATCATCATCAGATGGTGATTGGTTTTATATACTAAATGGTTAAAGGCATAAGTTAATGAGGGGTGACGAGTTTACATCCAGTTGATCGTTTGTGATGTTCTTCTTTCCGTGAACTGCTTTTCTAAAAAGGTTTCTGAAAAAGGTTTAAAATACTCGCCTTATTCCAGTCCACGCTCAAAAGACTATGAAGAACTTGCGGTTAACTCTAAATTAGCCCAAAATTCTATAGGAAACAAAGAAGAACAGAACTTCCATAAATATAAAATAGCGACCGATTGAAAAAGAAATCAAGTGACCGATTAAAAAACAAGCAAATTAATAACACAAAAAGAAAATTGATCAAAAACTTGAAACTTAATTTTACGAATAACAATCTAATCCTCTGTAAAGCGGAGAAAGGAAACACCACCACTATCTTGGACAAAAATATTTACATTGAAAAAACGGAAAAACTTATTAAGGTGAATATGTTGAATTAAAAATAGACCCAACACTTAAATATCAAAATGAAGTAATTAACAGTTTAAAAAAATGTAATAAAATTATAAGCGACAAAGATAAATACTTCTTTAAAAACATAAATCCGAAAGCTCCAATATTATATACCGTACCCAAACTACATAAAAATGATAAATTCATGAGACCAGTCGTCTTATACATAAATGCTCCAGCTTATAAACTGTGCAATAAAATAAAATTCTGGATTAAAGAACATCAGAAGTCCATCACCAATCAGAATAATTGCACAGGCTTTTCTGACCACTGCTTAGATAAATCACACAGCTATGACGGTAACTTTAAAGTATTACACACGGCTAACAAAGGTTACAGACTAAACTTAATAGACAAATTAGAGATTAGAAAAGTTCACCGAAAAACAAAAGATCACAAACGATCAACTGTATGTCAACTCGTCACCGCTCATTAGTTATGCCTTTTACCATTTACTTTTTTTGTATCAGCTCCTGATGATGACCGAAAGGTCGAAACATATGTAGAATTTTAATAAAATTAGTGTGAAACTTACTAAGGGCCTATTCTATGAAATTTATAATATATATATATATATATATATATATATATATATATATATATATATATATATATATGTATATATATATATATATATATATATATATATATATATATATATATATATGTATATATATATATATATATATATATATATATATACTTACTGTCTATGTAGTAGAATAAAACACATTGCCAAAAACAATGCTGCAGGTTGGAAAAGTAACTCAAATCTCAAGGAACAAGCCGTAGCCAATCTTTCCGAGATTGACGTAGTTGGCCAATCCCAAGGATAATTGTTATATACGTTATAATCGTTCTAACATTATTGTTCTGAGCCATTATTCGTAGCTATCCTTAACATAGCTGAATTACAATATTTTTTTGAAATGTTTTTTTCTTTATATTATTGGATCATGATCCATCATATCGGTGTATTATATATGCCTAATACTATAGAACACGAGTTTTCTTTTTACTTTCTTTTACAGAGTAATAAGTAAGTATTGTAATCATGAAAAATTTCGAACTCGAGATTTCAACGGATATACATATGAGACTTCAAACTTAAGACTTGTATATACCCTAGATGTGCACCTCCTATTTTTGAAAAGAATATTCAAACCGGTAGTTCATGTTTACTCTATACATTTTTTGTTCTATCTCCAATATCACTAGAACGGCTACACTTACGGCAAAAATAGTAATATTCATAATGAAAGATAATAATATTTCGCACAACTTTTGTTTGAAAAGTTTCTTCATAATTTGTACCAGTTATGAGATAACTGCTGCGAAAAAACTCAAATATCTTATTTACGTTGCCATGGTGATACCTACAATTGTGACAAATTTTATTATTTTTAAAACGAATCAACCATGAGTTACATCATTTGTTTCAGACAAACAAGCATTACTTTGACAGTTATCTGTATGAATTAATATTTAAAATATTGATTTCTAATTAGAATAAATTGTATCAGGTAAATTATTATAGAATCAATTTGTATTATATATTTGCTGACATAATTAATTAACAATTTCAGAGTTTTACTGTGAAATTTGAATGTTTAAGAGTGAATACAATAAGTACTTCAAATTCAGATCCATTATAAATTGGTATAATTATCCAGTTATTTTCATTATATTATATATATATATATATATATATATATATATATATATATATTATCTATCTATTGAAAACTACGTAAAAGAAAGTTGAGTGTAGGCCACTCCAGATATTTTATTACATTCATGTTGCTTTGTAATGTAAATGTAATCTAACAAATAAAATAACGTATATGTAATAGGTAAATTTTAAAACTCATATACATAACTATTGAAAGCACCGTAATATAATATAGTGGTATCATAGTTATTTAACTCTGTGCTCTATATGTAACATCTATATTATGTAAAATATACAATTGTGTTTACTGGAAGCATGTTCCTTAGCTTGATTCGCCAATAGACCCTATACTTTTAGAGTTTAGGGCCATAAATACTGACTTCTCTCTTTATTTAAAATGACCCTTAGAAAACTATTAAACATATCAAATAAATTATTTTATTATTTAAAATATTCTATAAAATCATTGTCTATACAGTCCTTATTTGAATGCTTATTTAATAACGTTACACTAATCTACAAAAATGACTTTTTATATCTGTAACATTGTTTTCAAATTGTAAACCAGTAGGCCATAATTATTAAATACCACTACTAGAGCCCGTGCCAAATAGAAATGTGTATGCGCGAAAGATACATGAGTATTGTTCCTCCTTCTTTCCTAAAGGGCCAATAATATGCAATGCGCTCAGCCATAGTGACGTGCGATTGATTTTTCCCAAATAGTATTGAAAATTACTGTGTGTTATTAAGCTCGTTAGCAAACATGGTTTTAAACAGTAAAGGTAGGTGTTTGGTGTTTAGAGTAATAAAGTATATGGAAGCTAGTAATATTTAATGTAGGCATAAACAATTTTTTTTGTAAAATTCACGCCGCTGGTGCCACTGTAGGTGGGACCTCGTTCATAGTAGCTACGCAAGAAATGATTAACGTGCACAATTCTATTTGGCACGGGCTCTAGCATCGCATATTTTACCAACAAGCGAGCTCTACGCATTGGTGCGTTTTACGGGTACCAAATCTAGTTTTGCTATAACTTTAAAAAAATTTGCTCGGTGTTCAAAGTAATATTAGATTTTCAATTTATACGTCAACTTCACGTAGGGTATCCATTATTCCTAATATTATTGATTTTAATTTAGTGCATAATATATTACTGGTAATCCATATTTTTTTGCTCTACGGAATTCAGTGATAGCGAGAAGTTTAAATATATACGCCAGCTTCACGTGGCGAATCCATGATAATTAGATTAATCTTAATTTAGTGCATAATTGTTGGCTACTCTTTGCTAATTTTTGCCAATAATACATTTTTTTGCTAAACTAAATTTGGCGTAGAAAATATATGGTTGAATTTAACATTCTTATACGTAATGTATCAATGAAAGAATATCGTTCTCAAATATAATTGAACTTAAAATTTTAATTATACTAACAGCAAATAGCCAATACCGTTGATTAAAATTATGATTGAAAATATTGTCAATAAATCCGGGATTTGAAGGAGAGACCTTCTCATCGATAAACTGTGTTACTAACTCGTCCACGTAGCCGTTGTCCAGTAGCAGGTTTAAATTTGACATACAATACATCCTAATTTACATTCGTATAAGAATAAAAATTTAGGTAAAATCACTATAGCGCCCATAACTATGTGTGTAATACACTGTGTCGAAATAAAAAACAAAATTGCACTAGGCCAACCTTTTCAGATGATATATTACTAGTTGCAAATTTCCGGAAACAATACAAAAGCCATTACGCGGTACGCGGTTTAAATTTTGGTGTACAATCCGGGGAATGTTTTGGTTTAATAGGAGTGAATGGTGCTGGTAAAACAACCACGTTTAAGATGCTTACTGGTGAAACATATATGACATCTGGGTATGCAAAACTACTAAGTTATAAACTGATGGATAATAAAACAAACGTTAGTAAATTTGTTTAATCAATTTTAACGAAATTGTTAATAATATATTTTCTTTTGTTGGGTCAGTTTTTGAGAAAAGTTGGATATTGCCCACAAATTGATGCATTGAATTTAACATTAACTTGCCGAGAAATGTTAATGTTATTTGCATATTTGCGAGGTATACAATCTATAAACATTAATGAACAAGTTGAATACTGGATCAATATGTTTGGTAAGTTTTTGATTATTTAGATATTGATATTGTGCTTGTTATACGAAAACACATTGGCCCGAATGCAGCACTCTTCATTAAACTTTAAGCCTTCATTAGTTAAAGAAGGTATCATCTCTAATGATAGTCTTAGTGATAGTCCTGCTCGGCACTCGTCTTAAAGCATTCTTTAGCAAAATATATACATTTGTAAAAATGTGGTCTAGTACAGTTGTGTGTCAATTCGCAATTATGTGTCATATTATTAGCAGTTTCTTACAGAAATAATGAATATATCCGTAAGTACACAAGCAACAATTAGTGCGACTATTGACGGACTATTGTCGTCAATGACCTCCCTGTAGTTGACACTTTGTGATGACTATAGTTGTCGTGTGGACGACTATACGGCCATCTGTTTGAAGTCACACTATTGACGACATTTATAAATACTTTTTTCGTTATTTGGAGACAACTTTTGTCGTATATTTATGACACCTTATATGCATCTTGGTGTCGTTAATATAAACCACTATTTCTGCCACTATTGATGACTATATATTTAAAAATTGTTTGGATTTACAACAAAATATATAACAATATATGAATATTAATTTTTATTGTTCTTTTATATATATATATATATATATATATATATATATATATATATATATATATATATATATTAATAGCAAGTTAACATACGATTCGTTTCTTAATTTCAATGTGTTACGTGTTTTTAGTTTATAAAAACCAGTTAATATCAAGTAAGTTACCTTTTACTACATGTAATATAGTTTTGAAGTACATTTAACATCATTACTAATTATACGGACGGATTGAATAATAATAGTGACAAACTTTATGGACATGGTGATGGAGAGAAAGATGTTATTATGGCTTGCTGTGTGCCATCAGTTGTATCTAGTCGACCTCATATTTTGATATGAATGGGAAGCAATCGTCTCGTAATACTTATTTTAATGAACAGAATGATATTTTGGTTCTATATTTCTATTTTTTGTATATTACAAATTAAGCGATCGTCTACTGTCTATTTTTTACTATTGTTACCACTCGCATGATTGAATTATTACGATGTTGCCACAGTACCCTCTACCTAGACGAAAGTACGGCGTTATTTGAATTTATCTAAAAATCGTACTCTTCGTCCAGACCTAGATACTTTCATCGGTATTGTCGCGTTGGTCGTTGAATTTGGAATGTGTGTGATTGTCGATGGTTGATTTGATATTTCGCTTGGTGCCGGTTGATTTGATGTTGGTATCGATGTGAAATTTGGCGTCGCCGATGTTGATATGACAAAAAATGCTAGTTTGAGTCGATCAATGGAAACATTTTTCACTTGCACTTCGATTTTTAGCTTGAAATATTTCGGTGAACGTTCAACTATTTCGTATGGTGCGTTATATGGATCCGTCAATGATTTTCGCATAGAGTCGTTTCGCACGAAATCATGAGTTGCGGTTTGAAGATTGCCGGGAATAAATATTCTTGTTTTGCAATGCCACGCTGTAGTTGTTGGTCGAAGTTGTGCCATTGCTTTTCGCAAATCGATGACGGTTTCGGTTCTATTTTCCGGATGTTCGTCGAAGAATTCTCCTGGCAGTTGCAATGTTGTGCCGTATAACAATTCGGCTGGCGTTGCTTTGAGATCGTCTTTATATGTCGAACGAAGTCCAAGCAAAATCGTAGGTAAATGCAATGTTCAATTTTTCGTGTTATTGCACATTATTGCTGCCTTCAAAGTCCGATGCCATCGTTCAACGAGGCCATTTGCTTGCGGAGGATATGCTGTTGTGTGCAAATTTGATTCAATTTGGCGTCCTTGGTCGAATGTAATGGCCTTTGGAACACCAAACTTTGAAACCCAGCCGCATATGAATAAATTCGCGACTGTTAATCCTTTTTGGTCGGGAATTGGCAATGCTTCAGGCCAACGAGTAAAGCTGTCGGTGATGCATGCCTGGCCAAACGAATCGTTCTGTCATAAATTTCGCCGTGGCACGTTTTCCTGGATGTCAATGTCATGAGTTGCTTTTGTAAATTTCTCGCGATTTTTTTTTTGTTACATACGGTCGGATATGACTGGTTGGATGATTGCAAAATAATCGTTTCGGGCTGCCTGGAATTACAAAATGTTTCAACTTTAACGATGTCTTGTCATTACCATCATCCAATATTTTTCTCAATTCGTCGTCGCCCTCGTTGTTGCCTGACCAATATAATTAAGCTGATGTGCTTGTCTGTCGTTTGCTCTCTCGATGTTTTGCTTGAATGCATACGTCAATGGTTTGTGATCGGTGTAGATATGGCATATTCGAGCTCGTAGCATGTACTTGAAATGTTTGACGGATAACCACATTACTGTAAGTTCTCGATCATATGTGCTGTATCCAAGTTGACTATCTCGATTTTTTTTGAGAAAAAACCCAACGGTTGAAATTGGCCACCGATCACTTGATGTAATGTTGCACCGGCAGCGATGTCTGATGCGCCGGCGTATAACGATAGTTCTGCTGTCTTCGATGGATGTGCCAATAATTCTGCGTTGGAAAAATCAACTTTGCATTTCTCAAATGCATTCGTTGACTGTTCCGTCTAATTCAATAGTGTTTGATCGTTCTTTTTATTTCCGGGAATAATCTCGAGTAATTTGGCTTGGGTATCGATTGCGTTTGGAAGAAATTTTTGGTAATAATTCAATGTGGCCAAGAATATTTTCAATTGTTTCACCATCGTTGGCATCGGAAAATCTCGAACAGTTTGGATTTTATCTGGAAGTGGTAAAATTCCGTCAGCTGACACTCGATATCTAAGAAAATGGATAACTCGTTTACCAAATTCGCACTTCGCAACGTTTATTGCTAAACTATGTTATTTCAATCGTCGAAAACTTATTCGAAGATGCTCGCGATGTTTCTCAAAAGTGGCTGATGCGATGCATAAATCGTCGATGTAAGCAAACACGAATGCTATACCACGGCAGACTTCATGCATTAGACGCTGGAAGGCTTTTACTGCGTTGCACAATCCGAAAGTCATAAACATAAATTCGACAAGGCCCAATGGTGTTGTGATTGCTATTTTCTCGATGTCTTCTGGTGCTACTGGTACTTGATGGAAAGCCGGTCAAATACGGAATCAGGTAGCGGTCGGGAATGGTGATTGCTTTTAGCCCGATAATCACCGTATGGTCGCCGGTTTCTTCACCATGTGAAGTGGACTAGCCCACGCACTGCTTGATGGACGAAAAATGCCTGCTTTCATTAAATATTCGAATTCGTTTCGTACTGCGGCCAATTTATCGGGTTCTAAACGTCTTGGTAATAATATTTTGATTCATTATTTATATTTTTTGTATATTACAAATTAAGCGATCGTCCACTGTCTATTTTTTACTATCGTTACTACTCGCATGAAAAATTAAATTATTACGATGTTGTCACATATATATATATATATATATATATATATATATATATATATATATATATATATATATATATATTAGAGATGGACGACTAATTGTGAGACAATTTAATCCATAATTTGACGTTAAAGTAAAACGACTAACGTTGTCACTATTTGAACAACATATCTGAAAATCATTTTTACCCTACCTTCTGTAAGGCAAAAACACTTACCGACTGCCCCATTGGTATATTATGCCTGCATTGAATGCGCGTGAGACTTCCCATATGGAATTATCAGAATGCTTCTCAGTTACCATAACCATTGTCACCAGATACAGAATTTAAAATTTTTACTAAAAGAAACTCGTGATATTGGGTACTGGCTTTAATTTACATCAGATCATTTACTAATTACACTGTTTAACCTTTACTATAAAGATTTTATTTATCTTACCATCTATTACTCCTGGACCCCTATTCTGTAGCAAATAGCCACAGTTATTATGCAACAACAGTTGCTATTTTTAGGTTGCCATCTAGCGGTTTGTTTACGGAACAGAGCTATATGACGTCATTGTTTTTGATATTCTGCATCAACAGTGGTCGAGGTGTTGCTGCATGCATCAACCATGGTCGAGGTGTTGATGCATTGGTGTGGTATTGCTATTTTGAATATTTTTGTCTCATTTCTTCGCGGTTTTCTTGATGCATAGTTTGTGGTTAGTTGTTGTTATACGTCATCAACTGCAGCAACATCAACTTGCATCAACAGTTGTTATATTGCAGAATAGGGGTCCTGCAATCAAATTTAGATATTCTTAACACATTGTTGACCGAATTTCTTTTTGAACCGATCCGAACCCCGCTGCCGATAGGAACTTAACTCCCTGTCTCGCCGTTTCTTGAATACAACACGCCAATGCCAATGCCTTGAAACATTGACCTCAACACCTGGCCCTCTCTCATGTCACCGGCTATTTTTTCGTAATAGAAAAACAATAAGTTAACTCGTGACTGGCCAACAACATTTGGGTTTGAACACATGAGCATCAGTCAATAATGTGTTACCATTACCAGAGAAACATATTACTAACTCTCTGTAAATCCATAAATAATGCATTTTTTATTTTTACCTGAATAATACAAATAAATACTTGTGGTTAAAATAAATATTAATGAATATAAATTTTAGATTTGAAAATTAATGAGAATATTGCTTGTGGTACATTGAGTGGTGGTAACAAACGAAAATTGAATATAGCGATCGCGTTAATTGGTAATCCACCATTGGTTATGCTAGATGAACCATCAGCCGGTATAGACCCAATATCCAGAAGAAAATTATGGAATGTTTTGTCTAACTTGCAGAAATCGGGGATGTCTTTTGTACTTACATCACAAAAGTTAGTTAATGTTTTAATTTTTTTTTTTTTTTCGACGGTGTAAAATTATTTGTCGGCTCTATACAAAACAAGTTTCAATTTCATTAACCAGTTATCTGTCTAGTAAAATAAAAATTATGACTGATTAACCATTGTTCGAATTTAACTTGGCATACGACAATTGTAAGCCCCGTTTAAAAGAACATTCCATTACTTATTTGCTTTTGATATTAATTCTTACTTTATAACAAATATATCTAACTAGTTCATAATTGATATATTTTATTACTTTATAACAATATATCTAACTAATTTATAATTGATAGAATTTATAACTATTATCACTTTGATAACATTTATGTTACTGAATGTACTATTAAGATTGGAACTAGTAAACTATCGGAAATTTAAACCATCGTTATAGATCGATAGTGATACTAAGAACCGAACGTTGTATCAATAGTAATCATTATTATAATTTACTATTGAAACTTAATAATGCCTACCTAAATTTACAGGTATATCTAAATAACATTAAAAGAAATTTGGAGTGTCTTTCACTCGACTTTATTGTAATAAGTATTCACTATATATGTAATTGAACTTTATTGTGTTTTAAGGTCGTCGACAGTTTGGTAAATTGTGTATTTCTTGTGTTCAATGTTTTTCGAAAACCATATGGCAGATTTAGCTTATAATTAAAATTATGAAGTCATATACCAATATGTCGCAGATGAGTATAAAAGAAATTATAATTTAAATAAATATAATAGTTACGGGGGGTACCTTTTATAATAAAATCAAAAATAACTAAAAACATACTCATCCCCGACAATATAAATTAGTGAATGCACACTAAGAATATTTAAATACGAATTAATCAATCAATTTTGAAAAATCCCAAGAAATTAGATTTATCCATAAAAAGTGCGGCGGCAGAGTATGGCATACTCAAACTTTCTTCCGCGTTGGAACAATTATAGCCAAGTTGATGTCACCAATGGCGAATTTATTTCCGGACTAATGTGCAGGTTACCGGAATCATACTCTGGTTTCGTCACTGCACTTGAGAGACGTGAAGAAGCAATGCTGACAGTGGGCTACATCATGGGAAAACTGCTGGAAGAGTAGCAGCGTAGAAAGCGGAGACGAGCCTGAAAATACCGAACTAGCTCTCCATTCATTTGCATCAAAGTCTTGCTTTTCAAGATATTCTCAGAAAATAGGCGGAAAGGGCTTAGGAGATGTGAGAGAGTCATTTTTGCAAAAAGGATGAACACCTCAAAGCTAACTGTTATGGATTCATGAATCAATAATATTTCGGCCAACAGGCAAGGAGCGCTGGAGGAAGTACTGAAAATAAATCGTAAAAGTGCGAAGTCTGCAAGACACATGGTGTTGTGCGAGCAGAAGGGGTCATACAATAGTTGCTGATCGCGAACGGGCCAACATTGCCGTCGACAATATTTGGCTGATCGATTACGGGGCTACGAATCACATCACCAGCGATCTTACGTTCTTCTCCTCGCGAAAGAAGTACATTTCCAGTAGGCATCTGGCTGATAAATCAATGATGCCGTCGACAGCAGTCGGTATTGGAAATTTCAATTGGGAGTCACTTGTGAGTGCTAAGACGAAAATTGAGCTCAACAAAATTCTGCATGTGCCACTTCTCAACGAGAGTCGGTTGCCCGTGCGACGAATGACAAAAGATGGTTCTAAGTTGGTGATCGAGGACAACATTACGATATTACGAGGAAAAGATGTCGTTGCGGTGGCTTCAGTAACTGTACACGAGTTGCAATAATTATCAGAGATTGAAACGGTTAAAAAGGTCGAAGTGAAAGTTGGCTGGTATATGTTAACTCTAATCGACGATTATTCACGTTTTACAGTGGTCTGGTTAAGAAAATGAGCGAAGTCGCTGATGTCATTAAAGTATACGTCAGCGATAACATTGGTAACACTGATAATCGACAACGGAACGAAATATGTTATCAACGAGATGTCATCTTATCTAAAGTAACGAAGCATCGTGCTTCAGACGATAGTGGTGCACACCCCACAGCAGAATGGAGTTGCTGAGCGCAAGAATCGTTCACTTACGAAAATATTCAAATGCATGTTATTTGATATAGGTCTGCACAACCGTTTCTAGGAGGAAGCTGTACGGACAGCAGCATATTTATAAAATCGATTTCTAAATAAGGGTTTCCCGTTATATTTTTTCTTCTATTAATTATAAATATATATTGAAAATCACGTTAATTTTCAAAAATATCACGTGACAAAAAACGCCCGTTGATTGGTCCTTCTATTGTTCGGATCTGTCAAACGCCTGCATTGGAAAACATAAAAGGTTGGAGAAAGCGTGTTTGAGAATTATGATGCTCACTCATGATAATTGCTCATACACACTTTTTTTATATGAAAATTTAAATAATATTCATGCCAATAAGCTACTGTTTAAGTTAGGTTATTTGTTTGGGTGAGATATAAGTAAACAGAGTCCTACAAGTTGTTAAGATAGGTTTTGATATTTAATTATACCCTCTACTATTTACTCGCTCATGAATTTGCTTGTCAAATGTCAATAAAGATTTTATAACCGCAAAAATTAACAAATTAAATGTCGAAAAAAAAATTATGGTGTTGCGTACCAAAGTGCCAAATACTAAGTATCAACACTATGATGCAATGAAGTACACAACAGTAACGATTTAATGACAAATGCCCGTTGGTGTTGGCTGCTGGCTGTCAATTTTGACTTTAACAGTTCCGATTTTGTGGAGGGAGGTGATTCTGAGGTCGTTTTAGCTGGAAACGAAATATGGCTTTTTAATAATTTATTATAGCTTAATTAGTGAATTAAAAAAAACTAAATATGTTTTAAACATGTCTTCAGTAAGCATAATTTCGATTAAAAATACTTTTTAAAAATGCGGAAAACCCCTGTTGTAGTATTGACAAGACACTATTTGGGTTATGGCGCGGATATAAGCCCGACGAAACTCACATTCGATTGTTCGGTTTAAAGGAATATTCTTACATACCACAAGCAAAACGTCGAAAATTCGACAAGGTTGAGGAAGGCATTCCGCTCGATTATAGCGAAATTATAAAATGTTATCTGTTTCTTGATCCAGAAACCAAGAACGTGTGGATCAGTAGATCAGTACGCATTCTTGACACTAATTCCACGAATCAATTTCAAAAGGGAACTGAGGTACCTAATTCTGCAGATAATTCGGACGACAAAGATTTCCTGAAGCTGAACAGTGACATTAACCAGCCAATCCAGGTTGTTTCAGTGCCTTTGCCATGCAGAACGGAATAAATGACAAAGAGTGAACCGCCCGAGAGATACGACTTGAAGGTGCAAACTGACCAGATACGAGAGGTGTCGAGCAAGATTACTTGCTAGCGACAACAATGGATGGAGCAGCCGATGAAGAAACGAAATCTTCTAGGTTTTTGAAACGGAAAGTCCTGAATAAGACGTTCGTTTGTGCTAGATGTTGAAAAGGGGTGTTGGAAGTAGTACACCATCTCTAGCAATAACTACAATAATATTAATTTTAAATGTGTTTATCAAGGATTGATTACTCGATTAATAAATTTTGATATTGTAATCTTAAAATAATGCATTTTCTGTATTGGTAACATTTTTCGACTTACCAGGACAAAGACCCAGAAAACAGTACTGTACTGGTAAATCCAGTACGAATGGTCACCGTAATTTAGGTACAAACCATAACATTATTTTGAATTACCTGGAGGGTGATTCCGACATTTTTCGGCTTCTCACTGTGAGAAGCTTCTCACCCATCACGGGTCAAAAGTCAGAATATCTCGTTAGTTACTATTGTTTGTGAATCTAGTGTTAAACAGTTAGAAAGTTGGTAGCATTGTCAAAAATATTGTGTGTGGACGTATTTGAATATTCTGTGTGCTCTTTATATATCTATATATTTAAACACAAATTTAAAAAACAAATCTTTTTCAAGACTATTATTTTCCTTGTTAGCACGCCGTACGAAGTACCGAAGAAGCTAAAGCAATCGGTCGTGTGTCTGGGATTATAAAATTTCCTTAACAAATTGTGTTTGTCTCGTCGCCCTGAATCCAAATATATATATATATATAACTTATATATATATAACTTATATATATATATATATATATATATATATATATATATATATAACTTATATATATATATATATAACTTATATATATATATATAACTTATATATATATATATATATATATATATATATATATATATATATATATATATATATATATATATATATATATATATATAACTTGTCTTAAATCCGCCCGCAGTTAAAATTCAATCGCCCTTAAAATTCCTGAGTTATAGGGCCCCAAAATTTGGACCCCCCCTCCCTTATAAACAATTAAATACTATAATTTTGAATTTTAAAATATGTATTAATTTTTTCTTAATTAAAGTAATCTGCAACAAATTGCAAGACTTTTTAAATCTATAACACTTTTTCCTATTTTCTGATTTTAAGCACATAAACTCTAAAATATGATAAAAGATAAAATAATAAAGTATCATCTAGTGCTGGCTAATCTAGCACCCAATGGATGGCATTGCAATTCCCTATATTATTATGCTCGCTACTTGTTCTTAGCTCGCCGTACGATGTACCGAAGAAGTTAGAGCATTCGGTCGTGTGTCTGTAGCATTCTCGGATTAAAAAATTTCATTAACAAAAAGTGTTTGTTTCGTCGCCCTGAATCCAAAAATATAAATAACTTATATACTTGGATGTAAGTCGTCGCTCGCTCGCTCGCGCTCTCGTAAAATCAAATTGGTGACCTCTACTCCTCTGAAGGTACAGGAGCGATTTACACCAAATTTGGTACACAAATTATGTGGCATTTTATTTGAATCCACTCGTAGTTTAAATTCAATCGCCTGTATACTTTCCGAGTTATATGACCCCAAAATTTAGAGCCCCCTTAATACTGCCCTTAGATAATTTGTCTACAAGATTTTTTCATAATCTTATCCCAATTGCCATAAGATAATATTAAATATTTTAATTTTGAATTCTAAAATATGCCCAATTTTTTTTATCAAATTAATCTACAAAATATTGTAAGACTATTTATATCTATGACATTATTTCAAATTGTAAACCAAAGGGCCATAATAATTTAAAACCACTGCTCGCAACGCATATCTTACCTAAAGGTGAGCTCTATCCATTGGTGCGTTTTACGCGTACCAAATCTTGTATATTATTATTACATCAAAATAATCTACAAAAATCTTAAGATTATTTTTATTATTATTGCAAATTGGTAATCGAAATGCCATTATAATTAAAAAACAATTATTATTTTATTTACAATTTTATTTGCATCGGCTGCGGGGGAAGGCGTGAGTTCACTACTCGGGTGTGTGTGCGAAGGGGGGCAGAGGGGTACAAGGTCCATGAATAAATAGATGACACTATTGTGAACAATATAAAGAAATTGGCGATAAGTTTATTTAATCTTCACCAGTCCAGAAATTTCAAAATATCGATTCTTCTTCTATTGCATTTTCTTATAGCTATACTTATCAGGAATCACTGTGCCAAAGGATTTTTTTGATATCTCATTTCCTTTTCGAGATATGAGCCTCTAAGGCAGGCGCCGTAAAATGCATTCATGACGTTGTATAACGTTTTTTTTTTTTTAGTATAATATATATTTTTCTAACGCAGTACAGTTTAATAAGCACGTGTGAGTAGTAAATATAAATATGGTCCAGGAATGGCTGATTAGCTCTAAGTATAAAAAGTTTTATTAAGTAATAAACGTAACTAAAATATTAAACGCGTTCTTCACGAAATGACTGTCTTCAACACCTGTGTCAAGATTACTCTACATCTATTCATTCAAATTAGCTCAAATTTCGACAGAATATTTACAACACATTACTCTAGTGTCTATACCACAACCAGATTTTTTGGATAAAATATGGCCTTTTTATGACAAGTTTATTCTCGAAAAAATGGTAAAATTTCACACAATTTTTTTTAAACTGCCGCCATTTTGTTTCTTTACATGCAAAGTTGCTAATTCTGGTTCCGCCAATAACCATACTCATATAGATTAAGAATTTTTATTATTTTTTTTTCATATGCTCCTGAACTTCAAAATTCTGTCACAAATGGAAACACCATTTTTTAGATACTTAGCAATATATATATATATATATATATATATATATATATATATATATATATATACCAGTTTCTTTTGATCTCTGGACAGGTGAGCCCCCTTAAGGGGGGTCCTTTTATAATTGTGCCAAAACTACCTGATGTTTGGAATTTTTTTTTTTTGAGGAACTGAAATGACTTAGACATTTGCGGTTTTTGGCAAAATATTTATTTATCATTTGTCTGCAAACCGTGATTTTTTGAACATGAATTTATACAAAATGGTGTCCAAAATGGTCAAAAAATGTTTTTAAAATATATGTTATCTGCGGGAAATATAGAAGCTGCAGTTCGTCACCTAGAAGTATGAAACTAAAAAAACTTGAAGTTTACATTCCGAGGAGGCAACTATACTTAACAACCATTATAAAATTCATTATAGAAACAAAATGGTGGCCACTTGAAAATAAGGTACTGTTTTGTCGCATAAATTTTCCACTTTGGCCTGCTGTAAAAAAAAACGTTAATCATCCAAATGTTGCAATTTGATTGGTATAGTTGCCCGAGAATTCAATTTCCTTTTAGGCAGACAAAACGTGAAGTCGATTGATTAAACGGTTTAAAAGTTACAATTCCCGCAGATTCAAAAAATCTTGTTTCGAGAAAAACGCGTTTGAAGTTTGGACAACGCGGCGAACTTGCTATCTGAGCGCCCGTCTGCGCTCAGGACAATGGTCCATTGAAAGCCGTGTAGCAACAGAACTAATTGACGGACCGCCAAATAATTTTAACCAAATATTCTACACACTTGTAGCATTCGATTTGTTATAAAAAAAATAATCGATATTTTGAAAAAATTATAGAAGGACCCCCCCTTAAACAATACTTCAATTGCACGAATCTACTGCTTTGAAACTAACTAATATTAATAATAATATTTCCTTTCATGTGACGTCACATATTTGTTCAAATTTAGTAGCCCAGTAAACACAGTAATATAGATTTTAAATCACATAGATATACCAAGATTACACAGATGTATACAGTTATATAAAATGTAACCTACATGTGAGGCTCTATATCCACCACAAAGGAATCTTATCTATGTTACGTAACATAGGAATTCTTTGTTATGTTACTGTAATATAACGTTTTATTACATACGCGAGGGTATTGTTATATCTGTCGTACTCTTTATATTATTTTCCAATAATTTTTATTATAACAAAACAAGATATTACAATTATTTACAATAACCTGTGTATTTGGGAATGCTCATGAGTGTTCGATGTTCGTACGTCTTTTTGTAATAAATCAACAAGTACAGGTCCACTTAGAATATATAATAAACCATTTATGGCTGAATGTCTAACATTATGATTTCAAACCCACTTAATAGTTAAATTATCTTCAGGAATAGCAGTGGAAGTATCATTTATGATAATTCTTTGTTTATATTTTTTTCAATGCCTTCTAAAAACATAACCTATCTTTTACATTTTTGCTATAGTTGGAACAATGAATTACTATTATAAACAAATGCATATGCTGATGTTACTTTATCAGTTCGCGTGGGAGTTAAGAGGAATCCCTACTCAGCTAGCTTTTCGCTATAAAACATATTGCAGTAGCACAAAAATAACAATTCATAGAATAAATTAATTCCAGTTATTGAAATTCAGACTGTACAGAAGCTTCGAAACAATTTGCTAGAAAATGAAAATATGTCGAAATTTTACTTAAAAATGTATTTTTAGTAGATATTTCTGTTAATTAATTGCAAGATATAAGTTCAATCTAGACATGTACTGCTGTGAATGTGAATATCGTTCTTCAAGTTAAATACAATTAAACATAAAAATTGAAAAAAATACTATGATATCAACAGATACCTGTTCTAAAGAATATCACAATCACGACGTGATATCTCCCAGATTAAGTGTCCAGGTGCGTTACGAGAGTTAATTTTATTAAAAATAATACCATTCATATTTCAATAGGTACAATTGATATTCAATCAGCTCTAATAAAGGCATAAATATTTATTTTAGTATCACTATCGGTAGTTCCTATTTACGATAGTCTAGCAACCCTAGTCCACTTATGTATGTATTAGGTGAGCGTTCTGGCATATTAATTATTACTCTATATTATATAAAAAATTGAATGTAAATTTACGCGAATCCATCAGGGATATGTGGGAATTAATGATTTATTTACCAAGTAATTTTCATTTTTTGACTTTACTAAATATATTTCGCAGTATGGATGAATGTGAAGCTTTATGCAATCGTATAGCAATAATGGTTGATGGTCAGTTTAAATGTATTGGCAGTGTTGCTTACTTAAAACGTACTTATGGCCAAGGTTTTACCGTGATGTTAAAACTGAATTCGGCTGCTCAATCGTACGGTGAAACAACAAGTTACAATGACGAAGTGGCCCAGTTAAAAACTAATATCGAAACGAACTATATTTGCCAGTTAAAGGATGCGCATACTGTGAGTTAACCCCATTCTTTATTATTTATTGGTAAGACAATACAGATGCATATAAAATTGGTTTTGTGTGCAGGGTAGACTAAATTTGCTAGAATAATTGTTAGAGGTACCATAATTGACCGAACATAACAAACTTTGTTTTGATCAACTTACACTACTGGACCCCTATTCTGAGTGTCTCAACTAAATATATTGAAGTGAGATTTGAGATAACGATGACGTACCACTAGTGAGATGCGCATGTGAGATCTTTAGGGATTTTTCTGACTTCAAGTTTACAACACTTGTTACAATTATTATTTTAAAAAGATTAAAAACTACAGTAAATACAAATATTATATATATAATAGCCCGGAAATGTTTGTAAGTGAGTTTTAAACAACACAAAACAAGGAAAACACAAAATACAAAAAACACAAAGAGACCAGCAAAAGATTTCACAAGTAACAAATGGGTAACAGTCAGTTCAAGCGATTTCATTAATCTCTGCGCTTGTACAAAGATGTCATGGCACACAACTAATAATCTGTCAATTTTCTCACTAGTAACTTTTCTGGTCTCACTACCTACCGAGGTAGTGAGATAAATTTACGAATTGATTGAGATCCATGACGTCATATCATGTTTACGCAATGAATCCAATAGATGGCAACAGCGTTTTTAAGTGAGATCTCACCTCAATATATTTAGTTGAGACACTCAGAATAGGGGTCCTGATGTACACAGTCAAACTCAGTCCCACTATAGTCGTAGGCAATGAAATATCATTGTATACACATGCAGCACATTCTTTGACTATAATAGTTATACATACAATTTTAGGTAATATTCGTAAATTGAAAGTATATAGAAAACAATTTCAAATCAAGTAAGAAACAATTGATTCTTGAATTGAGCATTATTTCGTTAGTTAAGTGTTCTGACGCAACGAAGTAATTCTTACAAATTTGCTTTTATGTTAAAATTTACTTAAAAAGAACTATAGAGCATAAATCATAGAATTGACATATATAATGCATTACATGATCTATTAAAATTATGAACCTTAATGTTTAAAGTAAAAGAGATACAATTTATAGATACTGAAATAATAATTAACAAATTAACATATAAAGGGGCTACCAGTGTAAATATTTAAAAATAAAAATATATTTCTAGTATTATTTTAAAGAAAACTTCTGCATCAAATGTTTTATAATGTTAGGAATATATTTATTATGATTTTACGTACCACATATTAATCCGACCAAAATATTGTAATTATCGGGACTTATACCCCAAGAAAGGGACAAGTGATAAAAATGGTATGTCCATTGTTAAAAACAATGAAATATATGAACGCATAGTTGGGACGACACAAAGCTCAGCCCACATGGCCCTCTGGGTATTAGATGCACTAATAAAGAAAATTGTGAAACTAATCTAGTGTTTTTAATTTATTAAATCTTTATTAAAATGTTTCACCAAGTACAAACTAATGAAAGTATTAAATTAATAATATACTTTGTTATTGATATTACCATTATATTTATCATATACGCATGCATACAATATTAATTTATCATATTGTGTCCTAACGCGAGCCTGTCCTGTCATTATTAGAAACATTTCTAAATGCGCTAAACATTTCAACACAAGTCGCTGACGTAAACGAAGTTTCTGACGTAAAGAATACGCTGATTACTGTTTATTGACTAAAAATTGAATGTGAATTTTGAAATGACTAAATTAAAATGTGTATCAAATGAATCGTTAAATATTAAATGATTGGAGTATAAAAAAAATTCCATTAACACATTCTTAATTCCTATTATCAGATAGGGAACTGAAGTTCATACAAATATATTACTGTTTTTGTAATATCTTGCGTTAAATTCCGTGTGGTCATTATAATTAATTATTACAGCATTTATAAAATAGTTTATTAGCATTTAAGTTGGATGCTTATTTTTCTGTTTTACAATGTATTAATTCACATCTAAGGAACAAGTTTGAAAATTGGGAATTATATCTAGACAAAAGTATATTGTACACATAATTGATAAAATTTCTCCCATTTCAACTTTGTCAATTTAATTTTCTATTTTCGCAGAGTATGTTGCTGTACCAAATAACAAATCCAAATTTAAAACTAGCTGAGCTGTTCCAGTTTATGGAAGCACAAAAACAGAAAATGCCCATTTTGGAAGATTACACTATATCTGATACAAGTTTAGAGCAAGTATTTTTGTCGTTTGCCAAACTCAAAATTGAAAACAGAACAGGAGATTTAAAACCTGTAAAGAAGAAAAGGCGGCGTAAACGCTAATTAAAAAATATGTTGCTTAATTAATTTTTAATAATCAGTTTATGACGAGGTGTATTAAATAAATACTATCGTGTTCTTTGAATTAAATTATAATATTTGTAAAAGAACGAAAATGTTTCAAATTCTTTTCTTTCTACTTATTCATTGCTGATATGACCTCCATTTTGTACTAATATTACTTGAAACCACACTAATTAATTTTGTTTCACATTTTGCGCTAACTTGGAGACGATCACTTATTTTATAATTTGATTTTAACGCAATTCTACTACTTTTACTTTTATTTACGAAGATAAGTCTTGTAATAATGAAAAATTTCGAACCCCAGATTTCAACGAATATACACGTTTTAACCTGAATCGAATGTGATTCTCTTATAACTCAATATTTCGCACAACTTTTGTTTGAACATTTTCTTCATAATATGTACCAGTTACGAGAGAACTTCTACAGATAATCTTGTATATCCTATTTACGTTGCCATAGTTATGCACTTGTTACACATTTTATTCTTGTTTATTGAAAAGTTTCAAGACAAAAACAAACCCCTAAATTGACAATTATCTGTTTGAATTTATATTTTAAATATTGTTTTATTATTATATTTGGAATCAGGTAAATTATTATAAGATCAATTTATATTATATATTTGCTAACATAATTTAAAACACTGTGGAGTTTGACAGTTTAAGAGTGAATACGATAATTATTTCAAATTCAAATTCATTAATAATTGGTATAATTATCAAGTTATTATTATTAATTTTAGGTTAGCTTCGTTTTCAAATTGTTTCTGTTGGATTATTATTTCCAAATACTTGAGTATTTGAAATATCGTTCTTTAGTAGAGAGTTGTTTGTTATTTTAATCGAGTTCCGTTTTTATTTCTTTCATTGTTTCTATTTTTAATTATTAGTTTGTATCCAAAGTCGTACTTCAAAATAGTAATTTAAATACAATTTTTGTTGAAATTAAGTGTACTCCAGCACTGACAGACCACGCCAACTACACCTAATTCTTATATAGACTCCCAGCAAACACTAACTGCTATGCGAGGTCACAAAACTGCCCAAACATGTGCACATTGTGAAATCACAACGCGACCTCCTAATAACGAAACTGTTTTGTTACAACGTAATGTTCAAATATCGTGTATTGATAGCATGTTGTGTGGAAGTCCCACTGTGGATGTTAAATATTTTCCCTCCCATGTACGTTGTCATTGCGCACTCCACAGAACATGCTCTGCGCTACCTCTGGAAGATGTTATATCTTTAACATCTATTTACACGTTATAGTGATATGTTGTATGGAGGTTTTCTTCAGAACGTTTTATTTCTATAGGCCACAGTACATCTAAATGATGCACTCCATAGGATGTTCTTCTTTTAACATCAATAAGAAGTTTATACATCGCATAAAATGTAATCATATATGATTGCATGGATGTTTTCTACAGTATGTTACAAATATGCTTTCCCAACAACGTAATTAACTGTATTTAGTTCTGTGACATTTTATCTTATCCCTATACATATATTTGGTGTTCGAGGAAAATATTATCCAATGACAATTGGTCCACCAACCACTTTTTCTAAAGTAATTTGCTTTAAATTTATTTGTGTTCATATATTTATTGAGTTCAATATATATTATTATGTTTACGCTAATACAATTTTTTTATGTCCTTTCAAGATGTACAATTTTGTACCAAAGAAATAGTTGTATTTTTAAGATACATAACCTTTGCTTGTAAAATATTACAAAAATTACTAATAAATTTGTTTAACAAACGTATGCCAAAATGTTTAAGGCCCTTTGCCCTTGGGGGGGTAAGCGTGTTGAAATGCGAACCAGAATTTGTATCGCTTCCGACTCATTTTAAGTTAGGGACAAATTTAGACTCAGTGTTGCCAGATGTAACATAATTATCAAAATGTAACATAAATTTAGCATAATTCTGATAATAAAATATATCTCACATTATTATCAAATATAACATAATTTTATAAGGTTTTCTTTATATACTGTATGTATAATGCTACCTGACAGAATATTTTCAGAAATGAATTTAATTAAGACTAATATTAGAAACAGATTGTCCAGCGAAATGCGAAAGACTCAGTAGATTTATGTTAGCCAGTGAAGTACTTACAAAATATCATAAAATTAAAATATCAAATGGTTCATTCCAAATTAAAAGTATGTAACATCATTTTTCTATAATTTTAAAAATGTCGGTAATACTGTCTCATAATTTCATATTTAACATTTGGCAACGCAGCGCGACAGCGCCTCAACGGCATCTGTTCCTTGTTGTTTATTCATAATTTCATAATAATATAGTTTTCAACCAGCACGGACGTGTATAGTAACATATTGAATTGCACACAATTGCATTAGTATTCTTTTAAAATGTTATAAGTGTAACGTGTATATTCATTAAATATCAATTCAATATTGTATATATTTTGTGCTGCAAATATTAAGCGAACAATGCCCGTGACAACTGCCAGTGTGTTAAGGATTGGCTCTGCCAAGCTAAACAAAGACATATTAGCAGTACCGGACTGGGAAATTCAACTAGCCCGGGAAAATCTTGGTAGCCCGGCCCCAAATAATGTACCATTTATGTTATAATGTTTTATACTATTTTATAATTTCTGTTTGTTAAAATGCACTATATTTTGATTTTATGTTGTACCATATGTGTTATATTACCATTTTTGTATGTTTAAATATACTATATTTTAATTTTATGTTATATATATGTATGTTTTATAATATCTTATACTACATTATCACTTTGTGTGTGTACTATATTTTCATATTTTTGTACATATATGTTATATCTTATACAGTATTACTATTTTTGTTTAAATATATTATATTTTGTTATGTTTGTACCATGTATTTATATCTTATATTATTTTACCATTTTTGTTTGTATTAATATACTATATTTTGATTTTATATTGAATCTAATATGTTATAATCTTATACTATTTTAAAAAATGTGTTTGTTATTATACGTAACTTTGATTGTATTGAAATAAATGTTAAAAAAAAAAGTTTATTTTTTTATTTTTTGTTACCTAATTATTTAATTAAGAAGTACTAGGGTACTATTTTCGCGACTACAGAGTAATTTCACAAAGTGATTTACTAACAACATCCTAAATGTATGATGTAGAGACTACCTTTAATAATGTACTAAGAACATCCTATTGCGATGTACATGCAATGTTCAGATGAACTGCAATATTTGCGTAACTTTGCGATGTTCTAGGGATGAACTCAATAATGTCATTTGAAGCGGACATTGGGATGTTACCAGGCCGCAATATATGCATCGCAATGGAAGTCGCACGGGAGTTACAAGTCGCCGTGTTACGTTACAAGAACGTCCTTGGGATGTTTTTGTGTTTGCTGGGCTATAACTAAGTTGGAAACACTGTCTGATTGTAGTAACTCTCTTGCTTTAACTATAAAACTCTTGTATATCTTTATTAATATACTTCGTATTACCAATTATATACTGTGTATTACATTCCACACTGTTTATCCTACCACTCTTCAACAATTTTAATTTAATATTGGTCAGCAAAAATAGATACAATTCATAAGTTTTGCTAGATTTGTTACCACTTATAATTTTCATTACCTTTCTATATAAAAATAAGGCTAAAATGGGTAAAAAGAAATTATATCGCGCTAAGAAAGATACACAAAATAACATTATAGAAAGCAAAAGAATGAATTAGGAATATAATGATATAGAAAGAGAGAGTGATTTAGAGTATAAGAGAACATTAAGACTGAATGAGAAATATTAAAGAGAATGAACATAATAAATAGAATATGAAGAAATTAAGACTTGATGAAAAATATATAGTTAAAGAGAATATGAAGATATTAAGACTGAAAGAGAACAATATAAAATTAAAGAGAATGAACATAACAAAAATAATATGAATTAATTACGACTTAATGTGGAGTACAAGGTTAAAGAAAAAGATAGTGATTTAGAGAATAAGAGAAAATTAAGACTGAATGAGGAATTTAAAGTGAAAGAAAGAGATCAAAATAACAAGTATATATATATATATATATATATATATATATATATATATATATAATATTGAGAAATGATAAAGAATAACGCGAGAATGAAAAAGGAGAGAGAAAATACAAAAATAAAATAAGCGCGATTCTAATTTCTATAGATATAAGAAAAACTTTCAGAATAATTTAGCGAAACAAGATACAATTCATACAAGCATGAAAATGCAATTTCTTATAGATAGATCTTCGATGCCTGAATTAGTATGTTGTGAAGGTTTTTTTTTTTCTTTTTTTTTTTTAATCGATAAAATTAAACAAGCTTTCACTGATGAGTATTTTGATTAAAAAAAAAATTCTAAATCAAATTGTATTTGCAAAACTTCTAATAATTACGTATCAAAAAGGAAGATTCCAAAATTAGCTACAAGTAACGGTTTAAAATATGTTGTTATTCCTGACTATATAAAAATAATGTCAGCTCTCGAAGATAGAATGGTCCAAGTATATGAGCGACAACACAAGAACTTTTTGTTAAACAATTTTTTTGATCCGCGTATTTTACAGACGCATGGCGGATCTTTCGAAATGCTTGAATTGAACGAAAAGTACCCCAAAAACCTGATTTTATAAATTTCAGGCAATTATATACATAAATTAAAATAACACTTATTTGTTAATAACAATTGAAATAATATAAAGCACACCTTCTCACCTATGGGGAACTTTTCTATAAACATTTTCCGGTATTTAAAAAAGAAAATGTTCAAAATCGGCTTTGAGTCATATTTTGGTATATATTTTTATTATATATATTATATTTAAAATATACAAGAACCAAATCCACCTTTTTGTTTTATTTTTCCATTATTCCTGGTAAATATTATATCACCTATTATAATGACGCTTTTGTGTAAATAAGAACTTTTCACTAACTCGGACATGTAAATTTGTTGTAAAATTGTTAATATATTATTTTAATTTTTAAAACTCGCGCTCTAATATCTAATCTAAATCTGACCGTTTAAACCCTAGTTCAACTTTTTAACAATTGATATATACAATTTATCAGTTATTCTAATAATTATGGAAGACTTAGATTACATAATAGTATATTTTATAATAGTAAAAAAACCTAGAAAAACCCAACTATATTCAGAAAGACCAATTCATTTTGTGAAATGGGATGAAGACAGGGGCGTCGAACTTATGTTTTTCCATGTGCACAGGGATTGGATTATTTACTACACAAAAACCGGCCAACTTATAACAAATTTGTTAGTTTTGAAATAAATTATGCATAAAATATAAACAATAAACCAAACACTCATATATATTATTATATGTTTATAATAATACTGTTTTTATTCGACAGCGATGGCATATACGTTAAAAAACAAGTGCCAACAGTTGCAGTCAAAGTTAACTATGTAAAATTTATAACTTCTTTATTCACTTCTTATAACAAAACGTAGTTCCGGAAATCTGACACTGAACTGAGAATGTACAACAACTGCGTGTATAAACTATGTTCAAAATTAATCTATCAGTAATCTGATCTGGAGATTAAACTGCTATTGTACAACCGGCCCTTAGAGTGAAAATGTAATGTACATTGTAACATACGAATATATTATATATGAGCTTTCATAATTTATATCTCTGATATATATTATAATATATCTGAGATATATTGTAACATATTGTTGTGTATATAATGTTACCAAAAATATATGTATATATATATATATATATATATATATATATATATATATATATATATATATATATATATATATATATATCATTAATA
Source organism: Leistus spinibarbis (assembly GCA_933228885.1). Taxonomy (NCBI): domain Eukaryota; kingdom Metazoa; phylum Arthropoda; class Insecta; order Coleoptera; family Carabidae; genus Leistus; species Leistus spinibarbis. The sequence goes on along the minus strand of OW121809.1, from coordinate 3,939,415 downwards.
TAATAACCCAGAAATGTTTGTATGTGAGAGTGTATGTGAGTGTGTATGTGTGTATGTGTGGAACGCTTTTTTGTAAAAATGCAGATTGGCATAGACGGGGATCGAACTCACGACCTCCAGGGTGAAAGGCATAACACTTAGCCACTGCACCATGGCGACTGTTAATAATGTTAAAAAAAATAATCAAATAGTTTATACTGAAATAAAACAATCACTACGATTCTGCAGTTCAGTCTGCTTTGAAATAAACAAAAACGAATCAAACGTCAGAATGAAATGTCAAAATTGGTTTTTGTGTGATAAATCTTCAATTCAAAGTTTAATCTTAAGTTTAAGGGGAGTAGCATGCTATAATTTCAATTTTTAAGTATATAATATGAAATAAGTGCATATTATTGCCTAATTATCATATATTTTTAGCAAATACGTGTTTCTGTACATTTATTTTAATTCATAGTTAATATTTTTCACTTCAAAATGGCCAAGAAGCAGTGATTTTTGAAAATATGAGTTGCGGTAAGATTTTATAATTCGTCAAATTATAATAACTGCAAGTAAGTAAATTTATAATTCTGATTATTAGAGAAATAAAATCTTGAAGAGATAATTCAAACATATTTAGAAACATGTTTGGTTGGCAATTTTATTCTTTTATTTTTGATGGCACAATCCATTGTATTTTAGCATATAACTAATTATCATTACTTTTAAAACTGCCGTTGTGACACTGCATCAGATTAATACTGCAAAATTCAGAATCTAGCCTGATTATTTAATTCAAAAACAATAATGAATCAAATGTCAAATCATTAAAAATGTTGTGTAAAAAGGATTTGTAATACATATTATTTGAATAATCGATTCAAATAATAAACAGCAATCGTAAGCAAATTTATAATCCTGTTTTTTATATACAATCATAGAAACTGTCTAAATGATACAACACATATGCACCATACAAGATTAAAATCAAAGTTAAACAAAATTTTGTTTGAATTTATCGGATGTTACACAGTGCATGATAAGCGATCGATTAGTTAATCTCAGCATCTAAGAACAAAATAGCGTTCAAAGAAAGAACTCGATTTTTTCTTTATTATTATTTGCGATGTGGAAATTTGTATTACTATTATAGTCAAACGATACAAATTGAAGAAAAACCGTGTTATTATTATTAAATTACATGAAAATTCGCCATCAGTCAAAACTGACCTATGTTCTGTATACCATATGGGCACATGGTGCCCACGGGTGACCCTAGTATATATATATTCATTCATATATATTCATTTGTCGTTACGGCCGCGCTCATATGTTACTTAGGTATGGTCAGTAAAGGAAATTGGCGGAATTGAATCTAATAAAACTTTCTTGAAGTCTTTTTCATCATTGCGAAAAATCGTGTCCCGTCATTTCATTCATAAACTAGATATTAAAATATCCTATATTGTTAACTTTTAAAATTGTTCTTTTTTAACCATTTTTATAATAAATAATTATTAAAAAAAATATATTAATTATGGACGATTTTTTGAAAAAAAAGAAACTTCCATGAAGTGGTTATCTAGGATATTATGTGAACACCAGTCTTCTTTAATTCTTTATTTCAGAACGTATAACAATTTACGGTCTATTTACCAGTGAACTAGGTCGTGTATTGAGAGTGATTTAGTGAGTGACAAAAGTGTTGTGAATTATTATTTGAGATGAGGTTGAGCTAATCTATAACGTATATTATTGATATTTGGATATTCTACTATATGTATTAATATTGAGTATGAATAAGTATGAATCAATGTGTGAAGTTGGACTAATCTGTTGTATTGTTATTGATATTAATATATGGACGATGAGACGATGTATCAGATTTAGTATGGAAGTATAATTATGGAGTAACGTAAAGAATATGAGCTAGACCTATTAAATGATTTTTGAGATAATACTATAGAGTTGATTATATATAATATGAGTTATGTTGAATGTGTTTTTATATTAAATGAAAATTATATTTATTTTTATTATACTTTATTTAAATTATATATTTTATTTTTTTCATATTACCAATAAATTCAAACTGCCTTCAAATAACTATGGATATACTTTTCTTTTTCGTAGTATGTAGTCTATTTAGTAAACGCTAAAAGTTTCAATTTAATCAAAGTCGATTTTGATAATTTTTTTAAGTTATTAGAAAAAGTTTATAGAAAAGTTCCCCATAGATGATTTTATTTTTTCAATTGTTAACAAATAAGTGTTTCTATAAAACACTAATTAAGAAAATGTATAATTCCTTTATTTATACAATTGCCTGAAATTTGGTAACAAGGTTTTTGTGGCTGCAGATTATGAAATTGGCTTTAAAATAGAATTAAATAATTAATTTTATTATTATAGTTACTGTATTATTTTTAACAAATTATTATTTTAATAATAAATTCTAAATCAGCGATCTCAAAAACCTCTATTTCCAAAATTTCATGAAAATATGACTATTTTTATACTTTTTTCCCCGTCATTTTGGATTCGCCATTTGTTTTCCAATTTTTAAGATTTTTAATCAGCGATCTCAAATACGTCTATATCCGAAATTTCATGATAATATGCCTATTATTATACTTTTTTTCACCATTCTTCATCCACTTTTTTTTTCAGTTTCTTAATCAGTGACCTCATAAACCCCTATATACTAATTTTCATATAAATCAGACAACGCCTTCATATTATGGTACGTTTCTGGAACGATTTCCCATGGTAATTAAATTATTTAGCAATGTTAATCCTGCGTGACATCTATTTGTTTATTCCTTATCAATCATAACTCTTTGGAGAATTGTAGCAAAATTATGCAAATATAATTGCCAGAATAACCTCGATGTTTCATTTTGGAGATCTAAGATATTGATAAGCTAACAATGCCTATTGTGTTATATTTATTTTATATAATATGTTTACAAATATGCTTTTCTATCGTAATAAGCTGGAGTGGTCTTCACTCGACTTGCATATTCATATCTTAATGCTTCATAATTAACAATTTTAAATTTAAATCGATCACCCTCGCCTTGTATTATGCTTGTTTTAAATCGCGGAAAATATAATTATGTGTATATGTAGAAGAACATTTTGTGCACATTTATTAGCTCGCCGTACAGAATGTACAAACGAGCTATATTGATCGGTCGTGTGTCTGTAACATGCTCGGATCAAAGAAATAAATCTTAACAAAAAGTTCTTGTATTTTCGTCTTGAATCCAAAAAAATATATAACGTATATACTTGGATGTATGTATCTCGCTCGCTCGATCGGTCGTAAGACCTGATTATGTGTCCGTACACTGACAGAAAAGTTATGTTAGGCTAACCACTATTTGGGTACAGCAAACAACTATTATGGTTAAATTGGAGCCTACATGAACCAATTGTAATTAGAACAATTTTGAATTGTTAGCCGTTTATTGTTGCATCTACAACCGAATAAGCTGTTATACTCACAAATGAAAATATGCACCAAACATAAGCAAATGTAACGTTAACAAATGCATTTGTTAATAAAATTTATTTAGATAGTTAATTTAACTATTTGAATTGTGATTAATTCAAAATAAAATGTTTGCATTACAATCTGTAAAGCTCAACCCACAATCTGAGTTATGAAGTCGACATTCTTTTTTGTTATATTACTATATTACTTTTGTCTATATGACAACGCACAATGTCAAGGTTACAGGGTAAATTGTCGCGCAAATAAAACAATTTGTTGATTTAGGCATACAATTTATTTTATTAATAAATGAGAAAATACATTTTCTAAAGATAAAACACATTTAGTAAATAATATAGGAACTTCTTTTTAAGGTACCAACCTTTACTTTTTATATTCGAACAAAATTATATATACATCACCAGTGGGATAATTATGCAAAATAGTGTTATGCACATAAAATGTGATATGCCTGGAGTATTGAGTTATATTTATTGTTATCGGAAAACACAATAAACCCTTCAGGATTTTTAATTGATCCAATAATTATTATTATTGGCTGAAAGCCCATAGATCCAAGTTTATTTTTTCTCAAATCGATGATATGTTGTACATCGTTGACGTTACGTTCTAAAACATATTTTATACAAAATGCATTACAATATTGCGTACCGAATTCAAATATCATATATATGTAAACATAAAATGGATACATACTTTTACTTCTAAAAGGAACAAGTCTCTTCTTTCAATCGTGTCATGTACTTATTTCCAGTGGATGTTTTCACTGGAATTTTAGCAGTCGAAGGATGTATTGTTGTCATTAATGCAAATATCAATACAACCCGTTGTTCTAAGTAAACAAAATTACGTTATTAAATAAATAAAATTAATTAAAACAAAATGATAATTACCTTTTTCTACATTTTTGGTACTCCTAATATGTTCTACCAATATTTTGTCTGGTGAGTTTTCTGTAATTCTTGAATAAATAATTGGTATTATTTTACTAATAAATGCTGGCCACTTGTATAATATTTCGGATTTATCTGGATAATAATGAAGAAAATCGGTTTCTACCTAAGGCATATAAAATGGAACAATATCAAAATTTCAATTGTCGTTTTACCGTAGTATGTTTCTCACTCCAGGATTCCTTCTATTCCCGTCAATTTTACTCACAGAGTGATCACAACCACAGACTAAATAACTACACAAGAACACAAAGTAAATCGAAATACTGAATACAACTACGATGTGTATGAATGGCGACTTGCATCGTGTGGCGATATGAAGACACGTGGGGCCGTTATTGCGCGTCAATTAATGTAGTTAACAAATTAAATTGTTATCCGCACAATTCAAAATAAGCATATTTAACATAATATTTGTACGCTCTACAATTTTCAATAGTAAATATTGAAACTCAATGAAAATGCATTTCAGAATTGTTGGAACTATCACCTAGTAGTAATAATATAACAAAAATGAATGTTCCCATTAAAATGCAAATTGTTATTTTAGATATACACAAAATTGTGTTGATACTGTTGTAAATTGTTCCGTTAACATCAAGAAATGATTAGTTTACTAAAATATATATGTTATTTCTACATATCAAGCAATAGAGTGCACATCGAACAATATGTTATTTAGTCCTCATCCAATAGTATAGACTACATTTCAAATATGTATAGATAACTAGATAGCTGTTTTCTACGCCACATCAAGCGTTCGGTATACATCTGTTTCTAACAATAAGTTTTGGTTATTTTAACAATTCAAATTTAGTTAACAATTTAGATTTGTTACAGTAACAAAATAAATTGTGTATTATAGCCAAATAGCTGTTAACTGAAACAAAATTTCGTTGTAAATCTTACTAATCCATTCAACAATCGTTGAATTGTCGGTATTACAAAAGTTTTCTTTCAGTGTATCTCCTCGGAATGTACCGAGCCGATTTTAATCAAATTTGATATACTTATAATTGCCACGCCCGTGAAGTTGCCGTCGCATTTAAAATCCAATCGTTTTTTTCAAATTGTGAGCCCATAGGCCTGAAATTAATAATAATAAAATATTTTGAAGTAAATCAGACATTGAACGCCTTCTATAGGTGAAACGAAGAAGTCATGTGACAGTAATTTCTTTCGTTACAAATTTTATATTTTCCAATATATAAACTGTTTGCTTTTGTGATTTAATTAATAAAATTAGGAAATGTTCATCAAATAATTTTCAATATCCTTGGCTAATCACGAAACGATCGATATTAACGTTACCCACGTGTGCAATTTTAAATGTGGGGTTATGGAAATTAAAACTGTTATGGTACAGGAATAAATAAATCTCGGGATCATAATTGGTTAGATTGGTTCAATGGGCAATGTCGATGATTTAGAATTAAATACGTAAACTTAGAAATTTATTAATTTCATATTAAATGCCGATGAAATGTTATAACAACAATAAATTTTGTACTATAATAATTGCTATCGCCTTTAGTTTTGTATTTATCGTTGTGACCGGGCTCGCCGTAACGGCGAGCTGGTAGCATTGGCGCTAGCGCCAGTGCTTGTTTTGACTAGTCATATAAATATATTTAACTATATACAATAGACCAATTGCAATATATTTAGCTATATAATATTATAATTTTAGTTTTGTTTATGCGAGGTCAAACAACAACCTCGAAATATAAAACAACGAACGATTTTTATTAAAAAATATCTGGAGTGGCCTGCACTCAACTTTCTTTTACGTAGTTTTAAATAGATAGATATTAATATACATATATATATATATATATATATATATATATATATATATATATATATATATATATATATATATATATATATATATATATATATATATATATATGATCTCAAACAAACGGTCAAACTAACCAATACGTAGAGTATTGGTTAGTTTGACCGTTTGTATATACTCTGAAATGTCTATTCTTAATAATAACTGGATAATTATACCAATTTATAATGGATCTGTATTTGAAGTACTTATCGTATTCACTCTTAAACTGTCAAACTCCACAGTAAAACTCTGTAATTGTTATTTAATTATGTTAGCAAATATATAATATAAATTGATTATATAATAATTTACCTTATACAATGTATTCTAATAATAAATCAATATTTAAAATATGAATTCAAACCGATAATTGTCAATGTAATGCTTTTTACTTTCTTTTACAGAGTAATAAGTAAGTATTGTAATCATGAAAAATTTCGAACTCGAGATTTCAACGGATATACATGTTTTGACCTTCCCTGAATCGAATGTGACTATTTTCGGCATGACGTTTGTCTGTCTGTGTGTCTGTATGTCTGTGTGTCTGTGTGTCTGTGAACGCTCTAGAGCCAAAACTGTCGAACCAAAAATTATGAAACTTCAAACTTAAGACTTATATATGCCCTAGATGTGCACCTCCTATTTTGAAAAGATTATTCAAACCGGTAGTGCATGTTTTCTCTATGCATTTTTTGTTCTATCTCCAGTAACACTTGAACGGCTGCACTTATGGCAAAAATAGTAATGTTCATGAGTAAATCAGTCTATTCGTATAATGCCTATTCGTATAATGCTTGGTAGGCTTTTATTCTTATATAGAAAGGCGCGGAGATAAAAAACTAAAACCTCCAAACTCGACTTGAACGTTATATTAAAATACCGATTATACGACAATATGCTATTATGATCAAATAAAAATGACAGGTGACATTGTCAAGTAATATTACACTTCAGCTTCTAAGGCTACTAGTGCTGGATAAAGTATTCTATATAATATATATTGATAATTATAATGATAACATGAAATTTTGTAATTTAATTGGTTTTATATTTTTTGTATTAGATTTGTGGCTTTTAAGTAGTTGATGATGTTCTCATGTGATTTCTTGGTTTGATTTAGTGCTTCTTTTAGAGTGTTTGGTATATTATGTCGTTGTCGGTATGTGTCATATTTTTGGCAATGTAAAATTATATGTTCTACTGTAATCTGTGTGTTACATATGTCGCAAGATTCTGGGTCTGTTTTTTCAAAAATATATTTGTGGGTTAGGAGTGTATGTCCTATTCTAATGCTTCGTTTACGCATGGCTGTTCCATGCCAAGTAACGCATATGCGCGCATATGCGCTCGTGCCGACAAAAGATGGATATACAGAAATCCTATGTAGTGTTTACGCTTACTTTTCCACCATGCCACGTAAACTGCCGACGCATAGTCGTACATGAATATTTCAACTTTATGGCATAGCGCATGGTCCAAGCTTATAACATAGGAACACAGATGGCCAGCCTAGTCTGGGAAATACAGAAACCTTTATTATTTTAGTTAATTTATTAGAATAGAGAGGATCAATATTTTAATAAATTAGAAAAATGGTATTTTAAAGAAATTAGTAGTTTTAATGCAAATATAGGCTGACAGGACAAATTGACGTAGTAAACTGTGAGTGTCCGTGATATAATTACCATATATTAGGTTTAATTTTTAATAGTAGTTCCAGATATTGACGTTAGGGAAGAGCAAATAGTTCAATTACATGCCACAATAAACGCCACGACAAGGCAAAACTTGGTCGGATGCATAAACAGTTACTTGGTCGTCGACGGACCGCATATGCGTAACTTGGCATAGAACAGCCATGCGTAAACAAAGCATTAGTCTTGTCATGATTGTTTGTTAATTTCTGTTGTTATACGTTTTCCATAGTTCTGTGTCATCTTTAATTTTTCTTAATTTATTGCTAGTGTTTTCTCGCCCTTCTTCGCTCCATTTCGTTTTGATTTCTTGTTTTATGTTATTTTTAATGTCATCTTTTGTAATCGGACTTCTTATTTCAGTGGTGTTTATAGCTTCTTCATTTCCTTTGATGTTAGTATGTGACGGTATCCAGATACATATTATGTTTTTGTTATGGTTTGTTATTGAATCATGAATTATTGTTTGAATGGATTGTATGCTGGGCTTTGGTGAGTATATATGTTTCATACTTTGGAGTGTGCTTAAGGAGTCGGTACATATGAGAAAGTTAGTTTGGCTTTGATCGGTTCTGAGTATGTGTTCTACTGCTTTTAGGATGCTTCTGGATATATGCTTCTGCGGTATAAATACTGGCGATGTTTGGGAGATGGAATTTTAGTATTTTGTCTTCTGTTACTAATGCAGCACCTGTTTTTTCATCTATTTTAGAACCATCTGTGTATAATTGTTTGTGGTTCTTATATATATTCCACTTTTCTTTGAACATATTTTTATAAACTATAGGACATGTTTGATCTTTTGAAAGGTGGGAAAGGTCAACGTCAAATTGAGGTTGTGACTGTGTCCACGGTGCATTTTCACTGTATGTGTTTATTTCTATGTTTGAGAGAGAGACTTGTGGTTCGTTTATGATTTGATTTATTGATTGTTGAGTTGGGTTTCTATTTCTTATTTTCAATTTATTATTTTTTGTGTCAAAGATATATTTATAGGCAGGATTTTGTGGGTTGCTTGCTATATTTGTGATATAGGTAAGCATTATTTGCTTTCTTCTGTATTTTAGTGGCGGTTCTCCTGCTTCACATAAAATACTGTCGATTGGGTTTGTTCTAAAGGCACCTATGATTAGCCTTAATGCTGTGTGATGTATAGAATCTATTTGCTTTAGTATATATGGCTTTGCTATTCCATATATTTGACATCCATAGTCTATTTTTATTCGAATTAGCGCCCGATATATCAGCAATAGTGAATCTCTCTGCGTACCCCAGTCATGGTTACTTAACGATTTAATTAAATTGAGTCTCCTGTTACAGTCCAGTCTCAGTTCTTTAGTATGTTGTTTCCAATTTAGTTTGTTGTCTATTGTCAGTCCTAAGAATTTTATTGTTTTTGTGAAGGGTATGTCTTTGTTATTTATTTTAAGTATTATGTTGTGATGTGGTCGTCTAAGTTTACATAAATGTATGGCCTTTGTTTTTGTGTTTGAGAAATGAAATCCAGTATTTTGCGCCCAGCTTAAGATGTTTGTGATAGTTTCTTGTAGATTTTGTTTAATTGTTTCTTCATTCTTTCCTCTGATATATTCAACAAGTTCGTCTGCAAAAAGGGAAAATTTTATTTGATCTGGAATTTGGGCAGATATATTGTTTATTGCTAATAGAAATAGAGTAGGACTCAGAATTGATCCTTGTGGGACTCCGTTTTCAAGTATTTTTTGTTCTGACTCTACTCCACTGCATTTGACCTGGAAGGTACGATTTGATAGAAAGTTTTTTATGAAGTGGAGTAAATTTCCTTCTAGTCCAATGTTTTGTATGGTCTTTAGATTGTGGTATTTCCGTGTTGTTTCGAAAAATTTTTCTAAGTCAAAGAATACCGCTAGGAGATGTTGCTTATTTATGAATGCGGTCTCTATTTCTGTTGTGAGGGACAGAATTTGATTAGTTGTAGATCTGGAGTTTCTAAATCCGCATTGCGCATTGTCTAGTATTTCATTTTTTTCTAAGTACCATGTCAGTCATTTATTTACCATTTTTTCTATAATTTTGCAGAGTACATTTGATAGCGCAATAGGTCGGTAGTTTGTTGGGTCCGTTTTTGTCTTTGTTTGGTTTAAGTATTGGTATAATTGTTACATTTGTCCATTTGTCAGGAAAGGTGTTTTCCTTCCACATATGATTGTAGATGTTTAGTAAGTAATATTGTGTAGTATTTGGTAATTTTTTAATCATTTCGATTTTTATATTGTCTGGTCCAGGGCTTTTGTTATTCTTTAGTTCATTTATAGCGGATATAAGTTCTATTATGTTAAATGGCTTATTTATATCAATGTTAGTTTCATCTAATATTTCTATAGGCTGGTTTTCTACGTTTAATTTTTTTTTGTAAAAAAATTGCATTGAAGTGTTTATTTGATGAGTTACTTTCAAAGCTTTCAGCTAGCGTATTTGCTATTTCCTGAGCATTTGTTATTATATTGTTGTTTTTTATTAGTGTGGATGTTTGTATTATTACTCTGTTTCCCTTGATTTTTAGTATTTTTTCCCAAATAGTTTTTATAGGTGTATCTTTGTCTATTTTAGTAACAAATGTTTCCCATGATGATTTCTTACTTTGTTTTATGGTGCGTCGTGTCATTGCTCGTATTTTCTTTAGTGCGATTAAGTTTTCTATTGTTTTATTTTTTCGGTATTCATATAGGCTTTTTTTGTTCTCTGTTATTAATTTTTCGCACTCTTTGTTCCACCATGGTGGATTTTTTGGCCTGTTTGTTGTGTTTTTTATACCCATCGAAATTTCAGCTGCTTTAGTAATTTTTGATGTAAAATTTGATACTATTTCATTGATATTTGCACCAGTTTCAATATTTATATTTGTTGTTTCTGTGTGACTCGCAAATAGATCCAAATCTGCAGATTCGATTTTCCATTTCTTGTTTGTAGGATTTGTTACTGGTATTGTTTCTTTGGAATGGAAAATTTGTATTGGGAAATGGTCACTTGTATATAGGTTTTTGATTGTTTCCTAGGAGAGGTTAGGTGCAATTTGGGGTTCGCAGAAACTTAAATCTATATTGGAAAAATTTCCAGATCTTGCACAAAAATGAGTTGGTGAGCCGTTATTGAGTTGCACTAAATTTTCTAGTGTGTCTTCTATAATTTTTCCTCTTGAATCTATATTTGCTGAGCCCCATATATAGTTATGTGCATTAAAGTCTCCAAGAATTATGTAAGGCTTAGGTAATTGTTTAATGATAGAGATAAGGTCTGTTGCATTTAGAATAAATGGTAAGGGTGGGATATAGATATTGTAAATGATTAGGGTTTCTGGGTTAAGGATTTTTATTGCTATAGCTTCTAGATTGGTTGTTAATGGTAAATCTTGTATGTGTTCAGTATTTTTTGTTAAAATTGCGACCCCGCCACTAGCATGTCGCTCGTTGTTTCTGTCTCTTCTATATGTTGTATAGTTTTTTAATACTGCTGTTTGTTGTTGCTTCAGATGAGTTTCTTGTAGGCATATTATTTTTGGTTTTTATTTTGCAGCTAGGGTCTGAATTTCTCCAATATGGAGAAAGAAGCCATTGCAATTCCATTGTATTAACATAGTTCTTAGTTCTCTTCCTGCAATTCGTCGGAGTCGGAGTCTTCAAGTTGGTTGATTAGTCGGGCTTGTAGTCTTGTGAATCTATTTTTAATTACTTTGTGCTTAGTGTGTGGGTATAATGTTTTTATCATATTTATTAATCCAGATATATTTTCTGTGTATTCTCTCGCTACTTCTATTTGGTCAGTATTTCCATGAACATTTTCTAGAAATTCTTTAAATTTTTTATATGACAATAAATATTTTTGCGGGTTTTTATTAATTTCGATTTTTAATGGTTGAATTAATTCTTCTAGAGTTATATCTTGACTATCATTCGGGCTTTCTTCTCTAAGTTTTTTTGTTTTGTGTTTTGTTGATTGTGATGAATTTATTTTTGTGGGTGTTTCATTTTCTTGTTTGTTAATTGTTCCAGTTTCGATTGTAATGTTTTCTTCAGAACTTGTGGAGGGTGGTGCGCCTCTTTTTTGTCCTGTTGGTAGTTGTAGAATTAGTTTAGGTACAGATTGGAGTTGTTCTTGTGTTTTTGGCAGTGGTGGTATTTCTGTTTGTTTTGGTGATGGTATTTGTGTACAAATTAGTGGTGGTTCTTGTGTATGATTCGGTATTATTTGTTGTGCATGTTCTGGTGGTGTTGTTGCTATTATTTCTCCTGGTGTGTTGTCTCTGATCTGTAAAATATTTTCACATTGCGCGGCAGTGTGTCCCGCTTTTTTGCAATGATGGCAGCTCGCGTTGTCTAGTGTTAGGTACAGTTGGTAGGTCGTATCTTCATGCGTTAGTCGAATTATGTCAGGTATTGATAGTTCATCGTCATCATGGATATATACATGTCTTCTAAAACTTAATATGTGTGAGTATTCGTCTTGATGTATTCCTACTTTTAGAAAATTTATGGATGATGCCAGTTTTAGCCCTTTTTGTATTAGGAAATTTTCGATTAGTTGATAAGGTATAGTGGGACAGACATTAGATATGATTAGTCTTTGTGTTGGCATTGTGAGTCTTCTAATTTCAGTCGTTTGGTTTTCTACTATTATATTTTTATGATTTGTTATAATGTTGTCCACCATTGTCTTACTTGTGAGATATATGCAAATTCGGTTGTTTGATATTCCTGACGCAAATGTTATATTTTTAGGTCCAATTATTTTGCCAATTGCCATAATATATTCTTTTAATTGTATTTCTTTTTTGGCATTTATTACAATAGCCTGATCTTTCTTTGGGTTTATTATTGGCGGATTATATTTAAGTTTGCCTGAGTAGGTTTGTCGTGATTGGTTACCGCTGTAGTTAGTAGTATCCATTGTTTCTGTGTTTGAATTTTGTATTTGTTGGCTTTGTGTACCTCTGTAGTAAGAAGCACTCATATTTGGATTTAAATATCCCGGTATTTCGGGTGCACACTATTTTTAAAGATTTTATTTTTATCGGTTGAGTGCCATCTCACCGACAGTAACACGTTGAGACGCAAAATAGCGGCACGTATGCCGCCCGACACTTTGTAGTTTACACAGGTTATAAAATTATAAATGTCTGTATATTTTATTTTATATTATGTAGATGGGAATTTTATGAGTTTTTATATTGATTTTTTGTAGGGTTTTCGTGGGTTCTAGTTTTAACAATATTTTAATATTAAATACCTCGTAATTTTTAGTTATTTAATACTGTCCTTGAAACACTGTCAATTAATCAACACTTTCATCAATCTTTCTAAAAAAATAATATATTATTTGGTTCTTGTTGGCACAATTCAGCTCAGTATTGCGCCTAAACGTGCTTCATTTTATTTTTTTCATTAAGATTCTCAATATATTATTTTATTTCTAGTATTCATATCAATATTTTCATCAATTTAAACATGTTTCTTAAATAAAAATCACAAATAAAATTAATGTAATACAAGAATTCTAATATCTCTAAGAATAACCCCAAAGAATATACTTTATGAATGTGATTATATATTACCTACTTTTCACTAACTTTACCTTTCCAATGAAATCTATTTTAATCTAACCTAACATAATTTATGTTCATTTATACTATAATAATATAACTAATAAGCATAATGCCTTCAGCTCGTCGTAATAAAATTCAACGTTCTCAGCACCACTGAAAATAGAAATTCAAAAATAAATAATCTTATGTCGTTGGGTCGAGCGAGGGTTCGAGAGTTGGGCGTATATATTTTGAAATTAGTACATATTTATTTAATCACTTTTATTGCAAAATGTTCCTCCCCGACGGGGAATCGAATCCCGGTCTCCCGCGTGACAGGCGGGAATACTGACCACTATACTGTCGAGGACTTGTAATCGCAAAGTAGCAAGTTAAATTTACTGGTATTGTTGCCAGTATAAATTATGATCCATTCGAAAATCAACAACCTTATGTGCAGGAGCTAAAGCTTTACTGAGCATATAGAGATAATTAAAAATCTACAGCCATCAGATAATACAATATGTATAGTTAATTTCAGCCCTGTTGAGTATTTTGCAATAACAAATATTCTAATCTAAAAGCAGCCGGAGTGTTATTTTTGTCTTGCATTCAATCCATGCATAAGTTCTTGGTAAAAACAATTTGTTTTGTACAAAATTCAGTCAGATTTTTACCAAAATAGGATCTAAGAAAGATATGAAATAAAAATAATGTTTTTTCTGTAATAGAAAGACTTGTAATTTTAGTATCTGAATCAAGTTTTGATCAACTCTTTTTCAAAATCAAAAACCGTTGTAAGACCTTAATTCTTAATTAGAAATTAATGGGTTAAAATATGCAAAATTAAAGAAAATAAATGGCTGTTAGCATGTCGTAACATTGCTCAACAATTTGTGATTATTGAATTATGAATTATTAATTTTTGTCCGATTATTGCTAAGCGTGCTTTGCTTGAATGAGTACCTGTAATCAACATATATAAGCCCGGGTAGCTCAGTTGGTAGAGCATTGGACTTTTAATCCAAGGGTCCAGGGTTCAAGTCCCTGCTTGGGCGATAATTTTAAATTTCAGCAATAAATTCCATTGCGCTAATTGAATTTTGAAAACAATCCAGATCACAAATGACAAATTCGCCATTATATATATGTATATATATATATATATATATATATATATATATATATATATATATATATATATATATATATATATGTATATATATATATATATATATATATATATATATATATATATATATATATATATATATATATATATATATATATATATATATATATATATATGCTTTTGGAAGAACAATATTTTGCTGAGAACCAGGCTGTGGTTCTTGTCCTTGTTTACGATTACTGGCGAAGCTGTTTATTTATTCCGGTAGAAATAGATGTGATCAACTGTAACCGCTCAGAATTTTAACTCTGTTGATGTGATAACCAAAAACCGGAATCGATAATTTCTTTTCAATAATATAGTAATTTTCTACAAAGCGGCAATACTGCCATCTAGTAATTAAAGATAGTTCTAAAATAAAGATAATGCTGATCCTAGCGGAGGAAGATGAATAAATTTTTTTTCTTCCATATTTCATTGGACGTTGTATCTGTTATATGTGTGATCTGTGCTCACAGCATACAGATAAAAAATAAAAACTATAAAAAATGACCTATTTTTGGGATTTTTATTTTTTATCTTCGAAACTGTACGTTTCAAAAAATTAACATTTTTACCAGGCCTTATTTATGCAATTACAAATTCACTGATATTTTTATTTATAAGGGTGAGTCGGTTTTTTTTGCGTAAACGAGGTTTGTTTAATCATGATAGATTTTGAGTAGTTTTATGTAATTAAGAAACATAACTTTGACACCAAAAGTGTAACAATGTGTCCGTAATACCTTTATATTCAATAAACAGTCATTATTCGATGGAATATCTTTGATTATAGCGTAAAAATAGCTAATTTCTAATACTGTGCGTGCATGATTTCTATCACTGGTTGCTTGAACATTCAAAGTCGAAGGTAGCGCCACCATCTAAAATAGCCGAGTGCGGAGCGGCATTACTTCGAACTAGATGGACTTGATGGTTTTTTTTAACCATATAATTGGTAAATAAAGTAAAATAAAGAACTGTCGAACAAACGTAAGATTTGTATTTTGTCTAGATGTAAACCTCCTATTAAAAAAGAATCAAACCGAAAGAGCATGTTAACTTTATGCATTTTTTGTTCTATCTCCAATATTACTAGAACGGCTGGACTTGTGGCAAAAATAGTTATGTTCATAATGAAAGATATTCATATTTCGCCCAACTTTTGTTGGCTAAATTCTTTAAAAAAAATTACGAGTTATGAGAAAACGTTATCGAAAATCATAAAAAAATTATTTATATTGTCATGGAAATGCATTTGTGATAATTATTACATTCTTTTACGAATTTGTAAATCACCAAAAAAATCGGACTCGAGATTTCAACGAATATACACGTTGTGACCTTCTCTGAATGGAATGTGACTATTTTCGGAGTGACCTTTGTGTGTGTGTGTGCGTGTGTGTGTGAACGCTCTAGCGCCGAAACTGTCGAATGTAAAATTGTGAAACTTCGAACTTAAGACTTGTATATGGTCTAGTTGTGCACCTATAATTTTTGATAAGAATATTCAAACCGGAAGTGCATGTTTACTCTATGCATGTTTGTTCTATTTCCAATATCACTAGAACGGCTGCACTTATGGCAAAGATAGTTATGTTCATAATGAATGATATTAATATTTCGCACAACTTTTGTTTGAAAAGTTTCTTTAGGAAATGTACCAGTTACGAGAAAACTTCTATCGAAAATCTCTCTTGTTAAATTATTATGAAAATGCATTTGTAAGATTTTCTTTTATAATTATCATATTAACTTTGTTTGAAAAAAAATAAGACAGATAACAAAAATATAAATTATGTATATTATTTTGCACTTTTTGACACAAATAGATCGACTGACAAGGTGGTTTGAAGTTTCAACATCTATGTTTATGCGTATTGAAGCAAAAATATTTGATATTATAATAAGCTAATTGATACAATTTCAGTGTATTTCTGTGTAGTGTTGATATTTTTTGACAAATGAAAACTATGTAAATGAAAGTTCTGTGTCGGCCACAACCAATTTCTTTTGAAATATAGCGTATTACTTAAGCCTGAAGAAAATTTGACAGATAAAAAAAATATAAATATTGTATATCATTTTTCTCACAAATAGATCGACTGAGAAGGTGCATTTTTAAAAATCAACATCTATATTTCATATTGATGAAACAATATTTGATAACATAATAAAATAATAAGCTAATTGGTATAATTTCAGGGCATTACTGTGGAGTATTGGAATTTTTTGACAGTTTGTATGGAAAATATATTTCTAACGAAAAGTACGTAATAGAACAAATACCAATAGATTCCAAACTTTGGTCGGAAGAATTGTTGCTACGAAGATTTTCAGAGGGTCTCAAATATATGGAGTGATTGCAATTTTTTACTAATTATATTGTAATAAATAGATATACATATATATATATATATATATATATATATATATATATATATATATATATATATATATATATATATTGAAATCTCGAGTTCGAAATTTTTCATGATTACAATACTTACTTATTACTCTGTAAAATAAAGTAAAAAGAATATAATGACATTGACATTCAAGAACTAAAAAAAGACGAAATTAACGTGCTTAAATGTTATTCACAAAAATCGGAATGGAACAATACACTATTGTAATTTAAAAATTACTAAATTAGTAAACATGTTTTTAAGGCGGCATTCACCTTTAGAGCACAAAAAAAGGCTGTGTTTTAACTGTTTTTTTCTCAGGGTACGTTCAAGAAATTCGCACGCGGTTTTTCGTATCGTATTTATTCAACTTTTCTTTTTAATAAGGTATTTTTTAAAGTCGGGTACGTTCAGCCCCGGCGAAGATGTTAAAGTCCAAAGTGGGAAGCTCAATTTAGGCGCGCGGTAGCATAACTCTGGTCCCAGTTGTTTGAAAAAAAAAGAAAGGGTTTTAAAGTATATTAAATTGTCTAGGAATTGACCCTCGGGTGGTCCATTTGGACCATAATTAGCAAAATGGCAAAAATCGTACGAAAAGATTTATTCTTTGCCACTTTTTTTCTTCTTTGGCGGGCCTTAAAAAATATTAATAACTGTCGGACACACTTCGTCGAAGATCAACTTCTAGAGAATTTTATTACCTTTAAGATGCGCTTATTGAGAGTTAAATCGGTTAATTCGTTGTCGAGATATTCTACCGCGCGATTTAAAAAATATGGTTTCGAGAAAAACGCGTTTAAAGTTTCAACTTCAGACTGATGCGCGCGAAAACGCCGTGTTTGAGCAAAAAAATTGTTTTGCTTAAATCGCAATTTCACATATTTCCAACTCGAATTTCGAAAAACGGCTTCAGAAACCCATAGTCAACACTTCGAAGTGTCCGATTCAACAAAAAAAAAAATCGATTTTTTGAATCCGCTAAAGGTGAACGCCCCCTTAAGAATATATTTTGAATAATTAGTGGATTGTATAAAATTGAAAAGAAAGCGATGGATATTAAACTAACAGCAAGAAAGAAATCCCTATACTTACTTATTACTCCGTAAAAGAAAGTAATACACAATTAATAATTCATATATACATCATACAAATAATATGCTTAGGTAGATTGAACAAATTATAAAAATACTTAGTTCCAAAACGTTTAAACCATAAATTCACATAAGTACACAAACCGCATTTAATTCACCCACACAAACGCACGAACCACCGACCGACTTTTCTGCGTTTTTTATAGCTAAACTCAGCCAGAAAATATACTGATTTCACCCCTCACATCATAGTCTTGTAATGACGCGTTCAAACTGTGCATACATATTAAAATATAAAATAATCCAAGGACTCTGGTTTCTTACAAATACTGTTAGTAAACAATGCGATACTCGTAAAACGTTATCTATCTGTGAAATTCAGAAGTTGACACCATATACTCGAACCAAATTCGTTAGTTCCTTGTTATGCTACTGGCCAGAGGGCGATACTACGCTATGTAAATTCGATGCGTTTAAAACGCTGAAAAATTCTCCAGATCAGAAATTACCTGATTTTATTCGAAAATAAAGAAATTCTGCTGAATAATGACTGTTTATTGTATATGAAGGAATTACGGACACATTGTTACACTTTTGGTCAAAGTTATATTTCTTAATTACATAAAACTACTCAAAATCTATCATGATTAAACAAACCTCGATTACGCAAAAAATAAACCACTCACCCTTATAAAAAAAAATATCAGTGAATTTGTAATTGCATAAATTAGGCCTGGTAAAAATGATTATTTTTTGATACGCACAGTTTCGAAGATAAAAATCCCAAAAATAGGTCATTTTTTATAGTTTCAATTTTTTATCTTCGAAACTGTGCGTTTCAAAAAATAAACATTTTTACCAGGCATTATTTATGCAATTACGAATTCACTGATATTTTTTTTTATAAGGGTTAGTCGTTTTTTTTTTTTTTTGTTCGAGCTTGATGTTTGACCTTAATTATATGATTTAACTAAAGCTGAGGTTTCAAACAGAATGACTGCACATATTCGGTCATGTAAAGATTATCTCAATATTTCTTATGCTTGTAGTATTGTTGACTTAGCGGAAAATGAATGATGCAATAAGTCTACTTATTGCGTAATAAAGGGTGGAACGATTATATAAATATATATATATATATATATATATATATATATATATATATATATATATATATAAATATATATATATATATATATATATATAAATATATATATATATATATACATATATATATATATATATATATATATATATATATATATATATATATATATATATATATATATATATATATATATATATATATATATATATATATATATATATATGTAACATATGAATTATGTAGGTAGCCGACTAAGCAACCTAAGCAACACCTTCAGTGTTGTCAAAACACTTATCTAGGTCATTAGGTAAATAAGTCTCGTGGTCATCAATTTGACCGACTATAAAAGAACTATAATTAGCCTAGGTTAGGGAGTGGTACCAAGTGTGGCGCAGAGACATTCTAGTAAGTTATTAATATAATACTAATCTATATTTATTACTGCAGACCAAGTTATTTGCCTACCCCTTCACGTCCTTTCCCTATAAGTCGGTTTGGCAAGAACCCGGGTAAAATATAGTAAGAGTTGACCACCCCGGTCTATCCCTTACATTATTTTACCCGGGTTCTTGCCAAACCGACTTATAGGGAAAGGACGTGAAGGGGTAGGCAAATAACTTGGTTGTTGCTTAGGTTGCTTAGTCGGCAACCTACATAATTCATATGTTACATTGTAATGTTACAAATGTAAGGGGTTGACCGGGGTGGTCAACTCTTACAATATTTAACCGGGTTCTTGCCAAACCGATGTGAACAGGAGGTGTTTAGGAGATGATCCAATTAATTACAAACTCGACAATAGTAACAATAACACTATAGATATATTAATAATTGATTAAGATGATAACATTGACTATAACAATAAACACGTATTTACAACCATAGACCAGTCAACGGGGCACTCACCTAAGGCCCCGGATCACACCTGGTAATGTGATAGCAACTACTGGTTAAGAGTTCATTTATATAGCTCGAAATATGCATACTCAGCAACCTACATTTAAGTGACCGCGTAATGAATTATAATATTATTAGGTATGTTATTCTTACGTAATAACATACGTTACATATAAATAAATATATATATATATATATATATATATATATATATATATATATATATATATATATATATATACATATATATATATATATATATATATATATATATATATATATATATATATATATATATATATATATATATATATATATATATATGGCGAATTTGTCATTTGTGATCTGGGTTGTTTTCAAAATTCAATTAGCGCAATGGAATTTATTGCTGAAATTTAAAATTATCGCCCGAGCAGGGACTTGAACCCTGGACCCTTGGATTAAAAGTCCAATGCTCTACCAACTGAGCTACCCGGGCTTATATATGTTGATTACAGGTACTCATTCAAGCAAAGCACGCTTAGCAATAATCGGACAAAAATGAATAATTCATAATTCAATAATCACAAATTGTTGAGCAATGTTACGACATGCTAACAGCCATTTATTTTCTTTAATTTTGCATATTTTAACCCATTAATTTCTAATTAAGAATTAAGGTCTTACAACGGTTTTTGATTTTGAAAAAGAGTTGATCAAAACTTGATTCAGATACTAAAGTTACAAGTCTTTCTATTACAGAAAAAACATTATTTTTATTTCATATCTTTCTTAGATCCTATTTTGGTAAAAATCTGACTGAATTTTGTACAAAACAAATTGTTTTTACCAAGAACTTATGCATGGATTGAATGCAAGACAAAAATAACACTCCGGCTGCTTTTAGATTAGAATATTTGTTATTGCAAAATACTCAACAGGGCTGAAATTAACTATACATATTGTATTATCTGATGGCTGTAGATTTTTAATTATCTCTATATGCTCAGTAAAGCTTTAGCTCCTGCACATAAGGTTGTTGATTTTCGAATGGATCATAATTTATACTGGCAACAATACCAGTAAATTTAACTTGCTACTTTGCGATTACAAGTCCTCGACAGTATAGTGGTCAGTATTCCCGCCTGTCACGCGGGAGACCGGGATTCGATTCCCCGTCGGGGAGGAACATTTTGCAATAAAAGTGATTAAATAAATATGTACTAATTTCAAAATATATACGCCCAACCCTCGAACCCTCGCTCGACCCAACGACATAAGATTATTTATTTTTGAATTTCTATTTTCAGTGGTGCTGAGAACGTTGAATTTTATTTGATCTATAAATAATATAGTCAGTATAGCTTGGCAGATTTAGATTAATTGAAAATTATTATAGATATTGATTATGAATTTTAGATGGATTACTTTTGTATAAAATTTAAAATTTGTTATAGCTTAAATATTTTTTAGATTGTGAACCCAAAACCATACCATTTGACATATAGTTATTTTACAAGAATTAATACTGTAGTGCGTACGCATGCGCTACATCAGTTGTGTGACCACGATTTCTTGTCACTAGTGTAGTACGCAAAGCGCCTTTACAATTGTTAAACGACGAGCTGAAGGCATTATGCTTATTAGTTATATTATTATAGTATAAATGAACATAAATTATGTTAGGTTAGATTAAAATAGATTTCATTGGAAAGGTAAAGTTAGTGAAAAGTAGGTAATATATAATCACATTCATAAAGTATATTCTTTGGGGTTATTCTTAGAGATATTAGAATTCTTGTATTACATTAATTTTATTTGTGATTTTTATTTAAGAAACATGTTTAAATTGATGAAAATATTGATATGAATACTAGAAATAAAATAATATATTGAGAATCTTAATGAAAAAAATAAAATGAAGCACGTTTAGGCGCAATACTGTGCTGAATTGTGCCAACAAGAACCAAATAATATATTTTTTTTTTGAAAGATTGATGAAAGTGTTGATTAATTGACAGTGTTTCAAGGACAGTATTAAATAACTAAAAATTACGAGGTATTTAATATTAAAATATTGTTAAAATAAGAACCCACGAAAACCCTACAAAAATTCAATATAAAAACTCATAAAATTGCCATCTACATAGTATAAAATAAAATATACAGACATTTATAATTTTATAACCTGTGTAAACTACATAGTGTCGAGCGGCATACGTGCCGCTATCAGGCGTCTCAACGTGTTACTGTCGGTCAGATGGCACTCAACCGATAAAAATAAAATCTTTAAAAATAGTGTGCACACAGAAACAATGGATACTACTGACTACAGCGGTAACCAATCACGACAAACCTACTCAGGCAAACCTAAATATAATCCGCCAATAATAAACCCAAAGAAAGATCACGCTATTGTAATAAATGCCAAAAAAGAAATACAATTAAAAGAATATATTACGGCAATTGGCAAAATAATTGGACCTAAAAATATAACATTTGCGTCAAATATCAAACAACCAAATTTGCATATATCTTACATGCAAGACAATGGTGGACAACATTATAACAAATCATAATAATATAATAGTAGAAACCCAAACGACTGAAAATAGAAGACTCACAATGCCAACAGTAAGACTAATAATATCTAATGTCTGTCCCACTATACCTCATCAACTAATCGAAAATTTCCTAACACAAAAAGGGCTAAAACTAGCATCACCCATAATTTTTTTAAAAATAGACGAATACTCACACATATTAAGTTTTAGAAGACATGTATATATCCATGATGACGATGAACTATCAATACCTGATATAATTCGACTAACGCATGAAGATACGACCTACCAACTGTACCTAACACTAGACAACGCGAGCTGCCATCATTGCAAAAAAACGGGACACACTGCCGCGCAATGTGAAAATATTTTACAGATCAGAGACAACACACCAGGAGAAATAATAGCAACAACACCACCAGAACATGCACAACAAATAATACCGAATCATATACAAGAACCACCACTAATTTGTACACAAATACCATCACCAAAACAAACAGAAATACCACCACTGCCAAAAACACAAGAACAACTCCAATCTGTACCTAAACTAATTCTACAACTACCAACAGGACAAAAAAGAGGCGCACCACCCTCCACAAGTTCTGAAGAAAACATTACAATCGAAACTGGAACAATTAACAAACAAGAAAATGAAACACCCACAAAAATAAATTCATCACAATCAACAAAACACAAAACAAAAAAACTTAGAGAAGAAAGCCCGAATGATAGTCAAGATATAACTCTAGAAGAATTAATTCAACCATTAAAAATCGAAATTAATAAAAACCCGCAAAAATATTTATTGTCATATAAAAAATTTAAAGAATTTCTAGAAAATGTTCATGGAAATACTTACCAAATAGAAGTAGCGAGAGAATACACAGAAAATATATCTGGATTAATAAATATGATAAAAACATTATACCCACACAGTAAGCACAAAGTAATTAAAAATAGATTCACAAGACTACAAGCCCGACTAATCAACCAACTTGAAGACTCCGACTCCGACGAATTGCAGGAAGAGAACTAAGAACTATGTTAATACAATGGAATTGCAATGGCTTCTTTCTCCATATTGAAGAAATTCAGACCCTAGCTGCAAAATAAAAACCAAAAATAATATGCCTACAAGAAACTCATCTGAAGCAACAACAAACAGCAGTATTAAAAAACTATACAACATATAGAAGAGACAGAAACAACGAGCGACATGCTAGTGGCGGGGTCGCAATTTTAACAAAAAATACTGAACACATACAAGATTTACCATTAACAACCAATCTAGAGGCTATAGCAATAAAAATCCTTAACCCAGAAACCCTAATCATTTACAATATCTATATCCCACCCTTACCATTTATTCTAAATGCAACAGACCTTATCTCTATCATTAAACAATTACCTAAGCCTTACATAATTCTTGGAGACTTTAATGCACATAACTATATATGGGGCTCAGCAAATATAGATTCAAGAGGAAAAATTATAGAAGACACACTAGAAAATTTAGTGCAACTCAATAACGGCTCACCAACTCATTTTTGTGCAAGATCTGGAAATTTTTCCAATATAGATTTAAGTTTCTGCGAACCCCAAATTGCACCTAACCTCTCCTAGAAAACAATCAAAAACCTATATACAAGTGACCATTTCCCAATACAAATTTTCCATTCCAAAGAAACAATACCAGTAACAAATCCTACAAACAAGAAATGGAAAATCGAATCTGCAGATTGGGATCTATTTGCGAGTCACACAGAAACAACAAATATAAATATTGAAACTGGTGCAAATATCAATGAAATAGTATCAAATTTTACATCAAAATTTACTAAAGCAGCTGAAATTTCGATGGGTATAAAAAACACAACAAACAGGCCAAAAAATCCACCATGGTGGAACAAAGAGTGCGAAAAATTAATAACAGAGAACAAAAAAAGCCTATATGAATACCGAAAAAATAAAACAATAGAAAACTTAATCGCACTAAAGAAAATACGAGCAATGACACGACGCACCATAAAACAAAGTAAGAAAACATCATGGGAAACATATGTTACTAAAATAGACAAAGATACACCTATAAAAACTATTTGGGAAAAAATACAAAAAATCAAGGGAATCAGAGTAATAATACAAACATCCACACTAATAAAAAACAACAATTTAATAACAAATGCTCAGGAAATAGCAAATACGCTAGCTGAAAGCTTTGAAAGTAACTCATCAAATAAACACTACAATGCAATTTTTTTACAAAAAAAAATTAAACGAAGAAAACCAGCCTATAGAAATATTAGATGAAACTAACATTGATATAAATAAGCCATTTAACATAATAGAACTTATATCCGCTATAAATGAACTAAAGAATAACAAAAGCCCTGGACCAGACAATATAAAAATCGAAATGATTAAAAAATTATACCAATACTTAAACCAAACAAAGACAAAAACGGACCCAACAAACTACCGACCTATTGCGCTATCAAATGTACTCTGCAAAATTATAGAAAAAAATGGTAAATAAATGACTGACATGGTACTTAGAAAAAAATGAAATACTAGACAATGCGCAATGCGGATTTAGAAACTCCAGATCTACAACTAATCAAATTCTGTCCCTCACAACAGAAATAGAGACCGCATTCATAAATAAGCAGCATCTCCTAGCGGTATTCTTTGACTTAGAAAAAGTTTTCGAAACAACATGGAAATACCACAATCTAAAGACCATACAAAACATTGGACTAGAAGGAAATTTACTCCACTTCATAAAAAACTTTCTATCAAATCGTACCTTCCAGGTCAAATGCAGTGGAGTAGAGTCAGAACAAAAAATACTTGAAAACGGAGTCCCACAAGGATCAATTCTGAGTCCTACTCTATTTCTATTAGCAATAAACAATATATCTGCCCAAATTCCAGATCAAATAAAATTTTCCCTTTTTGCAGACCAAATTGTTGAATATATCAGAGGAATGAATGAAGAAACAATTAAACAAAATCTACAAGAAACTATCACAAACATCTTAAGCTGGGCGCAAAATACTGGATTTCATTTCTCAAACACAAAAACAAAGGCCATACATTTTTGTAAACTTAGACGACCACATCACAACATAATACTTAAAATAAATAACAAAGACATACCCTTCACAAAAACAATAAAATTCTTAGGACTGACAATAGACAACAAACTAAATTGGAAACAACATACTAAAGAACTGAGACTGGACTGTAACAGGAGACTCAATTTAATTAAATCGTTAAGTAACCATGACTGGGGTGCGCAGAGAGATTCACTATTGCTGATATATCGGGCGCTAATTCGAATAAAAATAGACTATGGATGTCAAATATATGGAATAGCAAAGCCATATATACTAAAGCAAATAGATTCTATACATCACACAGCATTAAGGCTAATCATAGGGGCCTTTAGAACAAACCCAAACGACAGTATTTTATGTGAAGCAGGAGAACCGCCACTAAAATACAGAAGAAAGCAAATAATGCTTACCTATATCACAAATATAGCAAGCAACCCACAAAATCCTGCCTATATATATATCTTTGACACAAAAAATAATAAATTGAAAATAAGAAATAGAACCCCAACGCAACAATCAATAAATCAAATCATAAACGAACTACAAGTCTCTCTCTCAAACATAGAAATAAACACATACAGTGAAAATGCACCGTGGACACAGTCACAACCTCAATTTGACGTTGACCTTTCCCACCTTTCAAAAGATCAAACATGTCCTATAGTTTATAAAAATATGTTCAAAGAAAAGTGGAATATATATAAGAACCACAAACAAGTATACACAGATGGTTCTAAAATAGATGAAAAAACAGGTGCTGCATTGGTAACAGAAGACAAAATACTAAAATTCCATCTCCCAAACATCGCCAGTATTTATACCGCAGAAGCATATATCCAGAAGCATCCTAAAAGCAGTAGAACACATACTCAGAACCGATCAAAGCCAAACCAACTTTCTCATATGTACCGACTCCTTAAGCACACTCCAAAGTATGAAACATATATACTCACCAAAGCCCAGCATACAATCCATTCAAACAATAATTCATGATTCAATAACAAACCATAACAAAAACATAATATGTATTTGGATACCGTCACATACTAACATCAAAGGAAATGAAGAAGCAGACAAAGCTGCAAAAGAAGCTGTAAACACCACTGAAATAAGAAGTCCGATTACAAAAGATGACATTAAAACTAACATAAAACAAGAAATCAAAACGAAATGGAGCGAAGAAGGGCGAGAAAACACTAGCAATAAATTAAGAAAAATTAAAGATGACACAGAACTATGGAAAACGTATAACAACAGAAATGAACAAACAATCATGACAAGACTAATGCTTTGTTTACGCATGGCTGTTCTATGCCAAGTTACGCATATGCGGTCCGTCGACGACCAAGTAACTGTTTATGCATCCGACCAAGTTTTGCCTTGTCGTGGCGTTTATTGTGGCATGTAATTGAACTATTTGCTCTTCCCTAACGTCAATATCTGGAACTACTATTAAAAATTAAACCTAATATATGGTAATTATATCACGGACACTCACAGTTTACTACGTCAATTTGTCCTGTCAGCCTTGATCTTGTATTCTTTGGTATATTTGCATTAAAACTACTAATTTCTTTAAAATACCATTTTTCTAATTTATTAAAATATTGATCCTCTCTATTCTAATAAATTAACTAAAATAATAAAGGTTTCTGTATTTCCCAGACTAGGCTGGCCATCTGTGTTCCTATGTTATAAGCTTGGACCATGCGCTATGCCATAAAGTTGAAATATTCATGTACGACTATGCGTCGGCAGTTTACGTGGCATGGTGGAAAAGTAAGCGTAAACACTACATAGGATTTCTGTATATCCATCTTTTGTCGCCACGAGCGCATATGCGCGCATATGCGTTACTTGGCATGGAACAGCCATGCGTAAACGAAGCATTAGAATAGGACATACACTCCTAACCCACAAATATATTTTTGAAAAAACAGACCCAGAATCTTGCGACATATGTAACACACAGATTACAGTAGAACATATAATTTTACATTGCCAAAAATATGACACATACCGACAACGACATAATATACCAAACACTCTAAAAGAAGCACTAAATCAAACCAAGAAATCACATGAGAACATCATCAACTACTTAAAAGCCACAAATCTAATACAAAAAATATAAAACCAATTAAATTACAAAATTTCATGTTATCATTATAATTATCAATATATATTATATAGAATACTTTATCCAGCACTAGTAGCCTTAGAAGCTGAAGTGTAATATTACTTGACAATGTCACCTGTCATTTTTATTTGATCATAATAGCATATTGTCGTATAATCGGTATTTTAATATAACGTTCAAGTCGAGTTTGGAGGTTTTAGTTTTTTATCTCCGCGCCTTTCTATATAAGAATAAAAGCCTACCAAGCATTATACGAATAGGCATTATACGAATAGACTGATTTACTCATGAACATTACTATTTTTGCCATAAGTGCAGCCGTTCAAGTGTTACTGGAGATAGAACAAAAAATGCATAGAGAAAACATGCACTACCGGTTTGAATAATCTTTTCAAAATAGGAGGTGCACATCTAGGGCATATATAAGTCTTAAGTTTGAAGTTTCATAATTTTTGGTTCGACAGTTTTGGCTCTAGAGCATTCACAGACACACAGACACACAGACAGACAAACGTCATGCCGAAAATAGTCACATTCGATTCAGGGAAGGTCAAAACATGTATATCCGTTGAAATCTCGAGTTCGAAATTTTTCATGATTACAATACTTACTTATTACTCTGTAAAAGAAAGTAAAAAGCATTACATTGACAATTATCGGTTTGAATTCATATTTTAAATATTGATTTATTATTAGAATACATTGTATAAGGTAAATTATTATATAATCAATTTATATTATATATTTGCTAACATAATTAAATAACAATTACAGAGTTTTACTGTGGAGTTTGACAGTTTAAGAGTGAATACGATAAGTACTTCAAATACAGATCCATTATAAATTGGTATAATTATCCAGTTATTATTAAGAATAGACATTTCAGAGTATATACAAACGGTCAAACTAACCAATACTCTACGTATTGGTTAGTTTGACCGTTTGTTTGAGATCATATATATATATATATATATATATATATATATATATATATATATATATATGTAGACAGTTTGTTTGGGATATATATATATATATATATGTATATTAATATCTATCTATTTAAAACTACGTAAAAGAAAGTTGAGTGCAGGCCACTCCAGATATTTTTTTATAAAAATCGTTCGTTGTTTTATATTTCGAGGTTGTTGTTTGACCTCGCATAAACAGAACTAAAATTATAATATTATATAGCTAAATATATTGCAATTGGTCTATTGTATATAGTTAAATATATTTATATGACTAGTCAAAACAAGCACTGGCGCTAGCGCCAATGCTACCAGCTCGCCGTTACGGCGAGCCCGGTCACAACGATAAATACAAAACTAAAGGCGATAGCAATTATTATAGTACAAAATTTATTGTTGTTATAACATTTCATCGGCATTTAATATGAAATTAATAAATTTCTAAGTTTACGTATTTAATTCTAAATCATCGACATTGCCCATTGAACCAATCTAACCAATTATGATCCCGAGATTTATTTATTCCTGTACCATAACAGTTTTAATTTCCATAACCCCACATTTAAAATTGCACACGTGGGTAACGTTAATATCGATCGTTTCGTGATTAGCCAAGGATATTGAAAATTATTTGATGAACATTTCCTAATTTTATTAATTAAATCACAAAAGCAAACAGTTTATATATTGGAAAATATAAAATTTGTAACGAAAGAAATTACTGTCACATGACTTCTTCGTTTCACCTATAGATGGCGTTCAATGTCTGATTTACTTCAAAATATTTTATTATTATTAATTTCAGGCCTATGGGCTCACAATTTGAAAAAAACTTTAGAAATATAAATCTGAGAAATTTTAGTAGAAAATTCTAAATAAATTAACAGTTGACTAGGGCAGTATTTAGGAGGGTTGCAAATTTTGGGACCCTATAATTCCGGATCTGTACTGACGATTGGATTTTAAATGCGACGGCAACTTCACGGGCGTGACAATTATAAGTATATCAAATTTGATTAAAATCGGCTCGGTACATTCCGAGGAGATACACTGAAAGAAAACTTTTGTAATACCGACAATTCAACAATTGTTGAATGGATTAGTAAGATTTACAACGAAATTTTGTTTCAGTTAACAGCTATTTGGCTATAATACACAATTTATTTTGTTACTGTAACCAATCTAAATTGTTAACTAAATTTGAATTGTTAAAATAACCAAAACTTATTGTTAGAAACAGATGTATTTCGAACGCTTGATGTGGTGTAGAAAACAGCTATCTAGTTATCTATACATATTTGAAATGTAGTCTATACTATTGGATGAGGACTAAATAACAAATTGTTCGATGTGCACTCTATTGCTTGATATGTAGAAATAACATATATATTTTAGTAAACTAATCATTTCTTGATGTTAACGTAACAATTTACAACAGTATCAACACAATTTTGTGTATATCTAAAATAACAATTTGCATTTTAATGGGAACATTCATTTTTGTTATATTATTACTACTAGGTGATAGTTCCAACAATTCTAAAATGCATTTTCATTGAGTTTCAATATTTACTATTGAAAATTGTAGAGCGTACAAATATTATGTTAAATATGCTTATTTTGAATTGTGCGGATAACAATTTAATTTGTTAACTACATTAATTGACGCGCAATAACGGCCCCACGTGTCTTCATATCGCCACACGATGCAAGTCGCCATTCATACACATCGTAGTTGTATTCAGTATTTCGATTTACTTTGTGTTCTTGTGTAGTTATTTAGTCTGTGGTTGTGATCACTCTGTGAGTAAAATTGACGGGAATAGAAGGAATCCTGGAGTGAGAAACATACTACGGTAAAACGACAATTGAAATTTTGATATTGTTCCATTTTATATGCCTTAGGTAGAAACCGATTTTCTTCATTATTATCCAGATAAATCCGAAATATTATACAAGTGGCCAGCATTTATTAGTAAAATAATACCAATTATTTATTCAAGAATTACAGAAAACTCACCAGACAAAATATTGGTAGAACATATTAGGAGTACCAAAAATGTAGAAAATGGTAATTATCATTTTGTTTTAATTAATTTTATTTATTTAATAACGTAATTTTGTTTACTTAGAACAACGGGTTGTATTGATATTTGCATTAATGACAACAATACATCCTTCGACTGCTAAAATTCCAGTGAAAACATCCACTGGAAATAAGTACATGACACGATTGAAAGAAGAGACTTGTTCCTTTTAGAAGTAAAAGTATGTATCCATTTTATGTTTACATATATATGATATTTGAATTCGGTACGCAATATTGTAATGCATTTTGTATAAAATATGTTTTAGAACGTCAACGATGTACAACATATCATCGATTTGAGAAAAAATAAACTTGGATCTATGGGCTTTCAGCCAATAATAATAATTATTGGATCAATTAAAAATCCTGAAGGGTTTATTGTGTTTTCCGATAATAATAAATATAACTCAATACTCCAGGCATATCACATTTTATGTGCATAACACTATTTTGCATAATTATCCCACTGGTGATGTATATATAATTTTGTTCGAATATAAAAAGTAAAGGTTGGTACCTTAAAAAGAAGTTCCTATATTATTTACTAAATGTGTTTTATTTTTAGAAAATGTATTTTCTCATTTATTAATAAAATAAATTATATGCCTAAATCAACAAATTGTTTTATTTGCGCGACAATTTACCCTGTAACCTTGACATTGTGCGTTGTCATATAGACAAAAGTAATATAGTAATATAACAAAAGAGAATGTCGACTTCATAACTCAGATTGTGGGTTGAGCTTTACAGATTGTAATGCAAACATTTTATTTTGAATTAATCACAATTCAAATAGTTGAATTAACTATCTAAATAAATTTTATTAACAAATGCATTTGTTAACGTTACATTTGCTTATGTTTGGTGCACATTTTCATTTGTGAGTATAACAGCTTATTCGGTTGTAGATGCAACAATAAACGGCTAACAATTCAAAATTGTTCTAATTACAATTGGTTCATGTAGGCTCCAATTTAACCATAATAGTTGTTGGCTGTACCCAAATAGTGGTTAGCCTAACATAACTTTTCTGTCAGTGTACGGACACATAATCAGGTCTTACGACCGATCGAGCGAGCGAGATACATACATCCAAGTATATACGTTATATATTTTTTTGGATTCAAGACGAAAATACAAGAACTTTTTGTTAAGATTTTTTTCTTTGATCCGAGCATGTTACAGACACACGACCGATCAATATAGCTCGTTTGTACATTCTGTACGGCGAGCTAATAAATGTGCACAAAATGTTCTTCTACATATACACATAATTATATTTTCCGCGATTTAAAACAAGCATAATACAAGGCGAGGGTGATCGATTTAAATTTAAAATTGTTAATTATGAAGCATTAAGATATGAATATGCAAGTCGAGTGAAGACCACTCCAGCTTATTACGATAGAAAAGCATATTTGTAAACATATTATATAAAATAAATATAACACAATAGGCATTGTTAGCTTATCAATATCTTAGATCTCCAAAATGAAACATCGAGGTTATTCTGGCAATTATATTTGCATAATTTTGCTACAATTCTCCAAAGAGTTATGATTGATAAGGAATAAACAAATAGATGTCACGCAGGATTAACATTGCTAAATAATTTAATTACCATGGGAAATCGTTCCAGAAACGTACTGTAAATCGAAATTCTTCGTATCGTTATAACGCAATCAGGAGTTCTGACACTAATATTTACGTAATTGAATTATACAATTTCACGGTATTAGTGTAGAGTAGTTATTATTTTTTATAATTATTTCTAATGAACACTACATAAAAGAAAGTCGAAAGCAGGCCACTCATCTTTTATTCTTACTGTTTCTTTTGTTAGCTGATAATTTTATTAGATTCTTTAATTCAATTGCAGTCTCGAATACAATTTTGGGTAGCCAATTTTACTGAGAATCTATCAAATTCATTTTGTGTAATATGTATATCAGTAATTTTGACTAAATAGTGTGTCTTAAATGATTAATTGTCAATGTTGTAAGTATCCTGTATATCGTTCCATGAAACTTGTTTGCCATTAACAAAAATATCTGCAGAAAGTATATGAGAATCTATTTAGCTCGCCGTACGAAGTACAGAAGAAACTATAGCATTTGGTCGTGTGTCACTTGAATTCAAGTATCAAGAAATTTCCTTTAAAAAAAAATCTTGTCTCATCCGTCTGATTCTAGGCGTCGCTCGTTCGTAAGACCAAATTTGTTCTCTGAAGGTACCGGAGCGATTCGTACCAAACTTGGTACACTTGGCTTCCAATTTGAATCCACTCGCAGTTTAAATCCAATCGCCTGTATACTTCCCGAGTTATAGTGCCCCACATTTGGAGCCCCCCTTAATACTTCCCTTATAAATATAATTTAAAAATCCAAAAATTTTACGAAAAATTCTAAGATATTTTATATTTACAAGATTTTTTCATATTGTATCAAATGTTATAATTTTGAATTTTAAAGTATGCACTATAATTTTTTTTTTATCAAAATAATCTACAAAAGTTTGTTAGACATTTTTTGTTTATAACATATTTTCAAATTGTTAACCAAAAGGCCATAATAATTATAAACCGCTGCTTGCATCGCACATATTACTTATAAGGCGAGATGCACGCATAGGTTTGTTGGACCTAAGCTTGTTTTAATGCAATTTTGGTTAATTAAGTGGCATCATTCCATACGGTGTCAATATCTATTGACCAAACGATCCCACCGATGACAGACCTCAAAACCTCAAAAAAAAAAAAGATTAATAATTACCGGCAAAGTTACAATAGGTTATTTTCAATGAATTTTACCTTAAAAACGTGTAAATATAATTCGAAATTTGTTTCTATGCTTCAAACCATAGCTATTATGATAACAAACAAAATGCATTTTGTTTCATTCGAATCGGTGCCTCAGAACGCGTGATAACCTTTGGACAATCCGAAAAAAGTAGTTCTAAAAATATCGAGTTTTAAGTAGTTTTAATGAAAGAGAAATTATTATTAGAATTTTTCTTTGTTAATTTAAATAGTACTGCAATAGAATACAAAATAAAAATGCCTATTTTTCATGCTTCTAATAGCGAATGTCTCCTTTAGTTTCTATTTATCGATAAATGTAGTTTATGTTCAGCTTCGGGTGTGGATAGAGCAACACTAAAATATTTTGGAATAGTCTATTTCTCGAATTATTGGCACCTCACACAAGAAATTCGAGTTTAAAATGAAACTCACTTTATTATTTTGTAGACAATTCCTGCCGCGTTAACAATAATAATTTAATATTTCTACTGTTATCCACCCATTGTTGTTTCAATTTTATCTGTTATCTGTCAATTTTATCTGTTTTCCCACAGTTCACATGTATCAATTTAGGTGTTATAAAAAATTATAGGTAAATATATAAACATCGCCAGAGCTTATAAATACTACAGTTGTACTGTTCTGCCGTGTTGCATGCATATTACAGATTTGTTTTCGATAATAATCGAACGTCTACAAATTGTAGAAGTTACTGAAACCTGCGAAATATTACTCGGTAAGCAATCCATCTCTCGTTTGTCTACTCGCTACTCATATTGAAATTAGGTTCCATGTTAGTTTCTGAGTAATTGTGTAATATTGAATCGACTATTCAAAATAATAATATACGTTAGGAAAGAATATGCTATTGTAATTATATATTATTTTTATTGTGTTGTTATTTCAAAGAAAAATATAAAAAGATACAACAAGGATATATGGGAAAGTGTCATTTGTGCACCTTGGGACACTGCTGTTTGCACCTCAAGACGAATGAAGTATTTGAAAATAAAACAAGAATTCAATGATCAAAAACATATATATTAACATCAGAGTAATTATTACATAAACTCTTTTCTTTTTAAACTTCATTTATTTATGGGTACTTCAATTTCAGAGATCACTAGCACCCTGGTACAGTATTTGTTACAATTCGTAGTTTTATTTATTTATAGTTTATTTATAATTTATTTACAATATTGGTTTCTGTGAGGAATTGTATTACATTTTTGCTGGTGTTCGGATTATTGACAAGTGCTTCAGTTAGTGTGTTAGGTATGTGGTATCTCTGTCTCTCTCTCTTGTATATTTCCTGTAGTCTATAATAATGCTGTATAGTTATTGGGGTGTTACAAGTCGCACATATTTCTTGGTTGGTTCTCTCGAGTATGTGTTTATGTGTGAGTAGTGAATGTCCAATTCTAAGTCTTGTGAGTGCGATTTGGTGCTTTCTATTTGTGTTAGTCTGCCATTTTGTTTTGTCTTCATTTATAGTTTTCAGCTTCTTATTTTTGGTTTGGATCCATTGTGTGTTCCATTCTTCTTTTATCTTCGTTTTTATGTGGTTTTTGAAATCATTTTTTGGTATTGGACTATCAGTTTCTCTTCTAACGGTTGCATCTTTCGCCGCCTTGTCTGCTTCTTCGTTGCCCGCTATGCACAGTGTGATGGTATCCACATGAAAATTATTTGCTTATTTTGGTTGTTTGTTATATGGTGTAGGATTTCTTGAGTTTTTTGGATCAGAGGATCACTAGTGTATATTTTTTTAATGTTTTGGAGAACGCTGAGTGAATCTATGCATATCATGCATTTATTTAGTTGTGGGTTGGAGTATATTTGTTGTAGGGCTTTAAGAATGCTGAATGCTTCAGCTGTAAGATTTAGGAGACGGTATTGAAATTTGTTTTGTCTGATGACGATGGCTGCACCAGCTTTGTTTTCGATTCGAGAACCATCAGTATATGTGTTAATGAAGTTCTTATATTTTTGGTTGATTTCCTTGATTAGATGGTGGAATGTAGTTTTAGTTCGAATTTTGGTTGTTTATATATCTATGGTGGGGCGTTCCATAGGTTCGTTCTTGTATTTGAGGAAAGGTTATGTTAAGCTTTTTTAAATGTTCGTTTATGGTTTTTTGAAGAGATGTTTTGTTTGGGATTTTTAAGGTATTATTATTATATTGGAAAATTGATTTGAAGGCAGGAATATTGGGATTACTAGCAAGGCTTGTGATATATGTGATTGTTTGTTGGGTTCTTCTATATTATAGTGGGAGTTCAGCGCATTCGCAGAGTGGACTATTTACCGGGCTGGTTCGGAAAGCACCAGTGGATATTCTTATTGCCGCGTTTTGTATTTGGTCCAGTATTTTGAGGTGGGTGATTTTGGCTGTGTTATATATTATACTACCATAGTCCATTTTTGATCTAATTAATGTTTTGTACATATTAATTAGAATATCTCTTTGTGCACCCCATGTGTGGTGTCCAAGCGTTTTTATTATGTTTAAACGTTGTGAGCATTGTTTTTTAAGGTTGTGTATATGTGCGGCCCAAGTAGATTTATTATCGAAGGTCATATCCAGGAAATTTATTGTGTTTACGTACTCTATATTACAGTTCATAATTTTTAATATAGGATTTTGGTAGTGACGTTATTTGCAGAAATGTATTGCCTTCGTTTTTGGGCATGAGAATTGGAAACCAGTATCATTTGACCATTTTTCGAGTGCGTTTAGTGCTTCTTGTAATGTATATCTTATTGTTTTGAAATTTTTCCCTTTGTAATAAATAACTAGATCATCCGCGTACAGTGATGTTTTGATTTTTGGAGTGATACTAGTAGTGATCTTGTTAACTGCTATTAAAAATAGCGTGACACTAATTATTTCTCCTTGTGGTATTCCATTTTCTTGAGTTCTTTCTTCTGATAATTTATTATTGGTTTTTACTCGAAATTTTCGGTTGGACAAGAAATTTTTTGTATATTGCAGGATGTTTCCATTGTGTCCCATTTCCTTCATAGATTTTATGATGTAATATTTCCATGTTGTGTCGTAGGCTTTTTGGATATCGAGGAATATTGCTATTAAATGTTGTTTGTTTCTGAAGGCGTTTTGAATTTCTAATTCCAGTGCAACAATTTGGTCAGTTCCTTTTCTCAAACCACATTGACTATTGTTGAGAAGATTGTTTGCTTCTAGATACCATATTAATCTTCTGTTAATTATCTTCTGTAATACTTTACTCATGGAGTTGGATAATGATATTGGATGATAGTTACCTGGCTCTGTTTTATTATTATTTGGTTTTAGTATAGGAACTGTAATAACTTCTTTCCATTTTTTCGGGTAAATGTTTCCAGTCCATATTTTATTGTAGATTTCCAACAGGTGTTGGGCAGTTTCTTCTGGTAAATGTTTTATCATGTCGTTGTTTATGTTATCAGGTCCAGGGCTTCGGTTATTTTTTAGTTCATTTATGGCAGCAATGAATTCCATATTACTAATAGGATAGTTAATGGTGTTTTCTATGTCTATGACATTTTCTTCTAAGGTTTGTTTTACTAGTTGTAATTGTTGGCTGTATTGGCTGTTACTTGAGTTGAATTCAAATTGTTCTGCTAATGTATTGGCTATTTCTTTTTGAGATGATATAATACGATCTTCTATTATTAGTGTTGATGTTTTATTATTTATTTTTTGACCTTTCATTCGCCTGATTCTATCCAATATTATTTTTGGTGGTGTTGTGGTATTTATTGATGTCGTAAATTCTTGCCAAGATTTTTGCTTACTGTTCAATATTGTGCGACGTGCGACTGCTCTTTTTTTTAAGTTAATTAGGTTTTCTAAATTATAGTTTTTCCTATATTGATATAGTGCTCTTTTGTGTTGCTTTTTTGTAGTCTGCATTCCACCATGGCACTGTATTTTTCGCCGTATGTTTCTTTACATCGATTGATTCATTTGTTGCGTTTGTGATAATATTAGTTAGAGTATCTATACCTTCGTCAATGTCTTCTGATAAGATTATGTTTTTTACTCTGCATAAATGGGTGAAGAGTTCCCAGTTGACATTTTTAATATTCCATTGATTATGTGTGGAGTTTTCTATGGCAGGGATATTTGTACCGGAAAGAGTAATTTGGATGGGAAAATGGTCACTACCGTTTAGGTGTGGGAGGACTTGCCATGTGAGGGATGGTGCTAATCTAGGGTCACATAATGTAAGGTCTATGTTACTGAAATTTCCGGTTCTGGAACAAGAATGTGTTGGGAATTCGTCATTAAGTAATATTAAGTCGTCGTCAATTATTTTCTCAATCTTTTTTTACACCTTCTGTCTGTTTGTGTTGATCCCCATAATATGTTATGCGCATTGAAGTCTTCGGTGATTATGTGTGGTGTTGGAAGTTGTTTAATCAGCTCTTCAATGTTCTTTTGATCAATTATTTGATTTGGTGGTAAATAGAGGTAACAAATGGTGATTTTTTGGGTGGTATAAGTTGTTAAGGCGACTTCCTCTAAGGTTGTCTGTAATATTACCTCTTCTGCATAGTTGTTGTCTTTTATTAGTATGGCCACTCCACCACAGGCATTTATGTCATTGTGTCTGTCTTTCCTGTACATTTTGTATCCATTTAGTTTGGCGTTTTGAGTAGTTTTGAAGCGGGTTTCTTGAATACATATATATTGTGGTTTTGTCTGGCAGATTAAATTTTGAAGTTCCGGTAAGTGTTACTATTCCATTGTATTAGAGCCATTTTCTGTTTGGTTTGGTAGCGTTTCGTCGTTGGTATTTGATTTTCCTCTGTGTTGGTTGTCATGTCCTCTATTAGTTGTTGTTTGATGTTATTTGTGATACGGGTGAAGCGGTAATTTGTCTTTTGTAGGAGATGTGGATACAATTTGTACCTCATGTCTAGTAGTCTAGTGATATTGTCTATGTAGTCTCTCGCTATATTTAATTGGTCATTTGATCCGTAAACGTTTTCAGTGAATTCTATTAGTTCTTCGTATGTGAGTATATATTGTTTTGGTTCTGCCAACATTATGTCTTTAAGTGGTCTTAACAGTTCCTCGGTTGGTGGACTTGGTGTGGGATTCTCTTGTCTTTGTTTTTTGGCTTTCTTTTTCCGTTTGGTCGTTTTTTTTTAAATTTGAATCAATTTGTTTATTTTCTGGTGGTTCAGGATTGCAATCAGGGTAGCTTCGTCACTTGTGTCACTTGTGTTTTGAGTTAAATTGTTATTTTCTGTCTCGTCTACATATATTGATTGTTCTTCGTTGTTATTTTCTGGTGAATTAGTTTGTTGTGTTTTGTTGATTTGCGGTGTGTCCATGGGATTTACATTTGTGACGTATAATTGTGTCTCCTGTAAAGAATATTCTATAGTCCGTCTTGATAATGAATTATTATGGTTTTTGGCACATTATTTTTTGTATCATCGGATACATATACCTGGCGTCTAAAACTCAGTATGTGTGCATAATTTTTGTCTTGGATACCTGCTTTTAGAAAGTTGATTGGGAATATTGTTCTGACGCCATTTTGGTGTAGTGCTGCTGTGATTGTTTGGTGTGGAATTGAAGGGCATACATTTGATATTATGATCCTGTGGGTTGGTGTGATTAGTCTCCGAATTTCGAGTGTTCTGTTATGTATTATAATATATTTATTGTTTTTTATTATATCATCTACTATGGTTTTATTTGATAGATAAATACATATACGATTGCTGGAGATTCGGGACGCAAAAATAATGTTTTTGGGGTTTACTATTTTGCCAATTTCGGTTATGTATTGTTTTAATTGTATATCTTCAATTGCATTTATGATTATTGCCTGTTCTTTTTTTGGGAAATGTAGGTGTTTGGTTTTGATTACCTAGGTTTCGTCTGGTTTGTTCAGAGTAGCTTAATTTATTTTGGTTTGTCATAGTATTTGGAGTTTGTTGTGGTAATTGTGGTTGCTGTGATGAGTTCATTTTGTTTTGTGTATTTGGCTGCATCTATTTTGGCACTAATGGTGTCCTGCTTGCAGCATATTTCTGTGTGGATAGATATCTCTTTAGAATATAACTGTTTACTTCTGTTTTGATAGATATCTCTATCGAATATTGCTGTTTATTTCACTTTGATTGGTAGATGGCGCTATTTGGATTTTTGATAAATGGGTGTCTTCTGTTAGGTTTTATGTTTTTATGTGTTGGGTTATGTTTATAAATGTATAATATTAGGTAAATTTGGGTTTATTAAATCACTAGACACCTTTAAACTGTTGTTCTTATTGTTGAGCCTATGCGGTTAACTGTCACATGTCAATCATTAAAAGTACAACCTCTAAACTCTTTTTAAATGAATAATTAAGTAGTTATTAAATGAAAATAAAATTATTCTAAAAAAGAATCCCTTATTGTAGTGCAATGTATGTTATTACGTTAGAATAACATACCTAATAATATTATAATTCATTACGCGGTCACTTATGAGGAATCCCCTTACAAGTCGGTGTAAAGCGGGAAACGCCCGAATATCGTAGCGCCATAAGAGCCAATACTATTTACTACTCAGTTGAAACGCTCGTTTTACCCTTAAAATACTTGCTAATACATTTTTTTAAATAAAACTTTTAAATTATTCCGGTAGAAAAATAGTCAATGTATCCTTGTCTAGTTTTGAATTTTTAAATTTGTCATCTCAATTATAACTATGGACCTTTGAAAATAGGGCAAATATAGAACAATAAAAAAAATTCTAAGCAAAAACTTGAAATTCGAGAACTAGAGAAAACTAGAGCGAAGTATTGGCTATCTGAAAAAAAAAATCATTCATTTTAATGTTTCAATAAAGGAGTTTTAAGGGTTCGACGACACCTTGTTTAGCTATGTTTTGCTATATTTGCAGCGGGTAAGGGGTATCCTCTTAAGGGGGCATATACCTTTCTAACGCCTAAAAGTAGCCTATTTTCATTTTTTAGTACAAGGTAAAGATTTAGACGAATTAAACATTTTGCAGTTTATAGAGCATGTACTTCTCTTTTAAAAAACATTCTTTTCATCCCTGTAACCCCTATATTGCGTCCCCTGCACCCATCTCCGTAGGCCATGTTTAAAAAAGAGAATTTCTCCGAACTGAGTTAAGGGGGAGTCGAGAACATAATATTTTCTATAACCTTTTGGTATTTAGTAATTAATTTCATTGAAATACCACATTTAAGCTGATATTCAAATATATTTGAGGTATAATCCGTAAATTATTAGTTAGAAAAAGCATATTTATACTAAGGAATGTTATAAATAATTTACATAACATGTTCTTATTGGATATATATATATATATATATATATATATATATATATATATATATATATATATCCATAATTTTGTAAACTATATTTTCATCATAACCTATAGTTTACAAAATTATGGATAAAATTAATAAAAGATCGTTACATTCCCAAATATATAACTATAGCAACAATTTAAGAACCAACAATAGGTACATGAAATTTAAATACATTGGCCCACTTACATCAAAAATAGCAAAATAATATATATATATATATATATATATATATATATATATATATATATATATATATATATATATATATAAAATCTATACGTCTATTGTATAACCTTCAAATTTAGTATTTAAGACATTACTTTTGTACTTTCATCTCAGATCGATGATGGTATAACAACAGAAACAAGTCGTCGTTTAAATAGTAATTTATAGTAAAACCTCACCGATTGTTATTATTTATTTATTTATTGATATATAAATATTGTTAGAAGACAATTTTAATATATTTAAATGGATTAATTCTTACAAAATACTTTTATTGAAATTATAATTAAATGTAATTCCTGTGCGTTGTTGGATATATCGAACTTCTATTAGTAACATAAACGTTTTAGTTGATTCTAATTTATAATGAGAGATGTCGAAACTGCTAATACGCTTAAACATCAAAATGAAATTGAGAATGGCACAACGGTTTCAAAAATAATACAATTAGCAGATAAAGAAAAAAATGGAACTCTTCTCAATGCGTAAGTTAATTGTTTTATCAATAAAGAAAAAATTCAAGTTACAATTTAATTTTTAGATTCCTTCATAGAGCGCAGCCTAAGATCAGTGAGCCTCCTAAACCGAGCTTTGTACCGTTTTATAAATTGGTATTCAATTTGAATATAAAATGTGACTGTTCATTGAAAACTTTTTTAATTGTATTATTTTCAGTTTCGATTCGCAAGTTGTTGGGAAGTATGCATCGTTATATTAGCTGTTTGCTTTGGGGCCGTTGCCGGATTATGCACACCACTTTGTGTTACTCTATATGGAGAATTTACTTCATTATTTATTGATAGAGTCACGCAGAAGGGCACTTCTTCTCAGACGGTTCTGTTGCAATTGTTTGACGGTGGAAAGCTCTTGTAAGCTCTGATTGATCATTGACGGAAAACTTAATCCAGGATTATTTTTTGTATGTAGAACAAATGCCACCGCAGAGGAAAACAAACAAGCTCTGCTAGATGATTCAGTGGCTTTTGGAATAGGATGTGCTTCTATATCAGCTATACAATTTTTTGCCGGAATGTTCTGTGTGGACTTAATGAATTATGTTGCATTAAAACAAGTATATAACAATTACAACGGTTTCTTAGTTTCTTTACATGTTTCAAAATATATGATATATAATTTCAGATAAACAGAATTCGAAGAAAGTTCTTCAAATCTGTACTTCGGCAAGATATGGCTTGGTATGACACAAATACAGAGACAAATTTTGCAAGTAGTATTACTGAGTAAGTTTTCAATAAACTTTGAAATTATTTAGTTCTTGTAAGCCAGATACAATTAATCATCTATTTTATATTTAACAATTTTACAACTAACAAGCTTAGGTACATGCTATATTATGCCGTATAAAAGAAAAAGAAACCATATCCGGATATTTGGAACCGCGTATTCGTTTTCTTCAAATCTGTCCCGAGTCCCCGGACCCGGGTATCCGTTATCGAAATTCGGATAGTTGAAACTGCCCTCAAATCAAAAAGACCACCTACCGAAAATGTGGTCATTATTATAATTGATAAACATATTTCGAATGGATAATATTTGACTCATCGTACAAGTACATAGTTCAACATAGATATAGTGGTTAATCGTGACATGCTCGGATATATAAATGTTTTCAACAAAAAATACTTGTCTTGTCGCTATGAATCCCAAAATATATATATATATATATATATATATATATATATA
This sequence comes from Leistus spinibarbis, assembly GCA_933228885.1. Taxonomy (NCBI): domain Eukaryota; kingdom Metazoa; phylum Arthropoda; class Insecta; order Coleoptera; family Carabidae; genus Leistus; species Leistus spinibarbis. Next base: position 3,896,242 of record OW121809.1, on the reverse strand, counting down.
TATATATATATATATATATATAGGATGTATGTATCTGGCTCGCTCGGTTGGTCACAACACCTTTGAAGTTACCCAGCCGATTTTACTGAAATTTAATATACATTTATCTTGGAGAGACAAGAATTTCTAATCTAATTCTTTGTACAGGTCCGAAGAAATAGAGACCCAAATTTGGAACCCCCCAATAATTGTATCCGGGTACTCGAATTAATATACTCGTATCCGAGTATACGGTTTCAAAAACACGTATTCGGGTACCCCGTTTCAAGTTATTAAACTTTGTTTTATGTCAAATTACCCGAATTTATTTTAAAGCATCAATTATTATGGCCTTTGGTTTAACAATCAGAAAAAAAATTAAAGAAATAAATAGTTTTACAATTTTTTTGTAATATTAAAAATTAAATTATTTCATTTATCAAAATTATAGTATTTATACTTTTTCTTTTTTTATTTTATTCTAATTTAAAATACAATGAAATATTTAGTTTTCTGTAAATCCGGAAGTGCAAGGTCAATTGACTTTTTTCTGCGAGCGGATTCAATGATGATACCGAAGAATATGTGTAGTAAATTTGGTTCAAATCGCTCTGATACGGTAACAGGAGTAGAGGGCACACAATTTGATAACTTGTCTATTAATTAATAATTATACTCTTTTATGAATGTACTGCTAATTGTAATTGTGTCTTTGCCCTGAAGAGATTTGGACAAGGTGAAAAACGGAATTGGAGATAAAGTTGCTATGTTCGCTTGCCAATTATCATCGTTTATTTTCTCCATTATAATTGGGTTTATATATGGTTGGAAATTAACTTTAGTGATGATAAGTTATACACCAATTTTAATATTATCAACTGCTATTGTCGCAAAAGTTCAAAGTACTTTAACTGAGAATGAATTAAAATCATACGGAGTAGCTGGAGCTGTTGCAGAAGAAGTACTTGGAAATATAAGAACTGTCGTTGCTTTCGAAGGAGAGAACAAAGAAATTGAAAGGTAACCTCATGTTTCCTATCATTTCACATAAATATGTTTTTAGTTATAAAATCTTTTAAAATTAATATCTGTATTACCTTACTCCCATTAACAGATTTTCAAATAAATTGGAGTCTGCTACAACTGCGGGAATTCGTAAAGGAATATATTCAGGAATTGGCAGTGGTATAATGTGGTGTGCAAATTATGGTGCGTACGCCTTAGGTTTCTGGTATGGTGTTAAATTAATATTGGAGGACAGAGATAAGATAGACAAGGAATATAATCCAGCCGTAATGATGAGTGTATGTATTTTTTTATCCCAAAGATATTGAATGTATAGTGACACATTTTCAGAAACCTGTATCAGTGGTGTTTATCTTTGTAGATTATTCTTAGTATACTTTTCTGCGCCCAAAGAATGGGCATAACATATCCTCATCTAGAAAGTTTCGCTATAGCTCGAGGAGCAGCTACAACAATTTTCGCAGTAATAGATCGAAAGCCCATTATAGACTCATTATCTAAATACGGTCTGAAACCTAATGATTTGAAAGGATTTATTGAATTTCGGGATATACATTTTGAATACCCAGCCAGACCAACTGTCAAGGTAATAATATTATTTCCTTCAACAACATGACTTAAATAAGAATACCACAAACAAACGTCTTTTTTCAAGGTTTTGCATGGAATGAATTTCAGTATAAAACCGGGAGAAAGAGTTGCATTTGTAGGTGGTTCAGGTTGTGGTAAATCCACATTGATTCAATTAGTGCAAAGGATGTATGATCCATCGGCTGGATCTGTGACAATTGATGGCATAGATATTTCAATACTAAATGTACAGTGGTTACGACAACATATTGGAGTAGTTGGCCAAGAACCAGTATTATTCGCTACTTCCATCTCCAATAACATTGCTTTGGGATGTTCTGGAGCAACAACACAGGAGATTAAAAATGCTTCAATAGAAGCTAATTGCCATGAATTTATCGTAAAACTGCCAAATGTAAAAATCAATCCTTAATTATATCCCCTATTTAATTTCTGCAACAAGGAATGTCCAAAATGAATATTCATTATTTCACTAGTTACATTCAACATTATGTGATTATTTTGCACAGTATTCTGTAAAATTTCAATTATGTTTGATTGTGATTCTGGAATTACTAACACATACTTGATATTTCCAGGGTTACGATACCATAATAGGGGAACGTGGTTCCCAACTGTCCGGCGGGCAAAAACAAAGAATAGCTATTGCAAGAGCACTTATCCGTAAACCGGCAATACTTCTGTTAGACGAAGCAACATCTGCTTTAGACTTTCAAAGCGAAACAAAAGTTCAAAAAGCCTTGGATAGGGCTAGCTTTAAATGCACAACACTTATCGTGAGCCATCGACTATCCACCATTCGAGATGTGGATAGAATCGTCTTTATCAAAGACGGAAAAGTTGCAGAAATGGGCACACATGAAGAATTGATGAAATTGGGAAAAAATTATCATAACTTGGTTAAAGATGATGTTTCTGTTGATGGTAATGAACTTCGATGGTAGGTTGAATTTAAAAATTCTAATTTTATTCTAATTTTTATGGAAATGCAGTTCAAAATAAAGGACCACATTTGAAGAAACAAGAATCAATAATCAGTTGTAAGAGTGAAGAAAAAAATTCAAATGATAAGACCTCGTTGGAGATGTCTGTGGAAAATAGTGAATATGCTAAGGTATTAATGGATAGTAAAAAGATTCCACTGTGGCAAATAATGAAACTTAATGCGAATGAATGGCCATATTTATTAATCGGCAGCTTAGCTGCTATATTGGTTGGAGCATCTTTTACAATATTTGCTGTCTTATTCGGTGAAACATATGGGGTAAGTTCGGTCAATCAAGCTTATGTTTAGCGCATGATAAAATATATTTATTGTAATTTCATATTTACTTATTCATTTATTTGTTGCAGATATTATCTATTGAAAATAAGGATGAACTCATGTCCAAAGCGGTGCTCAATTCAATTTTATTTGCAGTAATTGGAGTCCTAACAGGTATAGGAGAATTTGTGCGGTGTTATATGTTTAACATTGCTGGGCTTCGTTTAACTACGAGGATACGAGTGTTGTGCTTTGGATCAATGTTGAAACAAGAAATTGGCTGGTATGATGAAGCGAAGAATAGTGTAGGAGTGTTGTGTGCCAGATTATCTAGTGATGCTGCTGATATCCAAGGAGCTACAGGCACCTGGGTAAGTTTCTCGTAGAACTTCCTTTTCCTCATTTCAGCAACATTACTTTATTTTTTGTTTGTCTAGGTTGGAGTAATTATGCAAGCTGTATCAGCATTCTTCTTCAGCATCCTAATAGCTTTATTCTTCAGCTGGAAGCTAACCCTTGTCTCCTTAGTGGTCGTCCCTTTTGTTCTTATAGGGATATTTCTAGAAGGTCGAGTAATGGGAGGAAGTACTCAAGAAGAAAAGCAAGCCATGGAGTCTGTAGTCCGCGTGGCAGTCGAAGCAATATCAAACATTCGAACCGTAGCAAGTTTAAACCAAGAAAATCATTTTATTGATAGGTATACGATTGATCTGGAAACAGTTGACAAAGCTCTCAAGTTGCAAAGTAGGTTAAGAGGAATAGGGTTTTCTTTGGGACAAACAGCCCCTTTCTTTGGATACGCGTTAATTCTTTGGTACGGTGGAAATCTAATCGCTAACAAAGAATTAGAGTACGAAGACGTTATCAAGTACGGTAATACCTTATGTTTGATGAACTATGCAGTAATTTGGATTACAGAGTTTCAGAAGCCTTCATTTTTGGTGCTTGGGTGATTGGACAAGCATTAGCGTATACTCCGAATTATAATGCAGCTCGAATTTCTGCAGAAAATATTTTCCAGTTGATTAATCGAATACCGAAGAATGTTTCTGTTCCTGAGTTGCCAGAAGAGAAAGATTGGGTATGTTGCATCCATATTCTGTTTCGATGTTAACCAAATTAGACATTGGCCTCATATCACTACTGTACACATTACAGAAAGCAAATGGTCAAATTAATTACTCTAAAATTGACTTCTCCTACCCAACCAGACCAAAAATACAAATTTTACAAGAGTTAGATTTGACTGTGCAAGCAGGGACAACCGTGGCGTTAGTTGGAGGAAGTGGATGTGGGAAATCAACTTGTATTCAATTACTGCAGCGATTATACGATCCAAACGCTGGGGTAGTGGTATGTAATCACCATCCTCGTTTACTAATGGTGCACATATGTAATTTTGGAACTGGTTAAAATTGCAGACAGTGGACAGCAAAAATATCACCAAAGACATGTCAATTCGAACGGTTAGGGCCCAATTAGGAATCGTGTCTCAGGAACCAGTGTTATTTGATCGTACCATAGCAGAGAATATAGCATATGGAGATAATAGTCGACAGGTAACCAAAGAGGAGATTATAGAAGTCGCGATTAAATCAAATATACACAATTTTATCAGCGCACTGCCATTGGTAATTATATTACATTTGTTATAGTATATGTTATTTGATGCAGAATCTTTTTGCATCTTTAAGGGATATGAGACAATATTAGGTGTACGAGGATCACAGTTATCCGGAGGTCAGAAACAAAGGGTAGCGATTGCTCGAGCGTTAGTAAGGAATCCTCGGATACTGTTATTAGACGAGGCCACTTCTGCACTGGACAATCACAGCGAGAAGGTATTTTATTTATTTTTCACCAATTTTCCTTCTCAATATTGTGGTTTTGTGCATTTAATTTAACATTGATTCATGTATAGTAGTGGTAAGGTTATCTTAGAGTAAGCGCTAGTATTTATCAATACCTACATACTTATCACTTAATTTAAAATATTTCTTATCACAATGACACTGGCATATTTAATGATAAATAAATAAATAAATACGTAACAAATAGTTACGTATGATCCATTTACAAATAATCCAATAGTTTACGTCTAATAAAACACGTCTGTTTGCTGATTCGTAATAATAGGTAGTGCAAGCAGCATTGGATACAGCAAGCGAGGGCCGCACGTGCATTATAATTGCACACCGTTTGTCAACTATACGCAATGCCGACGTCATATGTGTACTGGAAGGAGGCAAGATCATCGAGAGTGGTACGCATGACCAGCTCATTGCCAGTGGAGGCATGTATAGTAAACTATATTATGTCAATAAGTGATCAACTATTATTTAATATTGAAACATTATTATTATTCTAATAAAATAATATATATGAATTATTACCTTTCTGATTTATATGATCCAGTCTGTTGAATCGACAGCGCATGCTATCGGATGTTGAAATGTACTATACATAAAAGGGAAAATGATATCTTTTATTTTATAACTAAGGATCATTAGCAAATATACGGAAATAAATATTGAAATATTAGTTCCAGAAATATAAATAATCATCTAGAAACTTATTTACATGATAAAATAATGAATACATTTAATACAAAATGTAAAACTAAGTTAAATCTAATAATATGGGATATATTTTTACTTTCTTTTACGGTGTAATAAGTAAGTTTTGTGATCATGAAAAACTACGAACTCGAGATTTCAACGGATATGCATGTTTTGACCGTCCTTGAATCAAATCGAATTGCCGTCTGTGTGTGTGTCTGTCTGGCTGTGTGTCTGAACGTTCTACTGCCAAAAATGTCAAATTTAACATTGTAAAACTTCAAACTTAAGACTTGTATATGGTCTAGATGTGCACCTCTTATTATTGAAAAGAATATTTAAACCGAAAGTACATGTATTGAATATGAATTTTCTATAGTATCACTAGAATGGCTGCACAATAATGATGATAAACACTTTTTGTAAACTATTATTTTTTGATCCGAGAATGCTACAGACACACGACGAATGCTTTAGCTTCTTCGGTCAGCTAATAAGTCGAGTACAGGCCACATTTTTCTTAATAGTACTACTGTATATATGAATTTAAATGGTTCATTTAACCACCAACAATTACTATATTTCAAAGAAGAATTTTATAACAATATAATAGGAAAACAATTTTCTCAGTTAGTATATTTAAATAATAACGATATTAAATTCCATGATTCATGAAACTTGGCTATTTCAAAGGCGACTTTTCAGCAATGGATATCATAACCGAAGAAACTTTGGTAACTAAAGTATTCAATAAATTTTAATATCTTTAACTTTTATAAGACTCACTTTTTTAGCTCGCCGTACAGTATGTACAAAACAGCTATAGTGATCGGTCGTGTGTCTGTAACATGCTCGAATCGAAAACAAATCTTAAGAAAAAGTTTTAGTGTTTTCGCTCTGAATCCAAATATATATATATATATATATATATATATATATATATATATATATATATATATATATATAAAGCCCATTCCACTCCATTTCCATACACGGCATCATAACTACAATGTGATCTATAATAGTCGTGTATATTATAGCATCGTCTAGTTCTAGGATTATCTATACGATCGTTATTAGAACATAATAGTATGCTAATTCTGTCTATTTTGACTTAATTCTGGATCTAAACTGTCCAACCTCACTTAATTTAGATCTAGTATAACTACTGGTTACTAGAACGATATCAAATATAATCCGACATATATATATATATATATATATATATATATATATATATATATATATATATATATATATATATATATGTATATATATATATATATATATATATATATATATATATATATATATATATATATATATATATGTGTGAATATATTTACTATATTTTATTTTTATTAACAATTTCTTATAATATATATTTATATATATATATATATAGTATATATATATATATATATATATATATATATATATATATATATATATATATATATATATATATAACTCATGCACTTGAATGTATGTATCTCGCTCGGTTGCTGAGATGTAAGTTTGAGACCGCAACTCCTCTGAAGATACTGGGCCGATTTTAATGAAATTTGATATACATATAATTTCCACGCCCGTGAAGTTCCCGTCGCATTTTTAATCCAATCGTCAGTACAGAACCAGTGTCATAGGGCCCCAAAATTTGAAACACTCCTAAATACTAACCCCTAGTCAACATTTAAATATTTTAAAATTTTCTACTAAATATTCTAAAATATTCATTAAAGTTTTTTCAAATTGTGAGCCCAGTGGCTAAAAAAATAAATAATATAAATATATTTTGAAGTATATCAGACATTGAACGCCATCTCTAAATGAAACGAAGAAGAAGAAGTTACGTGAATTTTTTTTGTTATATTTTCCATTATATAAACAATTTGTTTCTGTGGTTTATTAATAAAATTAGGAAATCAAATAATTTTCAATATCCTTGGCTAATCACGGAATGAACGATATTAACGTTACCCAAGTGTGCAATTTTAAATGTGGGGATCATAATTGGATAGATAGGTTCAATGAGCAATGTGAGTATAATGTCGATGATTTAGAATTATATACGTAAGGACAGAAATGCATTTATTTCATATTAAATGCAGAAGAAATGTCATCAAGCATTCAAGACAATATAAACCAAATTTTAAAGACTCGTCGTATACTAATACATTGTTGTATAAAACAATAATTTGAATATGTTCCAATAATAAATTGCTATCGCTTTTAATATTGTATTTATTGCGATTGGGCTAGCTGGAATGGTGAGCTGGTAGCACTGGCGCCAGTTCTTGTTTTTTTCTGAATATATGAAGTTTTGTTCAATAATTTTTATTATGAAAAGCTCCAAATTTTGTGGCCATATAACTCAGGAAGTATACGGGTGATTGGATTTAAACTGCAAGCGGATTCAAATGGAATGTTAAATAATATGTGTAGCAAATTTGGTATGAATTACTCCAGTACCTTCAAAGGAGTAGAGGGCACAAATTTGGTTTTACGGGTGACCGAGCAAGCGAGAGAGCGTCGACTAATATTCAAGTATATGAGTAATATATATTTATGGAATCAGGCCGTGAGACAAACAACTTTTATTTTTGATCCGAGAATGCTTTCGTCTTTCACCGTTGAGGTCGGCAGTTTGCATTTTTACAAATTGACCGTTCTACACATACGAACATGAAAACAAACATGCACATACTTGTTAATATATATATATATATATATATATATATATATATATATATATATATATATAATAAATAATAATTTAGTGTACATACTTGACATATGAGCGATAGCCATAAAAATGTGCAACACTATGCGCATAAATATTGCAATAGTGATATCATAACAACGTTCGTGATGTTGTAATAGTACATGAGCGTTTCAATCGCGATATCACAGTGTACAACGTGAATAGAGACATTTTCATGAGATGCACTTATATCAAATAAAATTAAATGAATACTAACTTTCTTTGAAACATGACTAGAGGGTCATTAAGGAGGTCTCGCAAATCGATATGCTTGTCTTTGCTCATCACATCTGGATGCTATTTAATCAATAACCATCCCATGTGGGCCAAGATGAATCCACGCTGAGAGTTGTGGGGATCAGCGTTAGTGTCTGTGTACTTGTGATGAACACGATGATTACGGACCCTAGGTAATATACTCCATGTACATCATCATCAGATGAACTAATCTAGCCAGCAATAGATGGCATTACAATCCCCGTTTTTGTTATGCTCGATCCAAACGGTGAAGTGAACGCATAAGTGCGTTTTACCTAAGCTTGTTCTATTTTTATTCCTTCTGTGGAATACAAGTAAGTTAGCGGTGCGAGGAGCCGCTCTAATTTTTCTTTCATTAAATATTAGAAGTATTTATAAAGTAATTTGTATTTAAAGAAAATCCATCCTTTGTCCGCTTTTTGAGATATCTACATTATAAGTGAGCGCGCGCAATAGTTTAATTTTTTCTTTCATAATTTTTACTTTCTTTTACAGAGTAATAAGTAAGTATTGTAATCATGAAAAATTTCGAACTCGAAATTTCAACGGATATACATGTTTTAACCTTCCCTGAATCGAATGTGACTATTTTCGGAATGACGTATGTGTGTCTGTGTGTCTGTGTGTGTGTGTGTGTGTCTGTATGTCTGTGAACGCTCTAGAGCCAAAACTGTCGAACGTAAAATTGTGAAATATTAAACTTAAGATTTATATATGCCCTAGATGTGCACCTCCTATTTTGAAAAGAATATTCAAACCGGTAGTGCATGTTTACTCTATACATTTTTTGTTCTATCTCCAGTAACACTAGAACGGCTGCACACTTATAAAATATCTGGAGTGGCCTGCACTCAACTTTCTTTTACGTAGTTTTCAATAGATAGATATTAATATTCATATATATATATATATATATATATATATATATATATATATATATATATATATATATATATATATATATATATATATAAATTGATTCTATAATAATTTACCTGATACAATTTATTCTAATAAGAAATCAATATTTTAAATATTAATTCATTCAGTTAACTGTCAATGTAAATGCTTGTTTGTTTTCAATAAACAAGAAACAAATGATGTAACTCATGGTTGATTCGTTTTAAAAATAATAAAATTTGTCACAAGTGTAGGTATCACCATGGCAACGTAAATCAGATATTTGAGTTTTTTCGTAGCAGTTATCTCATAACTGGTACAATTTATGAAGAAACTTTTCAAACAAAAGTTGTGCGAAATATTATTATCTTTCATTATAAATATTACTATATTTGCCGTAAGTGTAGCCGTTCTAGTGATATTGGAGATAGAACAAAAAATGTATAGAGTAAACATGCACTTCCGGTTTGAATATTCTTTTCAAAAATAGGAGGTGCACATCTAGGGTATATACAAGTCTTAAGTTTGAAGTTTCATAATTTTTCGTTCGACAGTTTTGGCCCTAGAGCGTTCACAGACACACACACACACACAGACAGACAGACGTCATTCCGAAAATAGTCACATTCGATTCAGGGAAGGTCAAAACATGTATATCCGTTGAAAACTCGAGTTCGAAATTTTTCATGATTACAATATTACTCTGTAAAAGAAAGTAAAAACTGTTATCGAAATTTATGTTCAAGGTTTCTAATTCTATTTATTTCGTTATCCTGTTTCCTTCATTTTGTTAGTGACTTTAGATCAAATAATCATTTAATTACTACAATCACTAGACGAGGCATTCATGCTATTGACAATCTATTCAGATATTTGTTATATGAATCAGATTCGAATTTGATATATGTGAAATCTATTAGATTCAAATTAAAATCTGTAAATTTCATTAAATTAGGTTTTATTTTAGCATTGAATTTAAGTTTTGTTCTTTTGCATTGAATGAATTTTGTATTATTAAATAAATTTTCGTTCAATATAGTTCGTTACATTAATTTATAAACATGAATTTTTAAATGTTTAGTAGTTATTTGCATAAATAAAATTTACGTTATGACGTCATTGGACGCGTTACAATTTTGATTGTTATAAGCAAGATTTTATAATACATTTTTAAATGAATGGAATATAATAAAATGTATTATAACTAGATATTATGTATATATTACACACACACCAAGCAACAGGTATTAGCATGAATAAAGCAACATTCATGTGAATTACATTGTTATATGACGCCAACGTCGCGTGTGTAAAAAATGTGAATTGTGAAAATATATTAACATTTATATATTAAAATAAAATGATTTTTCTGCAACTGTATAAAATTAAATGTTATACCAACACATTGATCACAGGAAGGTTAATAAAAATTAACCATAGATTAAATATTATGAACTTTATGTTGAGAATAAAATACCATACATTTATTATTAGTAAAATATATTTTTTTAAAACGAAAGCTCCGTGTTTTATAATTAAATAATTTAACACATGTATATTTTTTAATTATTAATATATTTTAAATTTTGCTGAAGACAAAAGTGTTTGATTATACATATGTATATTATATGCTTCCCATCGTGCAGTCTCCACCATATTAACTTGCGGCATCATTGTCTTCTATAATTCCTCAATATTTGTTGTTTAAAGAAAGCATCCTCGATGCTAGTGGTTGCTACATCTACTTCAACATCTGTAGCAATTGAATTCGTCATATTTACCAATGTTTTGAAGTAAATAGCCCTTGCTTAAATTGCATAATTCACACCGATAGTGACCATTTTACCTTTCATCCCATATATATACGTAATCAAGAAATGGCCCCCCTCAGGTCTTTTGTAATACATAGAAATATTATTATTGTATTGTAATTGAATCAATAGTAAGTACCGAGATGTATGCATGTTTGTTATTTTGTAGATTTTGCTACAGTTACAGGGACCAATACTTTTTACTTTCTTTTTACAAAGTAATAAGTAAGTATAGGGATCACCAAAATAATCTAACTCGATATTTCAACGGATATACACGTTTTGAGCTTCCCTGAATGTGACTATTTTCGGAGTGACGTCTGTGTGTGTGTGTGTGTGTCAGTGTGTGGGTGTGTATGTGAACGCTCTAGAGCCGAAACTGTCGGACGTAAAATTATGAAACTTCAAACTTAAGACTTGTATATGCCCTAGATGTGCACCTCCTATTTTTGAAAAGAATATTCAAACCAGCAGTGCATGTTTACTCTATACATTTTTAGATCTATCTCCAATATCACAATAACGGCTGCACTTACGGCAAAAATAGTTATGTTCATAATAAAAGATATTAATATTTTGCACAACTTTTGTTCGAAAAGATTCTTCAATAAATGTACCAGTTTCGAAAAATCGCTACAAAGAATCATAAGTATCTTGTTTACGTTGTCATGGATTCGAATGTAGCTTAAGTAATCGGATCATCTGCGCCTGTCAATATTTCAACAAGAAAACAAAATGGTCTGAATTAGATAAATGACATTTCATAATATTTCTGTAGAGTATTGATTAGTTTTGATAGCTACTACTTCAATACCATTACAAATTGGTATTGGCATTTTCCACCTATTCATTTATATAAGTTAAGCTTGGATTTCATATTGTTGCAGTTGGATTAATATTTCCTAATATTAAATTTTTATAATCAATAAATATTGGTGAATACTACGTAAAAGAAAGTCCCGCGTTGGCCACAACCCATTTTTTCACTCCATTTTTACTTTCTTTTACGAAGTAATAAGTAAGTCTTGTAATCATGAAAAATTTCGAACTCGAGATTTCAACGAATATACATGTTTTGGCCTTCTCTGAATCGAATGTGACTATTTTCGGAATGACGTCTGTCTGTTTGGCTGTGTGTGTGACTGTCGAACGAAAAATTATGAATCTTAAAAACTTAAGACTTGTATATGCCCTAGATGTGCACCTCCTATTTTTGAAAAGAATATTCGAACCAGAAATGTATGGTTACTCTATACATTTTTTGTTCTATCTTCCATATCACTAGAACGGCTACACTTACGGCAAATATAGTTACGTTCATAGTAAAAGATATAAATATTTGGCACAACTTTTGTTTGAAACATTTCTTCAAAAAATATACCAGTTGCGAGAAAAATGCTACGAAATATTATAAATATCTTGTTTACGTTGCCATGGATTCGCATGTACCTTATAAAATCGGATCATCTTCTATTTTGACAGGAAAACAAAATAGATTCAATTAGATAAGGTGCATTTCAGGATATTTCTGTAGACTATTGGTTAGTTTGATAGTTGGTTTTGGTTATATATATATATATATATATATATATATATATATAAATATATACATATATATATATATATATATATATATATATATATATATATATATATATATATATATATAATATATATATATACATATACATATATCTATATCTAGTGAAAACTGCGTAAAGAAAAGTCAAGTGTAGGCCACTCCTGTGTTCTTTTCCCGCCAAGAGAATTTCAATCGCAGCCTTAAAATTTTGGAGAATTTTCGTTGCAACAAGGGAATTTGCGAATAGCGGAAGGGGTATTTGTTAAGACGAGTGATAATATATTGTGTGTGAAATAAAATTGAATTTTGCCCATAATCCGTATTTTATATGAAACATCATACAGGAAATATTGTAGTAAAAACATTCAAATTTAAATGTGATCAAATTTTAGTGATATAATTTAGGTACGCGCAGAGTATCACTAATAGAGTTCGCCAAGTGGTCCGCCTGTAAGATAGTGAAGTGATTCGCTTTGATTATTTCTACTTGGATTTGTTTGCAACACTGACACAGAAAAAAAAAACATTCTATCTCTGCGGGACACACCAAAATATTCATACAAATATTTGTTAAGGTGGCATTCACCTTTAGCGGATTCAAAAAATTTTTTTTGCAGAGTCGGACACTTTGAATTGTTGACTATGGGTTTCTGAAGCCGGTTTTCGAAATTCGAGTTGGAAATATGTGAAATTGCGATTTAAACAAAACAATGTTTTTGCTCAAACACGGTGTTTTCGCGCGCGTCAGTCTGAAGTTGAAACTTTAAGCGCGTTTTTCGCGAAACCATAATTTTAAATCGCGCGATAGAATATCTCGACAACGAATTAACCGATTTAACTCTCGATAAACGCATCTTAAAGGTAATAAAATTCTCTAGGAGTTGATTCTCGACGAAGTGTGTCTGACAATTATTAATATTTTTTAAGGCCCGCCAAAGGAGAAAAAAAGTGGCAAAAAAATACACTTTTCGTACGATGGTCGCCATTTTGCTAATTATGGTCCAAATAGACCACCCGAGGGTCAATTCCTAGACAATTTAATATACTTAAAAACCCTTTTTTTCAAACAACTGGGACCAGAGTTATGCTACCGCGCGCCAACCAATTCTAAATTGAGCTGCCCACTTTGGACCTGGACATCTTCGCCGGGGCTAAACGTACCCGACTGTAAAAAATACCTTATTAAAGAGAAAAGTTGAATAAATACGATACGAAAAACCGCGTGCGAATATCTCGAACGTACCCTGAGAAAAAAAATGTAAAAAAACAGCATTTTTTTCGTACTGCCAGGATAACTACGGCTGGGGCTAGGCACGGAAGACGGTGATACGCGAGTTTACGGAGTACGACTCACCTCGATACTCGCGGGTTACAGCACTCAAGTTGTTCGCCAGGTGTCGACCAGGAAGACACGTGAAACAGAGAACTGTCTCTGGCGCGTGTTCGGAGCTCGTATTTATACCGAAAAGTTAATTAATCTGATCTGTACTTGCAAAAGATGGAAAACCTGCTACACGTAATAAATAAAATAAAATGAATCCGGGCGAGTTTTGATCCCAGTACCTCTACCCTGGCGCGCCCGAGGGGTGCATCACTTTCGAAAATGCGTATACATAAATTCCAATTCCATTAAATTCCAACAAATTCCAATTCATTCTGGAAATTCCAGAAATCCAACGAATTCCCATAAATTCCAATTAATTCCTATTTCCCATAAATTCCTACTAATTCAATAAATTCCAATTAATTCTGTAAATTCCAAAGAATACCAACTAATTCCCATAAATTTCAACAATTTCAATAAATCCCAAATAATTCTCATAAATAAAGGTGGAACAACACGGTGACGGCCGAAAAAAATGCTCATTTTCTCGATTATTTTTCTCTGAACTTAGAAATAGTAGAGCGATAGTGTTACCTGCATTAAATAAGTAATAAGTCAAAATTATTTCAGGATTTTTTTTTTATTAAAAAATAATAATAGCTTGATGATTTTATTTGCGTTTTCCAGAGGCAGCTCAAAGAGGGGGTAGCGTCATGATTATGGATGAAGCGCAGGTTGTAATGATACAATTTTCTTTTTTTTTTTTTCTTAATCTATATAGATGTAATTTCAGTTGTACATAGGATTTACCAAAACAAAATTCCTATTTTTTGCCCCACTTTTTAGACCGAAAAGAAAACTAAATATCATACGTACAACTGAAGTCAATTTTATACGCTTCAAGTTAAATCAAAAGAAAAAATTATCCGATATAAATTGTAGCGTGGACGTCCAGCCCCATAACAAAAAACGGGGTTTCGGAGAAACGTGTTTGGTGTCGTGTCGTTTTGTTCGATTTCAAAACGATTTGGAGGACAATGTTTTTTCATTTGTCCTCTCTTTGTCGTTTAGGGGTTAATTTACTACCTTTTCGATTCATTTATACTTCAAAATTTCAACTAATCGCACTAATAATATTATGAACGACCATTGTTAGAAATGTGCGCGTCAAAGGAAAATGCGGTGTACCTTCGCTATTTGTACGAATTTCAGCATAATATTTTAGGGAAATATTCTAAAAGGTACATTATTTAAAATTATATAAAAAAGGAAAATCGATTTTCTTTAAACCAGCACAGGTCGTAATAATTAAGAATAATAATTTTCAAATTTAAATTATTATAACAGTAACTTCATTAATTATATAAATTCCAGAAGTATTCCGTTTAGACAAAGATGATTCCAAAATTATTTCTTATTAATTGAAGTTAACCACATTCCATTTCATGCATACCATTTCCATATGTTACCAAATATTATAAAAAAGAAATCTTGCTTATTTAGTAGAATTCCATCTTATTCAAACAAATTCCATTCAATACAATCGAATTCCATTAAATTCTATCAAATTCCATTTAATTCCTTCGAATTCAATATAATTCGTTCGAATTCTAAAAAAAAAAAACCACACATTCCTATGAATTCTTTAAATTCCAATGAATTCCATAAATTCCTATGAATTCTGTAAATTCCAATGAATTCTAGCCACTGAGCCAATTCGTTTGATGATTATAAAAGGCAGAACTTTGTCACCATATATTATTTATTTGTTTGAATAAACGCCGAAATGGTGACAGTTTATTGCATAATGAGCTAGAAATATACACTGATGGATGTGTGAGGAGTAGATTGTATTCTGTATATGATACGGGCACATGGTTCACGGGTTAGTCTAGTAAGCAATAAGAGCAATTTAGCATTTATATTAATTAATTTTTATTCCATAAGTTAATCTATATTACTGATAAAACATATAATGTGTGTGCTTAGTAAAATCTTACACAAATTAAATATTGACTAGTTCATATTTTTGTCACATTCATAATATGGGCAACAACTTGGGAATGGCTTCTCAAAATCAATTTCTGTTAATCCACACCCAGGCTCGTCCAATGGAGCATATATCCACGGACACCTACGAAAAAAAGATACATATGTTACCGTTTAATCGTATAATTCCGATATTCCGTGAAATAACTAGTTCTTACAGTCTTTGGGTCTTTGTTTTTTTTTGCATTCTTTGATAGTTTAATGTATGTAAATTATGCCTTTAAAGCGGTTTTGTGATAATCCCTTGGGATATATTCAAGTTATTCAGTATACGAGTACACATATATATTGTAAATCTTTAAACGCGTCTTTCTTGAAACAACTTTTTTCAAGCTTGTCAAAGTATTTTCTCAGGAACTACTCGACCAATTTACTTGTTTTTTATTTTAAATGGTAGTAAATACTATTTTTTACTTTCTTTTACAGGGTAATAAGTAAGTATTGTAATCATGAAAAATTTCGAACTCGAGATTTCAACGGATATACATGTTTTGACCTTTCCTGAATCGAATGTGACTATTTTCGGTATGACGTCTGTGTGTCTGTGTGTGTGTGTGTATGTGTGTGTGAACGCTCTAGGGCTAAAACTGTCGAACGAAAAATTATGAAACTTCAAACTTAAGACTTGTATATGCCCTAGATGTGCACCTCCTATTTTTGAAAAGAATATTCAAACCGGTATACATTTTTTGTACTATCTCCAATATCACTAGAACGGCTACACTTACGGCAAAAGTAGTAATATTCATAATGAAAGGTAATAATATTTCGCACAACTTTTGTTTGAAAAGTTTCTTCATAATTTGTACCAGTTATGAGAAAACTGCTCCGAAAAAACTCAAATATCTTATTTACGTTGCCATGGTGATACCTACAATTGTGACAAATTTTATTATTTTTAAAACGAATCAACCATGAGTTACATCATTTGTTTCTTGTTTCTTAAAAACAAACAAGCATTACATTGACAGTTATCTGTATGAATTAATATTTAAAATATTGATTTCTTATTAGAATAAATTGTATCAGGTAAATTATTATAGAATCAATTTATATTATATATTTGCTGACATAATTAATTAACAATTTCAGAGTTTTACTGTGAAATTTGACTGTTTAAGCGTGAATACAATAAGTACTTCAAATTCAGATCCATTATAAATTGGTATAATTATCCAGTTATTTTCATTATATTATATATATATATATATATATATATATATATATATATATATATATATATATATATATATATATGTATATTAATATCTATCTATTGAAAGATATATGTATATGTATATGTATATATATATATATATATATATATATATATATACATATATATATATATATATATATATATATATATATATATATATATATATATATATATATATATATATATATATATATATATATATATATATATATATATATATATATATATATATATTTATAAATAAATATAAATATATCCAAAACCTGCTGCCAAACTAACCAATTCTCTACAGAAATATTCAGAAATGTCATTTATCTAATAGAGTCTTTTGTTTTCCTGACAAAAAAGCAGATGATCCGATTTTATAAGCTACATGCGAATCCATGGCAACGTAAACAACATATTTATAATGTTTCGTAGCATGTTTCTCGCAACTGGCACATTTTTTGAAGAAATGTTTCAAACAAAAGTTGTGCGAAATATTAATATCTTTCATTATAAACATGACTATATTTGCCGTAAGTGTAGCCGTTCTAGTGAAATTGGAGATAGAACAAAAAATGTATAGAGCAAACATGCACTACCGGTTTGAATATTCTTTTCAAAAATAGGAGGTGCACATCTAGGGCATATACAAGTCTTAAGTTTGAAGTTTCATAATTTTTCGTTCGACAGTTTTGGCCCTAGAGCGTTCACAGACACACACAGACACACAGACTTCATGCCGAAAATAGTCACATTCGATTCAGGGAAGGTCAAAACATGTATATCCGTTGAAATCACGAGTTCGAAATTTTTCATGATTACAATACTTACTTATTACTCTGTAAAAGAAAGTAAAAATGGGTTGTGGCCAACGCGGGACTTTCTTTACGTAGTTTTCATCAATATTTATTGATTATAAAAATATAATATTAATCCAACAGAAACAATATGAAAACCAAGCTGAATGGGTTGAAAATTATACCAATACCAATTTGTAATGGATATGAAGTACTAACTATCAAAACTAAACAATTCTCTACAGAAATATTCTGAAATATCATTTATCTAATTCAGACCATTTTGTTTTCTTGTCGAAATATTGACAGGCGCAGATGATCCGATTAATTAAGCTACATTCAAATCCATGACAACGTAAACAAGATTCTTAAAATTTTCGGTAGCGGTTTTCTCGTAACTGGTACATTTATTGAAGAAACTTTTCAAACAAAAGTTGTGCGAAATATTAATATCTTTCATTATAAACATGACTATATTTGCCGTAAGTGTAGCCGTTCTAGTGAAATTGGAGATAGAACAAAAAATGCATAGAGTAAACATGCACTGCCGGTTTGAATATTCTTTTCAAAAATAGGAGGTGCACAACTAGACCATATACAAGTCTTAAGTTTGAAATTCCATAATTTTACGTCTGACAGTTTCGGCTCTAGCGCGTTCAAATACACACACACACACGCACACACATACACACACAGACGTCACTCCGAAAATAGTCACATTCGATTCAGGGAAGCTCAAAACGTGTATTATATCCGTTGAAATTTCGAGTTCGATTTTTTTGGTGATCCCTACCTATACTTACTTATTACTCAATAATCAAATAGTTTATACTGAAATATAACAAGCACTACTCTTCTGAAGTTCAGTCTGCTTTGAAATAGACAAAAACGAAGCAAACGTCAGAATGAAATGTCAAAAAAGTTTTTGTGATAAATCTTCAATTCATTTGATGATTTGAAGTGTATTTAGTATGTTGTGTACTACACAGAGTGGCATCTGCTATATTATATTGATATTGTATGTCAATGAGAAATATAAATAATTGTTAGTTAATAAAATTAAGTTTAATTTATTCTAATTTGAAGTTTGTGAGTCGCTATTAAGCATTTATGTTTAAATGACCGACCAAAGAACAAATATAAATAAAAGTGCTACCACGTGAGCGTCAAGAACAGTATTTCAACGTACGAGTTACGGAAACATTGTTTGAAGTTTAATCTTAAGTTTAAGAGGAGTAGCATGTTATTATTTCAATTTTTAAGTATATAATATGAATTAAGTGCATATTATTGCCTAATTAGCATATATTTTTAGCAAATACGTGTTTCCGTACTTTTATTTTAATTCATAGTTAATATTTTCACTTCAAAATGGCCAAGAAACAGTGATTTTTGAAAATATGAGTTGCGGTAAGATTTTATAGTTCGTCAAATTATAATAACTGCAAGTAAGTAAATTTATAATTCTGATTATTAGGGAAATAAAATCTTGAAGAGATAATTCAAACATATTTAAGAACATATTTGGTTGGCAATTTTATTCTTTTATTTTTGATGGCACAATCCATTGTATTTTAGCATATAACTAATTATCACTTTTAAAACTGCCGTTGTGACACTTAAATTTAATACTGCAAAATTCAGGATCTAGCCTGATTGTTTAATTCAAAAACAATAATGAATCAAATGGCAAATCATTAAAAATGTTGTGTAAAATGGATTTGTAATACATATTTTTTGAAAAATCGATTCAAATAATAAATAGCAATCGTAAGTAAATTTATAATCATGGAAACTTTCTAAAATTTAGTTGTATCATTTGGAATCTAAAAGATACAACACATATGCACCATACAAGGTTAAAATCAAAGTTAAACAAAATTTAGTTTAAATTTATCGGATGTTACACAGTGCATGATAAGCGATCGATTAGATAATCTCAGCATAGTGATCTAAGAACAAAATAGCGTTCAAAAAAAGGATTTGATTTTTTCATTATTATTATTTACGATGTGGAAATTTGTATTACTATTATAGTCAAACGATACAAAATGAAGAAAAACCGTGTTATTATTATTAAATTACATGAAAATGCGCCATCAGTCAAAACTGACCTATGTTCTGTATACCATATGGGCACATGGTGCCCACGGGTGACAGTAGTATATATATATATATATATATATATATATATATATATATATATATATATATATATATATATACATATATAAATATATATATATATATATATATATATATATATATATATATATATATATATATATATATATATATATATATATACATATATAAATATATATATATATATATATATATATATATATATATATATTTATATATATACATATATCTATATCTCAATTAGATAAAAAATATCTGGAGTGACCTGCACTCGACTTTCTTTTACGCAGTTTTCACTATCAATACCCAGAAATTGTTATTTAATTATGTTAGCAATTATATAATATAAATTGATTCTATAATAATTTACCTGATACAATGTATTCTAATAAGAAATCAATATTTTAAATATTAATTCATACAGATAACTGTCAATGTAATGCTTTGCTTGTTTTCAATAAACAAGAAACAAATGCTGTAAGTCATGGTTGATCCGATTAAAAAATAAAAAAAAATGTCACAAGTGTAGGTATAACTATGGCAACGTAAATAAGATATTTGAGTTTTTTCGTAGCATTTATCTCATAACTGGTACAATTTATGAAGAAACTTTTCAAACAAAAGTTGTGCGAAATATTATTATCTTTCATTATGATCGTAACTATTTTTGCCGTAAGTGTAGCCGTTCTAGTGTTACTGGAGATAGAACAAAAAATGTATAGAGTAAACATGCACTTCCGATTTAAATACTCTTTTCAAAAATAGGAGGTGCACATCTAGGGCATATACCAGTCTTAAGTTTGAAGTTTCATAAGTTTTCGTTCGACAGTTTTGGCTCTAGAGCGTTCACAGACACACACACACACACACACACAGACACACAAACACACACACAGACGTCATTCCGAAAATAGTCAAATTCAATTCAGGGAAGGTCAAAACGTATATATCCGTTAAAATCTCGAGTTCGAAATTTTTAATGATTACAATACTTACTTATTACTCTGTAAAAGAAAGTAAAAACTGCGTAAAGAAAGTCGAGTACAGACAACTCCAGATATTTATTTGTAAAATAAGAAAAACTGGCATGGGCAGAAATAAAACCCTAACTTTCACGATGAAAGTCTATAATTGAAGGTCTAAATTAAATCAATAAACAATTGGCGGGCTAAAATATGTCATATTTTAAAATGATAATTTTTAATGGTTTGAGCCATTATATTATAACATATCTCTTTTAAATAATGTTGTGACACTGCGAAATTTAAAGTTTAATCCCGCCACTGGTAATTTATTTGTTAAATAGGCAATAAAAAATTAACGAATCAAACATCTTAAATAAGTATTACAATTAAACAAATCCCCCAACATTAGTTATTATTGTTTGAATACTGACAATCTGTCTTGTAAACTTAACCATGCTTTTATTTAAAATTATGAATAATTTAGATGTTCATAGATAGCAGCATAGAGTGCTTTTCAACTAATTTTGATTTGAAACGCTATTTTTAAAACGGTACAATTGATTACTATATGCAATGTCTATTCGTGATTAATAATTGAATCGCTGTGAATACAACTTAAGGGTTAAAGGTGAATATTTGAGAAAGAGTAAACTTACGATTGAAAGTAGGCAGACAAGTCTGATCGGCATTTAACGAGCGTGCAACTGTTTGGTATTTGAGCACTTTGTTCTGCTGCGATGATTAGCGGTGGTTTTATGTAAGTTAGAACACACATTCCAGGATGATCTAATAAAATCGATTTAAAGAAATCAGTATATGTTTTCAACAGCAGGAACCAATGGAGAATAGATTCAATCATTTGAATCGTACTAATGTAGGGATTCTGTGAACTCGGGACCTTTCGAGTGTCTCATCTCTTCGAGAAGCCATATGAATATTTGAGAACGAGGCAAAATTACTTTCAAAGATTCTTGATTCAAAAATAAACAAGCTTATGTACAAGCTCGCCTTATAAGAAATAAGTGCGATTACTCCGTGCATCATGCATAACAGTATCAGAAATTCGAGTGAAGGTCCAGTGTTTTTCAAATTGTGAACCCAAAAGCAATAATAACGAAAAACAATTATTTTTAAATATACAATATTATACGTATCATACGTATAATATTGTATATTTAAAAATAATTGTTTTTCGTTATTATTGCTTTTGGGTTCACAATTTGAAAAACACTGGACCTTCACTCGAATTTCTGATACTGTTACTATCTTTATAAATGGTATATTTTCAGTTTGTTTTAAATTGTATCTACGATTGCAATGTATATTGTACTTAAGGAAATCATGAACTTACATTTACGATTTTTTTTTACTTAAAATTTGGAGCCCTCCTCCTAATTCTGCCTTTAGGAAAAAATTTAAAATATTAATAATTTCTATAGAAAATTCTAAGATATTTTATGTTCAGCAATTTTCATCAAATTGTATACCCTTATAACTATATAAAAAATGGGTTGTGGCCAACGCGGGACTTTCTTTTACGTAGTTTTCATCAATATTTATTGATTATAAAAATATAATATTAGGAAATAATAATCCAACAGAAACAATTTGAAAACCAAGCTTACCTTATATAAATTAATGGGTTGAAAATTATACCAATACCAATTTGTAATGGTTTTGAACTAACTAACTATCAAAACTAAACAATTCTCTACAGAAATATTCTGAAATGTCATTTATCTAATTCAGACCATTTTGTTTTCTTGTCGAAATATTGACAGGCGCAGATGATCCGATTTATTAAGCTACATTCGAATCCATGACAACGTAAACAAGATTCTCATAATTTTCGGTAGCAGTTTTCTCGTAACTGGTACATTTATTGAAGAAACTTTTCAAACAAAAGTTGTGCGAAATATTAATATCTTTCATTATGAACATAACTATTTTTGCCGTAAGTGCAGCCGTTCTAGTGATATTGGAGATAGAACAAAAAATGCATAGAGTAAACATGCACTGCCGGTTAGAATATTCTTTTCAAAAATAGGAGGTGCACAACTAGACCATATACAAGTCTTAAGTTTGAAGTCTCATAATTTTACGTTGGACAGTTTCGGCTCTAGAGCGTTCACATACACACACACGCACACACACACACACACACACACACACACACACACAGACGTCACTCCGAAAATAGTCACATTCGATTCAGGGAAGCTCAAAACGTGTATATCCGTTGAAATCTCGAGTTCGATTTTTTTGGTGATCCCTATACTTACTTATTACTTCGTAAAAGAAAGTAAAAATTAAAGTTTATTAAATACTAAAAAAAAAGTTTCTTCAAAATTGATTCTTCAAACATGTATAAGACTTTTGTATCTACATATTTTTCAGATTATGAACCTAAAGACTAGGAAAAAAATATTTAGAAAGATATTTTTGAAATTTAAAACATTGTATCGATTGCATTAAGCGACTGGTTATTGTTGCAATCAATCAGAAATAATGTCGTATAATATATTAATCAGTAATTAAAATAAATAATACGGCGAGCTAAAGGCAAAGGTGCGATGTACCTAATCTTATTATTGAAGAAACAGTATTTGATACGTAACAAAATAATAACCTAACTGGCACAATTTCAGAGTATTACTGTGGAGTATTGGTTGCTATAACAGTTTGTTTGAGATATATTTTCTAGAATAACTTTCTTTGTATTTTCTCTAAAAATATTCCAAGATAACCGCCAAAAAGTGTATGAAATTCGTTTCCAGATACACTTAATGTCAAGTTATTCTGATAAACATTGATGGATTGGCAATACTTGGATGTTAGTCGTCGCTCGCTCGTAAGATCAAATTTGTGCCCTCTACTCCTCTGAAGGTACCGATTCACACAAAATTTGCTACACATATTATTTGGCATTCCATTTGAATCAGCTCGCAGTTAAAATCCAATCGCTTGTATACTTCCCGAGTTATAGGGCCCCAAAATTCAAAGCTCCACTTAATACTGCCCTTATAAAAATAATTAATACACTTAAAAATGCTACTATAAATTCTAAGATATTTTATATCTACAATTTTTATTTTCATATTGTTAACCCAAAGCCCGAAAGAAATTATTAAATATTATAATTTTGAATTATAAAAAATTATGCACTTCATTTTTAGCTCGCCGTACGAAGTACCGAAGAAGCTAAAGCATACGGTCGTGTGTCTGTAGCATTCTCGGATCAAAAAATTTCATTACCAAAAAGTGTTTGTCTCGTCGCCTTAAATCCAAAAATATATATAACTTACATACTTGGATGTTAGTCGTCGCTCGTAAGACCAAATTTATGTCCTCTACTCCTCTGAAGGTACCAGAGCATTTCACACCAAATTAGCTACACATATTATTTAACATCCCATTTGAATCCGCTTGCAGTTTAAGTTCAATCGCCCGTAAACTTCCCGAGTCATAGGGCCCCAAAATGTATAAAATACTGCCTTTATATAAGTAATTAAAACACTCAAAAATTATACTAAATTGTCTACAAAATTCTTTCATATTGTTAACCCAAAGCCCGACAATTATTAAATATTATAATTTTGAAGTTTAAAATATGCACTCAAATTTTTCTTTATCAATTTAATCTACTAAAAATTGTAAGACTTTTTATATCTATAATATTTTTTCAAACTGTTAACCAAAGGGCCATAATAATTAAAAATCACTGCTCGCAACGCATATCTTACCTAAAGTCGAGCTCTACGCATTGGTGCGTTTAACGCGTACCAAATTTTGTTTTTTATCAATATAATCTACAAATATTGTAATACTTTTTATATCTACAACATTTTTTCAAATTGTTAACCAATAGGCCATAATAGTTAAAAACCACTGCTCGTAACGCACCTAAAGGTGAGTTCTACGCATTGGTGCGTTTTACGCGAACCAAATTTAATTTTATTTTATTATTTTATATCTTCAAAACAAAGGGGTTATAAATAGATTTACTTCCTTAAAACGTTATTGGAAACGATAATAATTTCTACATAAATAGAAATATATTACCAAAATATATGGTTAGCTGAAGGCAATGGTACCAGTACCTATGTTAATTTCAAATTGATGCGAATAAATGATTATAAAATTGAAATAGGAACATACCAGAGTGGCTAGTATCTGCTTGTATTCCAATTGTACATCCACAATTTTGAATGGCAATTAACATTACGGAGATAAATATATATACATATCTCATATTGTAGGTAATCATATTGTCAATGATTGTAAGCCACAACTCACTCTGCTAAATAAGACTCTGCAAAATCCCGTCCTTTTAAACATTCAAATCAAATATGCATTGACCTTGGTTCAGGACCGTGGTTACATTTAATCTACTCTAAATAGCGATGAAAATCACGTGATTTTATTACTTTCTTATACTCAGTGATAAGTAAGTAAATTTTGTATTCATGATCATTTTCGAACACGAGATTTCAACGGAAATAAACACTTATGACCCTCAAGAATCAAATGTGACTATTTTCGGAATTACATCTGTGTATCTTCTTATCGGTTTATATGTTTGTCTGTCTGTTTATTTTTTCTGTATGTCTGTCACTAAACTAAAGACTTGTATATGGTCTATATATGCACCTCTAACTTTGGATAAGAATATTCAAACCGGAAATACATGTTTACTATAAGGATTTTTTTCCCTTATCTAATATCATGAGAACGGCTGCACTTATGGCAAAGATAGTTATATTCATTATGAAAGATATGAATATTTTGCACAACTTTTTTAAATAAAAATTAAAAAAATTTCTTAATACAATCTACCACTTACGAGAAACCTGCTACGGAAAATCTAAAATATTCTTATTTTGGTATTGCATAGATACGTATGTATGGGGATTATATTTAATAAATTGTATGAAGAATACTTGATCGAATGAGAACGTATTTTGAGCGTATTGGTTATTGTAAATAAATATTAAAAACATATTAAATATTATATTTAAATGTATTCAAGAAACAACATCTATATTGTATAACCAAGGAATAGTATTTAATAACGTAATAAAATAATAAGCAAATTGGTACAATTTCAGAATATTACTGTGGAGAATTGGTTGGGTTGGCAGTATTCTAGTGCAAACACTATTATAAGAAAGTTGTGTGCAGGCCACAAGCAATATTATTTATTTGTTAATAAGATACCGTTGATAATAGATGTTAGTGTTTTATGAGATTATTATTACACAATTCCACAAACAACTATTATTTATGGTAGCTTAATAGGAATATTAGCTATTGGTTCTATCGATTCAAATAATTACTATATCAAATCGACAGTAATTGCTTTTAGTTAAATTACCAATTTATTTTATGTTCTGTAACATTTATTTCGAATGCGTAGCAAATTAAAAATTTGTTTATGACACTTATACAACAATGATGTTTATTCAACTACAGTGTATTTTCTTGATTGCATTTTTTGATGAAAGAAATAAGTTTCTTGGAAAAAACAATCGATTTTTAGCTCGCCGTACGAAATACAAAACAGCTAAAGCAATCAGTCGTGCATCTGTAGCATTCTGGAATCAAACAAGCTTAGGTCTAACGCACCTAAGCGTCCAGTTCGCCTTATAGGTAATATATGCGATGCGAGCATCGGGTTTTAATTATTATGGCATTTTGATTAACAATTCGAAAAAAATAAAACTATATATATATATATATATATATATATATATATATATATATATATATATATATATATATATATATATATAAAGTCTTACAAATTTTGTAGATTATTTTGATATGAACAACATTTGGTGCATATTTTAAAATTTAAAATTATCATATTTAATATTGTTTTATGGTCATTGGGTTAACAATATGAAAATATCTGGAGTGGCCTGCACTCGACTTTCTTTTACGCAGTTTAGCAAAACCCTGAAATTGTTATTTAATTATGTTAGCAAATATATAATATAAATTGATTCTACAATAATTTACCTGATTCAATGTATTTTAATAAGAAATCAATATTTTAAATATTAATTCAAAAAGATAACTGTCAATGTAATGCTTTGCTTGTTTTCAATTAACAAGAAACAAATGCTGTAACTCATGGTTGATCCGATTTAAAAATAATAAAATTTGTCACAAGTGTAGGTATAACTATGGCAACGTAAATAAGATATTTGAGTTTTTTGTAGCAGTTATCTCATAACTGGTACAAATTATGAAGAAACTTTTCAAACAAAAGTTGTGCGAAATATGAATATCCTTCATTATGAACATAACTAATTTTGCCGTAAGTGTAGCCGTTCCAGTGATATTGGAGATAGAACAAAAAATGTATAGAGTAAACATGCACTACCGGTTTGAATATTCTTTTCAAAAATAGGAGGTGCACATCTAGGGTATATACAAGTCTTAAGTTTGAAGTTTCATAATTTTTCGTTCGACAGTTTTGGCTCTAGAGCGTTCACAGACACACACACACACACACACACACACAGACGTCATTCCGAAAATAGTCACATTCGATTCAGGGAAGGTCAAAACATGTATATCCGTTGAAATCTCGAGTTCGAAATTTTTCATGATTACAATACTTACTTATTACTCTGTAAAAGAAAGTAAAAATCTTGTCGACATAAAATATCTTAAAATTTTTAGGTGTTTAAATTATTTTTATTAGGGCAGTATTAAGAGGGGCTCCAAATTTTGGGGCCCTAGAACTCGGGAAGAATACCGGCGATTGGAGGGTACAAATTTGATATTACAAGCCAGAAAGCGACGAGTAACATCTAAGTATATGAGTTTTGGTTTCAAGGTGACGAGACAAACACTTTTTGCAAAGAAAATTCCTTGATCCGACAATGCTACAAACACACGACCGATTGCTTTAGCACTTCTATACTTCGTACGGCGGGCTGAAAATAATGATTTTGACATATTTAATACAGTAAGAGTTTGTTGAATTATTTTTTGCGAACCAATTAAAATGTTCTCTACAAATATAGCACGAATAAAACGATTTCTTCTTTAAAGAAATTAAGTGAATACGGCCTGACAAGTGACTTACATCCAAAATAAGTTTCGGAATCAGGGAAGCGTAAATGATATTCTGTGAAAACGTATTTTTCGATTCTAAGAATGTGACAGGCGCAGAAACGTGGACTATAGCTCCTTTGCACTGAAATTGTAGTGAGCAAAAATAATACAAAATAACTTCAGTTGAATATATAAAAGACATTGCATCAGGTTTTCCGAATACATATTTACTGCATGTCCTTGTCACCGACATTCACCGATAATATTATGTATGAAGGTAACCTCTTATTATCTTCATTCATTTAGTTCTCATTGTAACCAAATTTTTGTGTCTCGCCATAAATTAATTATAAACTCACGAAACGAATCAAGTTTAAGTAAACATTAAGTAGCGTTACATGCTTTTTAGTTCGCCGAACGAAATACAGAAAAGCTAAGGCATTACGCCATGTGTCTGTAGCATTCTCGGATCTCAAAATGTCCTTAACAAATAGTGTTTGTCTAGTCGCCCTGAATCCAAAAATATATATAACTCATATATGTACTTGGATGTTAGTCGTCGCTCGCTCGTAAGACAAATTTGTGCTCTTTACTTCTCTGAAGATACCGAAGCGATTTGAATAAAATTTGCTACACATATTATTTGTCATCCCATTTGAATCCGCTTGCAGTTAGTCGGTTTTTTTTTAGAGCTTGATGTTTGACCTTAAGGGGGACAACACGGTGACGGCCGAAAAAATTGCTCATTTTCACGAATTTTTTTCTCTGAACTTAGAAATAGTAGATTGATTGGGTTTGCAGCATTAAATATGGTATACATCAAAGGTGTTTCAGGATTTTTTTACTGAAAAATAATAATAGCTTCATGCTTTTCCTTTGTGTTGTCCAGAGGCAGCTCAAAGAGGAGATAGCGTCATGGTTATGGATGTAGCGCAGATTGTAATTATTGATAAATAAAATCAACATATTTTCTTAATCTATATAAATGGATTCCATTTGTACGTAGGATTTTTCAAAAAAATTTTTTTTTTTACCAAATTGTGAAAAAAAAACCTATTGTTTTCCCACTTTCTTATCCAAAAAGAATATAAATATCAAAATAAAAAAAAATCCTACCTACAACTGAAGCCAATTTTATAAGCTTCAAGTAAAATTAAAAATATATATATCCGATGTAAATTGTAGCGTAGGCGTCCAACCCCATAACAAAAAATGGGTTGTGGCCAACGCGGGACTTTCTTTTACGTAGTTTTCATCAATATTTATTGATTATAAAAATATAATATTAGGAAATAATAATCCAACAGAAACAATATGAAAACCAAACTTACCTTATATAAATGAATGGGTTGAAAATTCTACCAATACCAATTTGTAATGGTTATGAAGTACTAACTATCAAAACTAACCAATTCACTAGAGAAATATTCTGAAATGTCATTTATCTAATTCAGACCATTTTGTTTTCTTATCGAAATATTGACAGGCGCAGATGATCCGATTCATTAAGCTTCATTCAAATCCATGACAACGTAAACAAGATTCTTATCATTTTCGGTAGCGGTTTTCTCGTAACTGGTACATTTATTGAAGAAACTTTTCAAACAAAAGTTGTGCGAAATATTAATATCTTTCATTATGAACATAACTATTTTTGCCGTAAGTGCAGCCGTTCTAGTGATATTGGAGATAGAACAAAAAATGCATATAGTAAACATGCACTGCCGGTTTGAATATTCTTTTCAAAAATAGGAGGTGCACAACTAGACCATATACAAGTCTTAAATTTGAAGTCTCATAATTTTACATGGGACAGTTTCGGCTCTAGAGCGTTCACATACACACACACTCACACACGCACACACACACACACACACACACACACACACAGACGTCACTCCGAAAATAGTCACATTCGATTCAGGGAAGCTCAAAACGTGTATATCCGTTGAAATCTCGAGTTCGATTTTTTTGGTGATCCCTATACTTACTTATTACTCTGTAAAAGAAAGTAAAAACAGGGTTTCGAAATAAACGCGTTTGGTGTCGTGTCGTTTTATTCGATTTCAAAACGATTTTGACGACAATGTCGTTTTCATTTGTCCTTTCTTTGTCGTTTAGGGGTTAATTTACTACCTTTTCGATTCATTTTCACTTCAAAATTTCAACTAATCACACTAATAATATACCTTCGTTATTTGTACGAATTTCAGCATAATACTTTAAGGAAATATTCTAAAAGATACATTCTTTAAAATTATATAGAAAAGAAAAATCTTATTTTTTTTAACCGTCACCGTGTTGTTCCCCCTTAATGTATAGAATAAACTCCTATTTAATAAATGGTTTTGATTTAATTATAAAAAATCATTTAAAAATTCCTTTCTTAACCCCAAAAATCCAGAAAAACCAAAATACAATAATTCAAACGATGGCAATTGTATAAATTGTATTTTTCTATCTACAATTTTTTAAATTTCAATATTATTACTATTAATAATTTAATTTTGACCTTAAAGTTCACAATCTATAAAAACGTTATAAATATAAATTGTCTTATAATTTGATGAAGATTATTTTTATCTAATTAAAAAATTAATAGTTTTCTTATAGACCCTCGGCTCACAATATGAAAAAACTTTGTTGACATAAAATATCTTATAATTATTAGTAGAAAATTCTAAAATTTTCAAAAATCGACTAAGGGCAGTATTTAGGAAGGCTCTAAATTTTGGGCCCCTATAACTCCGGATCTGTACAGACGATTGGGTTTAAAATGCAACGGGAACTTCATGGGCATGAAAATTATATGTATATCAAATTACATTAAAATTCGGTACTGTTAAAATAATAAAAAGAAAATCAAGCACTCATAGTGATGAATGTTTTGTTGCTGACTGACTTGTCATATTTTATATAAACATATTTATTCTGTATAGCATTTCTACAATAAAGTTCCTTAATTAATTCTTGTCTAGTCGCTCTAACTTATAATCACAACAGGTTATGGGCCCAGATTACGTTTGGGAAAATTAGTGGTCTATTTAGTAATTCAAAAAAATTGTACTAAAGTAGAAAACTAAATATTTCGTCAGGATGGAAAAATATCTGTCTATTGACAAGTTGGAGGGCGAAAGAAACACAAGTTGGAAGTTTGATATAGATTTGCAACTCACAATTAACAGGGTAAAACAAATTGTGATGGGTGTTTTAATAAGGCCAGTTCCATTAGCGGAAAATGCTGATGAAGCTGCTAAAAAGGAATATGGCAAAGCTTTGAAAGTCTTTGAAGAAGCCGATGCAATAGTCAGGTTCATTATTGGTTCAAGTGTAAGACCTGAAGCTAAACAACATATTCTGACGTGTAAATCAGGTAAGGATATGTGGGATGTTCTACACAGTGTGTATGAACAAAAGAATGAACGAAGATTAGATCTCCTTTATACACAGCTGTTTACCTATAACAAAGACTTAAGCGATGATATTGCAACTCATGTGTCTAAGCTACAAAGAATTTGGCAAGATTTACAGGACGAGCTAAAAGTAGAAAATGTACAACTTCCGAAGGCAATGTTGTTAAATAGAATTCTTAACACTCTACCGAATGAGTATCTAGAATTTAAGAATGCGTGGGAATCAGTTCCAAGCACGGATAGGAGATTATTTATGCACAACTGAAATTACATCGATATAGATTTAAAAAAAAAAGTTTTTTTTTTGTAGTCAGATGATTACAACCTACGCTTCATCCATAACCATGACGCTACCCCCTCTTTGAATCGCCTCTGGACAACACAAAAATTCCACAGAAACTTCGATGTACACCTTGTTTATTGCAGGTAAACATTTATAATGTGAGTTATAGAAATATTAAATCTTCTAATATCCATTTGAATTGTTATATAAATAAACTTTGTAATATTCCCCTTCCTACTCCACGCCCTCCTTTTACTAGTATTTACTACCCCTGTGGTTTTCGTAGAATAAGAATGCATTTCTATACACAAAGTTTAAAAAACTTTCAAGGTTCCACCGAGATTTGAACTCGGATCGCTGGATTCAAAGTCCAGAGTGCTAACCATTACACCATGGAACCGATAATTTTAGATGAAAGAATTAAACATATGTAGAGTACTACACTGATGGCTTTGTTTGTTGAATATATCTATTGATTTACCCTGAGAAATGTTTTTTGTTAGCTCACCGTACGAAATACCGAAGAAGCTAATGCATTCAGTCGTGTATATGTAGCATTCTCGGATCAATACATTTCCTTTACAAAAAGTGTTTGTCTCATCGCCCTAATTCCAAAATATATATAACTCATATACTTGGATGTTAGTCGTCGCTCGTTCGTAAGACCAAACTTGAGCCCTCTACTCCTCAGAAGGTACCGCAACGATTCACATCAAATTTAGTACACATATTATTTGACATCCCATTTGAATCCACTCGCAGTTTAAAGTCAATCGCCCGTATGCTTCCCGAATTATAGGGCCCCAAAATTAGTAACCCCCCTTAATATTGCCCTTTACGCAGTTTTCACTAGATATAGATATATGTATATGTATATATATATATATATATATATATATATATATATATATATATATATATATATATATATATATATTTCCACAACCTGCTGTCAAACTAACCAATACTCTACAGAAATATTCTGAAATGTCATTTATCTAATAGAGTCTTTTGTTTTCCTGACAAAATATCTGGAGTGGCCATATATATATATATATATATATATATATATATATATATATATATATATATATATATATATATATATATATATATATATATATCCAAAACCTGCTGTCAAACTAATATATATATATATATATATATATATATATATATATATATATATATATATATATATATATATATATATAAATATATATATATATATATATATATATATATATATATATATACATATACATATATATATATATATATATATATATATATATATATATATATATATATATATATCCAAAACCTGCTGTCAAACTAACCAATAAACTACTGAAATATTCTGAAATGTCATTTATCTAATAGTCTTTTGTTTTCCTGACAAAAAAGCAGATGATCCGATTTTATAAGCTACATGCAAATCCATGGCAACGTAAACAACATATTTATAATGTTTCGTAGCAGATATCTCATAACTGGTACAATTAATGAAGAAACTTTTCAAACAAAAGTTGTGCGAAATATTATTATCTTTCATTATGAACATAACTATTTTTGCCGTAAGTGTAGCCGTTCTAGTGATATTGGAGATAGAACAAAAAATGTATAGAGTAAACATGCACTACCGCTTTGAATATTATTTTCAAAAATAGGAGGTGCACATCTAGGGCATATACAAGTCTTAAGTTTGAAGTTTCATAATTTTTCGTTCGACAGTTTTGGCCCTAGAGCGTTCACAGACACACAGACAGACAGACGTCATTCCGAAAATAGTCACATTCGATTCAGGGAAGGTCAAAACATGTATATCCGTTGAAATCTCGAGTTCGACATTTTTCATGATTACAATACTTACTTATTACACTGTAAAAGAAAGTAATAATAAATATGAAAATTTTGAATTTTGAAATATACATTATTGTTTTATTTGTTACCATTTATTTGTAGTCAATATAGTTACTATCAAAGTTATGTTGATATTTTTACATATTTGTTAAGTTTCTTAAATCGTACCACTTTGGAATAGTAAAATATAGATGCAAGGACCTGGTGGAGGTGTTTTTGCGGAAGGTAAAGTATATTTTTGTTCCAAATGTACTAATTAAATTTAATTTAATTAACTGTAATTTATTATATTTAATGTTGCAAATATATAAACTATTTCCAATATAATATGTTATATAACTTGAAACTGGTAGGTGCTACAATTTAATATTTAAGTTGGCACCTGTGGGGAAAGTTGATAATATAATAGAAAGCATACATAAACAAAGAAAGTGTAAAATATATAATTATTTTGTCATATATGCAATCCATGTAGACAAGTTCATTGCTACGCGTAGTTCCAATCATCGCGTCTAGATACCACTAGCTGTTCACTGTTACTTCTCACGTGCCATACAACATATAGATTTGATAATACGTTCAACATTTAAACCAGCCCACAAGATCATACTTCACAGGATCATTTCTGTAGTATATCTTCTCAATCTCTCTACTCAAATGTAGAGTCATTGTAACCATGATGATGAGATGCAGCTTTGTGCTCTGAGCGTGAGGCCGACTTGCTGATTAATCCGATAGGATTGATCAGCAGTCTTCGATGATCGTTCACCTTGCGGTTCGCCGTAAGGCCAGGGGTGCAGCGCATTCTGAGTGGTTCCTTTAGTAATTTAAACATAGTCTACACTCGAGAATTTTGTAGTGGCGTGATGCAATGCATGTTTGAGAAATATGAACACTATGTAAAAATGGTAACTGCCGGGAAATTAGCAATTCATTTCTTAACAAGCTTATACAAGCACCTATGCTTTTAGCACTCCGAATGAATGTAAACTTCGCAGGGCGTCCTAAATGCCCTATCTAAGACTCGACTCCTCACTATTTCGCGCAAACATATGCGTGTATAATATTTGAAATTGAAAGATAAGTTCACAATCTGAAACAGTCGGTTGTGGACGTTAGGGTATAAAACACAAATTTGTTGATTTTATCGTTGGATTTGCGTTGTTAGTTTCAATAAACAAATATGCTCGAATCACGTTCTCAGTTAATCTATTTGTGTTAGCCGATGGCAAACGACAAATTTCAAATTATTCGAGTCTATTTTTTATTACCCATACAAGCATATCTATGCCAACAACAAGATTTGGTACGCGTAAAACGCACCAACGCGCAGAGCTCGCCCTTAGGTAAAATATGCGTTGCGAGCAGTGCTTTTTAATTATTATGGCCTTTTGGTTAACAATTTGAAAATATGTTATAGGTGTAAAAAGTCTTACGATTAATATTAGATTATATTGATAAAAAAAAAATTTTAGTTCATATTTTAAAATTCAAAATTATAATATTTAATAATTTTTTTCGGGCTTTGGGTTAACAAAATGAAAAAATCTTGTGGATAAAAAATATCTTAGAATTTTTGGTAAAATTTTTAAGTGTTTCAATTATTTTTATAAGGGCAGTATTAAGGGGGGCTCCAAATTTTGGGGCCCTATAACTCGGGAAGTATACGGGCGATTGGATTTAAACTGCGAGCGGATTCAAATGGGATGCCAGATAATATGTGTACCAAATTTGGAGTGAATCGCTCCGGTACCTTCAGAGGAGTAGAAGGCACAAATTTGGTCTTACGAGCGAGCGACGACTAACATCCAAGTATATAAGTTATATACATTTTCGGAATCAGGGCGACGAGACGAACACTTTTTCTTAATGAAATTTTTTTATCCGAGAATGCTACAGACACACGACCGAATGCTTTAGCTTCTTCGGTACGGCGAGCTAAAAATAAGAAATTTAAGATTATCCGTAGCAGTTTTCTCGTAACTGGTACATTTTTAGAATAAAATTTTCATGCAAAAGTTGAGAAAA
Organism: Leistus spinibarbis; assembly: GCA_933228885.1. Taxonomy (NCBI): domain Eukaryota; kingdom Metazoa; phylum Arthropoda; class Insecta; order Coleoptera; family Carabidae; genus Leistus; species Leistus spinibarbis. The sequence continues at coordinate 3,860,370 of OW121809.1, read as the reverse complement.
ATATTAATATCTTTTATTATGAACCTCACTGTTTTTGCCATAAGAGCAGCCGTGCTAGTGATATTGGAGCTAGAACAAAAAATACATAGAGTAAACATGCACTTCCTGTTTGAATATTATTTTCAAAATAGGAGGTGCACATCTAGACCATATACCAGTCTTAAGTTTGAAGTTTCACAATTTTTCGTTCTACAGTTTTTGGCTGTAGAGCTTTCACCGGCAGACAGACACACAGATGTCATTTCGAAAATAGTCACATTCAATTCAGAGATAGCCAAAACGTGTATATCCGATGAAATCTCGAGTTTCATGATTACAAGACTTACTTATTACTTCGTAAAAGAAAGTAAATACGTTTTCCTAATTATAACATCATATTATAATTTTATGTTTATAGAATTACCCAAAGGAAAGATATTACTAAAATATAATTAACATATAAATTAAAAGACAGCTATATATGTTACAGGTAAACTAAAACATTATTTTTGTCAAAGAGTAAGAAATAGTAAAACATTTAATACATTGTTTATAAAATATATTGTTACGATGCGTTTTAAATATATGTGTTATAACTATATTCGTTTATTAAATAGGGTATTATGTGAACACCAGTCTTCTTTAATTCATTATTTCAGAACGTATAACCATTTACAGTGTTGTGAATTATCATTTGAGGTGAGGTTGAAAGCTAATCTATAATGTATTGATGTTTGGGTATTCTACTATTTGTATTAATGTTGAGATATATGGAGTATGACTAGGTATGTGTGAAAGGAGACTAATCTGTAGAATTGTTATTAATATTAATATATGGACGATGCGACGAAGTGTCCGGATTGGTATTGAGGTATAATTATACTAAAGAATTGAATATGTATGATATGAGTTGTGTTGAATATGTGAGGACGATGACTATTGACGAAGACCTGGCTGACGGTGTGTCCGGGGCCCAACGGTGGGCTGTCTGGTGTGTCCGGGGGTCCCAACGGTGACACCACTGGTTGATGTGTTCTTCAGGAGGTGGTCCCAACGACGGTCAGAGTGTGGTGTGTGTCGCCCACGGAAGACCCCTCATACGTAACCTATACGCTTACGTATGAGGTTGACTAATTGACTTGCGTTGACGGTTGAGGGTTAAATATATGGGGTTTTGGTATGACCCTGTGTGAGTGTATGTGTGTGTGCGTGTGTATGAGAGAAAGAATTATAGACTGGCTCCTCACTGAGTTTATACTCAAACCTGTATTCTAATTTCAGAGCCTAAATTGATGGATAGCCCGGATTTATACTTATGTATGATATTATTATTGGTTTTATTGAGATAAAGTGCCATGCAGGAAAGGTATCAGTGTTTAATTATCGTCGATAAACTTCCGACTACAACAAATCTACAAGTAAGTTCAAAACCATCTGTAACAATATTTTTTTACAATTTTAATGTAAACTTCTTTTTAATTAAAAAAAATATATATATTCAAAAATTATAATTTAAATTTTAAAATAGCTTTAAAGTTGTAACTTCTAATTAGATAGTTTAAGTTCCAAACTTTTAGAAAACAAGATTCCGTACGTACAACGCACCGATGCGTCCTGCTTGCCTTAGGAGTATAATATATTCGATGCAGTTTATGTTGAACAAACGATAGCGTCCCTATTATTAACAATATGATCAAGCATGCCGTTGTAGTTGTCATCAGCAAATGATCGGCATATGTTTATTATAAATAAAATGTAGTGTATTGTATTTCTCATAATTTTTGCGTGTACATCTTTTCACTAATAAAATACGTTGTTCTTTATTTGTATTTCGTTTCATCTCATCAGTTTTTAATTATTATGGCCTTTTGGTTAACAATTTGAAAATATGTTATAGGTATAAAAAGTCTTACAATTTCTTTTTAGATAATTTTGATTAAAAAAAAATTATTGCTAATTTTTAAATTCAAAATTATAATGTTTAATCATTTTCTTATGGCCGTTGGGTTATCAATATGAAATAATCTTGTTGACATAAAATATCTTAGAATTTGTAGTAGAATTTTTGGGTATTTAAATTATTTCTATAAGGGGGGCTAAAAGCATATCATTTTTCTAAACTGAAAGAACCTACATACATGTACAGCGAAAATAAATATTGTCCAGATATGAAATTGAATTTGCAAAAGTACAATTATGTGCGATAATATTGCTGCTAGTAACTGTAAAATTAATAATGTGAGATTTGTGTCTATAAAGATGATTAATATTATCGTGGAATATATATATATATATATATATATATATATATATATATATATATATATATATATATATATATATATATATATATATAAATATTTATATTTGAAGCAATTCCCGGTATTGAAAACTTATTTCTACATAACACATGATACATCTATTTAAAAAAATTCAATACTTGCGTCCATATTTGTCTCCAGAAGTCGAAATAGCTCAGTTGGGAGAGCGTTAGACTGAAGATCTAAAGGTCCCTGGTTCGATCCCTGGTTTCGGCATCGTTTCTCCGGTATGGTCTAGTGGCTAGGATAGCTGGCTTTCACCCAGCAGGCTCGGGTTCGATTCCCGGTACCGGAATTTTTTTCGTAATGTGAAGTGTAGTTGTCAATGTTTATTTTTATTGTATCAAATATGTAATTAAGATTCGTTTGTTATCGCTTCATAAAGTATATTTATGTCTCGTGGTGTAGTGGTTATCACATCCGCCTAACACGCGGAAGGTCACCGGTACGATCCCGGGCGGAAACATATTTGTCTGATTGTTTTTGAATTCTAAAGAGAATATCAAACTATTTTGTGAATACCAAATTTAGTGATATTTCATTTGAATCATTTTGCGGTTTAAATCTAATCACTCTTCTTCCAAATTAATAGGGCATCGAAATTTGGAGCCCTACTTAATACTGCCCTTAAATGTAAATAAAAAAGAAGAAAATATATTTTATAAAAATTATTCTATGAATGACAGATATAATAAACAAGATTTGGTACGCGTAAAACGCACCAACGCGTAGGAGCTCGCCTTAAGGTAAGATATACGTTGCGAGCAGTGTTTTTTTTATTATTATGGCCATTTGGTTAACAATTTGAAAAAATGTTATAGATATAAAAAATCTTACAATTTTTTTGTAGATTATATTGATAAAAAAATTTTTTTTTTGCCTATTTTAAAATTCAATATTATAATATTTAATAATTATTTTCGGGCTTTGGGTTAACAATATGAAAAAAATCTTGTAGACATAAAATATCTTAGAATTTCTAGTAGAAGTTTTTATTGTTCTAATTATTTTTATAAGGACAGTATTAATGGGGGCTATAAATTGTGAGGCCTTATAACAGGTGATTGTACTTAAACTGCGGGCGAATTCAATTGAGATGCCAAATAATATGTGTACCAAATTTGGTACCTACAAAGGAGTAAAGGGCAGAAATTTGTTTTTACGTTATATACAAATTTCCGACACATATTATTTGGGATCTCCGTCGTAACTGTACGAAAACACTTCTTTTGAACTAATAAAATTGAATATTTAGTGTTCATAAATGGAATTAATTTTTAAATAAATCCGATCTAATGGAATCAGAGATGCCAGATTGAGAATTTCCCACACCTCCCACCATCATTTTGGTTGCGCAGAATCTCGCGGCGCACGACGGAGAAATACCTCTCCGCTCGTTACGGCCGTCCTAGCTGGTTTCAGCAGAATACACTACGTCACAGTATTGAACACAGCGCCATCTATGATATATAATATGAATTTTCAGTACGTATACTGTCGGAAGATCAGCGACAATACACGAAGTAACAAGGTTAACACGTGTATGTAGCTATGAATCATAGGCTATGATTCATAGCTGCTATGTAGCACTTGAAAATATAAACATTGGCGACTAATAAATCCAAATACAGATTCTCTTATGACAAAATCGTTCTCTATGCGCCTATAAAACAAGCTTCATTGAAATAATAAATTATAATTTCATTTAAAGCTTTAACATCTTTATTACTTAAAATATTGTATTTACATTAAAATAATATATATATATATATATATATATATTATTTAGAAATTTTATATACAAAAATATTAAGACTGGATTCGAAGCCATCTATGCAAAATAACGGCCGAGTAATGAACTATAATGTAAACGGCGACATCTAGTATATAATAGGGTACTTGTATTTTACTTAACTGTACAACTCTATTTTACCATAGCATGAGAGCGATTATCGGGGTGGTCTCTCTCCAACAGTTACTGCTTGTGTTATTCTTTCATAGCTCGCTATCTTTACTCTTTATATATTTATATATAGAATTTTAGTTTATTTGTGGTGTATATTGCGCTACACTACTTTTTTTCAAGTTTATTCTGCGTATATTTTATTATTTATATAATATCAAACAAGTATTCTATTAACGTTACAGAAATTGTCAAATGGAATGATATTTTACAGATAATATATATTCTAATAATATGGAACGCATCGCAAACACTGATCTTGAATTGAATTATTTACTGAAAGTTTCATGTTCTAAATAACAATTATTAATCAATTGGAGTTTGATATTAAATTGGTTAACAATCATTTTTAGCTCGTCCTTCAGATTGTACTAATGGAATCTTAACAAATAGTCGCCCTAAATTCAAATATATATGTATATATATATATATATATATATATATATATATATATATATATATATATATATATATATATATATATATATACCATTATTAGGTACTTCAAGGTCTTCTTAGCTACTCGACCATTGTATCCATTATCTCTTATACAATAAAAAATATCTGGAGTGGCCTGCACTCAACTTTCTTTTACGTAGTTTTCAATAGATAGATATTAATATACATATATATCTCAAACAAACTGTCTACATATGTATATATATATATATATATATATATATATATATATATATATATATATATATATATATATATATAATCTCAAACAAACGGTCAAACTAACCAATACTCTACAGGAATACTCTGAAATGTCTATTTTGTTTTTCTGGCAAAAACAGGCGCAGATAATAATAATTATTATTATTATGTGATAACAAAATCTTTTGCTGACCAATATAAAATGAAAATTCAAATTAAATTACTATAACATTGCACACATTAGAATTCTGTACTGATATGACATTTTTAAAATATAAAATGTGAATACGTAATAACTAAAAGGTAGAAAGAAGCATTATAATAACTAGTTTCATTAACAAAACTATTGAATGTGTGTGTGTTCTTGTCAAAAAACTTGATTTTTATAAATTGAACCTGACCAGTCTTATAATTACAGAATAGAATATAACACAATGAACATTTTATAGGCACTATCAAAACAGGTAGCCAAGCTGCCGGTTGTATTTTATTTATGTATTATTTACGATATCGATATCGAGAAAAAATCGACGATTTAAAAGCGCTAATTGTTAACTTATTGTATTCCTATACCCAAATAAGAAATAGCTATCTTTGCAATGTGTCCGTTCTGTTTTGTTGTCCTGTAACATTTTCCCGGGTGTCCTGTGTGGTATGCTGTGGTATGAATGGGATAATTGTGGTTCTAAGGCCATTTATTTAAGTTACATATATATTTCCCAAACCCGAATACCTAATTATTAATGTATTATGTATTTCTATTTTGTTATTTGTATTAGGGGCGACAGTAGGGCCCTACGAGTATTTAATCTGCCATTTAATTTGTATTATTATTTTACAGCTAATATATAGGTATCAGGGGCGGTTTTCTTCAGGCCCCGGAATTCTATTTTATTTGTACTAATTTGTATACTTATTTTACAGCTATGGTGCACCAAATGTTTGAACTTTAAGGGGTATTCACACTTTTGTACGTGTTTGCAAACCAAAGGTACTCATAATATTCAGTGGCCCCGTGTGAGTGAACTCACATCGTCGCGCGCAAAAAGACCACAGAATTTGTCTACTCTGAGGTTGGAAGAAACAAACTCTTACTTAAGTGTTGAATAAATTTATTTAAATATGTAATAGTGGGCACCCACCGAACGACGGTTATATAATTCGCACTGTAGTAACGTTGCAATCAACGGTACTCGGCCACCAGTTGGCGGCCGGGCGCTTCCTGTACTGATCGTCGCACAGTGGAGTATTTGTATGAAAAACCCAGTCAAAAGTCGAAATCACAAATCTAGTCGAAATATAAACAAATCGGCATTTTCTTAAAGAAGAATGACTGGCCTGTCAAACTGTTACCATATAAGGGCGCCAAATGTTTATTTACATACGTAAATTAAATCAGAACCCAGTCATTGTAAGTAGCGAATGCGCCGAGGAACGACTAGGCTATAATACAGTACGCATTTGTTTTGCAATTTGTGTTTGTTGGTATTTGAATTTTTGAAAAACAAAAACGATTTTGATATGGTAGGAGAAGGTATGTACTTTACGTTGAATCAATTTTTAATTTGCAATTAAAATAATAAGTTTATGAATAATATTTGCAAGTCCTATAAATGTGTGATATTTTTTGCGTCAAACTTTCGTATAAAAGTGTTTTTGAGTACCTGTCGCGTCTTGTCGCGTTATTTCTTTTGTACACGCATAATATTCAGACTATTCTTTAATCAATTTCGAAGAAAAATCTTCCGCACTCTTCCGCCATTTTGTGTACCATTAGTTTAAATATTAAGAGTAAAAGAGTATATATTGTACAGTCATTTGGTCGTTTCACTTCAGACTTAATTTTTTTTTTGATAATTTGATTAAAAATGGGACAAATATGAAATATTTAAAAATAATTAGTTTGTTTTCTCGTTGGGGGTGGGTGCGTTACACCCCAACTCAGAGGTTCAAAAAAGAAAGAAAGAAAGTGACTATGGGAACGTGTCGATCGTCGAATTCTACTCGAAAAAACCCCTATAACGTTAATTTTACTTTAATACCCTCCTAGTTACAGGGGGTTGAAAACGTTGATTTTCAAGCAAAAACTCTGATTAGCAAATTACTCAAAGAGGATCACATTTTCGAAAATGTTTGCCATGATATAAAAGTTAGCTTATGAAATTACAAAAATAATTCATGAAATAAAAATTTGTTTAGGTTCATCGTTGCTGAGATACAATTAAAGTTAGGTGCAATTGAACATAACCCTGAAAAGATCACGCTCTTCAAATAGTCGTAACTCTAGTTTAAAAAATACTTTTCCATATGTGCAATGAACCAAATTAAAGCTATATATAGTAACTTAAACTGTACTTTGTAAAATTTCGATTTAAAAAAAGATCTCATTATACGGTATTAGCACTAGAAAAAACCCTAAGTATTGTAATGCGTATATAAATTTTTGAATATACAGCTTATTATCATATAATATTGTTTCTTATTTAATAATATTTGAATAAAATCTATAAAATAATTTTGTCCGGATATTTCATACAAATACTCCACTGTGCGTCGTGTAAGTCCTTTGTAATTCGGCGTGCTTATCCTTAAATGGGTTAGCGTTGTTGAGGCATCGGCTAATTCAGAAGAAGCAGGGGGGTCTGTCCGGTGGGGATCGCGCGAATATTAAGTCCAAGCCTGCGGGGAGTACTCGCGATTGCAACTCTTATTACAGTGCCGAATTTCAGGGGGGAGGCGGGCCCTGCCGACGTGAAACCGACCTTGCCGTGGTGGCAGGGCTTAAGCATCAATCACTATTATTAATTGCAATCAAAATACTGATTGATGCAACTAACAGGTTTCATTCAAAAAAATTACTTCTTTTTCTTTCTAAAAACTATATTCGAAATATTGATTTTGAACACTCAAATAATATCAACATTTTGTTAAATATTAAAATTTCAGATATATTTCTCTCACTCTTTCCGTTCCCATGGTGAAAAATAAACAATTAGCGCTGACCAAATGTGGTATTTGCTCTTTTTCGTCCTATTTTACAAACTATTTGTGATTATATGTTTTTTCTTTGATGGATTTTTTGTATTTATATCTTTTAGTATTCGAGAATGAGTTAAAAATAAAAAAAAAAATGTATAATCGGACTGAAGCTTTCCGAGTGGAGGGCTTAATCATGAATTTTTGATGCATTTCGAATGCATCACTAGACTTGCAATATCAAGACTATAGGATGTTGTACACAGCGAAACAATCAGTAATTAAGCTTAGAAAATTACAAATAACAATCTAGTTTGTATTATGACAAGCAATGTTAGCATTCCAAGCAACAAAATTAACACAATGTATGATAAATTTTGTTGCTGTGAACGTTAACTTTGTATGTCATACAACAAGCTGAAATTATTACTTATAATTTCTAAGCTTAAATACTGATTGTTTCGCTGTGAACCATCCTTAAACCAAAAGCAGCTATTAAAAATTCTCCTTATTCCCTTTTCATATATTATGCATGAAGTTATCATGGTTTTATGTTATAAAACATTACAGCATCTGTTCAACGCATAACAAAATAGATCCTACAATTTTTTAAATACTGAACACTGTATATTTCTGTATTTATTCCATGGTGATTTGTAGTCTTCGAGCTTCAAACTATACCTTAACTAGGTATACATTTGTCTCTAGATATATACTATTATAATATATAATTATGTCTTATTTTCAAGTACGTAATTGATGTTGAAGTATGAGCCTAAGCTAATTGACTATGTTTTTTAAATAATAAATAATTTTCAATATTCATACATATATACGTGCCCATAATACCATATACATTCGTACATCATTTTAATATTAAAAATAATAGTAGAAATTTCTTTTTAATTTATTATAATATTTAAATATTCAAACATTTAAGAGAAATTATTAAATAAAATAAATATTTGTCAAATTTTCTATTGAAAATAAGGATATAATAGGTAAATCAGCGAAATTTATTTGAAAATGATAGTTATTCACGAGTTAAAAATAATAAAGTAAATCGTTCAGAGAAATCTGGTTGACGCATTAGATTCTAGAATCTAGTTATTGCACAATCCAAATCATTTGGGTTTACGTTTAGCGCAGCTCACACCCGAGCGGACAATAGCTGAACTAAATGTGTCATATCTAGCTACTCAAATTGCTTCAATTAAAAACATAATGCATTTAAATTCAGAAGGTAATATAAGAAAAATACGGAAATAGACATATTTGTTACAGCATAATCTATGCAAATGACTAGTTTTTGAAATTTTAAAAGTTTAAATATCATAAATTTTGCAAATATTCCTTTATAAACAATATCAAACAATATTCTAAACCAGTTATTTGCACTCATTATAAAATTAGTTTATAATATTTGAAAGAATTTTTGTGTTGCTTTATTGCGTTTTCAAATGCATTACGTTTAAAAATTCCTTACTTTACGCAGCCGCCATATTGTCTTCAAACCCAGCCTTAATACAGAAATATTTAACATTTATATTACTTAAAATATTATATTAACATTAAAAAAAAAAAAAATTTAGAAACTTTATAAACTAAAATAATAATACAGAAAAATTTTACATTTATATTATATTTACATTTTAAAAAAATATATTTTTTAAGATACTTTATATACAAAAATATTAATGCAGAAAGATTTGACATTTATATTATATTTACATTTTAAAAAAATATATTTTTTAAGATACTTTATATACAAAAATATTAATACAGAAAGATTTGACATTTTTATTATTTAAAATATTGTATTTAAATTAAACAAAAGAATATATTATTTAGAAACTTTATATAGAAAAATGGGTTGTGGCCAACGCGGGACTTTCTTTTACGTAGTTTTCATCAATATTCATTGATTATAAAAATATAATATTAAGAAATAATAATCCAACAGAAACAATATAAAAAACTTAGCTTACCTTATATAAATGAATGGGTTGAAAATTATACCAATACCAATTTGTAATGGTTTCGAAGTACTAACTATCAAAACTAAACAATTCTCTACAGAATTATTCTGAAATATCATTTATCTAATTCAGACCATTTTGTTTTCTTGTCGAAATATTGACAGGCGCAGATGATCCGATTTATTAAGCTACATTCGAATCCATGACAACGTAAACAAGATTCTCATAATTTTCGGTAGCGGTTTTCTCGTAACTGGTACATTTATTGAAGAAACTTTTCAAACAAAAGTTGTGCGAAATATTAATATCTTTCATTATGAACATAACTATTTTTGCCGTAAGTGCAGCCGTTCTAGTGATATTGGAGATAGAACAAAAAATGCATAGAGTAAACATGCACTGCCGGTTTGAATATTCTTTTCAAAAATAGGAGGTGCACAACTAGACCATATACAAGTCTTAAGTTTGAAGTCTCATAATTTTACGTTGGACAGTTTCGGCTCTAGAGCGTTCACATACACACGCACACACACACACACACACGCACACACACACACACACACGCACACACACACAGACATCACTCCGAAAATAGTCACATTCGATTCAGGGAAGCTCAAAACGTGTATATCCGTTGAAATCTCGAGTTCGATTTTTTTGGTGATCCCTATACTTACTTATTACTTCGTAAAAGAAAGTAAAAATATTAAAACAGAAAGATTTAACATTTTAATTTATATTTTAACAATGAATATATTCCGCATTTAGTATATAACTAAAAATCTTGCGTTTTCTATTTATCTAATTTAAACTAAACTAAATGGAATTGTAGGAGACATATTAATGTGAAAAAACTATTCGAAAAAATATTAATCAATGACAAAAACTACTGAAACTAAAATTTTTGCTATTTTTAGGCGGGAAATAGCAAATATTTTAGTTCCTTTGTCTGCCGGCCACCATTGCCCGCCATTATAAAATAAAATTGTGGTGGGGGTCATTGCAGTTGACATCCCCCGGTTATAGCACAGTATAAATATATGTGTGGTTATAGTTCAAGATTTGTTACCTGAATTAATTTGTTTATTAATACTAAATATAAGTTATTTTCTTTATAATAACTCAGTGCAGCGAACAAATTTTGTTTCGAGTAGAAGAGCGACAAATCAAGAACTGAACAGTCAGTGCAGAACAAACAAACAAAATGAAAGTCAACAACTCAGTGTTTATTTGTGTAATACGTGTCCAAAGCCCTAATATATATTAATGTTATGAGCCGTTAAAATAGTCATAATGTCGTCAGACAAAGAAATACTAACCTTCCGGGACAAATTCGAAAAATTCTTAGAAAATATCGCTCTAAACCCAACATGCGTGCGCAAATTTTGGCAATTTTACCAAAAACTATCTGTTACAGATGATTTGGCCGTGTTTCAGCCTAAAGTCGCGAAATTTATACGCATCAATTTAAGTAGTACGAACTGCGAAATTAGAGTCTGTGCTTTACAATTACTGGAGAATTATTTGTCAAATGGCTGGTTTACAAATGAAAAGTATGCGGATATCCCGCGTTTGATTATCGAAAGTGCTTTTTTGGGGAAACCCGAAGGTCTAGAATCACAAGAAGTGTGGTTAAAATTAGTGACAGTGTTTCTTTTATTACATGATCAATTCGACGAATTACTCAAGTCGAAACCTGCGGAAATTATGCATATTTTGAGCGATGTGCTCAATTCCGACATCACCAGCGCGGCGCAGAAGGCTAAGGTTTGGTTTTACACTATTTAAGTGTACTTTTGCTAGTGTATATGTAAAATTGTATTTTTGTAGGTTTTTTGGGGTTAAGAAAGGAGCTTTTAAATTATTATTTTGATATTTTAATCAAAACCATTTATTAATTAGCAGTTTTTACTTTCTTTTACAGAATAATAAGTAAGTATTGTAATCATGAAATATTTCGAACTCGAGATTTCAACGGATATACACGTTTTGACCATTTCTGAATCGAATGTGACTATTTTCGGCATGACGTCTGTGTGTCTGTGGGTCTCTGTGTGTCTGTGAACGCTCTAGGGCCAAATCTGTCGAACGAAAAATTATGAAACTTCAAACTTAAGACTTGTATATACACTAGATGTGCACCTCCTATTTTTGAAAAGAATATTCAAACCGGTAGTTCATGTTTACTCTATACATTTTTTGTTCTATCTCCAATATCACTAGAACGGCTACACTTACGGCAAATATAGTAATATTCATAATGAAAGATAATAATATTTCGCACAACTTTTGTTTAAAAAGTTTCTTCATAAATTGTACCAGTTATGAGATAACTGCTACGAAAAAACTCAAATATCTTATTTACGTTGCCATAGTTATACCTACACTTGTGACAAATTTTATTATTTTTAAATCGGATCAACCATGAGTTACATCATTGGTTTCTTGTTTATTGATAACAAACAAGCATTACATTGACAGTTAACTGTATGAATTAATATTTAAAATATTGATTTCTTATTAGAATAAATTATTATAGAATCAAATTATATTATATATTTGCTAACATAATGAAATAACAATTTCAGAGTTTTAGTGTGGAGTTTGACAGTTTAAGAGTGAATACGATAAGTACTTCAAATACAGATCCATTATAAATTGGTATAATTATCCAGTTATTATTAAGTTATAGTAATGTAATTTGAATTTTCATTTTATATTGGTCAGCAAAAGATTTTGTTATCACTTAATAATTATTATTATTATCTGCGTCTGTTTTTGCCAGGAAAACAAAATAGACATTTCAGAGTATTCCTGTAGAGTATTGGTTATTTTGACCGTTTGTTTGAGATTATATGTATATATATATATATATATATATATATATATATATATATATATATATATATATATACATATAATCTCAAACAAACGGTCAAACTAACCAATACTCTACAGGAATACTCTGAAATGTCTATTTTGTTTTCCTGGCATATATATATATATATATATATATATATATATATATATATATATATATATATATATATATATATATATATATATATATGTAGACAGTTTGTTTGGGATATATTTGTATATTAATATCTATCTATTGAGAACTACGTAAAAGAAAGTTGAGTGCAGGCCACTCCAGATATTTTCTATACATTAATATATACTTTTAGGAATATATATATAAAAGAAATCTCCATTATTCCCTTTGATATTAGCCGTTTTACACACACGAGAATTATTCTAAAATTTCTTTAGAGCAATATGAAGTTAAATTATGAATATACTGGTATTACATAATTTTTGTAAGAATTATTCTGATACGCATGCGCTTTTACTATTATACTAGGGTCACCCATGGGCACCAAGTGCCCATATGGTATACAGAACATAGGTCAGTTTTAACTGATGCCGAATTTTCATGTAATTTAATATTAATAACACGGCTTTTCTTCAATTTGTATCGTTTGACTAAAATAGTAATACAAATTTCCAGATCGCAAATAATAATAAAGAAACAAACGAGTCCTTTTGTTGAACGCTATTTCGTTTTTAGATCACTATGCTGTGTTTAACTAATCGATCGCTTATCATGCACTGTGTAACATCCGAAAAATTTAAACTAAGTTTTGTTAAACTTTGATTTTAACCTTGTATGGTGCAACTAGCCATAGGTGTTGTATCTTCTAGACAGTTTCCATGATTGTATATAAAAAACAGGATTATAAATTTACTTACGATTGCTGTTTCTTATTTGAATCGATTATTCAAAAAATATGTATTACAAACCGTATTTACGCAGTATTTTTAATGATTTGACATTTGATTCACTATTGTTTTTGAATTAAATAATCAGGCTAGATTCTGAATTTTGCAGTATGAAACTGATGCAGTGTAACGGCATTTTTAAAAGTGATAATTAGTTGTATACTAAAATACAATGGATTGTGCCAACAAAAATAAAAGAATAAAATTGTCAACCAAACATGTTTCTAAATATGTTTGAATCATCTCTTCAAGATTTTATTTCTCTAATAATCAGTATTATAAATTTACTTACTTGCAGTTAGTATAATTTGACCAACTATAGAATCTTACCCCAACTCATATTTTCAAAAATCACTGCTTTTTGGCCATTTTGAAGTGAAAATATTAACTATAAATTAAAATAAGTGCACGAAAACACTTATTTGCTAATAATATATGCAAATTAGGCAATAATATGCACTTATTTCATATTAAATACTTAAAAATTGAATAATAACATGTTACTCCCCTTATACTTAAGATTTACAATTCAAACAATGTGTCCGTAACTCGTACGTCACTAATTCACATTGAAATACTGTTTTGGACGCTCACGTCGTAGCACTATTATTTATATTTGTTCTTTGGTCGGTTATTTTAACAAATGCTTAAAATAGCGACTCACAAACTTCAAATTAGAATAAATAAAACTTAATTTTATGAACTAACAATTATTTATATTTCTCATTGACATACAATCAATATAATATAGCAGATGCCACTATGTGTTAAGTACACAACACACTAAATACACTTCAAATCATCAAATTAATTGAAGATTTATCACAAAAACTTTTTTGACTTTTCATTCTGACGTTTGATTTGTTTTTGTCTATTTCAAAGCAGACTTGAACTTCAGAAGAGTAGAGATTGTTACTTTCTTTTACAGAGTAATAAGTAAGTATAGGGATCACCAAAAAAATCGAACTCGAGTTTTCAACGGATATACACGTTTTGAGCTTCCCTGAATCGAATGTGACTATTTTCGGAGTGACGTCTGTGTGTGTGTGTGTGTGCGTGTGTGTGTGTGTATGTGAACGCTCTAGAGCCGAAACTGTCCAACGTAAAATTATGAGACTTCAAACTTAAGACTTGTATATGGTCTAGTTGTGCACCTCCTATTTTTGAAAAGAATATTCAAACCGGCAGTGCATGTTTACTCTATGCATTTTTTGTTCTATCTCCAATATCACTAGAACGGCTGCACTTACGGCAAAAATAGTTATGTTCATAATGAAAGTTATTAATATTTCGCACAACTTTTGTTTGAAAAGTTTCTTCAATAAATGTACCAGTTACGAGAAAACCGCTACCGAAAATTTTAAGAATCTTGTTTACGTTGTCATGGATTCGAATGTAGCTTAATTAATCGGATCATCTGCGCCTGTCAATATTTCGACAAGAAAACAAAATGGTCTGAATTAGATAAATGACATTTCAATATATATCTGTAGAGAATTCGTTAGTTTTGATAGTTCTTCAAAACCATTCCAAATTGGTATTGGTATAATTTTCAACGCATTCATTTATATAAGGTTAGCTTGGTTTTCATATTGTTTCTGTTGGATTATTATTTCTTAATATTATATTTTTATAATCAATAAATATTGATGAAAACTACGTAAAAGAAAGTCCCGCGTTGGCCACAACCCATTTTTTTATTTCAGTATAAACTTTTTACTTTCTTTTACAGAGTAATAAGTAAGTATAGGGATCACCAAAAAAATCGAACTCGAGATTTCAACGGATATACACGTTTTGAGCTTCCCTGAATCGAATGTGATTATTTTCGGAGTGACGTCTGTGTGTGTGTGTGTGTGTATGTGAACGCTCTAGAGCCGAAACTGTCCAACATAAAATTATGAGACTTCAAACTTAAGACTTGTATATGGTCTAGTTGTGCACCTCCTATTTTTGAAAAGAATATTCAAGCCGGCAGTGCATGTTTACTCTATGCATTTTTTGTTCTATCTCCAATATCACTAGAACGGCTGCACTTACGGCAGAAACAGTTATGTTCATAATGAAAGATATTAATATTTCGCACAACTTTTGTTTGAAAAGTTTCTGCAATAAATGTACCAGTTAAGAGGAAACCGCTACCGAAAATTTTAAGATTCTTGTTTACGTTGTCATGGATTTGAATGTAGCTTAATTAATCGGATCATCTGCGTCTGTCAATATTTCGACAAGAAAACAAAATGGTCTGAATTAGATAAATGACATTTCAGAATATTTCTCTTGAGAATTGGTTAGTTTTGATAGTTAGTACTTCATAACTATTACAAATTGGTATTGGTATAATTTTCAACCCATTCATTTATATAAGGTAAGCTTGGTTGTCATATTGTTTCTGTTGGATTATTATTTCCTAATATTATATTTGTATAATCAATAAATATTGATGAAAACTACGTAAAAGAAAGTCCCGCGTTGGCCACAACCCATTTTTTGTATATAAAATTCCTGTGGAAACCCTGGCTATGTTATCTTCTATAAGATTAAGTAAATGTGATAATTGAGTTTCACTTAATCTTTAAAAAAATGTCGAGT
Source organism: Leistus spinibarbis (assembly GCA_933228885.1). Classification (NCBI taxonomy): domain Eukaryota; kingdom Metazoa; phylum Arthropoda; class Insecta; order Coleoptera; family Carabidae; genus Leistus; species Leistus spinibarbis. The sequence continues at coordinate 3,844,117 of OW121809.1, read as the reverse complement.
CTTGGGTGCGATCAAAAAAATAAACATTTTTACCAGGCATTATTTATGAAATTACGAATTCACTGTTTTTTTTAGTCGGTAGGTTTTTTTTTTTTCGAGCTTGATGTTTGACCTTAAGCATAGTGAGCAGGTGATCACAACCTTCCCGTAAACTCATCTTTGTAATCACGGTCAACACCACGATTTATGTATTTATTTTTACCTTATAATCGGAAATTTTAATATGGTTATAATTGAATGAGTCGCAGCTGACAAAAGCAAACATTTCTGATTGACCATTTCGAATTTTAAACAGCACAAATATTTGACACGGTACAATGTTAAGTAATCATTGTAATCTTTTCGTTCACTTCGAAACTATTATAATCCGAAATGCGCATGCGCAAATGGTGAATTTTACAATAAATATTGCATGTGTGGCACACATTTAAAATAATCTAATGATAAAAATGTTATGCATTTTTTTTTAACTAAAATTGTTCTAAATTATTTTATAAATTTTGTAATAAATATTGCCATGTCAAATGGCCTTTAGGGAGCAACGCTTCGCTTATGTCTTCTTATAAGAGCGGAATCGGAAATGTATTTATTCAACACTTTCAAATATTGGAAAATGCGTTTAACCATCTTTCAGTGACTGGGTGAGAAATCATCATTCCGGTTGATACATGTAAATCTTCTCCTTTAGATCACCGTATAAGAAGGCAGTCTTTACGTCTAATGTTGTCAATATCATTTCTTCCGAAGCTGCTGGACTGAGAACTAACCCAATTGAGGCGTAGCCAGCTACAGTATTGAAGGTTTCCGAGTTGTTAATTCCTTCTTCTTGCTCGAAACCTCTCACTACGAGACGAGCTTTCAACGTGCTATTTTGCTTTTTCGTAACACCCAGTGACACATTTATTTACTTAAATAGTTATTCACATGTTGTTCTAGTGCCTACTACATCTTCCTCTCACCATTACAGAAATTCTTCACTTCAGACATTTCTAAATTTTAGTTACCACGAAGTCTTTGAATCTTTCGGTTAGTTTTATTTCCCGCCTCGATCCGACGCGAAGTCTGGGAGTCTGCAGTTACATTTTCATTGACCGGTTGTGGACAAGTCGAATCGTTTATGCTAGTAGAGTCTTCACCGTCAGTTTAACAAATTGAGTATTTCTTTTTACAATCACGCCCCTCGGAGATTGCATAGTGATTGTATTCCTGTTCTTATCGCAAACGTCATACTTATCTTGTTCATAATTTGTAGTCAATTTATTCGTTTTCGGTTGTTGCAGCAGAACTTTATCCCCTATCTTAATCTCGTTTTCTTTTGCCTTATGGATCTTGTCATAGTACTCCTTTCCGCGCAATTTATTCCATGCATCCTTCCTCCGAATCTCTTCGTCTAATAAAAATTTACCCTTCAGATCTGGCAACTTGGTTCGTAATTTTCTACCAAACAACATTTCCGCAGGAGAAACACCTGTCGTACAATGTGGCATAGCGGGATAATTCAATAAATATCTATTTAACTCGGCGTGCTAATCTTTCTTTTCCAAATACGCAATTTTTAGTCGTTTGAGAATACTGAGAATATTTTGACGCTTGCCATTTGCTCGTGGCCCTGCCGGAGCCACTAGCCTAATCTCGATGCCGTTTGTTTCAGCCCACTCATACATTTTAGCACTCTCGGAAGCCCATGCCTTGCGAAAATGTCACCAAGCTTCGGTATCAAAATTTCGGCCGTCGTACTTTGCAGGATTATAATTTCCATATATCGACTAAAATCTACCACAGCCAAAATACTATAATTTTATGGGAGTGGTCCCATCAAATCCATTGCTAAAATCCGGTAATATGTTCTGATTTAATGGGGCCGATAAGACAGTTGTTTCGATACGCTGACGACAACTTTCGCAATTTCGTACAAACCTTTCCGCGTCTTTGTCGATACCGCTCCACCATACTTTGCTTCGCATTCGTACTTCATAGCTACCATACCGGGATGTCCCTCATGCGCAATTCCAAAGTTCGTTTTTGCAGAGATTGTGCCATAACAATGCGCGTACCTCGCAATACAATGTTATTATTTCCGGTTTGTAGCGCCTCTCTGACATTTACTAATTGTGGATCATTTCTAGACTCTCTCTCGATTTCGTCTAGCGACTTTGCTTTTGGAACTCCCAACTCCGTCACCCAGTTAATATAATATATATCGTTACTTTCTGATTCTTTTTTAGACTCCGTCGACTTTGAGAGTCTCGATAAAAGATCTGCAATATTTGTTTTTCCCTTACACTATGTCATACTTGTATTAAACTTGGATCTGGGCTTAAATAAATATTCCAGGGCCTTGTGATCCGTCACCAATTGAAATTTAATTCCGTAAATATAATTATAGACTCTTTCACAGGCAAAAACTAAGGCCTCGTTCTCGATGTGCGCGTAGTTCCTTTCGCATTTTGTGAAACTTCTGCTTGCGTAAGCTATAGCACGACATCCTAACACACTGTTCTGGGTCAAAACGCCAACCCCTAGCCAAATTGGACCGCTACGATTCTCGTCCCTACGTTTACGTTATACAAACCTAAAGTTTCTGCGCTCACTAATCTTTGTTTTAATATCCCAAACGATTTGTGTTGTTCGGCGCCACAACAAAATTTCTTTTCGCGTTAACCTTCGCAAAAGTTCGCTGATAGTGGCTAAATTAGGAATAAACGATCCACAGTAATTTACCAGTCCCAGAAAGCTTCCAACTTCCTCCGGATTTTCTGCTATTCTAAAATTTTCCACTGCCACGATTTTGGACTCCGTCGGACGGTACCCCTTTCCGGAAATGTGAAAACCTATTTACACAACTTATTTTTTGGCAAATCAGCATTTCCCCATTTATAGTTAACCCCTTTTCCATTAAACGTTTAAAAACCATGAACCAAAATGTCGTCTAAAAATATTCCAACTCCTTCAATGTCACCGAATATTGAGCGGATAATTCGTTGAAACATTTTCGAAACACTCGAGATCCCAAACATTAATCTTTTATACCTAAAAAGCCCAATTTCAGTTACAAATGTTGTTATTTCGTTTGACTCCTGAGTGATAAGACGATTTGCTAATAAGATGGTCTAAAGTACTGAAAAGATTACCCTTATTGTTCCCGATGTTTGCTAAAATTTCTTCTAAAACCGGCAAATGATATCTCTCGCGAACTATAGATTCGTTTACGCGTCTCATATCGACACATTACTCGTTACGTTTCGTTGAGACTACAACTGGCGATACCCATGGTGGTCGGACCTTCCACCCATTCTATGATATCGTCTTTCAACAGTTTGTCAACTTACCCTTTTACTTTGTCTTTTAGCTGGAAGGGAGTTCGACGTACAAGCTGTGCCACCGGTGACTTGTCGATCGGAATTTGTAATTCAAATCCCTTTAATTTTCCGACCCCATCGAAGATTATCGGATTTATCTCGACACAATTAACATACTTTTTCTGCAGATCAAAACCACTTTCCATAATCTTTAATTCTTTCGCAGTTTTAAAACTCAAGAGTGGTCGACCGTCGCTGCTTATGACTAAGAATCTATCAAATTACAACCCGCTCCCGAATAAATTAAATAATCTAAAGAAATACCTCCCATTTTGCAACGCACGGTTCTTTCGTCGATCGAATTCACCTGGTTGACATCTTCGACGCCAAACGCGTAGTCCTCTGAGTTGATCTCTACGTGGTCCACTTGCAACGCCGCTGAATGTTTCTTCGTCTTCTTCTTTCTGCTTTGATTTGTCTTCGTTGTCAAACACACCTTTGCAAAATGGTCTGCGCCCTGACACTTCGTGTACGTCTTCCCTTTGACTGAACATTTCGGATCTGATGAAATATGGCCATCATAACCACATCGGTAGCATTTGACATCCTTTTTGTTCGGTTGCTGCTTTACTGACACCTTGGCTACCTGCACCCCTCTCCACTGCTTCATCTGGCACGTCATCGTCTCTAGAGCCAACGCGATCTCGAGCACCTCTTCCAATTTAATGTCGCCATCCTTCATCTTTCAGTGCTTCAGATATCAAAATATCTTCAGTTTCTCCGATCATGGCCTTATTTGAATTTCCCCTTGAAGATATTTCATGGCGTAACTGGAGAATCTGACCGGTCTTTGTAAGTTTCGACGATCACGTAGGTTTGAACTCCTCGGTTGATCTTTTACGGTATCTAGTTGTTCGTTTGAATCTTCAGAGGCGTCGTTGCGTGAACCTGCTGTCCATTGATTTTCGTCCGAAATTACAGCATCGGTGTCCTCAGGTCGCTGTTGCCTCTGGTGGCTTCAATGTCAGTGTACCTTTTTTCAATTTCGGTTTCCTCATCGAGAGATTACGATGTCTGAGCAGATAACTTCGCGATCCTCGAGTAGGTAGATTCTGTAGCAGGGCGAGTTTTACGTGTTTTGCCTTCGATAGACCTCGTTCCAGTCTGGTTTATAGTGAATACTGCATAGTTGATGGCTTTGTGCCACAAGTTGTCGTTCAAACTTCGTGCATGTATCGTAGAGCGTGCTACCTCTACAACTGTTTTCATTTCTCTTTCAATCCTGCCATTTTGTTGGGATGCATATGCTTTCGACTGCATGTGAAAAATACCCAAATCTTCTAAAATATTCTGTGTGCTTGCGTTTTTAATATCCTTCCTATTGTGTAACATCAAACACTTGACTTGTCTTCCAAATTAATTTTCCACCATTTTCATGAATACATCCAGCTTGACAATTGCCTCGTCCTATGTCTTGAGAAAATACACAGTTCTGAAATGTGAGAAGTCGCCCTTTAGAAGTAAAAAGTATTTAACTCCCCCTAACGACGTGAGATTCATCTCGCATAAATCCACATGAATTAGATCCAGTGAATTTTCGGCAGTCTTCGTGTTTGTAGGATGAGAAATGCGGTGGTGTTTGCCGTAAACACATCCCTCGCAAACATAGTCGTCCCAGTCGTCGATAAACTTGATCCCGCTTCATTTCTAAAAAATTCTAACGTACTTTCCATTTTGATGAGCTAATCTCTCGTACCAAATCTTAATGGAGGTTGTCAAGAAACATGTGTCAGATTTTTCCTGTCGAATAACTTTTCGTCACATGGTACTATTGCAACAGTTTATTCTAGATTATCTGTCTTGAAATTTGACTGGTAGGCATCGGCTGCCTGGATATACCCCCTTGTCTAATACTTTTGTGACGGAAAATAGGTTGATGCTCAATTTTTTAACGCACAGGACATCTTTCAGTACGACGGCGTATCAATACTTTTCGTCAAAAGCCCCTAATTCCATTTCGCCTACTCCGACACCTTCCAGTTTTGTAACATCGCCGATTAAGACTGTTGAAGATTCTTTCAGTTCCACGAAGTTTGTCATGCATTCCCTGTGGTACGTCATATGCTGAGACCTGTCATTGTTGTCCTTGCTTTCGTTATCCTTTGGGCCTTCTTGTGCAAAATGCCCTTTTTGATTGCAGATGTTGCAGGATAAGTTTTTTTGCATTATATTAAATACTTGGGACATGGTTTTTTTTTACAATACTTTTTCACGTGTCCTTTCATATCGCACTTGAAACATTCGACAGTTGCATTATGTCGTGGACTTGCTCTTGGAGTGTATTTCATGCTTTGCTTCAAGATGAACGCGTTATTTCTTCCTCTAATCGTAATCGGTCAATTAGTTTGATAAGATTCTTGTTTTCTACACTAACGTTATCCCATGCAGTTTGAAAATGGTGTAGATTTGGAGGCAACATTCCAAGAATCCTTGTTGGAATCCAACTTTCTTTAATTTCTTCTCTTTTCGTCTTGAGATCCTCTGCAAATTACTGTATTATCGTACAATTTTCTACCGCTGACTTGTATCCTATCTAAAACTGAAAGTTCGTCGTCGTAGGCTTTCTTCGGTTAAATCAGACTTTTTGCCGTACAACAAATTCTGTTTCTCTTTCATTTCCTGCGCTGTTTTACAATTTGTTATTTTAATTGCTATATTACTATTAACATTTAGTCCTACTAATGCTTGTGCATTCAAATCCTTTTTTACCCAAGCTTTGACCTTGGCATGATTATTATCACCAGCGGGTCTTTCTTCTGCACCCGTTGCTACAGTGAAAAGTTCCTTCGACTTTAGAGTTAAATTTAACTGAAATCGCCAACCTAGCACACCTAGCACGTCATCGGACAAACATTCTAATTCTGTTTTGATTGTATCCGTAATGACCGACATTCAATTATACAATCAAAAAAATTACGAAGTAAATTGTCTGATGAATTTAAACAATTTACGCATTCAAAATGAAAAATGCAATTAATCGCAAAATATCTTTCTTTGCTGACCATCCGAAATTGATTTGCGTGGCTGGTTTATGTTGCGATAACTGACTGTTGCAACTTCTAAACGGACTCCTAAACTCAAATCATCCACGTGGCAGCACTCTCTGGGCCCATAACCTGTTGGTTATTTAAGTATTTTGTGGATAAGATTTCGTAGGAGTTCTTTGATAGGATAGAATTTAAAATGAATGGTGTATCAGCCTCATGGACTATTAACACCTAAACTAAAATATTAAACTACAGAGAAATGGGGGAACTAAAATATCGGTACGGAAACAGGAGAAACACTTTGAATGACTTATAAACTAATCACGTTACACAATCTTTATCAAAGTTTTTTTTTTTTAATAAATATTACGAAACATAATAAAAAAAATGCTAACTGGATAAATAGGATATTAAGGGGGTATTACTCTTTCGACGGCCAATTTCAGACGGTTTTCAGGATTTTTTTTGTGGGTAAACTAAAACACTTGGGACCTTGAGCTTTTTTGCATCTTTTTTATTAATTCTTAGAGTACAAAATGTATTTTTTTTATGTATGTGGTCCATGTCGATCCGTCTCAAAATGACGACCATGTCCGGCGCCTCAGTCTCTGCGGCCGGAAAGGTTTTGGCACTTTCCGCTATTTGAAACTTAAAATCGAGTAGGTATTATTAATCTGCATTAAATTCTACGGAAATTGAACCTCTGTCGTTGCAAAATATTGAAAATTGGATTTTTCAGAGCGCCTCAAAGTTGAAAAAAACAGGCGAAAATTGAAATTTTTGTTCAGACGGCTGCAATTTTCTCATTTTTCGATAAAATGCTTCGCCCGAGGGTATATATATATATATATAAATTATATTATTTAGTATAAATAATACACAAAAATAAGTTTATAACTTTTATTCGTAGAGAACTTGTTTATTTAAATTCGACAAGCAGCATGCATGTCTTAACAAAGAATAATACATATTTATCATAATTCTAGGATTATATACTATTTGATTTTGATAACATAGTGATAAAGGTTATATTAGACTTATAACAATGTCTCACACTCTGATAAGCCGATTGAGTATATAATTTATATATATATATATATATATATATATATATATATATATATATATATATATATATATATATATATATAAGAGTAACTTAAAATTATCTACATAACCGCTTTTAATATTACACAAAACAGATTTTTGAGATTTCTATTTCCATTTTAAATAATAAGTCCACCAGAACATAATAATAATAATATAAGAATAATGTAGTTTTCATCAACATTTATTGATTATAAAAATATAATATTAGGAAATATTAATCCAACAGAAACAATATGAAAACCAAGCTAACCTTACATAAATGAATGGGTTGAAAATTATTCCAATATCAATTTGGAATGGTTTTGAAGAACTAACTATCCAAACTAACCAATTCTCTACAGAAATATTTTGAAATGTCATTTATCTAATTCAGACCATTTTGTTTTCTTGTCGAAATATTGACAGGCGCAGATGATCCGATTAATTAAGCTACATTCGAATCCATGACAACGTAAACAAGATTCTCATAATTTTCGGTAGCGGTTTTCTCGTAACTGGTACATTTATTGAAGAAACTTTTCAAACAAAAGTTGTGCGAAATATTAATAACTTTCATTATGAACATAACTATTTTTGCCGTAAGTGCAGCCGTTCTAGTGATATTGGAGATAGAACAAAAAATGCATAGAGGAAACATGCACTGCCGGTTTGAATATTCTTTTCAAAAATAGGAGGTGCACAACTAGACCATATACAAGTCTTAAGTTTGAAGTCTCATAATTTTACGTTGGACAGTTTCGGCTCTAGAGCGTTCACATACACACACACAGACGTCACATTCGATTCAGGGAAGCTCAAAACGTGTATATCCGTTGAAATCTCGAGTTCGATTTTTTTGGTGATCCCTATACTTACTTATTACACTGTAAAAGAAAGTAAAAATAGCCTCAAATTATGAGCTCTCCAAATAAGTAAAAAAATATTTTTTAGCTGAAACCCGTACGTAAAATCGGCTCTTTTCAGTGGTGGAGGGCGAGTAAGCCCTACCCCCCATTAAAATAGAGAAAATAATTATTTTTATTAAACCTGAATTACGAGGTATTTATGACCTCTTCAAATACGTAATGCCCTAATGATACGTATGTTTCAAATTTTGAGCTAATGCCCTAATGGCCCTAGAAACCTATAGGGCATTAGCTAAAAAATTGAAACATACGTATCTGCGCAGCTCGTAATTATCTGTTAATTAAATGAAATATATATACATATATATATATATATATATATATATATATATATATATATATATATATATATATATATATATATATATATATATATATATAAATATATATATATATATTTATATATATATATATATATATATATATATATATATATATATATATATTATATATATATATATATATATATATATATATATATATATATATATTTATATATATATATATATATATATATATATATATATAATAAGGAATAATTGAATAAAAATACACTTGTTTGGTTTCATAATTAATTTAATGTAACTTAATACGTATTTCGGCTTTTACACCTTGTAATACCTTGTATATATTGTAACTTATGTTATTCTAGAATTAAGTTAATTTTAGCTTATAACCTGTTATATTTATTTGTGTGTATATATACCTTGCAGTTTACTTCTTTCCGACACTTCTGATGATGGTGTAAAAGCCGAAATACGTATTAAGTTACATTAAATTAATTTTGAAATCAACAAAGTGTATTTTTATTCAATTATTCCTTATTAAATAATCATGTTTCAACAAGTGCCTACAGCTCATACATTTAATATATATATATAAAATACGATTTTTTGAAAACGCGAAAGGTATATGCTTCCTTAAGGCTTAATAAAAATAATTTTTCTTAGGCATTAAAAATGTTTCAAACTTACGTGAAAACGATTAATTTCGAGGAAATTAGTGACATTTTCCCAATTTGGCGAAGCCAAATCATCCCACAAATGTTTAATTTGGCACCAGATGCATTGGATTTGGCAACCAACTTATTGCCCTGGGCACATAAAATTGTCCAAAAACAAAATTATCAGTGGGATCTTATTTGCTCAGACATACAAAAGAAGTATATTTATTTAATACCGACAAAATTATTTGCCTCAAACTCAAAAATAAAAACCCCAATTATTCAATTATTTTTTAGAAATTTTTAAAAATTACCAATATATATTTCTAGAGATTTATAAGATTTTAATATTAAGAATATTTTTTAAATATTTTGAATTTGTGTCGAGTAATTTTGTCAAATTATTACATTAAAAAGAAAACATGTTAATGCATTTTTTACAGATATATTCCAATATTATTAACGCTAATTTATAATGAAAATAATGTTTACTCCACTTTATGGACTTTTTTAATAAAATTACTTACGTGTAAATTGCACGAAGGTCTACCGGTAATTAATTCGTTATTATCTGTGGTTGAGACTGCGTTTAAGGCCCAAGATACAAATATACGAATAGGAGCCTTTCATTGTTGGCAGGTGAGATAAAGAAAAATAATCTACGATTTTTAATATGATTTAATTTTGAATTACATGCAAATAAAACATATTTAAGACCTTAATTGGATATAAAATACACTCGAAAATATATACATATTTAAATTTTGACTGTGATTTTTAGTTATTGTGATTATATGTGTTTTTTACACATATCCTGATTCCTTATTATTTTCTTAACTTTCATGATCACATATAATCACAATAATACATATGTAAAGTTAATAAATAATTCCTGTGATGCCCAAAGTGATAAAAAAATTGACGTTTAATTTAGTTAGCGTGTTAAATAAATTTTATTTCGAATTGTTGAAAGATATTAATATATATGTATATGGGACATTCTTTGTACTTTGAGCTGCTGAAATCGAATCTAAAGTCGGAATATCTTTATTTTGTCACGTTTGTATATTTTTTTCGCTTTTTTATATGGATTTCTATGTTTTTCTTTCCACTTACAGCCGCCATTTTGAATCCGCCATATTGATTCGGTAAACAGTCACTCAGCATCAAAATATAAACATTTCAAGCCCCTTAGGATTATTTTATAACAAAACCAAAGGTGTGCAGGGGGGTGGCCTTTCTGACAAGGATTATCCCATATATAAAAGTTTTTACACTTGTGAATCCGAAACTATAACTTTTTTATACTATAAAAAATAGTTATAAAATTAAATTGGAAATTTAAAATGATTAATAAATTATGGTTTTCATAATGTTAGAATTTATTTTATACGCTTTCTCTTTCTCAAAATGTCAAAATTGATTAGTATATACAATTTGTTCAAAAAAATTATTTTTTTCTCGAAATTAATAATATGGCAAGCTGAAAGCATTGGTGTTTATACCTTACTTTCTTTATTAACATAACAATAAAATTTATCAATAGATTAAGCTGCTCAGATTAAGAAGCAATGAAATTAAAGTTAGATTATAACCTTTATACCTGTTATATTTATATACCTTGCAGTTTACTTCTTTCCGACACTTCTGACGATGGTGTAAAAGCCAAAATACGTATTAAGTTACATTAATTTAATTTTGAAACCAACCAAGTGTATTTTTATTCAATGATTCCTTATTAAATAATCATGTTTCAACAAGTGCCTACAGCTCATACATTTAATATATATATATATATATATATATATATATATATATATATATATATATATATATATATATAATATATGATTTTTTGAAAACGCAATGAAATTAAAGAAGGTGGTTATAAAAATGATGTCCTGTCATTTTTTCCCTCACTCAAATCATACGGCGAGCTTAAGGCATTGGTGCCTGTACGTATGCTTGTTAATTAATATTATAATAATATGTATATAAATACAGTCTTTAAAAGATATCGGAGTTACATAAATATTTTAATCTTTGCTACCAAATTAATTATATGGCGAACTAAAGGTGCTTGTACCTATGCTTGTTTAATAATATAATATTAATATTTATGAAAACTATCTGGGGTAATAATAACTAGTATATTTTATAGTTATACTCGGGTTCATGCGTACTTAGAAAAAATCATGTTATCTTCGCTAGTAAAATATTTGTGAATTTTAATTAAAAAAAAAAAAATGATATAAAAAATGTGTTCCCTAAAAATACTTATACGTGCAGTGGCTTACCTCTGCATGTACAAGTGGCCAATCAACGGTTTTCTCCTACAGGGTCTAATCGAATGCTTCAACTTCGTTCCACACGAAGTTTACACTGAAAAACGTGTAAAACTTTTATTAACACCCCTAATTACGAACAACTGTAAAACCGAAGTATTAATATTAACTAAATTCGAAACATGGTGTCGCCTATTACAAGTTTTGCATTTAAACAACGCTATTGACTCAAACGTTATTGAGTCTTATTTAAATTTCTGTTTCGGCCCCCTTTGGGACTGCCCCTTAAAATCGTACACCACCGGTATTGCGTCGCCCGGCAAAAAATACCCTACACTACATTATAAGTCTTGTCTGACATTTTTACAATTACTGGGAGATGACAAGTATTTCACTGATGACATAAATCATATTTTAAGTCAGTTAAAGTTTGTCAAGGCAAACATTTCGCCGAAACTGTTTAATAGTTGTTCTAAAACTATTATTTATGCGGTTGGTGAAGCCTGTATATTGCTAAGCCAGCTAGATATGGGTGAATGTAAGGCTGTAAATGAAGTATTGTGGAAGTCGTTGTTTAGTATGATTGACACAACCGAGATTCATAATAATATGGTTGAGGAAGTCAATGCGATCGTCCTAGCGATTATTTCGGTAAGTTTATTATATTCACGCTTAGTATTTTTAGCTCGCCGTGCGTAGTACCGAAGAGGCTAAAGCATTCGGTCGTGTGTCTGTAGCATTCTCTGATCAAAAAATTTCATTAAGAAAAAGTGTTCGTCTCGTCGCCCTGATTCCGAAAATGTATATAACTTATATACTTGGATGTTAGTCGTCGCTCGCTCGGTATCTCGTAAGACCAAATTTGTGCCCTCTACTCCTCTGAAGTTACCGGAGCGATTCACTCCAAATTTGGTACACATATTATTTGGCATCCCATTTGAATCCGCTCGCAGTTTATATCCAATCGCCCGTATACTTCCCGAGTTATAGGTCCCCAAAATTTGGAGCCCCCCTTAATACTGCCCTTATAAAAATAATTGAAACACTTAAAAATTCTACTAAAAATTCTAAGATATTTTACGTCTGGAAGATTTTTTCATTTTGTTAACCCAAAGCCCGAAAAAAATTATTAAATATTATAATTTTGAATTTTAAAATATGCACTAAAATATTTTTTTATCAATATAATCTAAATTTGATACACATATTATTTGGCATCCCATTTGAATCCGCTCGCAGTATAAATCCAATCGCCCGTATACTTTCCGAGTTATAGGGCCCCAAAATTTAAAGCCCCCCTTAATACTGCCTTTATAAAAATATTTAATACACTTAAAAATTCTACTAAAAATTCTAAGATATTTTATATCTACAAGATTTTTTCATTTTGTTAATCCAAAGCCCGAAAAAAAAAATTAAATATTATAATTTTGAATTTTAAAGTATGAACTAAAAATTTTTTTATCAATATAATGTAAAATTAAATGTAAGACTTTTTACACATATAACATATTTTCAAATTGTTAACCAAAAGGCCATAATAATTATAAACCATTGCTCGCAACGCATATTTTACCTAAGGGCGAGTTTTGCGCGTTGGTGCGTTCTACGCGTACCAAATCTTGTTTTCTTTAATTTATATCTAAAATAATATAGATTTTCATCAAACTTTAATTTTTTATTAAATATACTAAAAAGTTCACTCTTGTTACATAACTCAGAATATCAATTGTTATATTTGGTCCTACATTTCGAATAATAATCACTTCTAAAAAAATTTACTCCACATAAGTTATAGAATTGTATCTTATGGACAACTTTTATGTGTGGAATTTTCTCGAAAAAAGAAAAAAGATACTTAGCCCTATGTTGCATAATCCAACTTACCTGTATTTATATTTTGTTCAATATTTCGCCTAATAATCACTTCTCAGAGATTTTTACTTAACAATAGTTATAGAATAGTATCTTATGAACAGCTTTTATTTATAGTATTTTTTCGAAAAAATAAATCCCTTAAGAGGCGATACTTGTGTGCAACTGATAAACCCTCCGACTTACGTTATACAACTATTTTGTATGTTTTAAAATAAATTAGATTGTGTAAGTCATGTCGGTTTTGACTGATGGCGAATTTTCATGTAATTTAATAATAATAACACGGTTTTTCTTCAGTTTGTATCGTTTGACTATAATAGTAATACATATTTTTACATCGCAAATAATAATAAATAAAGAATCGAGTCCTTTTTTTGAACGCTATTTTGTTCTTAGATCACAATGCTGAGATTAACTAATCGATCGCTTATCATGCACTGTGTAACATCCGATAAATTTAAACTAAATTTTGTTAAACTTTGATTTTAACCTTGTATGGTGCATAAGTGTTATATCATTTAGACAGTTTCCATGATTGTATATAAAAAACAGGAGTATAAATTTATTTACGATTGCTGTTTATTATTTGAATCGATTATTCAAAAAATATGTATTACAAACTATTTTTACACAACATTTTTAATGATTTGACATTTGATTCATTATTGGTTTTGAATTAAATAATCAGGCTAGATTCTGAATTTTGCAGTATTAAACTGCTGCAGTGTTACGGCAGTTTTAAAAGTGATGATAATTAGTTATATGCTAAAATACAATGGATTGTGCCATCAAAAATATAAGAATAAAATTGCCAACCAATCATGTTTCTAAATATGTTTGAATTATCTCTTCAACATTTTATTTCTCAAATAATCAGAATTATAAATTTACATACTTGCAGTTATTATAATTTGACGAACTATAGAATTTACTGCAACTCATATTTTCAAAAATCACTGCTTCTTGGCCATTTTGAAGTGGAAATATTAACTATGAATTAAAATAAATGTACGGAAACACGTATTTGCTAAAAATATATGCAAATTAGGCAATAATATGCACTTATTTCATATTAAATACTTAAAAATTGAATAATAACATGATACTCCCTTTAAACTTAAGATTTACAATTCAAACAATGTTTCCGTAACTCGTACGTCACTAATGCACATTGAAATACTGCTTTTGACGCTCACGTAGTAGCACTTTTATTTATATTTGTTCTTTGGGCGGTCATTTTAACATAAATGCTTAAAATAGCGACTCACAAACTTCAAATTAGAATAAATAAAACTTAATTTTATTAAATAACAATTATTTATATTTCTCATTGACATACAATATCAATATAATATAGCAGTTGCAACTCTGTGTAAAGTACACAACACACTTAATATACTTCAAATCATCAAATTAATTGATGATTTATCACTTTTTTTTTTTTGACATTTCAATCTGACGTTTGATTCGTTTTTGTCTATTTCAAAGCAGACTGAACTTCAGAAAAGTAGTTATTGTTTTATTTCAGTATAAACTATTTGATTTTTTTGTGTAACATTATTAAGTCTTTCACCCTGGAGGTCGTGAGTTCGATCCCCGTCTATGCCAATTTGTATTTTTACAAAAAAGACCGTTCTACACATACAAAGTGACAAACATTTCTGGGTAGTTATTATATTAATGATCCAAACAAATTTTAAATATATGAAGTCGTCAATAGTGGTAGAAATAGTGGTTTATATTGACGTCACCGAGATCCGTAATAAAGTGTCATAAATATACGGCAATAGTTGTCTCCAAATGACGAAAACAGTATTTCTAAATGTCGTCAATAGTGGTATATATGTGACGTCAAACAAATGGCCGTTTAGTCTCTATAGTTGTCACAAAATGTCGACTACAGGGAAGTAATTGACGGCAATAGTCCGTCAATAGTCGCATTAATCGTTGCTTGGGAATGCTTTAAAAAAGTAGCAATTTATTAATATATAGTATTTATTTAAATTAGTATAAATAAACGTCCATTAGATTTGAGCACAGGTCCGTGTAGAGACATCGTTTGTGATCATATTCATATTTTTTCAAGTACGATAAAGTTATGTGTATAACGAATACATCAACCACTGTTTTCCCTTCTATTATCACAACAAGTATCGCGCCTTAAAGATTCTCACTTGTTTTTACAGATGGCTCGAGAAAGGCCAATTTTGGTCAACTTTGGAGTATTACCAATTATTAAAATAATACTATCAAACGAATTTAAATTTATTTCAAACGAAAATATCGTCGATTCAATTTTAATACCATTTTTCGAGTTACTTTTAAAAAAAGATAAAAATTTATTATTGCGGTAAGAGCGCACATAAAATAGATGTGTGCAATACTGATTGATACTTGATTTCAGATTCGATATTTCAATTCTTAAATCTATTTTTGTATTTAGACGTTTACATAAAAATAATTTAAAATTTTTGAAAAATATATTTTATAAAAATGCGTTAAGTTTGGACGTAAATCTTCCCATATTGGAGCAATATCACTTAATTTGGTTTTTAATTTTGGATGAGTTAACATTAAAATTGGAGGAGGATGATCCAAATAATTTAGATTTACAATCGTGTTTTTACGAGTTCTTTAAGTGGCCGCTATCAACCCTAAACGCCTTTTATAATGAGGTACTTCATACATATTAATATTCGTACAGTAATCTATCGAATATTTAATATTAAATAATCGTTGCAGAAATTAATAACAACCTGGAAACATGCATACAAATCTTATGCAAAGCGTACAGGGCACCACACAAGCTTAGCAAAATTATTAATTGAATATGGGTATTCTCTTACCAAACAAAATCCTAAACTGATCTGTATCCCAGAATTTATTCATTTTATTGTACTTAATATTAATCTACAAAATGTCACTAATGGTAAGTATTTTTTTTTATTATTGAAATAAAAACATGTTTGATAAAACACTGCTCAATAAATAAGTATCTATGCTTAGGTCATTTTTAAAGTTGATGTATTCACCCAAAACTATTTCAGATAATTTCGAAACAATTTACGATATAATCACTTATCTAAAACAAATACTATCATTGCCAACGCTAACTGCAGACTCTGCCAACTTTTATCAAATGACGGTTTTCCATTTGCTAGAAAATACACCTACGTTATCATATTTACCGCGAATAATCACCCCATTAATCGACATACTCCGCAATATTATCAATAAGCACGATGTAAGTTATTCCTTTAAATAAAACTCCAAATTACTAAATTCTTATTTCAAATTGCAGAAACTCGTTGTAATTTACGCGCTAAAATCATTCGTAAATACAATCCCATACTCGCCCGAATTGCGCCCTCACATGGCACAAATTTTCGCGCTAATAAGGCCCGTAGAAAGGGACCAACTATACGCAGAACACGCGTTAGTTGTTACAAAAACAATTGAAACCAAAATGAAATTCGTTCGTACAGGGAAACCTGAGGTAAAATCGCCTTTAAAGGCAGTTATGGAAACACCCAAAAAGGCTTTACAAGTCAAAAAGAATAGTGAGACATATACATTCGACCCGAAAAAGTTAACACACACACTAAAAGTGAAATTAACACGACTTCCGGCTTTGCCAGTAGATTTATCACAATCACAAACTCGTGATTTCGATTCTAACTCTGAATCAACTAAAATACCAGCAGAAGTTAAAAATCCCATAGAAACTGAAGTATTTCAACTGTCTGCGAAAATAGACGACACCGAAAAACCAGTTCGTAAACACATGAAACTAGAACTGTTTGATCTGGATGAAATGTCATTGAAAATGCGGCAAACACTTATTGAATCATTCGAAGATTCTATCAATTCGTACGAAAAACCAGAGAAACAAAATAAGAAACTTAAAAATAGGGTAACAGCTGACATGTTTGAGGGTAATCTTAAGAAGAAACGTCAAATCTTCAGAAACTGAAGACCCAATGGACGCAGAGCTCAATTCTAATAGTTTGGTTTAACTAATGAAAAAGTAACGTGACGTCGATGTAGACACTATAGTTTAATTTAATTTTGTTGCCATTTTTCAATAAATAATAATTATAGCAATGACTTCTTATTTTTACTTTCTTTTACAGAGTAATAAGTAAGTATTGTAATCATGAAAAATTTCGAACTCGAGATTTCAACAGATATACATGTTTTGACCTTCCCTGAATCGAATGTGACTATTTTCGGAATGACGTCTGTCTGTCTGTCTGTCTGTGTGTGTGTGTGTGTGTGTGTCTGTGAACGCTCTAGAGCCAAAACTGTCGAACGAAAAATTATGAAACTTCAAACCTAAGCTTTGTAGATGTGCACCTCTTATTTTTGAAAAGAATATTTAAACCGGAAGTGCATGTTTACTCTTTGCATTTTTTGTTCTATCTCCAATATCACTAGAACGGCTACACTTACGACAAATATAGTTATATTCATAATGAAAGATATTAATATTTTGCACAACTTTTGTTTGAAACATTTCTTCAAAAAATGTACCAGTTGCGAGAAAACATTATAAATATCTTGTTTAGGTTGCCATGGATTCGCATGTAGCTTATAAAATCGGATCATCTGCTTTTTTTGTCAGGAAAACAAAAGACTCTATTAGATAAATGACATTTCAGAATATTTCAGTAGAGTATTGGTTAGTTTGACAGCAGGTTTTGGATATATATATACATATATTTATATCTAGTGAAAACTGCGTAAAAGAAAGTTGAGTGCAGACCACTCCAGATATTTTTTAATGTTGTCGATGCGTATTAACATTAAGAATATCTGATAAATATAATACTATAATAATGGGTATTTTTTTCAGTACTTATTACTTTATTGTCGAGCAAGAGATAGAAAACATTGATATTTTTACCAAACATATACATACATACAAAAATGTAGATGATTATATATATAATAATTAAGATGAACAATAACTAAATGCCAAATTTTTGTTTAAAATAGAAACGCCAACAAGTTTACGTTAATTTTTCTATTTTTCTTATTACTAAACTACGTTATTTAAGGAGAGATGTCATATGATAATAACAAATGTATACAGGATTTTCATTGTTAATATTACGTAATTTCGGTTACATGTTTTATAATTAAAATAAATAAAAATTCACACATTCACGAACAAAAAGAAAGAAACCATCCGTCCTTTTATAATTGTGCCAAAACTACCTGATGTTTCGCAATTTTATTTGAGAGACTAAAATGACTTAGACATTTGCGGTTTTTGAAAGAATGTTTATTTATCTTTTGTCTACAAACCGTGATTTTTTCAACATGTTATATTACAAAATGGCGGCTCCAGGAAGTCATGTTTTTAAAATGAATGTTATCTGCGGGAAGTATAGAAGCCGCAATTCGTCACCTAGATGCATGAATCCAAAAAAACCTTGAAGTTTACATTCCGAGGAGGCATCTATACCTAACAAACATGAAAAAAATCCTTATAGAAACAAAATGGCGGCCACTTGAAAATAAGGTACAGTTTTGTCAAATGATATTTCCACTTTGGCCTGCTGTGAAAAATCCCCCCTTAATTGGCAGATAATTAAATGGAAGAAAATTGATAATTTACGACCAACATTTCGCCAAATACACGCCATTTGGCCATACCTTTCACGAATAGTAGCGGTCACATTATATATTAATAATACACTTGAATTTAAAGTAGCACATAAAAGATAAACTTTGGCTTTGTACATATGCGCAAGAATTAATTCTACTATACGTTTAAGAGGAAAGTTACAACAAAAACTTAGTTTATTTCAAAAACAAATATCTTCATATACTTTCAATACTAATTTAAGCAGCGATATTCTGTGTACATCGTGCATAGTAATAATAGTTATGATTATGTAATAGGAATACGATAGCAACTCGTACAGACAATAATACAGATTTTGCATTAGTCTTATTGTTTAGTTGTGATATTTATGTTTACCTTTTGTGAGAGTTAGTTCGAAAAATAATATTTTCGTGAACCACTGCCATAAATTCATCTCCATATATATCGATCGCCAAATCACAACAAAATCGATATTTACAATATTTCACTATATAAATTACACTGGGAAACGCAAATATTGGTTCTTGCACATATGCGTGTTTTGTTTGACAAATATTTCAATTAATTTAAGTAAACCCTCACACATTTCGGGCTCACAAATATAACACAAATTATTTATTGAATTGAACAAATATTTATTAGAAGATACATTTTATTGAAATATATTTCAGTTAATATAATATATTGTCTGATTATCCAGTTTACAATTATCGCTTTTGTTCTATATATTCGGAATTATACCGCAAATGAAAAATAAACTTCAGTTTTGTTGAACGAATATAGTTTCTCTCCGGATTGAAATCACATTAATTAATTTAAATTACACACGAATATCACTTCGTTGGGGTATGAGTCCGCGAGTGGGAATTTAAAGATGTACACGAATATGGTTTCTCTTCGGTATGCGTTCGCATATGTAAAAATAAATGATGCTTTCGACTATATGTACACGGATATGGTTTCTCTCCGATATGCCTTCGCGTATGTTGATCTAAATTTGATTTTTGGCTAAATGACTTGTTACAAATTGTACACGGATATGGTTTCTCTCCGGTATGCCTTCGCGTATGTTGATCTAAATTTGATTTTTGGCTAAATGACTTATTACAAGATGTACACAAATATGGTTTCAGTCCGGTGTGCGTTCGCGTATGTTGAACTAAATTTGATTTGTTGCCAAATGACTTTTTGCAAGATGTACACGAATATGGTTTCAATCCGGTATGCGTTTGCGTATGTTGAATTAAAGTTGATTTTTGGCTAAATGACATATTGCAAGTTGTACACGGATATGGTTTCTCTCCGGTATGCCTTCGCGTATGTTGATCTAAATTTGATTTTTGGCTAAATGACTTTTTACAAGATGTACACGAATATGGTTTCAGTCCGGTGTGCGTTCGCGTATGTTGAACTAAATTTGATTTGTAGCTAAATGTCTTTTTGCAAGATGTACACGAATATGGTTGCAGTCCGGTATACATTCGCGTATGTTGAACTAAATTTGATTTTTGGCTAAATGACTTTTTACAAGATGTACACGAATATGGTTTCAGTCCGATGTGCGTTCGCGTATGTTGAACTAAATTTGATTTTTGGCTAAATGACTTTTTACAAGATGTACACGAATATGGTTTCAGTCCGGTGTGCGTTCGCGTATGTTGAATTAAAGTTGATTTTTGGCTAAATGACATATTGCAAGTTGTACACGGATATGGTTTCTCTCCGGTATGCCTTCGCGTATGTTGATCTAAATTTGATTTTTGGCTAAATGACTTGTAACAAATTGTACACGGATATGGTTTCTCTCCGGTGTGCCTTCGCGTATGAATAACAAGTTTAGATTTTAGATTGAAGGACTTGTTACAAACTGCACATGTATACTTTTTGATATGTATTCGCCTATGATTCACCAATTTAACTTTTTCACTAAATGACTTTTTGCAAAATTTACACGAATATGGTCTTTCGGAAGATTCGATACAAACATTTTTTATTTCACCTTGGATTTTGAAATGTCGCCTATTTTTCGGCAGTACCTGCACGTGATCGTGATCACTTGACGGCATCTCAATATTTGCTGTTGGTATTTTAATTATCTCTGTCGATGCGACAGCATTTGTTTGTTTACATTGGTTGTTTGTCCGGTAATTTGTTGATATAAAATTCATATTTAATCTTTCTAGCACAACGAATGGATTCATTGATTTTAATGAGTGACCTGGTTGATTCAATAGCGATTGCTTTGATGGAATTTGAATAACATTGGACGTCTCAGCAATACTCTTATTTATATCAATTGTTAACAAAGAATCATTTAATTCGTTTTCCATTTCATTATTTACATCGGAGGTAATAATTGCTAATTGATTGGGTTGAACATAAATTTCAGATGTTATTGCAATGTCTTGTTTATCAGCTGGTTCATTGTACATTTCAATGCTGTTTTTATAGTTTATATCATTTGATACTTCAGTCTTTATTTCATGTTTTACCAAGTCTAATACTTGGTCAAGATCTTCTTGCATTTCTGCCTTTAATAATGGTGTTCTTAATGTTTTTGGTGGTTCGTAACTTAGGTCATGAATATTATCGTTACTTTGATATTCCTCCGATTGAATTCCATGTTCTGAAGATAACTCTCTGCTACTTAAAGTCAAATCGTTTGATAAAGTATTCAATTCGGTTTTAACATGTAGTTGTACCTCTTCAATAAGAGTATTCATATTTTGACCAGTTTTCACTAAACTTGTAACTGTCACGTGAGATGCATCTTCTGATTTAGCGCTCCTAATACCGTCGGTTATTGTGATGTCTGAAATATTTCTATTATTGTCTGCGACAACTTCCTCTTTAATTTTGGTAATTATATTTAAATAAGCCTTGAACTTCTTATCCGATTCTCGAGATTTTAAAACGAATTGATAGGACAAGTGTAATTCACCAAAACAATCGTGGCACATTTGTGTTGGTAGAACATCGTTGTCGCCAGAATGCTAAAATAAAACAAATTATTGCATAAAATAATAATGAAAAATCGTCGAAATACGTATTTAGCTCATTAAAATACTTTGTGGTAAAGGGTTTCTTAATATTATTTTAAGTTATCATCCACAGACTCCAAACTAATTTGTTAAAATTACTGCAAATACTTAAAATAATTTGGAATTATTAGAACATATATTTTTGATGTTTTATTAGCGTTGTAATTCGTAATTATCCAAAATATTTTTTTATTATTTATGGTAAGCTTACAATTTTTATATTACAGTGAATTATGATGTAATTTACGAACGTATGACCCAGCGGACGGCGCACAGTGGTCCCAATCGATGAATTGGTGGCCACGGGCACACAACTATTTTATTACAAGAGATAGATTTTTTATTTTTTTTGCATCTTAATCTGTATTAAATTTGCAAGAATATGTATATTTTTAATTGTTTCTATATGTTTCATACTTGGTTTAAAAAAATAGAAAAGAAGAAAAAAGCAATATTTTACGGAATTACACGTTCTATACCGTACTTATTTTATTTTAATTAATTTTATGATGATGCATATGTATGCACGTATATAATTTAAACAATGACTTAATATATAAATACGAAATTTACATATTTTACAAGCCCTGACATGAGTTATTATAAAATTACATACTTTTAAATACTATATTTACTATTGTTAAAAAATAAAAACATTGTAAATACATTATATAACAATTAGTCAATACATTTTTAATAATTAAACATTAGAACAACATACATATATATACAAATTATAACTAAAGATTTAACATTTTTAATAAAATTTAACTTAATAACAAATGTATTGCATCGTCACTTAAACTATCTTTATTAATTATTAACTTATGTCTTAAACTTGTTATGTATGGATCAGAGATGAAAAGAAAATTATGAAGTAAATCTTCATTTGTTGTTTGACGGCTACATTTTCTAGAATTAAATTCCCTCATTCACGTAAATAGCATAATATAAAAAAAATCAAGTAGGATAATATGAATATAACAAATAAATGTAGAATTAACTAAATTGCATAGTGAGAGATTGTTCATAGGGAGATATTAGTTGCTCAGCGTAACCTGTGTAACGCCTTACGACTATTGCGCGCGCTCACTTAAAATGCAAATATTTTGTAGTAGCGGTCAAAAGGTGGATTTTCTTTCAATACACCGTTCTTTATTAATACTTCTAGTATTTATTGAAAGAAAAATTGGAGCGGCGCCTCGCAGCGCCAACTCACTTCTATTCCATAGAAGAAATGAAAATAGATTAACATATATGTCGCCATGTTTGATACTGTAGTGTAGAATCAGTTTCATAAAGTATACATTTTAATTTTTTCTCTTCAAATAGAAGCTTGTAATTATCTAAATCTGCTTCATTTTTAAAAATCAGTTTATTATTAAAAAAGTTATAGCGTTTTGTATTTCACATAGAAAATATTTTATTTCTTCGATTTAAAAATGTTTCATGTTCAGTAATTTATAACAAGTACCACAGAAAAACAAGATTTGGTACGCGTAAAACGCACCAACGCAATTATTATGGCCTTTTGGTTAACAATTTGAAAATATGATATAGGTGTAAAAAGTCTTACATATAATTTTAGATTATATTGATAAAAAAAAAAGTTTAGTTCATACTTTAAAATTCAAAATTATAATATTTAATAATTTTTTTCGGGCTTTGGATTAACAAAATGAAAAAATCTTGTAGATATAAAATATCTTAGAATTTTTAGTAGAATTTTTAAGTGTTTCAATTATTTTTATAAGGGCAGTATTAAGGGGGGCTCTAAATTTTGGGGCCCTATAACTCGGGAAGTATACGGGCGATTGGATTAATACTGCGAGCGGATTCAATTGGGATGCCAAATAATATGTGTACCAAATTTAGATTATATTGATAAAAAAAAAAAATGGTGCATATTTTAAAATGCAAAAATTATAATATTTAATTTTTTTTTCGGGCTTTGGGTTAACAAAATGAAAAAATCTTGTAGACAAAAAATATCTTAGAATTTTTAGTAGAATTTTTAAGTGTTTCAATTATTTTATAAGGGCAGTATTAAGGGGGGCTCTAAATTTTGGGGCCCTATAACTCGGGAAGTATACGGGCGATTGGATTAATACTGCAAGCGGATTCAATTGGGATGCCAAATAATATGTGTACCAAATTTAGATTATATTGATAAAAAAATAATTTAGTGCTTATTTTAAAATTCAAAAATTATAATATTTAAATTTTTTTTTCGGGCTTTGGGTTAACAAAATGAAAAAATCTTGTAGACAAAAAATATCTTAGAATTTTTAGTAGAATTATTTAGTGTATTAATTATTTTTATAAGGGCAGTATTAAGGGGGGCTCCAAATTTTGGGGCCCTATAACTCGGGAAGTATACGGGCGATTGGATTTAAACTGCAAGCGGATTCAAATGGGATGCCAAATAATATGTGTACCAAATTTGGAGTGAATCGCTCCGGTACCTTCAGAGGAGTAGAGGGCACAAATTTGGTCTTACGAGATACCGAGCGAGCGACGACTAACATCCAAGTATATAAGTTATATACATTTTCGGAATCAGGGCGACGAGACGAACACTTTTTCTTAATGACATTTTTTGATCAGAGAATGCTACAGACATACGACCGAATGCTTTAGCTTCTTCGGTACTACGTACGGCGAGCTAAAAATATATATATATATATATATATATATATATATATATATATATATATGGCTTCTTCTTATCTAATCTATCCTTAACAAGATAGGATATAAGAAATATCATAAAAAAAATTTTTAGACTTTTGGCCACCAATTCGTCGATTGGGACCACTGTGCGGCGCTTCGTGAAAGTGTGCTATATTTTGCAACATATTCAACCAAACCTCAGGTGCGTACCACTCAGAGGCGGAAGTAGATTTCAGTGTCAAAGTTAGTTTTCGCGCCCAATCTCTGTTGCCAGGACGCTATGAGAGAGGGGTAAGGGGAGGAAAACACCCCTCACCGGGAGAAATTTGCACAAATTTCATATTTGTCTTCTAATTGGCAACCCTTTACGTGATTTAAAAAAAAATGGATATATAAATAATAAAACAGCATTTTCTTACAATTATCACTCTAGTGCAAAAATATGACTAACAAATAAATGATTGTATGTAAAAACAACAGAAAATATTGAAAATGTACTCATAATCGTCAATCGCTTTACAGTACCATCTAAAAAGCTTCCAAGTGGCACAAATTTGGTTTACGAGCGACGACTAACTTCCAAATATATAAGTTATATATATTTCTGGATTCAGGGCGACGAGACAAACAATTTTTGTTAAAGATATTTTTGATCCGAGAATGCTACAGACACACAACCGAATGCTTTAACTTCTTCGGTACTTCGTACGGCGAGCTGCTTCTAACTGCGCTTTTGATTCTTTTGCACGTTTTTGCAACAATAAGTACAAATACAAATAGACTTATTATGGCCACATCTAGGTTAACCAAGTGCCAATTTCATATACAGAATACAGTCCACTTCTCACCCATCCAAATCCATCCATCCATCTGACCAAGTTTCTAGTTATCTATCTGAACCGCAATGCGAATCTTACGAACTAACATTAACAAAACACATGAAACAAATGTATAATACTTTGTAAGGCTACACGTTTCATTCTTAAATCAATTGATTGCATTCGATGACACTGCGCTTATGATTATTACGAGAACAAATTGGAAATGTAGTTACTATGGATACAAAAACTAACAAATAAATAAAGCGATATTATGAGACAATTTTGTAAATTTAGTGAACATGTAAATAAGATATACTAAATATATTAGTGCATATTTAAACATATTAAATTATTATTTTTATATCCTTTGGGTCACCAATATGAAGAAATATTGTAGACTTATAATTAAGGGCGGGGCGGGTCAAGTTTTGGGGCCTTATAACTCCGGAAGTATATGGGCGGTTGAATTTAAACTACGGGCGGATTCAAATGAGATGCAAAATAATATGTATAGAAATTTTGGTTCAAATCGCTCTGGTACCTTCAGAGGAGTAGAGGGCTCAATTTGGCGAGCAACGACTAACATCCAAGTATATGAGTTAGGTATATTTTTGGATTCAGGGCGACGAGATAATCATTTTTTGTTAAGGAAATTATTTGATCCGAGAATGCTACAGACATACGACGCTTTAACTCTTCTCCAATGTCTCGCAAACGGTAAGAAATTATAAATTCTAGCCACTTTTGTTAACAATGTTTTTTCTAAAAATAGTCCATTTACTGAAATATCGCTATTTAAAATAGAAACGTTACATTTACGTTACCCTTTTTACAATTCATATCGACATTCTTTTATAACAATTCTAGAATCACTTTAAGTCGCCCGTCCAATTGCTGAAATCTTCGAAGCAGAACTGCTCCTAAACCAATGAACCGATTTTCTTTATTTTTTTAAAATATAAATTTAATCAAGTATATATTTAACACTATTTAAAAAAAAATTATTTGACATAAAATTTGTGAGAACTACCTTAAATACTCAAAATTTTAAAATTCCAACGCTATACTGCAAAAGTGCTATATAAATTTGATAATTTTATCAAAAAAATAATTTAATATCTTAATTAGTTAGGCCGTGAAACTGCTCCAAACATTGCTCTTATAAGAGCCCATGTTAAATTAGTTCAGCGATTTGCTGTTGTGGCGCGAAGCTATACTAAAACTTTTTTCCATAATTTATGAATGGCAACGGGTATAATTGTTTTTACTTTCTTTTACGAAGTAATAAGTAAGTATAGGGATCACCAAAAATATCGAACTCGAGATTTCAACGGATATACACGTTTTGAGCTTCCCTGAATCGAATGTGACTATTTTCGGAGTGACGTCTGTGTGTGTGTGTGTGTGTGTGTGTGTGTGTGCGTGTGTGTGTGTGTATGTGAACGCTCTAGAGCCGAAACTGTCCAACGTAAAATTATGAGACTTCAAACTTAAGACTTGTATATGGTCTAGTTGTGCACCTCCTATTTTTGAAAAGAATATTCTAACCGGCAGTGCATGTTTACTCTATGCATTTTTTGTTCTATCTCCAATATCACTAGAACGGCTGCACTTACGGCAAAAATAGTTATGTTCATAATGAAAGATATTAATATTTCGCACAACTTTTGTTTGAAAAGTTTCTTCAATAAATGTACCAGTTACGAGAAAACTGCTACCGAAAATGATGAGAATCTTGTTTACGTTGTCATGGATTCGAATGTAGCTTAATAAATCGGATCATCTGCGCCTGTCAATATTTCGACAAGAAAACAAAATGGTCTGAATTAGATAAATGACATTTCAAAATATTTCTGTAGAGAATTGTTTAGTTTTGATAGTTAGTACTTCAAAACCATTACAAATTGGTATTGGTATAATTTTCAACCCATTCATTTATATAAGGTAAGCTTGATTTTTTATATTGTTTCTGTTGGATTATTTTTTCTTTATATTATATTTTTATAATCAATAAATATTGATGAAAACTACGTAAAAGAAAGTCCCGCGTTGGCCACAACCCATTTTTTTTTTTATCAATATAATCTAAAATTAAATGTAAAACTTTTTACACCTATAGCATTTTTTACTTTCTTTTACGAAGTAATAAGTAAGTATAGGGATCACCAAAAAAATCGAACTCGAGATTTCAACGGATATACACGTTTTGAGCTTTCCTGAATCGAATGTGACGTCTGTGTGTATGTGAACGCTCTAGAGCCGAAACTGTCCAACGTAAAATTATGAGACTTCAAACTTAAGACTTGTATATGGTCTAGTTGTGCACCTCCTATTTTTGAAAAGAATATTCTAACCAGCAGTGCACGTTTACTCTATGCATTTTTTGTTCTATCTCCAATATCACTAGAACGGCTGCACTTACGGCAAAAATAGTTATGTTCATAATGAAAGATATGAATATTTCGCACAACTTTTGTTTGAAAAGTTTCTTCAATAAATGTACCAGTTACGAGAAAACCGCTACCGAAAATTATGAGAATCTTGTTTACGTTGTCATGGATTCGAATGTAGCTTATAAAATCGGATCATCTGCGCCTGTCAATATTTCGACAAGAAAACAAAATGGTCTGAATTAGATAAATGACATTTCAGAATATTTCTTTAGAGAATTGTTTAGTTTTGATAGTTAGTACTTCGAAACCATTACAAATTGGTATTGGTATAATTTTCAACCCATTCATTTATATAAGGTAAGCTAAGTTTTTTGTATTGTTTCTGTTGGATTATTATTTCTTAATATTATATTTTTATAATCAATAAATATTGATAAAAACTACGTAAAAGAAAGTCCCGCGTTGGCCACAACCCATTTTTCAAATTGTTAACCAAAAGATAATAATTAAAAAGCACTGCTCGCAACGCATATTTTACCTAAGGGCGAGCTCTACGCGTTGGTGCGTTTTCGCGTACAAAATTTTGTTTTTAAATACAAATGTTTAGGTTATTCTAAATGATTGAAAGTGAAATGTCTTGAATTTGCTTGTGAATTTAGCTTTACTTTTGTGCTAAATGCCATAAAAGAATATTTCCATCATATTTCTCGCGCGATTTTAACATAACCTTTTAAGCTTATTTATTTAACCTTTGCATTTACACTAAATTCTCAGTAATAATGGTACTGGTAAAAGTAAAAGTGTCTGCATAGAAGCACCATTTAACGCAATGAAATCATATGAACAACGATTAATAGAAGTAATACCTTTAAAGATGTGACAAATGTGAATACATCTGCCACGCACATGTCCGTTGAACACGGATCTTTCAACGATATCGTATCTTCCGTATTGGACAAACATGATCTGCACACTTTCCCACCGAAATCACTTGTATAAGAATCACACATTTCGTTTAAACAATATATCACAACATCCACAACTCAAACAGCCAAGCCAAGTCAAACTAACTGAGTGCTGAACAGGGGGCTGACTCTAACTGGGGCTGACGGGTGACGGCTGACAGTCTTTGTGTGGTGGGGCAAAAGTATTAGGGTGCGTTCGGTTCGGAGTTTGAGTTGAGTACGAGTTTACTTTAAGTTAGATAATTGACTCGAGCATTTCCGAACAGCCGCGACTTTCAAATAAAATATTTGCTAGAATAAGGCAGCAAAATTACATAAACCTTATTTCTAAATAATATAAAAGTTGAATGAAGGAAACAAAAAAATTAAATTAGCACTAATTGCAGAGCTAACATCAAAAATATTATTCGAAAATATGAAAAGTATCAAGTTTTATTGTAATATATACATACTAGGGTCACCCGTGGGCACCATGTGCCCATATGGTATACAGAGCATAGGTCAGTTTTGACTGATGGCGAATTTTCAAGTAATTTAATAATAATAACACGGTTTTTCTTCATTTTGTATCGTTTGACAAGAATAGTAATATAAATTTCCACATCGAAAATAATAATAAAGATAAAATCGACTCCTTTTTTTGAACGCTATTTTGTTCTTAGATCACTATGCTGAGATTAACTATACGATCGCTTATTGCATCACACTGTGTAACATCCGATAAATTTGAACTAAATTTTGTTTAACTTTGATTTTAACCTTGTATGGTGCATATGTGTTGTATCATTTAGACAGTTTCCAAGATTGTTTCTAAAAAACAGGATTATAAATTTACTTACGATTGCTGTTTATTATTTGAATCGATTATTCAAATAATATGTATTACAAATCCTTTTTACACAACATATTTAATGATTTGACATTTGATTCATTATTGTTTTAGAATTAAATAATCAGGCTAGATTCTGAATTTTGCAGTATTAATCTGATGCAGTGTCACAACGGCAGTTTTAAAAGTGATGATAATTAGTTATATGCTAAAATACAATGGATTGTGCCATCAAAAATAAAAGAATAAAATTGCCAACCAAACATGTTTCTAAATATGTTTGAATTATCTCTTCAACATTTTATTTCTCTAATAATCAGAATTATAAATTTACTTCCTTGCAGTTGTTATAATTTGACGAACTATAGAATCTTACCGCAACTCATATTTTCAAAAATCACTGCTTCTTGGCCATTTTGAAGTAAAAATATTTACTATGAATTAATATAAATGTACGGAAACACGTATTTGCTAAAAATATATGCTAATTAGGCAATAATATGCACTTATTTCATATTATGTACTTAAAAATTGAAATTATAACATGCTACTCCCCTTAAACTTAAGATTAAACTTTGAATTGAAGATTTATCACACAAAAACCAAAATGACTGATTTCATTCTGACGTTTGATTCGTTTTTGTCTATTTCAAAGGAGACTGAACTTCAGAATCGTAGTGATTGTTTTATTTCAGTATAAACTATTTGATTATTTTTTATAACATTATTAACAGTCGCCATGGTGCAGTGGCTAAGTGTCATGCCTTTCACCCTGGAGGTCGTAAGTTCGATCCCCGTCTATGCCAATCTGCATTTTTACAAAAAAAGCGTTCTACACAAACTCACATACGCACTCACATACACACATACAAACATTTCTGGGTTATTATATCTACAAATATTGATTTCTTATTAGAATAAATTGTATCAGGTAAATTATTATAGAATCAATTTATATTATATATTTGCTGACATAATTAATTAACAATTTCAGAGTTTTACTGTGAAATTTGACTGTTTAAGAGTGAATACGATAAGTACTTTAAATTCAGATCCATTATAAATTGGTATAATTATCCAGTTATTTTCATTATCTTATATATATATATATATATATATATATATATATATATATATATATATATATATATATATATATATATATATATATATATATTTATATATATATATATATATATATATATATATATTTATATATATATATATATATATATATATATATATATATATATATATATATATATATATATATATATATATGTATATTAATATCTGTCTATTGAAAACTACGTAAAAGAAAGTTGAGTGCAGGCCACTCCAGATATTTATATTCTTTGTGTGTTATTTGTGATTTTGGACATTTGTTTTATTCGTATACACGCTATTAGTGATGACGTAGATTTTTAAGTAATCGAAGTGGTCTTGGTCTGCTGTATTCAAACAAAGAAAGATCCCATATTTTTTATATAGGAGCTAAAGAATTTTCGTGTTTTATAACTGAAACTACATGTTCATGGAGTGCTCGAAAACCAGCGGCAGATGATGAAGTAAAATCAATTGTAGATATTTATATATATATATATACCCTTCAAAACCTTACGACGCGGTTCAGAGAAATGTGAATGAAGAGGAATTGAAATCATTTCAAGAGTCTCTTAAATTACATGAAAATTCGCCATCAGTCAAAACTGACCTATGTTCTGTATACCATATGGGCACATGGTGCCCACGGGTGACCCTAGTTATTGTTATATTCAACAACTTTGAGCCGTATTTTGGCGCGAAGGAGAGTTTTCCATTTCATTATTTCCTTATTTGAGTGTAGGTTGTTGATCTTTGTTTATTGGCGAATATAATATAGAGTTTGTGTCGTGAAGAAAAAGAAGAAACAAACGAGACTTCGGTGAAGAAAAAAAAGAAATATATGTACATTCATTGCGTTAATGGACTGAGTCACTTATTGAGTAACGTCTTGAACTACCGTATTGAGTTAATGTTTTGAGTTACATTTAGAGTCACTTTATTTAATTGAGTTATTCATTGTTATATATTATTGTGAAGTTATGTATTGAGGAATTTAGCTAGCGAATTGAGTCTTATGTGTATTTATTTGATTTAGTCAGCATTGTATTGAATGTTATGAGATAATGTAAACCGTCTTACTAGTAGTACTTATTTGTCACTCAACCTTTCTTTCCGGTTCATGTTTGTTAGAAATTGTCCCCAGGACTTTCGTAATTTGTCCAGAGAGGTAAGTGCGGCAATTATGTGGCACCCACAAATTAAATTTGACCCACCCCCTTCCCGCTGACAAACTGGCAGCCTCTGAATAAAGCGAGGACTTTTGTTATAGTGCCAACGGGGTACGTAACATATGCTTGACTTAACAAAAATGAATACGCATCTAAATTGTTTTCAAAATAATCTATTAAGTATAATAATACGTACATCGTTTTATTTTAATATTTTCAACGTGTACCGTAAATGATTTGGAATTTGGATCACTGTGAAATATATGGTAGTATCACAAGGCCTGAAGTATTAAATTGTTCAATAATTTTAGATGTAAGAAACGATAAATCAAATATAAATATGTGAAATGTGCGGTGCCTTATCCAACTTCTTCAGCGTGGCCAACCTTGCTTTCATATGCTCCACCGAATAACGATTATATTGATTTTAGTTATGAATTAGAACCTTATTAACAGCATTTATGAATTAGGACTTTATTAACGCGCTCACTGAGTTGAGACGTTATTAAGGGGGCATTCACCTTTTGCGGATTCAAAAAATCGATATATATTTTTTTGCAGAATAGGACACTTTGAAGTGTTGACTATAAGTCTCTGAAGCCGTTTTTTGAAATTCAAGTTGGAAATATGTGAAATTGCGATTTAAACAAAACAATGTTTTTGCTCAAGCACGGCGTTTTCGCGCGCGTCAGTTTGAAGGTAAAACTTTAAACGCGTTTTTCTCGAAACCATATTTTTTAAGTCGCGCGGTAGAATATCTCGACAACAAATTAACCGAATTAACTCTCGATTAGTGCATCTTAAAGGTAATAAAATTCTCTAGGAGTTGATTCTCGACGAAGTGTGTCCGACAGTTGTTAATATTTTTTAAGGCCCGCCAAAGAAGAAAAAAAGTGGCAAAACATAACTGTTTTCGTACGATGGTCGCCATTTTGCTAATTATGGTCCAAATGGACCACCCGAAGATCAATTCCTAGACAATTTAATATATTTTAAAACCCTTATTTCTTTTTTTTTCAAACAACTGGGACTAGAGTTATGCTACCGCGCGCCTAAATTGAGCTGCCCACTTTGGACCTGGACATCTTCGCCGGGGCTGAACGTACCCGACTTTAAAAAATACCTTATGAAAGAGAAAAGTTGAATAAATACGATACAAAATACCGCATGCGAATATCTCGAACGTACCCTGAGAAAGAAAATGTTAAGAAACCGCTTTTTTTTTGTGCTCAAAAGGTGAATACCCCCGTAACGCAGTATTTGAATAAGGACTTTAATGACGCGCAGACTGAGTTAAGACGTTATTCACACGCTATCTCAATAGGGATCTTATTGTCGCGTTTCATAAGTTAGAACTTTATTGACTAGCGCCCTGAATAAAGATCTTCTTCTTAGGTTTATTGAATAGAATATTATGTGAACTGTGAACACCAGTCTTTATTTTTACCATTTACAGTCTATCTTTCATTGAAATAGGTCGTGTATGAGAGTGATTTAGTGAGTGATAAAAGTGAAGTGTATTATTATTTGAGGTGAGGTTGATAGTTAATCTATAGAGCATTATGATATTTGGGTATGCAACTATATGTATTGTTGTTGAATGGTTGTTGATATCAATATATGGACAAAGGGACATAGAGTCTGAATTGTTGTTGAGGTATAATTATGTAGTAAAGTAAAGAATATGAGCTAGACCTTTTCAATGAGTTTCTGAGATAATACTAATTAGTTGATTATATATATAATATGAGTTGTGATAAATGTGTGCGAATGATGACTATAAGCAGTGGCCTGTCCGGCGGTCCCAACGGTGTCCGACTGGTGTATCCGGGGGTTCCCAACGTTGACGCCACTGATAGGGTTGTATAAGAGTGAAATCCATAACGTATCCATAATGGTGACTTCCAAAAGCAATAGGTTATAAGAGCGACATATAATAGCGACAAGCTTATAAGAGTGACAGGTTCATAAGATCGATAAGCCCAAAAGACCGACAACCTAAAATAGTAACAAGCCCATAAAAGCGATAGTTCATAAGAACGACAATCAAAAAGAGCGGACAAGCCCAAAATAGCGACAAGCAATAAAAGCGACAACCCAACAGATAGACAAGCCCAAAATAGCGAGACGCAATAAATACGACATTCTAAAAGTGTGATAACCCAAAAGAGCGACAAGCCCAAAAAAGCGACAGGTGATAAACAATTTTTTAGCTCGCCGTACGTAGTACCAAAGAAGCTAAAGCATTCGGTCGTGTGTCTGTAGCATTCTCTGATTTCATTAAGAAAAAGTGTTCGTCTCGTCGCACAGTGGAGTATTTCTATGTAAAACCTGGCCAAAAGTCGAAAAATTAAACCATCGTAAAAAATCCAACATATTTTTTTTAAGATAGTTCGATAAATTTACCACACTACTCAATACATTTTGCTGCCCTAACTGTAATAATAACAATTCAAAATGAGCATTTGCGCGAACCGCACCTCTTTGCATTTGCTGCTGTAGCCGCGCTGTTGTTTTTACAGTTCCTAGTAACTATTCCAATTTGTGTGAGTGTGCAGTAAAATTCTGGAATCAAAATGTTGGAAAATGTTGAAGAAGGTATGTATAGTATTATATACAATAAAAAGTTTGTTTTTTTATAAATATAAATTCGTTTTCTGTGTCATTTTATTTGAGGTTATTAATAAAATAGTTGAATGTCATTGTACTTGTACAGAAAATAGTGTTTTCGTAATGTTGTCGGGCCATGTCGGGCAACAACTCTTACACAAATAAAAAATAGAGGTGTTCCTTTAGCTGATTCAAAAAAAAAATTCCACCCATGTATACACATTTATTTTTGGCAATGATTTTAATCCCATCACTATCAGTGATGCATATACGCGCAAATACACCTTCACAATTTCATTGTGCGTGGGTCTCATAGGGTATCATGTTTGAGGTCGGAGAATCCGAATTTGAAATCAATTTTTCAAAATGGCGTATCTAATATGGCGGATCGAAATTTGATAAATCGATTTGGATTTATATTAAAATCGCTATTGTATGGATTATTACGTCTCGTCGCTGAATTTGTCAATCTATGTAATATATTTAATTGATTATTAAATAATATAATTTACCAAAAATATTGAGCATTTTCTCTCGAACCTCTGACCATTAGTTAAATAATAGAACTCATTTGCTGTCGCTACACCTATCTATTAATAATATAACTCATGATTACTTATGTTAAAACATTCACATACATTAAACAAACACCCGACATCGCTTTTTTGTTTATTTCCAGTCGTTTGAACTATTAAAATAACAGTTTTTTTTTTAATTCCTATCCACCATATTTGGTTGGCCATTTTGAATCTCGTAATTTTGATACTAGATTCATGATCAGTGACCAAAGGAACCACCTTAGCTAATTATTAGACAGATTTAGAGCATTTTTTAGAACTTTAATCCGCCATATTGGATTTTGGTAACAACAGAAGTGGTTTAAGGGGTTTTGGCCAGGTATTCGGGGTAAATACTCCACTGTGCGTCGCCCTGATTCCGAAAATGTATATAACTTATATACTTGGATGTTAGTCGTCGCTCGCTCGTAAGACCAAATTTGTGCCCTCTACTCCTCTGAAGGTACCGGAGCGATTCACTCCAAATTTGGTACACATATTATTTGGCATCCCATTTGAATCCGCTCGCAGTTTAAATCCAATCGCCTGTATACTTCCCGAGTTATAGGGCCCCAAAATTTAGAGCCCCCCTTAATACTGCCCTTATAAAAATAATTAAAACATTTAAAAATTCTACTAAAAATTCTAAGATATTTTATATCTAGAAGATTTTTTCATTTTGTTATCCCAAAGCCCGAAAAAAATTATTAAATATTATAATTTTGAATTTTAAAGTATGAACTAAAATTTTTTTTTATCAATATAATCTAAAATTAAATGTAAGACTTTTTACACCTATAACATATTTTCAAATTGTTAACCAAAAGGCCATAATAATTAAAAAGCACTGCTCGCAACGCATATTTTACCTAAGGGCGAGCTCTGCGCGTTGGTGCGTTTTACGCGTACCAAATCTTGTTTTTCGCTGATTTTATCCAAACAGCTGATTGCACAGGTGCTTGTTTATATTCGAATTTCAAAAATATTTCTTCTTATTGGTATCATCGTTTTTAATCTTGTTTGTTAATATTGCTTATAATATTAATAAACAAAAATTGAGAAAAAAACATAATTTTATCAATACTATCATACAATTTCTTTTTTAAAACGAAGAATTATGATCGTTTATTTGACATATAGTTTATTTGCAAAATTAATATTGTACATCAGAAGTAAAAACCCATGCAAATTTTGTGTAATTAGAAATTTAATAGGGTATTTTGATCATATTTCCAAATACAATGCTTGGAAAGACATACAAAATATCTGAACAAGTGCATTATACTATACTACGATATATCAATTACATAAACATTTATTCTAATTTTGCAGAATATATATATATAATATATATATATGTATATAAATATATATATATATATATATATATATATATATATATATATATATATATATATATATTGTTTTTCTTAATTTCTAATAATTGTTTTCCCCTTCAAGAAAGCAACCCAAATAACACCATCTTAACTATCAAACTCTATTTTAGCTCACTTATAGGTCTGTAGGAAAGGTCTACTTTATTACCCCTAATAAAGCCAGCTTATTCCAGGCAAATGGATTGTTTTTAAAATGTATATTTCAATATTACTACACTAAAATACTTAAAATGTGTATCGTTATCATTATAATGTGAATAGTTAATTTAAATATGTGTTGGGTTGCCTTAAATATACGTGTTACGTTGCTGCAAGTTTCTAAATTTATTTTAGTATTACTATGCTAATAAGGCGTGTTTCTTCGAACTCTGATTCGCAATCTAACTAATCATGATTATGAGAATCACGTTTCTTTTCTTCGTTCGTTATTAGTTATCCCTACTCTTCCATTTGGTGATCAGAAACTGACCCTTCCCCTTGCGAATCATATTATTTCTATGATTACTTGGATTGAATCGCAAAACTGGCGAATATAAAATATATTTTTTCCTACTTGAGCATCATCCATAACTATTTATATTTAGAGGTATTTTTCACTCTGAAGTTTAAATTAAAGATGTATTTGGGGTTAACAACTAACAGTACTTAAATTTGACGTTTAGAAAACGTACGCTCGAATCATGATTCAATCGCGATGTTTTTTTGACTATTATATTTAATCATGATTCAAACGAAGCACGATCAGGGAATCATGATTTAGAAAATCATGATCATAAAGCGAAGAAACACGCCTATAGTCAGTAGAATGAATCATTTCACTGTTTCAACTAAACAGCATATATGAAAAATAACATTATTATCTAAAAGTGTACTAACTAACAGATTAAAATACTAATTACAAGAAGTTCAATCCCTCTAGTACAGTCACATTGTATTAAATAGTAGCCAAACTTCGAACTAATTCTACCTGCTTCGGAATTTTCTTTTTGCAGATTCTTAAAATTTAGTGCAACTTCATATTTTCAAAATTAAGAGGTTTGCTTTTTCTACCTAATAGGGTGAAAATGACCCCTGAATTTCAAAACTTAATACCGCCTCAATTATTAAGTAATTATGAATCTGAAGTCAGAATTTTAAAATTCGTGATTGCATCCTTAATATGGCCGATATAATAGGGATGCAATGGAAAAATTAGCCTTAAATATTTACACAATTAAATACATACATGCGATGTCCAACGAATTAAGAAATGTGTGTAAATATCAAAACAGTATTTTTTATTTATTATTTCTTTATAATTCAAAATAAAGTGAGATTATACCGTCAAACCAGCAATATCGTAATTTGCTACAACGCACAGTGGAGTATTTGTATGAAATAACCGGTCAAAATTATTTTATAGATTTTATTCAAATATTATTAAATAAGAAACAATATTATATGATACTATATATAGCTTTAATTTGGTTCATGGCACATATTGAAAAGTATTTTTTAAACTAGAGTTACGACTATTCGAAGAGCGTGATCTTTTCAAGGTTATGTTCAATTGTACCTAACATTAATTGTATCTCAGCAACGATGAGCCTAAACAAATTTTTATTTTATGAATTATTTTTGTAATTTCATAAGCTAACTTTTATGTCATGGCAAACATTGTCGAAAATGTGATCCTCCTTTGAGTAATTTGCTAATCAGTGTTTTTGCTTGAAAATCAACGTTTTCAACCCCCTGTAACTAGGAGGGTATTAAAGCAAAATTAACGTTATAAGGTTTTTTTGGAGTAGAATTCGACGATCGACACGTTCCCATAGTCACTTTCTTTTTTGAACCTCTGAGTTGGGGTGTAACTCACCCACCACCAACGAGAAAACAAACTAATTATTTTTAAATATTTCATATTTGTCCCATTTTTAATCAAATTATCAAAAAAAAATTAAGTCTGAAGTGAAACGACCAAATGACTGTACAATATATACTCTTTTACTCTTAATATTTAAGCTAATGGTATACAAAATGGCGGAAGAGTGTGGAAGATTTTTCTTCGAAATTGATTAAAGAATAGTCTGAATATTATACGTGTACAAAAGAAATAACGCGACAAGACGCGACAGGTACTCAAAAACACTTTTTTACGAAAGTTTGATGCAAAAAATATCACACATTTATAGGACTTGCAAATATTATTCGTAAACTTATTATTTTAATTGCAAATTAAATATTGATTCAAAGTAAAGTACATACCTTCTCCTACCATATCAAAATCGTTTTTGTTTTTCAAAAATTCAAAGACCAACAAACACAAATTACAAAATAAATGCGTACTGTATTATAGCCTCGTCGTTACTCAGCGCATTCGCTACTTACAATGACTGGGTTCTGATTTAATTTACGTATGTAAATAAACATTTGGTGCCCTTATTTGGCGACAATTTGACGGGCCAGTCATTCTTCTTAAAGAAAATGCCGATTTGTTTATATTTTGACTAGATTTGTGATTTCGACTTTTGACCGGGTTTTTCATACAAATACTCCACTGTACAACGAGGCGCGTTCCTTATATCATATCTCCTTTGCAATTAACGCTTAAAATCATCCAAAAACAGCATTTTGAAGGTAATTTTATTCTCTTATTTAATCAAAAAGGGAAAAGTTAATTGTTAATTTTAAATACTTCTATCTCCATAGCTATTATATTTTTCTAAAAAATAATAAAACCAACATTTTTCTTAGTTTATTGGCATAATTCTTTGTTTCAGGTAACATTCACCTAAATCCCTGCTAAGTTAATTAACATTCAAACTTTCCTTTTCTCAAAAATGTTCAAAATACAGTAAGTGTAAAATTTTTAGATAATCATCCATAACGGTCAAAAAAAATTGAAATGTGTACATAATTGTTAGGGCTAACAAAGAGCAGAACTTGGATTTTCTTTTTTTGTAATTTACTGGAACCATAAAACAGGCACATTTTTGTGTAAAAAAATTAATCTTGCCTTGAATTTCTTTGTATCATTTTTGATTTTGCAGATATCAAAACTTAAAAAAACAAGATTTGGTACGCGTAAAACGCACCAACGCGCAGAGCTCGCCCTTAGGTAAAATATGCGTTGCGAGCAGTGCTTTTTAATTATTATGGCCTTTTGGTTAACAATTTGAAAATATGTTATAGTTGTAAAAAGTCTTACATTTAATTTTAGATTATATTGATAAAAAAAAATTTTAGTTCATACTTTAAAATTAAAAATTATAATATTTAATAATTTTTTTCGTGCTTTGGATTAACAAAATGAAAAAATCTTGTAGATATAAAATATCTTAGAATTTTTAGTAGAATTTTTAAGTGTATTAATTATTTTTGTAAGGGCAGTATTAAGGGGGGCTCTAAATTTTGGGGCCCTATAACTCGGGAAGTATACGGGCGATTGGATTTATACTGTGAGCGGATTCAATTGGGATGCCAAATAATATGTGTACCTAATTTAGATTATATTGATAAAAAAATAATTTAGTGCATATTTTAAAATTCAAAATTATAATATTTAATAATTTTTTTCGGGCTTTGGGTTAACAAAATGAAAAAATCTTGTAGACAAAAAATATCTTAGAATTTTTAGTAGAATTTTTAAGTGTTTCAATTATTTTTATAAGGGCAGTATTAAGGGGGGCTCCAAATTTTGGGGCCCTATAACTCTGGAAGTATACGGGCGATTGAATTTAAACTGCGAGCGGATTCAAATGGGATGCCAAATAATATGTGTACCAAATTTGGAGTGAATCGCTCCGGTACCTTCAGAGGAGTAGAGGGCACAAATTTGGTCTTACGAGCGAGCGACGACTAACATCCAAGTATATAAGTTATATACATTTTCGGAATCAGGGCGACGAGACGAACACTTTTTCTTAATGAAATTTTTTGATCCGAGAATGCTACAGACACACGACCGAATGCTTTAGCCTCTTCGGTACTACGTACGGCGAGCTAAAAATTAAGATACTGTAATTAGCTTTAATTTGGTTCAAGGTAGATGTTGAAAGGTTATGACTATTTGAAGAGCGTCATCTGTTTAGGGCTACATTCAAATGTATCTAGTATGTCAGCAACGATGATCATCAACAAATTTTTAATTTACGGATTATTTTTGTAATTTTATAAGCTAACTTTTTTGTTTTCACAATTTGTTTCGAAAATGTGATTCTCTTTGAGTAATTTGTCCCATTTTAAGTCAAATTATGAAACGGAATTTTAGTCAGGTATAGAATTAGTCCGAAGTGAAACGACCAAATGACTGTACTAAGTGTAGTCGCAAATCGAGGTGCACATCTTTAAATAGATCCGGCTGTACCAATGTATATTCATGGATATTGTTGTCCTTTCAGATTCACTATGAATGTCAAAAATGAATACGTTAGTTTTGCAATCTGTAAAATAGAAAAAAGAAAATGTACCAGAAAGATATTCTAAGCTTAACACACATATATACACAAATTCATAATTACATACATACATTAAAGATAATTAAAATTAATATTAACTATACTCGAACTTTTGATAAGTTATTTGGTGTAAAATGTTTGCAAATAGAAAAAACTATTTGCGAAAAGATTATTTGTATAATTTTCTCCTGAACCACTGGTCCCACCACATGAATATCATCAGCAGTGCTAATTGCAAGGCGACACACAGTGGTCCCAATCGATGAATTGGTGGCCACGGGCACACAACTATTTTATTACAAGAGATAGATTTTTTTTTTTTTTTGCATCTTAATCTGTATTAAATTTGCAAGAATATGTATATTTTTAATTGTTTCTATATGTTTCATACTTGGTTTAAAAAAATAGAAAAGAAGAAAAAAGCAATATTTTACGGAATTACACGTTCTATACCGTACTTATTTTATTTGAATTAATTTTATGATGATGTATATGTATGTACGTATATAATTTAAACAATGACTTAATATATAAATATGAAATTTACATATTTTACAAGCCCTGACATGAGTTATTATACAATTACATACTTTTAAATACTATATTTACTATTGTTAAAAAATAAAAATAAAAACATTGTAAATACATTATATAACAATTAGTCAATACATTTTTAATAATTAAACATTAGAACAACATACATATATATACAAATTATAACTAAAGATTTAACATTTTTAATAAAATTTAACTTAATAACAAATGTATTGCATCGTCACTTAAACTATCTTTATTAATTATTAACTTATGTCTTAAACTTGTTATGTATGGATCAGAGGTGAAAAGAAAATTATGAAGTAAATCTTAATTTGTTGTTTGACGGCTACATTTTCTAGAATTAAATTCCCTCATTCACGTAAATAGCATAATATAAAAGAAATCAGGTAGGATAATATGAATATAACAAATAAATGTAGAAATAAATAAATTGCATAGTGAGAGATTGTTCATAGAGAGATATTAGTTGCTCAGCGTAACCTGTGTAACGCCTTACGACTATTGCGCGCGCTCACTTAAAATGTAAATATTTTGTACTAGCGGTCAAAAGGTGGATTTTCTTTCAATACACCGTTCTTTATTAATACTTCTAGTATTTATTGGAAGAAAAATTGGAGCGGCGCCTCGCAGCGCCAACTCACTTCTATTCCATAGAAGAAATGAAAATAGAAAAAAATATATGTCGCCATGTTTGATACTGTAGTGTAAAATCAGTTTCATAAAGTATACATTTTAATTTTTTTTCTTCAAATAGAAGGTTGTAATTATCTAAATCTGCTTCATTTTAAAAAATCAGTTTATTATTAAAAAAGTTATAGCGTTTTGTATTTCACATAGAAAATATTATATTTCTTCGATTTAAAAATGTTTCATGTTCAGTAATTTATAACAAGTACCACAGTAAAAAATAAATAAATATATATATGGCTTCTTCTTATCTAATCTATCCTTAACAAGATAGGATATAAGAAATATCGTAAAAAAAATTTTTAGACTTTTGACTTTTGGCCACCAATTCGTCGATTGGGACCACTGTGCGACATATCGACGCCCCTGTTACAACTGTATTACTATTTTTGTTGCAATAACAATTCATTCATAGGCGTATATTAATCCAGATAGTCCTCTTTGAATGTGCGATTTATTATAAAATGAGTTTAATTAAGCTGTGCCACATGTTAGGGAAGCAATTATTATTATAAATATCGAATCAGCCATCTTGATCAAGGAAGAACTTGCCACTGTTATTTCAAATAATCAAGGCTTTGTGTTTGTTAGGGAAATTTCAACAAGTTTAGTTGTATTATTGATATGTATACTGATTTTTTATTTCATATATTCTTGTGTATATCTATAACGTTTGACGAAAAAATTAAATGTTTAAGAGTTTATTTTCAATGTATAAGGCACTTTTAATATCATGTTAAACTTCTGATACGTAGTATTTAAATTATATGTAAATTAAACAACTTTAAAAGAAAGAAAGTTGTAGTGGCCTGCATTCGACTTTCGTTCACGTACCTCATCGTATTATATAGTTTATTATTAGATTACGTTATCAAATACTGTGTCTTCAAATTAATTTATGAATTGTTTCTTTAATATTTACCTTATCGAAATATTCAAATATTATATTTAACATGAACTGTATTTCAACATTTATCTGCAAGAACCATTTTGCTCGAAACACGTTCTGTTGATCTATTTGTGATTACCGGTTGCAAATGACAATTGCCAAATTATTTTATTCTATTTTGTTTCCCTATCAATATGCTGTATAGTAGTATAGTTCATACGATTTTACATTTTTTGAAGAAACTTTTCAAACAAAAGTTGTATGAATTATCTTTCATTATAAACAATACTGTTTTGACCATAAGTGCAGCTGTTCTAGTGATATTAGAGAATGGACAAAAATGCATAAAGTAATTAAATACGAAATTTTTCATGATTTAAAGATTAACTTATTATTTCGTAAAAGAAAGTAATAAACTATTTCTTGGGGTTTGTCAACAGAAATATTTAAAATTACTTGAAATAATAGCTGTATTAAGTTTAAAATTGGCTATATTTGGCAGAGTAAAGGAAGTATTAAATATTTATTTAATTGCGCTAATATACTCAGCTCAAATCTATAATCAATATTGTAGAATTGACGATACAATCCGTACTCGTATCAATATCTAGTAGGTAGTATTAACTCTCATTAGTAGATGATGCGCGTATGTTCTGATATCATTAATATAATAACCCAGAAATGTTTGTATGTGTGTATGTGAGTGTTTATGTGAGTAAGTGAGTGAGTGTGTGTAGAACGCTTGTTTTGTAAAAATGCAGATTGGCATATACGGGGATCGAACTCACGACCTCCAGGGTGAAAGGCATGACACTTAGCCACTGCACCATGGCGACTGTTAATAATGTTATAAAAAATAATCAAATAGTTTATACTGAAATAAAACAATCACTACGATTCTGAAGTTCAGTCTGCTTTGAAATAGACAAAAACGAATCAAACGTCAGAATGAAATCAGTCAAAATTGGTTTTTGTGTGATAAATCTTCAATTCAAAGTTTAATCTTAAGTTTAAGGGGAGTAGCATGTTATAATTTCAATTTTTAAGTATATAATATGAAATAAGTGCATATTATTGCCTAATTAGCATATATTTTTAGCAAATACGTGTTTCCGTACATTTATTTTAATTCATAGTAAATATTTTCACTTCAAAATGGCCAAGAAGCAGTGATTTTTGAAAATATGAGTTGCGGTAAGATTTTATAGTTCGTCAAATTATAATAACTGCAAGTAAGTAAATTTATAATTCTTATTATTAGAGAAATAAAATGTTGAAGAGATAATTCAAACATATTTAGAAACATGTTTGATTGGCAATTTTATTCTTTTATTTTTGATGGCACAATCCATTGT
This sequence comes from Leistus spinibarbis, assembly GCA_933228885.1. NCBI lineage: Eukaryota > Metazoa > Arthropoda > Insecta > Coleoptera > Carabidae > Leistus > Leistus spinibarbis. The sequence continues at coordinate 3,799,552 of OW121809.1, read as the reverse complement.
ATTTTAGCATATAACTAATTATCATCACTTTTAAAACTGCCGTTGTTACACTGCATCAGTTTAATACTGCAAAATTCAGAATCTAGCCTGATTATTTAATTCAAAAACAATAATGAATCAAATGTCAAATCATTAAAAATGTTGTGTAAAAAGGATTTGTAATTATTTGAATAATCGATTCAAATAATAAACAGCAATCGTAAGTGAATTTATAATCCTGTTTTTTATATACAATCATAGAAACTGTCCAAATGATACAACACATATGCACCATACATGGTTAAAATCAAAGTTAAACAAAATTTTGTTTAAATTTATCGGATGTTACACAGTGTGATGCAATAAGCGATCGATTAGTTAATCTCAGCATAGTGATCTAAGAACAAAATTGCGTTCAAAGAAAGAACTCGATTTTTTCTTTATTATTATTTGCGATGTGGAAATTTGTATTACTATTATAGTCAAACGATACAAAATGAAGCAAAACCGTGTTATTATTATTAAATTACATGAAAATTCGCCATCAGTCAAAACTGACCTATGTTCTGTATACCATATGGGCACATGGTGCCCACGGGTGACCCTAGTAAATATAGTATATTGTTCTGTATTCGTTTATATGTTTTCTGTTAATAAAAATAACTAAGTTCAATCGTTAATAATTATTCATTGCATTCTTTTTTACCACAATATCATTTTTCAAATTAAAATAACGTGATACTACAAATGGGATTTCGTTCATTTTACTAATTTTTAGCGTATAATGCTGCCACTTCTTAAACGAATGCGACCATGTTTTATCATTACACAAACATATACTCATACATTGCAACTAAACTTAACTTATATGAAATACTTGTACCTCTGTGAAACTCTCCAAACACAAATTAAAGATGCCAGCCATGGTGAGATGGACTGGTTTTTGTGAACGACATATTATCAACAGTATTCCTCGGCGAACGTTACGATCTGGAGTATTTTCCCAGTTACAGTTATAAGCAGTGGCACCAATAGATTGAGTCTGTAAATTATTTCAGTTAAAAGAAATCATCATTGTATGCAAGTAATAATATGTTTTGTCGCAGGTAACAAAATATAAATATTATCGACTTATTATAATCCTCTACAATACATTATTAATTTTATAGAGAAATCGCTTTTGCATACCTAATTCAAGACAAAGTATGATCTATCTATAATGCAGTATTAGTAATATTAAAACAATTCCTGTTATTTCTATTATTAATCAACTCAGTGGACACACCTGGTTGAATAGTACCAAATTTGGTACTAAGTTCTCGTTTTAATTTAAATCAAATAGACTTTATGCTTACAAGGTTATATGATCCCGGATTTTATTGAATATAAACCCAATAGAAATAATAGAATAATAGAAATAATTATTTTGTAATTTAAAATATACATTAAAGCAATTGGTTTCTTTGTTGTGTTTTGCACTGTTCTATGCACGCCAATTAATTGTGTAAACATATATCTCTACTATTTTTCTTAAAAATGTTTATAGTTTCATTATCCATATATAACAATGCATTATTTCGTATCAAATTCATCTTGCGTTTGCTGTGAAAATATATCAATATGTATTGTAATTATTGCTGTCAGAACTATCCGGATATCCGTTTAACCGGTTACTATACACTAAACCGGTTATTTTATAGCTATCAACCGGCTAACCAATTACGACCAACCAGTTAAATGTTGACTAAGTGGCAATTTTAATGCAGCTAGCAGGTTAGCCGATTATGTGAAACAGTTTATGACTATCCGGTTAACTGGATTACCGGTCTGGACGATTAATATAATTTACCTGTTCCTCGATTATTTGGCCCCCAACGCAGTATATAAAAAGCTGTACATTAATAATACAGAATATACTTATTAACGTCATAATACTAGACCTAAAAAGAAAAAAAAAAGACATTGTGCGTTTAATATTACTAAATTTTACTGCATCACAGCTTCATTTAGGGCTGTCAAAACCATTCGGTATATATAAGACGTTTCACGTCAACCGGATCACCCGGTTAAAATTCGTGTGGTCTATTTGTAACGGGACCTACACCAAAATCTTCTTCAGAGTCTAAACTTTCAAACCCCGTTGTCTAAAATTGAAAATAACAATATGGCGTCTCAATATATATATATATATATATATATATATATATATATATATATATATATATATATATATATAAGTTAATTTCTTATTTTAACGTTTTATTTCATATAATAGTACAATATTAATATATCAGCGTAATTGCTGTTACAAAAGCGAAGTCTGAATCTAAACTAAACTAACTAACTACGTATTATGTGTTCACAACGTCATCTATTCTAAAATGGATAATGTTACATATGGCAAGAATGTATATGTCAGCGGATTCTGTCATATAACTCCTCCATCCTCAGAATGAAGCCCCCTCTGGTAGTTGGATACTTCTTTCTTGAGTTGATATAATATTTTGTTTTTGTTTGAATGCTTTTATTTTCTTAATCAGGAAATATTAACCGATTATTATTTTTATTAAATATAATAATATTGTCCACACACTTGGGATGTGAATGTTTATTTCTTCCTTTGTAACAATCATTATAGGGCTCATTGGGATTTTGTCGATTTTCAAAGTTTTTAATGGTATAGAGAGGTCACTGATTTTACTATTATTTAATTTAGAGTTTAATTTAGGTAACACAAGTGGGTCGCCGTATGTTTTGTCTAGAAATTTTAGTGTTTTGTTTTTTAAGAAAATTTCACAATTATTTTCACTCATCAGATATATTCCTTGAATTGATTTGACGTTTGTTTCTTGAGGACATGTAATTTGAATGTGTTCTTCCGTTGGGAATATTCCAAGGTAGCGATTGATTTCGGGGATAATTTCAATATGGCTTTCTAAGAGTTTTAATTTAGTATATTGGACCTTCCTTGTGATAGTATTTGTTCTTCACATATTGCTGAATTGTGGTTTAGAAGTTAATCAGGGCATTGATAATATTTACTACTACCGCCTACAGTGGCACCAGCGGCGTGAATTTTACAAAATATTTTTCGTTTATGCCTACATTAAATATTACTAGCTTCTTCTTCCTACTTTTACTGTTTAAAATCATGTTTACTAACGAGCTTAATAACACAGTAATTTTCAATACTATTTGGGTAAAATCAATCGCACTGGGTCCAATATGGCTGAGCGCATTGCATATTATTGGCACTTTAGGAAAGAAGGAGGAGCAATACTCAAATGTGTCTTTCGCGCATGCACATTTCTATTTGGCACGGGCTCTAGCGCACTGCCTGGCCTAAACATGAACTATACATTTATACTCGTGCGTTCTCTCTTAGGTATATATCTAACTCTCTCGGCAAAACTAGTTTCAAGGAATATCTGTAGTAGATTGCGCATTTGTATTACCTACATTAAGGGGGGGTCCTTTTATAATTGTGCCAAAACTACCTGATGTTTGGAAATTTTGTTTGAGGAACTGAAATGACATTTGCGGTTTTTGGCAAAATATTTATTTATCATTTGTCTGCAAACCGTGATTTTTTGAACATGAAATTATACAAAATGGTGTCCAAAATGGCGGCTCCAGGAAGTCATGTTTTTAAAATATATGTTATCTGCGGGAAATATAGAAGCTGCAGTTTGTCACCTAGAAGTATGAAACCAAAAAAACTTGAAGTTTACATTCCGAGGAGGCAACTATATCTAACAACCATAATAAAATTCCTTATAGAAACAAAATGGCGGCCACTTGAAAGTAAGGTACAGTTTTGTCGCATAAATTTTCCACTTTGGCCTGCTGTAAAAAATCGTTAATCATCCAAATGTTGCAATTTGATAGGTATAGTTGCCCGAGAATTCAATTTCCTTTCAGGCAGACAAAACGTGAAGTCGATTGGTTGAACGGTTTAAAAGTTACAATTCCCGCAGATTTGAAAAATATAGTTTCGAGAAAAACGCGTTTGAAGTTTGGACAACGCGGCGAACTTGCTATCTGAGCGCCCGTCCGCGCTCAGGACAATGGTCCATTGAAAGCCGTGTAGCGACAGAACAAATAATTTTAACCAAATATTCTACACACTTGTAGCATTCGATTTATGTAATAAAAAAAAACGATATTTTGAAAAAATTATAGAAGGACCCCCCCTTAAGAAAAACCATCAGGTCCATCTAGTTCGAAGTAAAGCCGCTCCGCTCTCGGCTATTTTAGATGGTGGCGCTACCATCGACTTTGAATGTTCAAGCAACCAGTGATAGAAATCATGCGCACAGTATTAGAAATTAGCAATTTTTTCGCTATAATCAAAGATATTCCATCGAATAATGACTGTTTATTGAATATAAAGGCATTACGAACACATTGTTACACTTTTGCTCAAAGTTATATTTCTTAATTACATAAAACTACTCAAAACATATCATGATTAAGCAAACCTCGATTACGCAAAAACCTACCTACTTTTTAAAGAAATAAAAATATCAGTAAATTCGTAATTGCATAAATAATGCTTGGTAAAAATGATATTCTTTTTGTATTTACAGTTTCAGAGATAAAAAATAAAAATGGGTTGTGGCCAACGCGGGACTTTCTTTTACGTAGTTTTCATCAATATTTATTGATTATAAAAATATAATATTAAGAAATAATAATCCAACAGAAACAATATGAAAACCAAGCTAACCTTATATAAATGAATGCGTTGAAAATTATACCAATACCAATTTGGAATGGTTTTGAAGAACTATCAAAACTAACGAATTCTCTACAGATATATATTGAAATGTCATTTATCTAATTCAGACCATTTTGTTTTCTTGTCGAAATATTGACAGGCGCAGATGATCCGATTAATTAAGCTACATTCGAATCCATGACAACGTAAACAAGATTCTTAAAATTTTCGGTAGCGGTTTTCTCGTAACTGGTACATTTATTGAAGAAACTTTTCAAACAAAAGTTGTGCGAAATATTAATAACTTTCATTATGAACATAACTATTTTTGCCGTAAGTGCAGCCGTTCTAGTGATATTGGAGATAGAACAAAAAATGCATAGAGTAAACATGCACTGCCGGTTTGAATATTCTTTTCAAAAATAGGAGGTGCACAACTAGACCATATACAAGTCTTAAGTTTGAAGTCTCATAATTTTACGTTGGACAGTTTCGGCTCTAGAGCGTTCACATACACACACACACACGCACACACACACACACACACACACACACACACACACACACACACAGACGTCACTCCGAAAATAGTCACATTCGATTCAGGGAAGCTCAAAACGTGTATATCCGTTGAAAACTCGAGTTCGATTTTTTTGGTGATCCCTATACTTACTTATTACTCTGTAAAAGAAAGTAAAAAGTATAATAAATGAACTATTTTGGAGGTTTTTATTTTCTATCTCTGAAACTGTAAATACAAAAAGAATATCATTTTTACCAGGCATTATTTATACAATTACGAATTCACTGATTTTTTATTTTTTTTTAAAAAGTAGGTAGGTTTTTTTTTTCGAGCCTGATGTTTGACCTTAACGGGAGAATTATGAATAGTAATAACGAATATTTTGCAATAAAAATAAATAAATTCCAATTATACGATATATACTCATTATAATATTTAAATGTGCTTGCAATTTTATAAAAAATTGGAGTATTATTTTCTACTTACTATCTTAAATATGTTCTAATACTTGTAATTTTCGATTTTTAGGCATTTGAAATTGCTGAGATTCCCATTTTAAAGTCATATTGATTGAACAGTAATTTGATGAATAATTAAAAATAGTCTATGCACATAACAATTGTTTGATTTTGACAGCCACTTCGGATATTTCTTATTGATAGCCGAATGCATATATTCACGTAACTTTAATTAAACTGAACGCTTGGACTAAATATCTTCGAAATATTGATGATATACGAATAATTGAATATTTACTAAATTGTTAAATTGATCACTGCACGTCTTATATGAAGGAGTATTACTTTTCGTATCGAAATCTGTAAATATGGTTAGTAAGTGAGTTTGATTGCTTAATATTTCATTTGATGATATGTCTTCTTCGCAAATCTTGCAATTAAATGTATTAGTAGATGTATATAGTAAGTTACCCGCGAAATAAGAAATTGCATATTCTTCTAAAGTTGGCCCCACATCTATGTCTTATTGCGGCAAAAAAAAAATCCAGCGGATCCTGATTTAACCGAGACGTTAATAAGTAGTTGTATTCCTCAAGTTTTAAAACAGTCAATAAATTAAAACAACCTAAAAAGGTTTGCGCTAATCCATTAGAACAACATATTCTATTATTCTCTTTTTGGTTATAAGAATATGTTTTAAATGATTTTATCCATTGCTCTTGTATTTGGTCGTATGTCAGATAATCCACATGCATTTGGATTTTTGTCATTCCCTCTTTTACAATTTAGCCCATCAAACAAATCATTCATTTTCTTTAAAAATATAGCTGTATCTGTGGCGGTTGTGGATTGCAATTGTTTCGTTACAATTACGGTATTCATGGCTGCGGACATTCTGTTGCTAAATATTTGTGTAGCAAACTTGACTTTCATTTTTTGAAAACTTTTGTACCAAATGTGTTGATCTGAAATTCTAGATTGAGCCCTAGCAATGTTGCTTTTTTTATCTATTTCATATGTCATATTTCATTAGCGTATTCCGAATGCTTGACCTTAAATAAATGAGGAACATCAAATGACGTATATAATTTTTTTATCATTTATAATGAAAAACGGTTCCGTACTTGTTATTCCTAATTGGGTATATGCAAATCGGTTATTTGATCCCTGGTCATAAGTAACTACACGAATATTCAATCCAACTTGAATTAATTTCAGAATTACATAAAATAAATTTATTGTAAAAATATTGAACCGAATTGATCCTGCAGATATATATTAGCACACCGGTAGTTTCCACTGATTAATTAGACAAATAAATTGTATCAAAAAATAAAAATAATTTTATGATTAAATGTAAATGATTATTTTAATTCTAAATACATCTTTTAATATTTCAATAAAGTAAACAAGATTTGGTACGCGTAAAACGCACCAACGCGCAGAGCTCGCCCTTAGGTAAAATATGCGTTGCGAGCAGTGCTTTTTAATTATTACGGCCTTTTGGTTAACAATTTGAAAATATGTTATAGGTGTAAAAAGTCTTACATTTAATTTTAGATTATATTGATAAAAAAAAATTTTAGTTCATACTTTAAAATTCAAAATTATAATATTTAATAATTTTTTTCGGGCTTTGGGATAACAAAATGAAAAAATCTTCTAGATATAAAATATCTTAGAATTTTTAGTAGAATTTTTAAGTGATTCAAATATTTTTATAAGGGCTGTATTAAGGGGGGCTCTAAATTTTGGGGCCCTATAACCCGGGAAGTATACGGGCGATTGGATTTATACTGCGAGCGGATTCAAATGGGATTCCAAATAATATGTGTACCAAATTTAGATTAAATTGATAAAAAATAAAATTTTATTGCAAATTTTAAAATTCAATATTATAATATTTAATAATTTTTTTCGGACTTTAGGTTAACAAAATGAAAAAATCTTGTAGACATAAAATATCTTAGAATTTTTAGTAGAATTTTTTAGTGCTTCAATTATTTTTATAAGGGCAGTATTAAGGGGGGCTCCAAATTTTGGGGCCCTATAACTCGGGAAGTATACAGACGATTAGATTTAAACTACGAGCGGATTCAAATGGGATGCCAAATAATATGTGTACTAAATTTGGAGTGAATCGCTCCGGTACCTTCAGAGGAGTAGAGGGCACAAATTTGGTCTTACGAGCGAGCGAGCGAGCGACGACTAACATCCAAGTATATAAGTTATATACATTTTCGGAATCAGGGCGACGAGACGAACACTTTTTCTTAAAGAAATTTTTTGATCCGAGAATGCTACAGACACACGACCGAATGCTTTAGCTTCTTCGGTACTACGTACGGCGAGCTAAAAAAGTATACTATCAAACCCATATACGTTAGCAGTCTTTTTAAAATATCCTAGTCTCTGATATAACTTACTAGTGTTTGTACATATAATATTAAAGTAGTTAGTAATTTCAAGAATAAAACAATCACCAATTATTCACGCAATAACAGCAGCTGCAACAAACACAACACAAACATCATCCACAACAACAATAACAGCAACAACAACAGCAACAACGACAGCTATTACAAAAATGCAACAACCAACAACTACCATTACACCATCAACAACAACACCAACAACAACAATCGACAATCTACCGTTTAGGGTATTAATTATTAGAAATAGGCATATGAAAAAGTTTAAGTCAGTTTGGAGGGAAATCGTATTCAGTATTGACGAATACAAATCGTCTGATGAACCTTCGAACTGGCTTAACAATATATTTGATAAATTGTTAACCTATATTGCGACCACAATGAATGTTGCGGGATCTGATCGCATTGGTTTAGAGATACATAGCAACAGTACGATTGCAAATCCTGTAGGAATTAGCTACAAGAAGTTTTCAGAGCTCACAGTCGCAAACATCACAAATGCCATTGAATCTGTTATACAAAGTAACAAAACATTCCTTTTGGATGACAATTATTAATATTTTTTAATGCCCACCAAAGAAGAAAAAAAGTGGCAAAAAATAAAACTTTTCGTACGATGGTCGCCATTTTGCTAATTATGGTCCAAATGGACCACCCGAGGATCAATTCCTAGACAATTTAATATACTTTCAATTTTTTTTTTTTTTTTTTCAAATAACTGGGACCAGAGTTATGCTACCGCGCGCCTAAATTGAGCTGCCCACTTTGGACCTGAACATCTTCACCGGGGCTGAACGTACCCGACTTTAAAAAATACCTTATTAAAGAGAAAAGTTGAATAAATACGATACAAAAAACCGCGTGCGAATATCTCAAACGTACCCTGAGAAAAAAATGATTAAAAAACAGCTTTTTTTTTTTGCTCAAAAGGTGAATGCACCTTAATAGTTTTAAGAAAATTTATATTGTATACTTAATTGATGCCATTGTAGTATTATTAATGCACAAAATATGTATATAACAAATTAATGCACATATAAGCACATCTACATTCACTAAGTTGTTTAATTGTTATTGCTGTTTCATAAATAAATAGATTTATAAAACTAGTACATGTCATTGTTATTCATGAAAAACCAAACGCCTGAGATACTTACCACCCACACAACACTAGTGTATACGTCAATGGCACTCAGTGGCGCATTAGAACAGGCGCAAATTTCAAAAATACACATATTGTCAACATTGTGCATACGTCAAATGATCACAGGTCTCTAGACACATAGATAGCGCTAGTAGAGTATTAGAAGAGACGCGAATTTCAAAGACACAGATATCGTCAATGTTATATTTTTAATAAAGATATTTATAAAACATAATATAGCGGTATACTTAACTCCAACTACAACCTTTGTAATAATAAACCTTATTATTTATAAACACATTATTTCAAACATAGCTTCCAACAATGCTGGTTTGACGGTACCCAGTACCCGTCAACAGAACAACTCGTATCCCATACGTAGTCATAAATAATTCACACACACACAAATCACCTACATACAAAATAAAAGAAATTATATTATTTAAAAAAATAAATCTTTTCGTTTTTTTGTGACGTACGCATGACGAGTGGAAGGCTACGTCACCCCAGTACATAGGGAAACAGAGGGCAGCTCTGTACCACTGACGTTAAGTAAAGGCAACGCAAATATCGTTACAATACCGAATCATAAAGCTGTGGGAAGAGACGGACTAAACGACCGTTAACCAACTAATCCCAACCAAGGCATTCGACTTTTGTCGATTGGCGTCCATTAAATTCAAGCCTTGGAAGGACGCTATCTACCAACAGTGCTCGACCCACACTTAAGTGGGCATTCAACTTTTGAGCACAAAAAAAAGCTGTTTTTTAACATTTTTTTTCTCAGGGTACGTTTGAGATATTCACATGCGGTTTTTTGTATCGTATTTATTCAACTTTTCTCTTTCATAAGGTATTTTTTAAAGTCGGGTACGTTCAGCCCCGGCGAAGATGTCCAGGTCCAAAGTGGGCAGCTCAATTTAGGCGCGCGGTAGCATAACTCTGGTCCCAGTTGCTTGAAAATAAATAAAAAATAACGGTTTTAAAGTATATTAAATTGTCTAGAAATTGATCTTCGGGTGGTCCATTTGGATCATAATTAGCAAAATGGCGACCATCGTACAAAAAAAGTTATGTTTTGCCACTTATTTTCTCCTTTGGTGGGCCTTAAAAAATATTAACAATTGTCGGACACACTTCGTCGAGGATCAACTCTTAGAGAATTTTATTACCTTTAAGATGCACTTATCGAGAGTTAAATCGGTTAATTTGTTGTCGAGATATTCTACCGCGCGACTTAAAAAATATGGTTTCGAGAAAAACGCGTTTAAAGTTTCACCTTCAGACTGACGCGCGCGAAAACGCCGTGCTTGAGCAAAAACATTGTTTTGTTTAAATCGCAATTTCACATATTTCCAACTCGAATTTCAAAAAACGGCTTCAAAGACTTATAGTCAACACTTCAAAGTGTCCTATTCTGCAAAAAAAATAATATATGGATTTTTTGAATCCACAAAAGGTGAATGCCCCCTTAAGTATTTTTATGATTTAATTTGATTCAACTTGCTTCCCATTCAGTTTTGTATGTAAAAATTCAGTTTTATTTAAATTTGCCTTAAATTAAAATTGGTTACGTCAGTTAAATTGTTTATAGTTATCCTGATTATTTGTATTTAGAATTAGATTGTAGCGGTTAAGATATATTTTCTTTGTAAATAAATTTGGTGTTTTGAATGCAAGAGTTTCATTTACCACCACCGACGTGTGTCAACCCCAACGATCCACCCCTTCTACGTCTGAGCGAACCACGGCAATCCTTCACAAATTTATATAAATATATATATATATATATATATATATATATATATATATATATATATATATATCCAAGAACCGGTTTCTCAGATAATAATTATTTTAATAGCCGGATTAGGTTTTTGGCGAATATTGACAGCCCTAGTTTCACTACTTACAAGTTTGTTTCATTTAAAATAGAAAATAAAGTCATTGCGGACATTATCATATTCGATCCAATGATATAGAACATCATATTCGAGTTGAAGGCTTCAACTGTTGTTAAATAACTGCAAATAAAAAATAATTAACTAGAATTGGGAATGTGAACAGTAAATAGTGAGTCGCAGTGAATTGCAGAAATCGCAATCATGTAACTAATGAGTAAGTGACTAGTAAAAACGATGTCGGCAGTTTCAATCCAATGTTTTTAGATACATCTATAAACATTGGTTTTAATCTACGTGAAAACGTTTGTCGCAACGTTCTTTCCTTGTCATACACACAAAAGAGATTTTTTTCCTTACTCATTAATTCTTGTTGTAGTTGTTTAACACCCTTATACCCGATTGCAGCGTTCTCAATTTCGACAAGTCTTAACAATGATCACCTACATTTTAATATTGTACAAATTTGAATTATGTGTCAAATATAAAACTGAAATCTATGTATATACGAAAATATAATTGAAAATAATATATAACGGAAAAGTAGGAAACAATATAAAAGGGGCCATTGCACGATTGATGAATAACCACAATAGTGATAAATTTGGTGAATAGTAATATTAGGGGCGGGCTTTTCATAATTTTGTTAGTGTGACTCACACACACACGTCTTGGCCGGTTCCCTAACCGAGACGCACACACACACACGTCTTGGCCGGTTCCCTAACCAAGACGCACACACATACACATACGTCTTGGCCGGTTCCCTAACTGAGACACACACACACACACACACGTCTTGGCCGGTTCTCTAACCGAGACGCACACACACGTCTTGGCCGGTTCCCTAACCAAGACGCACACACATACACATACGTCTTGGCCGGTTCCCTAACTGAGACACACACGCAAAATACGTACGTAAATGCTACCGTTACGAGTCTGTAAATTATCCGTTGTTTATTCTGTTATTCTGTTAAATATTCAGTACTGTTTCCGTTACGAGTCTGTAAATAATCCGTTGTTTATTCTGTTATTCTGTTAAACAGTTAGTACTGTTTCCGTTACGAGTCTGTAAATAATCCGTTTGTTATTCTATTATTATAATTAGTACTGTTTCCGTTACAAGTCTGTAAATAATCCGTGTTATTCTGTTATTATTCTGTTATTAGTCTATTATTGTTGTTATGTTTTATCGCATAACCAGCAAATAAAAAGTGTTTTGAATAGTATCTACGCTCTTGCTATTTTCTCAACGACCTGGAACTGCCTCCCAAGAAGCTATCAGGGCCCGCACGTCGAAAGAATCACCGTCTTTCCCACCTTTCCCTATCCTATACTAAAGTTCTTATTTCCCCACTGATTGGCGCCCGAACAAAAAGAAACGCGACGTGCGGCATAAGCGTGAGAGGTCAACATAATGAAACCTCGTCACAATACTTATCGATAAATATCGAAAAATATCAATAATTATCGATACTTGACGATATATCGATAAATAACGTTATTTCGATATATATCGATATTTCTTAAATATATCGATTATCGAATCGTTATCCAATTTTCAGAAATGTCCACCCTTAAGCAATATAACTACATTGCCAAATAAAGTTTATAGAAATATTACATCTCTGTCCAAAATGTATGAAACAACAACGAAGAATTGTAATCAAGCAACGGACGACATAATTGCAACATATGTAAATTGTGGAGAAACAAAATTAAAAAAATTAGATTCTACAATTGTTATAATAAATGAGGAAGCCTATTTTATGTTAATTGTGATTCGTTTGAAATTCTGAATGGAAAGTAATCGTTCCATATAATATGTATATATGTTTGTTTATACACTTGGTAATAAATTAATGGTAAAAATTACAACAATTATGGTATATATAGCGATAGACACAATATTATAGTAATATATGTTTACTGTAATATATGAGCATACATTTGTGTAATATCTTATTACGAAATATTTTTAATATTGTTTGTATTATTTAGTTTTATAAATATGTTCATTATTATTATTATATCGATGAAGAATGGACTGTATATGTTATGGGCACATGATGTCCGCGAGTTAAATAATGCATCATTTTGTTTTAAATTCACCCTACGATAGCTTTAAAACAAAATCAATATGCTTCGTAACTAGGGAAACGTACATTTGAAATAATCATTTTCAAAGGCAATTTTTCAGAAAATTGTACCGTTTTCGAAAAAATAATTCATAAGAATGGTCAAAATGTGTATTTCCGTTCAAATCTTGAATTTGAAAATTATCCCGATTACAATACATTCTTTTAGGTTTCGTTCAAGAAAGTAAAGACATGAATTGAAGAAGGCACAAGTGCCTTCAGTTCGCCATACGATGGTTTAATGGTTATGGCGTACGAGTTACTAAGAATGTCTTAGCCAGTGTTATGCCGCAATTGTAAAACGCAAAGGTGTTATATATAAATATATTTAATTTTATATATATATATATATATATATATATATATATATATATATTTACTTTTCATGCAACCAAATATAACTCACTCAAGTATAAAATTGTGGTGTTCCACACACTTTCGAATCATTTCGAAATCTCCAATATCATTGTCCGAAGATCCAATTCTTCTAAGATTATATTTCAATATTTCCAATTGTGCGAATACCATACCAATGAACATTATAAATATTATATCTATTTCTGCGTAACAAGCCCAGACAGGCATTACCATCATAATTACTTGTATAACTAATATTATTTCATAATTTGGTGACCTTTCAATAATGCTTCTATCAGGAAGCCAAATATTTACGAACAAATTATAGTCACCTCTGATATACGACGATATAAAAAAGAGAGGAACAGTGACATAAATCGTATATTTGTACATATATGCACAAAAAGTTATAAAACGATATATTCGTTGTATACTTTCATTTTGCTCAACATTTAGAGATTTTGTTGACCAGAATTTGTTCAACATAGTTTCAATCAGAAACAGGAGTTTGTCTCGTTTGGTATGGCTGGTATATAATTTGAAGAGTATCTGAAAATAAATCATTATTTAAATTATTTGATACATAGCAATGATGGATAGTAATAATAATGCTGTATTTTATTACACCCTATTTGGCCAATGATAATGATATATAAACATGTATGAGCAATTGAAAAGGTTTTTAGGGGCAAAGGAAGATGTAAGGTCGTATTTGAAAATCGCATACTTGTATATGGGAAATCATATAAACGAGCCAAACGTGTTTTATTCAAGGATGATAAAAAAATAAAAAATATAAACTATGGTCCTAATGCGATACATCCAGAAATGGACCCAGAAGAAATTGAAGATGAATGCAAAAGACATTTAAAAAACTTGCAGGTAATTATTTAGATAGACAAAATAAAATGTCATTGCAATAAAACATAATTTTATGAATAAAAGGTTAATAAGGACAAGCAGAAACATATCGAAGAAGAAACAAAAGGTCAATTTGAAAATGCCCTATATGTCGAAGTTAGGAAAAATCGATTGACCGCATCTAACTTCGGCACCGTATGCAAAAGACGAATTAACACCCCATGTCATGTATTAGTTAAAAGAATTTTATATGGCGAAAGAATATTGATTGATCCGCCATTGAATTTGGGAAATTAAAAGAGTCGGTTGCGAAAGCAAAATTCGAGAAAACTACGGGATTGAAAGTTGAACCAAGTGGAATATTTATAGATACTAAATATGGATTTTTGGGTGCTTCTCCGGATGGTTAGCAAATAGCCCTATGATATACAGACACAAACAAATTTATAATTATTATATATATATATATATATATATATATATATATATATATATATATATATATATATATATATATATACAGACATACACACATTTATAATTATTATATATATATATATATATATATATATATATATATATATATATATATATATATATATATATATATATATACATACATACACATATTACAGGCTTGATAAATGACAATAGCATCATTGAAATCAAATGTATGTATAGTTTAGCCGGCTCTAAATTGCCGATGAAGGCAGAATTAAAAAAGAAAAATATTTGTTTAGAATTAAGAAATAATGAAATAATAAAGTTAAATTAAAAAAGAGCCACGACTATTACTTCCAAGTAAGATAAAACATAATTGTTGAAATTTTTATTTTGTCGCATTTACTTTTAGATGCAAGCAGGCTGATTCTCGTGACCATTGTTTAGCCATAGCAATTGCTATTCATAGCAATATTGTTATTTTAACAATAATTTGCGAAGTTGGTATTCACGTAACCAAACAATATTTTTACGTAAACAATAAATTGAAATGAATTATTGTTCAGTTAACGCGTGTGAAATCTCCGCGTTTATGAGCTCAACAATATTGTTAAATTGTGAAAAACATGTCGAACGCTAATTTTGCATTAGTCATTGAATTCGTCGAAGATGAAGAACATAGGTAAGAGTATAAATAAATGACTTGTTATAATTATAGTTGATAATTTTAAACTATTTGCAGACATGAATTATTAATATTAAGAAACACAGGAAACATGTTACAGGAAGGTAGAAACACTAGAAACAAAATCTTGGCAACATATTTCTAAAAACTGGATCAGATTTTAATTTTTTTACTGGGTTAAGTAGTTATGTTTTGGTTTTTTTAAATTGAAATTAATTAAATAAAAAAGTTTGTATATATCAGTTTTTCCCAACCTTTTTTGTGCCATGTCCCCATGCCTAAGCCTTTCTAAAATTCTTATGCCCCCTTATGTAACATATACATAATTTTTAATATTAAAAAATTTAATTGTTCACTTAAGAAACTTAAATGATAGGTTTTAGGAAGAAATCACTAGGAAATTGTTAACGAAACGCAGTAGGTAAATTTTCAAAACATATAATGAAAAACTGAAATTCAAATTCGAAATAATTTTAATAAAGATTTTTCTATATTAATTTATTGGCCGAAATTATTTAAGAAATTGCTTTTTTCTTTCAATTTTGGCTGTCGAGTCCATTTTCGAATTGCCCCCCTTAACAATCAAATTGCCCCCCTGTGGGGCGTGGGCCCCACGTTGGGAAACACTGGTATATATAGAAAAAATTATATTTATATTCAACATATATACCCTGCTGCTGGAGTAAGGTTTTTGTAATTCTTTTATCTGTCATATTTAATTCTATATTAACTAATTCACGAATTTTTAATTTGCGGCTGTAACAACCTAGCCCTCAAACAAGGCACAACGTAACTCTCAACGCAGTTATTAATTATAAATAACAAATATTACCATTTGATCAAAAATTAATCCCCTAGTAATCTGGGAAAATTATGAGGTTGGTAGCAAAGTAGCTCAATATTCACACATAATATCTTAACAATATTGTTAATGCTTATACATTGCTATTCGTGGATAGCAACATGGTTACGTGAATACAAATTCTTAACAATATTGCTAGAGAGCTTGTTATGTCACTTGTTAACATAACAATATTGCTATGAAAACAATGGTCACGAGAATCAGCCCGAAGGTCAGCATCAAATATCAGATAGGGAATATTGTTATTTTATAATTTATAGAAAAATTTGTGAGAATGAAATGCACCCCTCTAGTTAGGCACAAATATATACATATACAAAAATTGGGTTGTATTTTTATTATTATTAGATTAAATCATTTTAAATAAGTGCTAATGCTATTTGGTCATAACATTATTTTATACATATTTACAATAATTTAAACATATTATTATATTACATACACATATATTATTTTTGTGTCATAATAAAAAATCATTCTTAATATATTCGACGTTGTGTTACAGACTTGTATGTTTTCTCTACTAGCCACTAGTTATTTACAGAGCTCTGCGCGAGTAGCGATAGGTTCGAGGCTTTGCTTACATTTTAAAACTTGGTCAGTTGATAGAAAGTTCGTTCGACGGATTTGTCAAACACGAAAGGAAACACGACGAACCGAACGTTTTACGAGTGGGCACAATGAGCGGTGAGTCGTTTACTCGGTAGGCATTCTGTGCGGATCCCTAATAATTTATTTGTCACATATTAGTAGACACATTCCCTAAAACTTTGTCATAATCACACATAAACACATTATCATAGAAAGATAAAGAATTACTAAATCACAAGACAAATTAGCATGCACCTAGACAAATAAAATTTTACTAGGTGCATGTATATTAAATTAACAAAAAAATTGAGTGAATATTAACATGAAATTATTGCCTAGCACCCTAGTATATTCATATTTCTTACAGTGTGCGTTAGATAATTAAGTTTGTTACACATGGAAATAGGCCTCTCTAGAGGGTTGACTATACGTAACGTCAACGTCAAGTCACCGACCGGCAACGGTCCGTCATAAATGGCATACATTTATGCTTCGTTTACGCTTGGCTGTTCTATGCCAAGTTACGCATATGCTCGCATATTCGCGCATATGCGGTCCATGTAAGTGTTTATGCATCCGACCAAGTTTTGCCTTGTCGTGGCGTTTATTGTGGCATGTATTTGAACTATTTGCTCTTCCCTAACGTCAATATCTGGAACTACTATTAAAAATGAAACCTAATCAATGGTAATTATATCACGGACACTCACAGTTTACTACGTCAATTTGTCCTGTCAGTCTTGATCTTGTATTCTTTGATATATTTGCATTTAAACTGTTTATTTCTTTAAAATACCATTTTTCTAATTTATTTAAATATTGACCCCCTCTATTCTAATAACTAAACTAAAATAATAAAGGTATCTGTATTACCCAGACTAGGCTGGCCATCTGTGTTCCTATGTTATAAGCTTTGACTATGCGCTATGCCAGAAAGTTGAAATGTTCATGTACGGCTATGCGTCGGCAGTTTACGTGGCATGGTGGAAAATCAAGCGTAAACACTAGATAGGATTTCTGTATATCCATCTTTTGAAGGCCGAGCGCATATGCGCGCATATGCGTTACTTGGCATGGAACAGCCATGCGTAAACGAAGCATAATGCTTCACCTAACCGGTAACCTAACGGTCCGTCTGTTGTGCGATTTGTTCCGTTCTGTTAAATTTTTTTCTTCAGTTTAATTTTTTTTTTTTTTTTACCATGCGCAAGTTTAACAGAAAACAACTAGCAATGATTGCTCTAATTTTGGACGATGAAGAGAAAAATTGCAATAAGGCTAAGAAAAAGTGGGTGCGGAAAATATTTACAATTTTCCGTTTATAAGTTCTCACTACAAAGAGAGACTAGAAACAGACACGCAACGGCACGTCAAAGTATTCTTTTCGAGAATCGGTGACGGTTACTGACGTTGACGGTCCGTAACGTTGCCCGAATATGGGAATATCGTACAAAACCCATATACAATATTTTCACGCGACGTTGCCGGTCGGTAACGTGATCTTTAACCGCCACTGTAGAATGGGTTTAACGGTCTGAAAGCAGTACCTCCTGGGTGGTCATGGAAACTTGCTTTAATTTTGTATTTTGAATAATAATTTTCAAAACATTACTATGTTTAATGTATAATTGCTAAGTGAACTGTATGATTAATTTGAAAAAAAGGTTATCAATCTAAACAAGATTTGGTACGCGTAAAACGCACCAACGCGCAGAGCTCGCCCCTAGGTAAAATATGCGTTGCGAGTAGTGGTTTTTAATTATTATGGCCTTTTGGTTAACAATTTGAAAATATGTTATAGGTGTAAAAAGTCTTACATTTAATTTTAAATTATATTGATAAAAAAAATATTAGTTCATACTTTAAAATTCAAAATTATAATATTTAATTTTTTTTTCGGGCCTTGGATTAACAAAATGAAAAAATCTTACAGATATAAAATAACTTAGAATTTTTAGTAAAATTTTTAAGTGTATTAATTATTTTTATAAGGGCAGTATTAAGAGGGGCTCAACATTTTGGGGCCCTATAACTCGGGAAGTATACGGGCGATTGGATTTATACTGCGAGCGGATTCAAATGGGATGCCAAATAATATGTGTACCAAATTTAGATTATATTGATAAAAAACAAATTTAGTGCATATTTTAAAATTCAAAATTATAATATTTAATAATTTTTTTCGGGCTTTGGGTTAACAAAATGAAAAAATCTTGTAGACAAAAAATATCTTAGAATTTTCAGTAAAATTTTTAAGGGTTTCAATTATTTTTATAAGGGCAGTATTAAGGGGGGCTCCAAATTTTGGGGGCCAATAACTCGGGAAGTATACGGGTGATTGGATTTAAACTGCGAGCGGATTCAAATGGGATGCCAAATAATATGTGTACCAAATTTGGAGTGAATCGCTTCGGTACCTTCAGAGGAGTAGAGGGCACAAATTTGGTGTCACGAGCGACGACTAACATCCAAGTATATAAGTTATATACATTTTCGGAATCAGGGCGACGAGACGAACACTTTTTCTTAATGAAATTTTTTGATCCGAGAATGCTACAGACACACGACCGAATGCTTTAGCCTCTTCGGTACTACGTACGGCGAGCTAAAAATTGCAAAAATAACAATACTATTTACTTAATAATTCTTTTCGAGGAAAATTATAATTAAAAGAAAATAGAGTGCATCCCTGGCCGGACCTGTTTTATAATCCTCATTATGGGGTGTTTGTCGAAAATGGCGAGTGTACTCTGCGATTACTATTCTTATACGTTAACCCACATATATTTTGGCTGTAAATGATGATCGATGATTTATGAATAAGCGGAGATATCTATTCTGTCTTTGTGTCTAGTCAGCAAATGAAACTTACAATCAAGCATTATTGTAACGTTTGTTGTAGGATATAGACCAGAGAAGAGGTTTGCATATTTAGGCACGAACCTAACTCAGTGATTCAGGTATATGATGTGACCCTAGATACAAGTTCGCTACTAACTTACCTGTGATATTCCAACAAATATTAAGATATCATTATTAAAGCTGGCCAAATTTTGGTATGTTGTCGTAAACATAAATAGGGCTTGCAGGACAAATTCAGCGAAATATACAAGAATCCAAAAACGGGCAATACAAATGCGAAATATTGTTTGATGATTTGGATTTAAACCAACGTAATTCATCCATTTCAATCTTCCTTGCATCAAAACGAACGGATTATACTATAATGATATGAGTTAAATAAAATTCATATTTTACAATATACGTTGTCAAAGTATTGGAATAATATTATTTTACATGAAATTCATGTCTTCCAAATTACTGGTTTTGTCTGCTTTATTCAGCCTCTTTAATGCCAATTTTAATGAGTTGCTAATACAGAGAAAATGAATAACAAGAAAGCTAGCATCGTGTGCAATTGTATATATATATATATATATATATATATATATATATATATATATATATATATATATATATATATATATATATATATATATATATATATAACTGATATACTTGGAAGAGGTGCGTGAAGTTGGCACCTCAAGTCCGGCACCAAATCTAGTTTCTAGCCTAATATTTAGTGCTTAATTAGTTTCTATTAGTGCCACAAGAATT
This sequence comes from Leistus spinibarbis, assembly GCA_933228885.1. Lineage (NCBI taxonomy): Eukaryota > Metazoa > Arthropoda > Insecta > Coleoptera > Carabidae > Leistus > Leistus spinibarbis. The sequence goes on along the minus strand of OW121809.1, from coordinate 3,778,836 downwards.
AGTTTCTTATCTATTATATTAAAGAAGATATGTACTTGTTAAACAATGAAGTGCCAACTTCACACTAGCACCAAACTCTTAAATATTGTTAAGTATTTTTCTTTAGATATTTAGTGCCAATTGGTGCCCTAAAATCGGAATTCATAACTATTATATTAACAGAGATATTCGTAGTTAAATCAGTGTTCATGCAAGCACCAAAGTTTTTTAAAAATCTCAATATTTTTCATGATGTATATTCAGTGCCTAATTAGTGCTAATTTGTGCCGCAAAATTCAGATTCCTAATATAACACCGTTCCGGAATTATCCATTGTTTAAATAATGACAGCGTGAAGTTGGCACCAAAGTTTTTAACATTACGATATTCTTTATGATGAATATTTAGTGCCTAAGTAGTGCTATAAAATTCAGATTCATATCTAAGACCGTTCCGGTATTATTCATTGTTTAAATAATGACAGCGATATGTTGGCACCAAGCTATCGTTAAAATCACATTTGGTTTGTTTTCTGACATAAATATTTAATGCGTAATTAGTGCCAATTGTTGCCCTAAAATCCAGATTTCTATCTAACACTGTTCCGGAATTAATCATTGTTTAAAGTTTGAAGTTGGCACCAAGTTAGTACTTATTTTATATTTTGATTACGTTTTTAAAATGAATAATTAGTACATAATTAGTACTAATTAGTATCCTAGAAACTAGATTCAGAACTAACACAATATGCTAATATGTCGGTACATCTGAATTTAACAAATATCAATAGTCCAATCTCTAAAATTGTATCCCGTATTCAATCTAATATATGGTGCATTTTAAAATTTAAAAAATACACTAATGTCCTTCGGGACATAAGATTTTTTTTTTAAATTAGTCACTAATTTAAAATGGTCTGTTCTACAAAATAATACTTTTTATTCGGTACACCTGGCGGTATCTTCAAAGATAATTTTAATTACCGAAATAATTCTAATACAAATAATTGTCGATAATTATAAAAACGACGGGCAAACTGTATTGTAATTTAATAGTTTTGGACACGAAGGATTATAATATTTGCAATTTCGGATTACAAACAAAAATTGTCTAGCGGACAACTCTGTAATCCATATATCCCAGACCAAGTCTATATATGAAAATGTCGTCAAATTTATTTACGAAAGTCTGGTATACGAGAATCAGTTAGAAAGTATACTTGGCACAAATATGAAATTATCAAGAAAGAATTAGATAATTGAAAGTTATCACACTTTCTATATATTTCGAAATATCTTTATTGTAATTCTTATAATATATAAAGAATACTGTTGGTATTTGTTGTAAATATATTTCTATAATTAAAAAGTTATCTTTTATTTTTTAATAAGCATGTATTACAATATTGAATATATAATTATTTCTTCTGAATCTGAAAAAAAAGAATCGTTCCAACAGTTTCAATGCATCGCAGTTTCACGCTGTCAATATTTAAACAATGTATAATTCCGGTATATTGTTTAAATATGCATCTGTAACGTGGCCAAAATACGTTTAAATAACAACACAGGTTAACGGTTTTATTTACTTTATTAATCTAGATACATGACATCTCAAGCGTACGTTTCACTTCATATACTGTGCTCTACTACTAGATTGACAATGGCATCAGCTCTACGCGCTCCCCCTTCCTCTCTAGTATAATATATAACAGCAGTTGAAGCTACACAATTTAAACGCTACACTGCCCTGTCCTTAAATCTTCCTTCTGGAAGTTTCTATAATACGCAACCGCGCTAGATCCCGAGCTTCGCGTGGCGGTAACACTCGTCGCTGGTATGCTCCTCGGGGATCGCTCTGGTTGTTTACTATGGGAACATTCGTCACATTATTCTGCACTATCGGAGGTGAGGTACTCTGCTGCACATCGTTGATTGTTCTGGCTTGCCGCTCAACCGCATTAATGTCCGGTGCGGAGGAATCGGGCGCATCACTTTGCACTCCCTGTTCTGTGTCACTACCTAAACCACTTCTTGAACTCAGAGGTTCGGTTGCACCCGGGACTGTCTCTCTGGTTTGTCCTTGATCGAAGCACTCTGCTTCTTGTATCTCCGATGGCCCACGGCTGGTGTTCGCAGCCATTTGGTTCTTATGAACATGTGGTGTCTCGTCCATTGACACATAGTCCTCGTTCGACTTGGATGCCTGGTGCACATCGGTGGCGTTAAACGAAGAAAGATCACTGTCAGAAGGGAGTGGCGAATAAGTTCCCTCCTCTGTGTCCGGTTCGGTCACTGATGCTTCGCTACCAATGTCAGTACTGCTCGAACTAGGACGAGCTTTGCTTATAGGACCCGGAAGGAACTTCTTTGGACGCGGCCTCCACTCAGTGGAAACTTGGCTTGGCACTGATTGCAAGGGCTCCCACCGGTAGATCCGTATAGTTAGGAATGAGTTCTGGAACACTTCGGTGATGATGTTTTTTACGCACCGTTCGTTCAGCTAATCCCGTCCACAGCCTATCATGGGCATGGCTATCTTGCAGACTCCAAAACGTCGCGCTTTCTCCTTCAGAGCGTAGATGCTGCGTTCCAAGGTTTCATAGTCGGGCTTGTGTTGACTCCTTTTTTTGGTCACTAAGTAAAACATAAAGCGCTCTTCCAACTGCAAAAAGGCTACCCCCCCCCCCCCCCCCCAGAGCGAACTCTCTGATTTCGTAAGTGAGGCACTCGACCGAAACGTCTATGAAAATTGACTGCGATTCCCGCACCCATGTTTAGGTACTCTGCAACGCAATGCGCTAGAGCATACTCCGTCGGTGCATTGAACAGGTTTTCGTAAACCTCCTCCAATGCAAACGAATACTTGGTATAGTCTTTTTCTCCGGAAGTTCTGTGGTTGTTTCTTTACGAGGTCGTCCGGGAAGCCGCTTCGCCCTCTCCTCCCGTCTCGCCTGCTCAGGGCTTGGCACCTCTGTGCATGGTTTCATGCGCATGGTTGTGCTTAAGAGCACAGTGCTGAATTCGAAAGGTGCCCATGCCCATAGATTTCAGGACTCGATATGGGCCGGTCCTGGGCCGGTGTAGTTTAGGGGTCTCGCCGACACGCACGGTAAATTTTTTTTACAATTATAAGCATTGGTTTAATCATGACCCTCGATAATCATAGTAATTTTACATAGCAGTGTATCTTTACTATTTGGATTTTATAAAAAGTAATATTACAAATTGTACAGTATATTTACATATCCAGATTTTTGTTATGTAATTTTACAGATGTCATAGTAAAGGAATACATCGCTAAATGTATATTTTACATTAATGATGTGTAACATTAGTTTTGAAATTGTAAATTTACTAATATGAGATGTAATGTTTACATATGTAAATGTAAAACGTTTACAAGTGTAACTGGGAAAATTAACTATTGCAAATGTAACTTTACTAATTGAAGATGTAAAATTCCGTGATTATAAAGTATATTTTACATTAAATAATGTAATGGTATTCCTAATGGAAGTGTAAATTTACATTTAAATATGTAAATTTACTTTTACAATTGTAATCTGAGGAAGAAAGTATAGATATTTTAACAAGTTATATTTTTTTGAATTGTTTTTATTACAAATATAAATAACAAAGAATCGAAAACACTTATGCGAACTTAATTTATGTCATTTGTTTACAAAAAATTGTAATTAAAACAAACTTTGAACAAAAAAATCATCCGTATTTCAACTAAATATTTTTTATTTTTTTTCATTAAAATTGTTAATAAAAGTTATGACCGACCTAACACAACATCTTTCACTTCTGCTCCCAACGTCAGGATTTATTTTCAAATATAATCTAATCGATTAATTCCATTGTTAGGAATAATCCTATGGTGTATTCGTGTATTTCATTTTGAAATTAAAAAATATAGCGAAAATTGCCTCCAAAATATGTTCGGTTCCTTCATTTATTATATTATCTTCAATGCATATATAATTGTGGCAGATTACATTTGACCCTGAAAAAAAATTAAATAAGTTTAAATTGGAAATAAAATAGAAAAGGAATTATTATTTGTTTTTATAAAATGATGGCTGAAAGGGGTGCATTGAAAATATAACGTACCAGATACACTGGAAATGTTGGACTGTACCGATTCTCCCTTTAATATTTATTTGAGTGCATCTTCCTACAAGAAGAATACTGTAGAAATTTTTATTATACTTATACTATATTTTTGCTAATCTTACCTCAACTTCAAATAATGGAAAACCAAATTCTTCGTGAAAGTATTTTGCTATAACCTTTAAAGCAGTTAAACAATTGTGTTCTGGTGCCTCGATGTTGGTATCTATTTTTATAAAGTAAATGTGATCTTCAGCATTAATATATAATATGAAAATATAGTTTAAAAATGTAGAAAAACATTTTCAAATAATAAATTTACCATTTAAAATATATAATTCCTCTAATTTCTATAAATTTACCATCAAATTCTGATAAAATATAAAATAACAGTTTCAAACACTAAATTTACAGTTTAAAAATGTAAAATTCGCATATTCCCTGTAAATGTAACAGTTTGTTCTAATGTAAAATGTAAAATATAATTTTCCAATCCTCAATTTACAGTTTGAACATAAAATTTCAACACTTCTGTAAATTAAGTATCAAGTTCTAATAAGATAATTAATGACCCTAAATATACAAGATATTATACATGTTTAACGTAAATTGCTTTTAAACAAGTGTTAAATAACATATGTATTTGTTGAAAGTTTCTGTTAATTTTACTTGCATAATTGGAATAAAAATTTAAATGGTAATTAATATATAACTTCATTTAACTTACTTGAAAAAGGAAACTTCTATTTTCAATGTTCAATTAGATATTAGAAACACTTTATATATAAATATATTCACAGTTATACATTAAACAAATATACGGCCTGCTCAATATGATGCGCCATACGCATGTATAGCCTAAATAGGTCTGAACTCTGAATACGTGCGTCTGTTCAATAGAACAACGCAAACGCAAATTTACACAAAAATGTAATTTCACACAAGATAATTGTGAAAATACTAGATTTAATTGTAAAAATACCATCGATTATATATTTTATGTAATGCTGCAACATTTTTTTTTTATTATTAATCATTGATATGAATTAAAATTACATATACGATATGCATATATATATATATATATATATATATATATATATATATATATATATATATATATATATATATATAAATATAAAATTTTGATATTCATGAATAAACAATGCCATTTTTATTTATTATGCATATATAAAAACTTTAGATCATTGCGTACCTAATACTATAATACTTTAATATTGCGATATGAAAATGTAAAAATACATGAAAACTAATAATTTGCACTCCGTTTTTGTAATATCACAACTTTTCCGATTATTTCCAAGTAAAGTTACATCAATTTCGTAATTTTACAAATCAGCCTGCGAGAATATGGAATTTTACAATTGAAAATTTAATTTTGCAATAGAAAATTTAATTTTACTGTAAAATATGTAATTTTACAGTGAATTATTTAAGTTCACATAAAATATATTCATAGTTGGTAATATTACATAAAAATTGAAGAACACGTGTAAAATAACACAGATATGTAATATTACGCTTATTTTTAAGGAAAAATACAAAAATAATGATTGTAATTTTACACGTATTTTTTACAGTGTAGTGCATATCTTCTTCAATATATAAGATAAGGAACTAATTCTTGTGGCACTAATATTCACTAATTATGCACTAAATATTAGGCTAGAAACAAGAATTGGTGCCGGACTTGAGGTGCTAACTTCACACACCTACATGGATGTACGTATTTCGCTCGCTTTGTCGGTCGTGAGATCTAAGTTTCTGACCGCAACTCCCCTGAAGTTACAGTACCGTTTTCAACGAAATTTGGTATACATATAATTTAGGTGTCGCATTTTAAATATGATCGTCCGTAATAATTCGGAGTAATAAGGCTATGAAATTTGGAACCCCCTTAATACAAAATATTCATATTTTGGTTTTGTTTATTATATCATAAAATTCGTAAATTATTTTGTATCAATAACGTTTCTTTAGAAATCAGAAAGATATATTTAAACTAATAATTTTGAAATTTAAAATATTGTATTTCGCATTATTATTTAATTATGGTCTATTATCATTTATCTCTTCAAAATTCAGTGGTAATAAATAGGTAATTTTTTTAAATAAATAAATCTTTTGTGGGCAGCGCAGGACTTTCATTTATGGTTATACGTAAGGTATAGTTGGTTTATTATAACCGATGTCAATTAACAAATATCAAATTATTTGAGTCTATTTTGTATCACAACATATTGTCAGGTACAGTTCATGCAATTTATTAAACTCCTCATACATCATACAAAAATGTTGACAGTTATTGTCGGACGTGTAATACAGCATTTATACCCTGAAAATTATTCCGGAAATGTTCGCAATAAGAATATAGAACATGTTCTATATTTTTATAAAATATGCGAATATATGCGCGAGAATATGCGCAAAACAGAATCTATTTGTATCTGTCAGTTTTGGCTCATGTCATGGTACATAACATCAAAAAATAAATTATGTCGTGGGCACGCGAAGAAGTGATCATGTTAATTTTCATGATTACAAGATTTACTTATTACTGCATATACGTAAGTAATTATTAAAACTTTCACTGAATAGATATGGAATATAAGGTGCCTGCACCTATACGTGTTAAATTCTGGTAAATAATTGTTAGCAAAGGATTAGGTGTGCAGCGTAGTATATAACACGTAATGAATTTAATAAAAATTATAAATTTGAATTTTAAAATTTACACTAATATTATGTTTTGAGTACATCAAATATATCGCAAAAAAAGAATTAATATTATTTTTTAATATTATAAAGAAGTACAGGTCAGGAAATAATGTGTCTACTGTTTATATAAGTAATTCACATTAAAATCACTCAAAAATATGAATCGCAAACCTTACGAACGAAGTGCCGTGGGAATTATTTTGATTTTAGTCTGTTCTTCTCCTGATTGATGAAGTTATCAATTAAAAGAAGAAAACGATCCCGGGTCGTAACATTCACTAAAATATGTTTCAGGCACACCGTGACCTACTTATATGTTTAAAAAATATATGCGAAAGTGGACTCACCTTATCCATATTGAACTTACACTTGCTCATCGGAATGCTTTTACACATATAGTAATAAGTATCAGTCTTTATTAACAGATATATCATTTCGCAAGCCAACTTAATGAATAAATTATGAACATCTGTAGTGCCCTACACTGTACTTTCTTGTACGTAATATTAATGAAAATAAATAGATATTTTGTAATTTATTTATATTATTTTAATGCAAAAGGAGAGTAGACAAACATTTCAAGAAGGTTTGGGAATATTGTTTTACATTTGTATTATACTTTGTTATTCGATCATACAGCGAATTTCATGAACAAAATAGATAATGTTCATATATAAATACACTAATTTCTAAAGTATTATTTATTAAATAGTACGATTTTTGAGAGTATTGCCATCAATATATTAGTTGAAGCCATTTTCGAAATAGGAAATAAATTATTCAATATAAAATGTAACTACATGTTTATATATTGTTTTAAATAATCGGAGGTCTTCTGCCGGATTATATATAAATTATGTATTGAAATTTTGATATTGATATCTGCAAAATAGCCACGACACAAAAATAGCTAATAAAAATCTCGATTTTATAACATTTCATGATTTTAATACTTACTTTTTGACAACGTCCAAGAAAGTAGTTTATTAAAAATAGAAATGATTTGTTTCTAAAACTTTGAATGATAGACTTAATTTGATGGCAACGTATATTGTTCTTGTAATTATGTGACATAAATATTTTAATCGATTCTGTGATATTCCTACTTTATAATTTTAATTCACCTTTGGCAAAGAATAAGTTGTGTCTAACACAGAACCTTCTTTTATGTAGTTATTAATGATAACTACATAAATATATATTCCACACAAACTGTCAAAGAATACCAATAAGAGATGCGCTTATTATTTAATTATGCTTGCAAATTTATAATCTTTTCAAACCAAAGTTGTTCGAAATATGAAATGAATACTTTGTAAAAGAAAGAAAATAGAATATAGAAAAGATGCACTTCCGGCTTGAACATTCTTTTCAAAAATAGAAGGTGCACATCTAGACCATATACAAGTCTTAAGTTTGAAGTTTCACAATTTAACGATCGATAGTTTCGGCTCTAGAACGTTCACAGACACACACACACACAAAGACGTCATTCCGAAAATAGTCCCATTCATTTAGGAAAGATAAAAACGTGTGCCTATATCCATCCGATGGACCTTGCATCTCTTGCCCAAATATATATAATTTAATTACATTTTGGAAATTGAATCTAGTAATTTATAATTTCTATATCATTAATATAATAACCCAGAAATGATTGTATGTGAGTATGTATGTGAGTGTGTGCAGAACACTTTTTTTGTAAAAATGCAAATTTGCATAGACGGGGTTCGAACTCACGACCTCCAGGGTGAAAGGCATGACACATAGCTTCCCTGAATCGAATGTGACTATTTTCGGAGTGACGTCTGTGTGTGTGTGTGTGTGCGTGTGTGTGTGTGTGTGTGTGTGTATGTGAACACTCTAGAGCCGAAACTGTCCAACGTAAAATTATGAGACTTCAAAATTAAGACTTGTATATGGTCTAGTTGTGCACTTCCTATTTTTGAAAAGAATATTCATCAATATTTATTGATTATAAAAATATAATATTAGGAAATAATAATCCAACAGAAACAATAAGAAAACCAAGCTTACCTTATATAAATGAATGGGAGGAAAATTATACCAATACCAATTGGTAAAGGTATTGAAGTACTAGCTATCAAAACTAACCAATACTCTACAGAAATATTCTGAAATGTCATTTATCTAATTCAGTCTATTTTGTTTTGTTTTCGATATATTGACAGGAGCAGATGATCCGACTAATTATGCTACATTCGAATCCATGACAACGTAAACAAGATACTTATGATTTTTAGTAACTGGTACATTTATTGAAGAAACTTTTCAAGCAAAAGTTGTGCAAAATATTAATGTCTTTCATTATGAACATAACTATTTTTGACGTAAGTGCAACCGTTCTAGTGATATTGAAGATAGATACAGAAACATGCACTGCCGGTGCACAACTAGACCATATACAAGTCTTATGTTTGAAGTCTCATAATTTTAGGTTCGACAGTTTCGGCTCTAGAGCGTTCACACACACACAGTCGTCACTCCGAAAATAGTCACATTCGATTCAAGGTAGCTCAAAACGTGTATATCTGTTGAAATCTCTAGTTCGATTTTTTTGGTGATCCCTATACTTACTTATTACTTCGCAAAAGAAAGTAAGAAGTGAAATTATATAAATAATCCATGAAATAAAATATTTGCTTAGGCTCATCGTTGCTGAGTTACAGTTAATGTTTGGTGTATTTGAACGTATCCCTTCAAACAGTCATAACTTAATACATTTCAACATGTACCTTTAACCAAATTATAGCTATTTACAGTAGCTTAAATATATTTTTGGAAAATTTTGATATCTGCAAAATCAAAAATGATACAAGGAATATCATAGCTCTAACAATTATGTATACACTAAAAAATTTTTGACCGTTATAAATGCACTATGTAAAGGATATTACAAGTAATATATTTAAAAAATGGGTTGTGGCCAACGCGGGACTTTCTTTTACATAGTTTTCATCAATATTTATTGATTATAAAAATATCATATAAGGAAATATTAATCCAACAGAAACAATATGAAAACCAAGCTTACCTTATATAAATGAATGGGTGGAAAATTATACCAATACCAATTGGTAAAGGTGTTGAAGTACTAGCTATCAAAACTAACCAATACTCTACAGAAATATTCTGAAATGTCATTTATCTAATTCAGTTTATTCTGTTTTCCTGTCCAAATATTGACAGGTGCAGATGATCCGAGTAATTAAGCTACATTCGAATCCATGACAACGTGAACAAGATACTTATGATGCTTAGTAGCGATTTTCTCGTAGCTGGTACATTTCTTGAAGAAACATTTCAAACAAAAGTTGTGCAAAATATTAATATCTTTCATTATGAACGTAACTATTTTTGCTGTCAGTGCAGCCGTTCTAGTGATATTGGAGATAGAACAAAAAATGCATAGAGTAAATATGCACTGCTGGTTTGAATATTCTTTTCAAATATAGGAGGTGCACAACTAGACCATATACAAGTCTTAAGTTTGAAGTCACATAATTTTACGTTCGATAGTTTCGGCTTCAGAGCGTTCACACACTCACACACACCTCTGTACTGTTTTGATCTACCTGACCTTAAAGAGGACCTTCAAAATGCTGTTTTTGGATGATTTTTAGCGTGAATTACATAGGAGAACTGACCAAGCTCTCTTTGTATAAGCTCTAATGCTTGAAACAAATAAACTATTTATTATTATATTATTATTTTATATATATATATATATATATATATATATATATATATATATATATATATATATAAAAAATGGGTTGTGGCCAACGCGGGACTTTCTTTTACGTAGTTTTCATCAATATTTATTGATTATAAAAATATAATATTAGGAAATAATAATCCAACAGAAACAATATGAAAACCAAGCTTACCTTATATAAATGAATGCGTTGAAAATTATACTAAAAAAAAAACTAACTAACCAATTCTCTAAAGAAATATTCTGAAATGTCATTTATCTAATTCAGACCATTTTGTTTTCTTGTCGAAATATTGACAGGCGCAGATCATCCGATTAATTAAGCTACATTCGAATCCATGACAACGTAAACAAGATTCTTAAAATTTTCGGTAGCGGTTTTCTCGTAACTGGTACATTTATTGAAGAAACTTTTCAAACAAAAGTTGTGCGAAATATTAATAACTTTCATTATGAACATAACTATTTTCGCCGTAAGTGCAGCCGTTCTAGTGATATTGGAGATAGAACAAAAAATGCATAGAGTAAACATGCACTGCTGGTTTGAATATTCTTTTCAAAAATAGGAGGTGCACAACTAGACCATATACAAGTCTTAAGTTTGAAATCTCATAATTTTACGTTGGACAGTTTCGGCTCTAGAGCGTTCACATACACACACACACACTCACACACGCACACACACACACACACACACACAGGCGTCACTCCGAAAATAGTCACATTCGATTCAGAGAAGCTCAAAACGTGTATATCCGTTGAAATCTCGAGTTCGATTTTTTTGGTGATCCCTATACTTACTTATTACTCTGTAAAAGAAAGTAAAAAGATATAATAATTACTTTTCACATTTAAACCAAGGCTCTAACATCGAAACATGCCAAGTACGAAGAATACGTTTATAAACAAAGACATGCGGAGAAAACTCTGGATCAAAACGGTAGCCAACGAGACATTGGTCGATAGCGGGAGCACCAGATAATCCAAATGGCAAATTATCAAAATGTTAGAAATATACGGTAAGGGATACGCGTCATTTTTCTTTACGGAAGTCAATATGGAAGCGATAAGCTCCACTGGATTTCCTCGTAATGACTAAAGGAGATCTCCATGGGGTTTTCGATGGTTGAACAATATTCTGTATCAATATCTCATCCAGTTCGGTGTCAATATACTGTTGGACATGTAGCGGAAACGGGATAATAGTTTTAATTAATTAGTACAGCTTACAACAATACCAAGAATAAGATCGCTAAAAAGTGACAGTACTAGTATGACTTCGATTAAGTGCTTGTTCCCACCGACACAAAAAGGAATAGAAGCCAGCGGTAGTGATACATTTTTAATAAGCAGTAGTAGTTTATTTTGCTCGCATGTCATTTTATTGATAAGAGTACTGGATGAACCTGAGGCTATTAAACCAGAAAACGAGTGAAATCATTACATATAAATAAGGATGGGGATCGTTAGAAAGATAATGCAAACAATAATTAGTAGAAGGAATTTGAAGGTCAACCAGTCCTCAACCAACCAATCCACTAATCAACTTTTAAGAATTTCCGATTTGTACATGGGACAAGTTCAAACCGTAATGTTATGTTTTCCACATCTAAAACATAAACGTTGACGTTGTTCCTTGCACTCGTTATAACGATGCCCTTCATGCTTACAGTTCCAACAGGAAATCTTAACGGCAAAAGTGATAACACGTGAAGGTGTGGATGGCGCGGAATAGTATAGGGAGATATATTTCTCGTCGCCCTGAATCAACATATATATATATATATATACTTGGATATTAGTCGTCGGTCGCTCGTAAGATCAAATTTGTGACCTCTAATAAATTTGGTACAATCGCCCGTCTACTTCTTGAGTTACAGGGCCCCATAATACTACCCTGATAAAAATAATTATCACACCCAAAAATTCTAAAAAATATTTTAAGATATTTTATGTCAACACGATATTTTCATATTGTTAACCCAAAATCCGTATGAAATGATTAAATATTATAATTTTGAATTTTAAGATATGCAATAAAATATTTTTTTATTAATATAATCTACAAAAAATTGTAAGGCTTTTTATATCAATAACATTTTTTCATATTTTCTGATTTTAAGCACAAAAACCCGAATGAATTTAAAAGATAATTTAAAGTGCCATCAATTGTTGGATAGATTAACTAATTTAGTCATCAGTGGATGGCATTACAGTTCCCTATATTATTATGCTCGCTATTTGCTTTTGATAATATCAAAAAATTACATTTTTTTATATTTCTTTCAAATTGTGAACCCTTAGACCATAATAATTAAGAACAATTACTTTTCAAATTTAATGCCAAGCGTGAAGTAGGAAAGAGACGTCCACTGCTCACATTGTGTATCTTACCTAAGACGAGCTGGACGCATTGGTGCGTTGTACGTACCGAATCTTGATCAAGGTTGTAATTGGTATTACACAGTTTATAGCATTAGGAGGAATCCCCATGGTTGCCCGTCCTTACAGGTAGGTGTAAAGAGGAAAGCGCACGAATATCGTAGTGCCATAAGAGCCAATGCTATTTACTACTTGAAGCGTTCGTTTGACCCTTAAAATACTTGCTAATACATTCTTTTGGATAAAACTTTTAGAATATTCCGGTAGAAAAATAGTCAATGTACGCTTGTCTAGTTTTGAATTTTTTAATGTGTCATCTCAATAAAAACTATGGACATTTAAAAATAGGGTAAATATAGAACAATATAAAAAACAATCTAAGCAAAAAATTGAAAATCGAAAACTAGAGAAGCCTAGAACGAAGTATTGGCTATCTGAAAAATAAAAATGTCATTCATTTTAATGTTGTAATAAAGGAGTTTAAGGGTTCGACGAATCCTTGTTTAGCTATGTTCCTCTTAAGAGGAATCCCCATACCCGCTGCAAACATAGCTAAACATAGCTATATGATATCTATCATTTGACATATATATTTGCAAAATAAATATTGTAAATTACATAAGCAGTAAGAACTCTTGCAAATTTTGGGGAATTTGACAATTTAATAAGGTATTTTGAACATATTTCATAATACAGAGCTTGGATAGACATACAAAATATCTGAACAAGTGCATTATACTATACTACGATAAATCAATTTATTAATGAATTACATGTGCATTTAATCTAATTTTGCAGAATATATCTATTGTTTCTTAATTTTTAATAATTTTTTCCCCTTCAAGTAAGCAGCCCAAACAACACCATCTTAGCTGTCAAACTCTGTCTTAGCTCACTGATTATTTTATTTAAAATATAACTAAAATATCAAATATGTAAATTTCGTGCGTTCAAAGCATAGACAATTATATTTTGATTATTATTTGTGATTATTTATTGTGATTTATGACTAGAGCTTGGCCCAACAGCATTCGCATCACTAGTGGCTACTTGCAGAATTAGTTTCCGTGACTACGGTAACAGTAATGTGAATAAGCGAGTAGTATAATATCATTACACAAATATATTAGAACAGAAAAATAACATTATTATCTAAAAGTGTACTAACATACAGATGAAACTTCGAACTAATCCTATACCTGCTTCGGCATGTTCTTTTTCCAGATTCTTAAACTTTAGTGCATCAACTTTATATTTTCAAAATTAAGAGGTTTGCTTTTACTACCTAAAAGGGTGAAAATGACTCCTGAATTTCAGAACTTAATACCGCCTCAAGTATTAAGTAATTACAAATCTGAAGTCAGAACTTTAAAATTCGCGATTGCACCCTTAATATGACCGATATAATAGGGATGCTATGTAATAATTAGCCTTACATATTTACACAATTAAATACATGCATGCGATGTCCAACGAATTAAGATATGTGCGTAAATATCAAAAAAGTATTTTTTATTTATTATTCTTTTATAATTCAAAATATAGTGAGATTTTACCGTCAAACCAGCAATATCGTAATTTGCTAATACGAGGCGCGGTTCTTATATCATATCTCCTTTGCAATTAACGCTTAAAATCATCCAAAAACAGCATTTTGAAGGTCATTTTATTCTCTTTTTTAATCATAAAGAGTAAAGTTAATTGTTAAATTCAAATACTTCTATCTCCATAGCTATTATATTTTTCTAAAAAATAATAAAAGCAACATTTTTCTTAGTTTATTGGCATAATTCTTTGTTTCAGGTAACATTCACCTAAGTCCCTGCTAAGTTAATTAACATTAAAACTTTCCTTTTCTCAAAAATGTTCAAAATACAGTAAGTGTAAAATTTTTAGATAATCATCCATAACGGTCAAAAAAAATTGAAATCTGTACATAATTGTTAGGGCTAACAAAGAGCAGAACTTGGATTTCTTTTTTGTAATTTACTGGAACCATAAAACAGGCACAATTTTGTGTAAAAAAAATTAATTTTGCCTTAAATATCTTTGTATCATTTTTGATTTTGCAGATATCAAAACTTTAAAAAATGAAAATTACGATACTGTAATTAGCTTTAATTTGGTTCAAGGTACATGTTGAAAAGTTATGACTATTTGAAGAACGTCATCTGTTTAGGGCTAGGTTCAAATGCATCTAGTATCTCAGCAACGATGATCCTCAGCAAATTTTTAATTTACGGATTATTTTTGTAATTTTATAAGCTAACTTATTTGTTTTCACAAATTTTTTCGAAAATGTGATCCTCTTTGAGTAATTTGCCCCATTTTAAGTCAAATTATAAAACGGAATTTTAGTCAGATATAGAATTAGTCCGAAGTGAAACGACCAAATGACTGTACTAAGTGTAGTCACAAATCGAGGTGCAGATCTTTAAATAGATCCGGCTGTACCAATGTATATTCATGGATATTGTTGTCCTTTCAGATTCACTATGAATGTCAAAAATGAATACGTTAGTTTTGCAATCTGTAAAATAGTAAAAAGAAAATGTATCAGAAAGATATTCTAAGCTTAGCACACACATATATACACAAATTCATAAATACATACATACACTGAAGATAATTAAAATTAATATTAACTATACTCAAACTATTGATAAGTTATTTGGTGTAAAATGTTTGCAAATAGAAAAAACTATTTGCGAAAAGATTATTTGTATAATTTTCTCCTGAACCACTGGACAAAAAATGCATAAAGCAATTAAATTCGAAATTTTTCATGATTTAAAGATTTACGTATTATTTCGTAAAAGAAAGGAATAAACTATTTCTTGGGGTTTGTCAACAGAAATATTTAAAAATTACTTGAAATACTAGTAAATGAAGGATTAATAATAATCTTTCATTGTAGAATTGACGATACAATCCGTACTCGTATCAATATCTAGTAGGTAGTATTAACTCTCATTAGTAGATGATGCGCGTATGTTCTGATATAAATATAGTATATTGTTCTCTATTCGTATATATGTTTTCTGTTTATAAAATAACAAAGTTCAATCGTTAATAATTATTCATTGCATTCCTTTTTACCACAATATCATTTTTTAATTTAAAATAACGTGATACTACAAATGGGATTTCGTTCATTTTACTAATTTTTAGCGTATGAATGCTGCCACTTCTTAAACGAATGCGACCATGTTTTATCATTACACAAACATATACTCATACATTGCAACTAAACTTAACTTATATGAAATACTTGTACCTTTGTGAAACTCTCCAAACACAAATTGAAGATGCCAGCCATGGTGAGATGGACTGGTTTTTGTGAACGACATATTATCAACAGTATTCCTCGGCGAACGTTACGGTCTGGAGTATTTTCCCAGTTACAATTATAAGCAGTGGCACCAATAGATTGGGTCTGTAAATTATTTCAGTTAAAAGAAATCATCCATGTATGCAAGTAATAATATGTTTTGCCGCAAGTAACAAAATATAAATATTATCGACTTATTATAATCCTTTACAATTAATTATTAATTTTATAGAGAAATCGCTTTTGCATACCTAATTCAAGACAAACTTTTTCACTTGATCTCGAAACTTTAATTTTGGCTAAAGCTTGAATTACATTTTACACTTTCATTCGGAAGAATATGATCTTTAATGCGATAATAGTAATGATAATGCAAGTTCTGTTATTTCTATTATTAACACCAACTCAGTGGATGCACCTGGTTGATTAGTACCAAATTTGGTAACTAAGATCTCGACTCAATTGAAATCAAATAGACTTAATACTTACAAGGTTATAAGATCCCACATCGGATTTTTTGTATATATTTAATAATTATAAGATTTTTGATATATATATATATATATATATATATATATATATATATATATATAAAGTTTTTATTGAATATAAACCCAAAAGCAATAAGAAATTACTATGTTGTAATTTAAAATATTCATTAAAGCAATTGTTTTGGTTGTTTGTGATTTGCACTGTTCTATTAATTGTTTAATCATATATCTCTACTAGATTCTATTAAATGTTATATTTATTAAAAATGTCTATACTATTTCGTATTAAATTCATCTTTCGATTGTTGTGCAACAATATCAATATTTTTTGTAATTATTACTGTCAAAACTATCCGGTTATCCGTTCAACCGGTTACGACACACTAATCGGTTACCGGTTATTTTACAGTGGTTAACCGGCTAACCGTTTATGAGTAACCGGTTACGACCAACCAGTTAATTGTTTAGTAGTCAGCTGGCTGACTAACTAGTAATTTTAATGCAGTTAGCAGGTTAACTGGTTATGTGTAACAGATTATGACTATCCGGTTAACAGGGTAACCGGTCTGTGCTGGGATCCTGAGTTGTATTAGCGCTACGCTACGCTACGCTATAATTTTCCTTCCCCTACCATACCCCTTGTCAACATGCTACTAATTTTACGCTTTGTCGGTAATCTATACGACCGCTAACACATGAAGTGCTACGATAGCGGACGATATTGTAGCGCCGAAATTTATTTCACGCTAGCTAAAACGAAGGTCATGGAACATGTTATGATCTGTGCGTGTTAGATTATTAGGTTAGTGTTAGAAAAAGACCGTACGAAAATTAATTGAAGTATGTAAGTGTTGAACAACAACAAATATATAATAAGTATAAAACAAATTGTATACTGTATTTAATTAAACAAAGAACATGACGGTACGCTATAGCTACCAAACCACTACGATATAGCGTTAGCGGGTGTAACTCAGGATCCCAGCACTGGACGATTCATATAATATACCTGGTCGTCGATTATTTGGCCGCCAAAGCAGTATATAAAGACCTGTACATTAATTGAACAGAATATACAAATTAGCGTAATAATACTAGTCCTAGAAAGAAAAAACATTGTGTATTTAACGTTATTGTTTAATAATTATTGGATTTTACTGCATCACAGTTTCATTTGGGGCTGTCAATACTATCCGCTCCACCGGTTAATATATGTATGTATATAGTAAATCCTCGTTTAGCGCTTCCTCGAATAACGCTGATTCGATATAACGCAGTTTGTTCGCAGCCTAAGAAAAATAGCTCAACATTTACACTGTTATAAATTATCGCGGCATTTTATTGAATCGTATATAATGTTCAGGTTCAATGTTAATAAATGTGGAGGTTGCCACAGGCTCTCTTGTAAAGATGAAGCTGGCCGGCGAACAGTGGAGTATTTGTATGAAAAACCCGGTCAAAAGTCGAAAACACAAATCTTGTCGAAATATAAGCAAATCGGCATTTTCTTTAAGAAGAATGACTGGCCCGTTAAATTGTCGCCAAATAAAGGCGTCAAATGTTTATTTACATACGTAAATTAAATCAGAACCCAGTCATTGTAAGTAGCGAATGCACTGAGTAACAACTAGGCTATAATACAGTACGCATTTATTTTGTAATTTGTGTTTGTTGGTCTTTGAATTTTTGAAAAACAAAAACGATTTTGATATGGTAGGAGAAGGTATGTACTATACTTTGAATCAATATTTAATTTGCAATTAAAATAATAAGTTTACGAATAATATTTGCAAGTCCTATAAATGTGTGATATTTTTTGCATCAAACTTTCGTATAAAAGTGTATTTGAGTACCTGTCGCGTCTTGTCGCGTTATTTCTTTTGTACACGCATAATATTCAGACTATTCTTTAATCAATTTCGAAGAAAAATCTTCCGCACTCTTCCGCCATTTTGTATACCATTAGTTTAAATATTAAGAGTAAAAGAGTATATATTGTACAGTCATTTGGTCGTTTCAATTCAGACTTAATTTTTTTTTTGATAATTTGATTAAAAATGGGGCAAATATGAAATATTTAAAAATAATTAGTTTGTTTTCTCGTTGGGGGTGGGTGAGTTACACCCCAACTCAGAGGTTCAAAAAAGAAAGGAAGAAAGTGACTATGGGAACGTGTCGTTCGTCGAATTCTACTCCAAAAAAGCCCTATAACGTTAATTTTGCTTTAATACCCTCCTAGTTACAGGGGGTTGAAAACGTTGATTTTCAAGCAAAAACACTGATTAGCAAATTACTCAAAGAGGATCACATTTTCGACAATGTTTGCCATGACATAAAAGTTAGCTTATGAAATTACAAAAATTATTCATGAAATAAAAATTTGTTTAGGCTCATCGTTGCTGAGATACAATTAATGTTAGGTGCAATTGAACATAACCTTGAAAAGATCACGCTCTTCAAATAGTCGTAACTGTAGTTTAAAAAATACTTTTCAATATGTGCCATGAACCAAATTAAAGCTATATATAGTATCATATAATATTGTTTCTTATTTAATAATATTTGAATAAAATCTATAAAATAATTTTGACCGGTTATTTCATACAAATACTCCACTGTGCGCCGATAGGCGGGGAGCTACTTGTGACGTAACGCGTGACCTATTGTAGATTTTCGTAGAGTATAGCTGCGATATAATACGCTTTAGCGCAGAGTTTTTGTATATAATTCGATTGTTGTTATCTAATACACCCTATATTTTAAATTGTAGTATAGGTTTTTAAGATTTGTATTAAATTTTAAGGAAAATGGTTTCATTTCGAACAAATATGTTCGTTGTATCTCGAGTATATTTTATGTGGAAGCCCTTTGTGATACAAGATTCAATGCTTCCAATGATTTTTTTGTGGTCTTTGAATTTTCCTTGTATCACAATGGGGGGAGGGGAGGGTTATTTGTGTTCCTTGGTGGTAGGGTCTTGGCTGGGATCTATTCTCGAGAGTGGTTCGAACAAATTTGAAACGCGGAAATATTTGTCGCTGTAGATGTTGTTAGTTCAGTTGTCCACTTGTGTTGTCATTGTTAATGTCGGGCATGCCTTAAGAAGGGCTTTGTTCTTGTTCTATATAAAATAATTTCTTTTATGTCACGAATTTTATAGTTTTTTTTTTATAGCAGAGATATTACATTTAGAGTGCAATTGTAATGTTCATTTAACATATATGAGCCTTCATTTATACTACGATATATTACATTGTAAAATATCTGAGATTTTTCTATGTTTCTTTTTCCTTTTCGCATACAATGCGGGTTCTGAAGAACACTGCGGTCACACACGTTCAGACTTATTAATTAAACTGTAGAGAGCTCAAGTACATCTGTCACTGGTGACAACACAACACCAATCTATGATTCGGCCAGCCAATAGCGTAACAATTGCCAGCCTGAGACAACCTCTACATCTATAAACATTGGTTCAGGTTTAGTCAATAAAGCACTTAATTTTATAGGGAAAACCTATAATTATGTAAATTTGTTGAAAAATATAGTTCAGTAGAAAATTGACACATTATATTTAGTGAAAAACAAAACACTATCTATCAATATTTACAACGGTATATTTCTTTTTTTTTTATATATATATTATTTGCTAGATGGCAGCACATTTTTATATAAATTAAACTATAGCATATCCTCCAACACCTTCATTATTATTTGAAATACAAATTATAAAAAAGTCTGTTCAATCATTTAATAAAAATAAGTGTTGATCTTTAGTCAGCTCCAAATCTTGACAAAAGTTCCTCAGTCTCGGGCGTGAAGAATTTGGTAAGACAGTCGGCAAATTGAACCTCGGTGTCCACCCTCTGGATTACGATTTTTTCTTCACGAATTTTTTCCCTGATGAAAAAATGAGGAAGCGCTATATGTTTTGTTCGTTTGCGCCAAATCAGGTTCTCTGGTAGTTTGATCGCTGAGATATTGAAATGCTTACGTTTCAGACTGTACCGCAGTGTTTACAAATAGATGTTACTGCTAGAGGTAGTAGCTACATTCAAAACAGTTTACTTGAAAATTCTCTTATATTTCTTTGAAATATGCCTATAAAATGTATTTTTAGTAGATAATTCTGTTAAATAATTGCAAGTTAAAAGTTCAATCTAGGCATGTACAGCCGTATATTGTAAATATCGTTTTTCAATTCATAATAAACCTCTTATTAAAATATCAATTTTTATATGTAAAGTACATAGATTTTGTAAAATTTCGGCTGTACACTTGTGCAATAGATCATACTTAAGCGACATTATATATATATATATATATATATATATGGCATATTCTTTGTCAAAAGGGCCATCCTACACACTTTTGGATTTGAGATTAAATAATCCTAAGGGGCTCAAAATTTTCGTTGAAATGTCTATTCTTTGATGCTGAGTGGCGTTTTGACTAAATCTATATGCCGGATTCATATTGGCGGCTGTAAGTAGAAAGAATAAATAAATCCATATAAAAACGAAAGAATTTTACAAAAATGAAAAAATATACATCTTCCGACTTTAGATTCGTTATCAGCAGCTCAAACTACATGGGAATATCTGTTATTTTTGTATTATTTTTTCGTCTTTAATAGGGATTTCCATTTCTATGAACCGGTTTTTAGATAACAATTATTTGAATAGCCGGTTTGTTTTTGGCGGATATTGACAGCCCTAGTTTCATTACTTACAAGTTGGTCTCATTTAAAATAGAAAACAAAGCCACGGCGGACCCCACCATATTCGATCCTATAATAAAGAACATCATATTCGAGTTGAAGGCTTCAAATGTTGTTAAATAACTGGAATGGAAAATTATTAACTAGAATAGGAAATATGAACGGTACCGGTACACGAAGAAGTGAGTCGCTGTGAACAGCGGAGATATTACATTTAGAGTGCAATTGTAATGTTCATTTAAGGGGGTATTACTCTTTCGACGGCCTATTTCAGACGGTTTTCAGGAATTTTTTTTGTGGGTAAACTAAAACACTTGGAACCTTGAGTTTTTTTGCATCTTGTTTATTAATTGTTGGAGTACAAAATGTATTTTTTTTATGTATGTGGTCCATGTCGATCCGTCTCAAAATGGCGACCATGTCCGGCGCCTCAGTCTGTGCGGCCGGAAAGGTTTTGGCACTTTCCGCTATTTGAAACATAAAATCGAGTAGGTATTATTAATCTGCATTAAATTCTACGGAAATTGACCTTCGGGCGAAACATTTTATCGAAAAATGAGAAAATTGCAGCCGTCTGAACAAAAATTTCAATTTTCGCCTGTTTTTTTCAACTTTGAGGCGCTCTGAAAAATCCAATTTTCAATATTTTGCAACGACAGAGGTTCAATTTCCGTAGAATTTAATGCAGATTAATAATACCTACTCGATTTTATGTTTCAAATAGCGGAAAGTGCCAAAACCTTTCCGGCCGCACAGACTGAGGCGCCGGACATGGTCGCCATTTTGAGACGGATCGACATGGATCACATACATAAAAAAAATACATTTTGTACTCCAAGAATTAATAAACAAGATGCAAAAAAGCTCAAGGTTCCAAGTGTTTTAGTTTACCCACAAAAAAAAATCCTGAAAACCGTCTGAAATAGGCCGTCGAAAGAGTAATACCCCCTTAACATATATGTTATATATATACATTACATTGTAATATATCTGAGATATATTGTAACATATTGTTATGTATATATATATATATATATATATATATATATATATATATATATATACATAACAATATGTTACATACATATCTCTGATATGTAACTTGGTTTTCTGGATAGTTAAAAGGTTTAAAAAACTATACATACATAAACAAATATACTAATATTCTTTGTATCACACATTTATTTATATATATATATATATATATATATATATATATATATAAATAAATGTGTGATACAAAGAATATTGGTATATTTTTTTATGTATGTATAGTTTTTTAAACCTTTTAACTATCCAGAAAACCAAGTTACATATCAGAGATATGTATGTAATATATCATACTCATCACAGATATAGCTCAGTTATAGCTCGATATCCGCCATAAAACATATCTCTGATATGTAATATATATTACAAATATTTGAGGTTAATTAAGTAGATTTTGACTGTAATATTTATATTATTAAGGTTATTGTGATCATGAAAGTCAAAATAAGGAAACAGGATATTTTTGATATGTTATATTTTGACAAATATATTGTCATCATCAGGTGATGACGATGATGAAGACACGTTACATTTCATCATATCACACACCATCCACCATCATCGTCATCATCTGAAATTTGTCTAAATATAACTTATCAAACATTTCCTGTATCGTTTTTTTGACTTGCATGATCACTATAACCTTAATAATATATATTACAAATGTAATATATCTGATATATAACGTGATATATCATATATATTATTTGTAATATATCAGATATATAACTGTCTACGTAAATGTGACTAATGTGCGCTTTACTTGTTTAGTTACATAGTTAATTAATTAGATTGGAAAAATAAGAAATAATCTTAAGCTTGATTATTACATAAAATAAAAGAAACAATATTTTGTTCAACTTAATAATATTAAAATACTGTAAATTGTTTTAATGTTTAATAATAAATAATAAATATAATATTTATTTAATTTGTCGTTTCTTATATTTGGTATAATAACATTACCAATAGTTAAGTGATATTAAAATTTAAAAGATAATTTGATTCGTTATTTACTATATTTTTATATCTTGAAATTTGAACATAGAGCGTTGGCACACAGCGGTTTGTGCCGAATCGGCCGTCGAGTCGGCTGCCACGCGAGAATAAATACACACGGCGGTATTTGTCGCTGCAACAATAAAACAACGCGCGTTTCTTCGAGTAAAGCATTAATTTCATGGTGGCTTCGCTAGCGCGAATTCGCTGAGTCAACCAATCAGATTGCATGATTATCGCAACCTTGAACCGTGGCGTCGATTCGGTAGCATGGCTCGAAAGTTGAGGATGTTTCAACTTTTGAAGCCGAGCCTGCCAATGCGCATGCGTACTTCGCGTTCAAATGTCCCTTTTGTATAATGGCCTTGTCCTAATATATTTTGACATATTGGGTGAATCCTCATAAAATGTAGATTGCTTTGCTTCTGCATTGCAAACAATGTATTTTATAAAATTAATATTATTACTCTGACTGACGCTACGACTCAAATCACTCCACACCGCGCAAGACAAATTTTGTCTCACTCCACCAATACCAGCCTAGCCGCGCTAGCAAAGCCATCATGAAATAAGAGGAATCCCCATGGTTGCTCGTTCGTTTCACCCTTAAGATACTTGCTAATCATGAAAAATTTCTAACTCGAGATTTCAACGGATAAACATGTTTTGACCTTCCCTGAATCGAATGTGACTATTTTCGGAATGACATCTGTCTGTCTCTCTGTGTGTGTGAGTGTGTGTGTGTGTCTGTGAACGCTCTAGAGCCAAAACTGTCTAACGAAAAATTATGAAACTTTAAGCTTAAGACTTATATATGCCCTAGATGTGCATCTCTTATTTTTGAAAAGAATATTCAAACCGGAAGTGCATGTTTACTCTATGCATTTTTTTGTTCTATCTCCAATATCACTAGAACGGCTACACTTACGGCAAAACTAGTTATTTTCATAATGAAAGAGATTAATATTTCGCACAATTTTCGTTTGAAACATTTCTTCAAAAAAAGTAACAGTTTCGAGAAAAATGCTACAAAACATTATAAATATCTTGTTTACGTTGCCACGGATTCGCATGTAGCTTATAAAATCGGATCATCTGCTATTTTGACAGGAAAACAAAATAGACACAATTAGATAAATGACATGTCAGAATATTTCTGTAGAGTGTTGGTTAGTTTTGATAGCTAGTACTTCAAAACCATTACAATTTGGTATTGGGGGGCACACATCTACATTTATATGTAATACGGGGGCAAACTGGAGGCAACAGATTATTTAAGGTAGGCAAATGCCCCCCAGGCATAACCCATTTTGCTCCGCTGTTCTCATAT
Source organism: Leistus spinibarbis (assembly GCA_933228885.1). Taxonomy (NCBI): domain Eukaryota; kingdom Metazoa; phylum Arthropoda; class Insecta; order Coleoptera; family Carabidae; genus Leistus; species Leistus spinibarbis. The sequence continues at coordinate 3,753,958 of OW121809.1, read as the reverse complement.
GAGTACAGTGTCTTTAGAATTTATTTCTTTCTTTTATTATTGTTTAAAACTTTATTTGTTTGTATAAAGTATCTTTGAATGCAAGGTAACTATTTTAGTGAGTATTTATTTATAAATAATTTATTTTGACTTTTGTTATTGGATTTTTCCTGTCTAAACTTTTCATAGATAAAGGGCAGGGTAAGATAGTGAAAAGTCCCCCCAAACGGATTAAGAGTCAAGATAGGTCATTTGATTCATCTTCGAGAGAAAATAATTTTCTTTTTTTTTTGCTTTATGAACAATTGTACGATGCTTTTTTTATTATTCTTTCTCTACACGCGTCTGCTCACACTCTTTATGTATGTTACTTATCTACTGTTGGCTACCGTGTGCCACCTGCTTAAAACTATAGTTCCATAGTTTTAAATCTAATTCCCGCCACATCCTGTCTTTTATTTTATTATTTTATATGTGATTGCTCATGTCGTAATCCTCGAATCTTCTAGGGCGGATGCTCACTCTTCCTGTTCTGTTCCTTGTGGTTATTATCTCGTTCTCTGTCTCTTCTCCACCCGCATCTTGGTGAATGCTACCTTGATTGTGGTGGTCTATTTCTTGGTTTCTGTGTGTTGGTCGTATTCTGGAATGCTGTTTTCGTTTTGTTGTTTGTTGTTTTGTTGTTGTTGTTCAGTATGTGTGTCTTTTCTTTCTCGAATATCTCTTCTGTTTCTTCTGTACACTGCTCCCCCTGTATCCACTGGGTATGATCTTGGGGCGACTAATCCAATGCATGTAGCCTTTTCCCACGTTCCTTCTTGTGTTCGGAGTCGTACGGATTCACCTTCAATTAATTGTGGCAAGGTCTTACTGCCTTTGTAATAATAGAACTTTTGCTGCCTTTTTCTCTCTGTAAATCTATTGTAAACGTCTTCCTGAGGTTGTGGTTTCAATTTTGTTGGAGCAGTTGGTAATAATCCTTATGTTCTTAAGTTTATGTATTCCGTGGGAATATTTCGCAATTCTAGAAGTGCGATCCAGAGGTCTGATGCTCTGATCCGTCCTTCGACGTTTTCTTTATCAATCGCTTAGCTATTTTTACGGTTGATTCTGCTTTGCCATTTGATTGACTGTAGTACGGCAATGATGTTGTGTGTTTTAACTCCCATTCTCGCGCGAATTTCTTAAATTCTTGATTGTTAAATTGTGGTCCATTGTCTGAAAAAGCATTCGTAGGGATGCCGTGTCTGCTAAAGTTTTTTTTTTAATTTTTTTATTTCAATGACTGTCCATGCTTTCATGTCTCTCAGGTAGTCTGATTCGAAAAAATCTGAATTATAATCAACAGTTACTAAGTAATTATTCGAATCTACTGTGAATATGTTCATTCCAACTTGGTCCAATGGTAGATTTGGGATTTTGTGCGTCAACATAGGTTCCTTTTTTTGCGCTGTTGCTAATTCGTTGCATGTGCCGCAATGCTCCACGGGAATTTTGTTGTCCTGTAATATTCCATATCAATAGATGATCTCTCTGGTTTTTTTTATGCAAGTGTCTATCTCGGTGTGACTTACATGTATCCTTTCCAACATCTGTTCTTTCATTGCTGTGGGGATGCCGACTGTCTGCCTTGTATATGATCCCGTTTTGTATGAACAACTCTTTGAGAACATTCTTTTGTATTTTGCTTCTATCTTCTGACCATCCTTTCAAGATTAGTTGAGTTAGTACCTGCAATCTTGGCTCTCTTCTTGTTTCGGTGGCGTTTTTGTTCATTCTTTTATCAGTTATGTTTGCGAATTCGGCCATGTTGATTTCATGTATATACTTTAGCAGCCTCTTTTCTTCCATCATTTTGTAGATGGTGGCATTCTTCGGTCACTAGTGTTTCATTTAAAGCGTCCAAATGGTGTCCAGAAAGTTGTTAACGCGCTGCTTTCTGTGTCAAGCTTTACTTGCCAGTATCCATCCTTAGCTTCGAATACGCTTTAGCTAGGTGTGGTACGATATCTTCCACTGTTGGCATTTGGTAGTGCTATTCATTTAACGCTGTGTTTACGTTTGTGAGATCTAGGCATATTCGTAGTTTCATTCCTATCCTGATAAGGACTATGTTGCTTATCCATTGTGTCGGTTCTGTTACTTTAGTTATTACTTTCATCTTCTCTAGTCAGTCCAGATGTTCTTTTAATTCATTCTTAAAAGCTACTGGAATTCATTTTGGAGTCTGCTGCACAGGAGTTACGCCTTCGTGTATTTTCATGTGATAGTCACCTTGCAATGTCTCGAGCCCTTGGTAAACTTTGGAATATCTCATGGGGATTTGTTCTTTGGTTAACCTGTTTGTTGTTTCTTCAACTTTGCACAAGTCTGCTAGCACCTATATTAGCTTAAATTTTTCACTTGTTCGTGCTGAGATCAGTGGTGGCTGTTCTGTGCTTACCACTTGGAATGTGCTAGTGTTTAGATACGTGCACGTTATGTCTGCCGATCTCTTTGCTTCCAGTCTCTCTCCAACATATAGTTTGACATGTACATTACTTTTGTCAAGTTTAAATTTGTTGCTGTTCATAAGCTTGCAATAATATTTGTATCCTATTATGTCAGAACTTGCACCTGTGTCGATTTGGTATTTGATGGTTTTGGAGTATATTTTTGCTTCCATTTTCATTTCGACGTACATTTTCTTTTTGTGTTTCCCTTTGAGACGTGGTAAACTGATTCGTCTTCCACATCGCTCGGTTGTTCGCCACCTTCAACTATTTTGTTTACTTTTCCGCTCTTCGTGCTTTGTTTCGAAGTGGTTCTGCTTGCCACAATGCCTGCACGTTTATTCGTACGCTGGGCATTTGCTTTTGTCTTATTCGTGTTGCTTTCCGCAAAACTTGCAAAGTATTTTTTCTTTTGTGTTTTTGGATTTTGCGTAATTCTCTCGGCTAGTTGGTTGTCGCTTAGACGAATTTCGTTTCGCAAAATTTATTTCTTATTTGTTTCCTATTGACTTGACTTGTTGATCTGTTACTTCTATGCTTTTGCAGATGTCAAATGTTTTGTTTTACTTGAGATCTGGCTTTCTTAACAATCGTTATCCGGTCTCGTTGTTTCTTATTCCTAAGACTAATCGGTCTCGGATTAAGTCTTCCTTTATTGCTTTTAAATCGCACGTCTCTGCTAATTCTTCGTGTTGTGAGGTTCTGTTGAATATGTAGCGCTCGTAGATGACTTTATATTTCCGGCTCGAAGTGCTTTTGCAATGCTTGCAAGATGCTGTTCATTGCGTTTCTCTGTTCTTCTGTCAGTTTTAGATGCAGATAGATATTAAAGCATTATTTACCCTTGGAGGTAATAATGTACTTTCTTCATTGGGCTTTGAAAAAATTCCAGTTTTCAGCGGCGACGGAGTTGGTACAGAATTCATGTTTTATATTTACACCTGACACCATGTATCGTGAATGGCTTTTAGGGTTTTATGAATAATGAGGGAGTTGCTTTTTGAATAATTGTACGATGCTTTCATTATTATTCTTTCTCTACACGCGTCTGCTAACACTCTTTATGTATATTACTTATCTACTGTTGGCTACCGTTTTAAATCTAGTTCCCGCCACAATGAATAGCCACAATACTGTTAAAATTGGTGGATAGCAAATAGAACTATAATTGCCAAATAAAGGTTATAGAAATATTACTTCTTTGAAATAAATGTTTGAATCAACAACGTAGAATTGTAAACGAGCAACAGACGATATAATTGGAACATATTTAACTTGTGGAGTAACAAAATAAAAGAAATCAAAAAATTCAACTTTTGTTATAATAGTGCCAATAATAAATGAGGAAACCTGGCAGTTATGTTAATTGTGATTCGTTAGAAATATATATATATATATATATATATATATATATATATATATATATATATATATATATATATATATATATATATACATATTTATATTATCTAGTACGGTGTCGTTTGATTGATAACAATACATAAGTTATCATACGACTTCCAGAGAGTTCTTTTGTATTAAATGTCCTGATGAAGCACCTTACCATCACAGGAAACGCTGTAGATAATAAAGTATGAGAAGAGTAAACATTCTCATACGAATAACAATAGAGAATTACATATTAGAATTTAGTCTAAGCTTGTAACTGAATGTAGACACACACATCTCAAATAAACGTTTTTAAAATATATAACCTAATATTGAGAAGTATAAGTTATATATATATATATATATATATATATATATATATATATATATATATATATATATATATATATATATATATATTGTTTCGCAATTGCGGCATTACATTGGTTTACATTTGCTTTTAATACCAACCAAATATAACTCACTCAAGTATTAAATTATGGTGTTCCACACACTTTCGAATCATTTCGAAATCTTCAATATCATTGTCCGAAGATCCAATTCTTCTAAGATTATATTTCAATATTTCCAACTGTGCGAATACCATACCAATGATCATTATAAATATTATATCTATTTCTGTGTAACAAGCCCAGACAAGTATTGTCATAAAAATTACTTGGATAAAGAATATTATTTCATAATTTGGTGACCTTTCTATAATACTTCTATCAGGTAACCAAATATTTATGATCAAATTATGGTCACCTTTGATATACGACGTTATATAATATAAAAGAACAGTGATACAAATCGCATATTTGTACATATATGCACAAAATATTATAATACGATATATTCGTTGTATTTTTTCTTTTTGCTCAACAGTTAGCGATTTTGTTGACCAGAATTTGTTTAACATCATTTGATTCAGAAACAGGAGTTTGTCTCGTTTGGTATGGCTGGTATATAGTTTGATGGACATCTGAAAATAAATCATTATTTAAATTATTTAAATATTACAGCCAATTTGGCCAATGATAATGATATTTAAACATGTATGAACAAATGAAAAGGTTTATAGAGACAAAGGAGGATGTAAACGTGATCTAAACTATCACTTAGGTCGTATTTGAAAATAGAATACTTTTATATCAATGCGTCAACAATGACATCATAAAATGTAGTTCGTATTTCAATTTTGTAAGGGTACACTAAGTCTCACCTGCTAAACTTAACATGTGTCAAAGATTAAAATTTGCATGTATTTTATTCATTCGTAATGGCATTTTAATATAATAGTAATAGTACTAAGTAATAATAAAACTATTTTTATTATTTCAGTCAATTCGAGCAATGTAATAATTACAGAGCATTTAGTTGGTTGAGAGTTGTGATTGTAAGAAACCACAGTTTCTCGGTTTATTTTTAGCTCGCCGTACGAAGCACAAAGGGCGTATATTTATACTAATTTGAAGTTTGTGAGTCGCTATTAAGCATTTATGTTTAAATGACCGACCAAAGAACAAATATAAATAAAAGTGCTACCACGTGAGTGTCAAGAACAGTATTTCAACGTACGAATTACGGAAACATTGTTTGAAGTTTAATCTTAAGTTTAAGGGGAGTAGCATGTAATAATTTCAAATTTCAAGTATATAATATGAAATATGTGCTTATTATTGCCTAATTAGCATATATTTTTAGAAAATACGTGTTTCCGTACATTTATTGCAATTCATAGTTAATATTTTCACTTCAAACTGGCCAAGAAGCAGTGATTTTTGAAAATATGAGTTGCGGTAAGATTCTATAGTTCGTCAAATTATAACAACTGCAAGGAAGTAAATTTATAATTCTGATTATTAGAGAAATAAAATGTTGAAGAGATAATTCAAACATATTTAGAAACATGTTTGGTTGGCAATTTTATTCTTTTATTTTTGATGGCACAATCCATTGTATTTTAGTATACAACTAATTATCACTTTTAAAAATGCTGTTACACTGCATCAGTTTAATACTGCAAAATTCAGAATCTAGCCTGATTATTTAATTCAAAAACAATAGAGAATCAAATGTCAAATCATTAAAAATACTGCGTAAATACGGTTTGTAATACATATTTTTTGAATAATCGATTCAAATAAGAAACAGCAATCGTAAGTAAATTTATAATCCTGTTTTTTATATACAATCATAGAAACTGTCAAAAAGATACAACACATATCATACAAGGTTAAAATCAAAGTTAAACAAAATTTAGTTTAAATTTATCGGATGTTACCCAGTGCATGATAAGCGATCGATTAGTTAATCTCAGCATAGTGATCTATAAACAAAATAGCGTTCAAAAAAAGGAGTCGATTTTATCTTTATTATTATTTTCGATGTGGAAATTTGTATTACTATTATAGTCAAACGATACAAAATGAAGAAAAACCGTGTTATTATTATTAAATTACTTGAAAATTCGCCATCAGTCAAAACTGACCTATGCTCTGTATACCATATGGGCACATGGTGCCCACGGGTAACCCTAGTCTATATATAAAATTGCAAAAATGACAATGCTATTGACGAAATAAATCGTTTCGAAGAATATCATAATTAAAGAAGAATAAAGAAGTACATCCCTGGCAAGCCCGATCTTTTTTTATAACCCTCGTTATGCGGTGATTCTCGAAAATAGCGAATGTACTCTACAACTACTATATTTACGTTAACTCACAAATATTTTGGCTGTAAATGATGAGCGATGATTTATGAATAAGCGGAGATATCTATTCTGCCTTTGTGTCTAGTCAGCAAATGAAATTTACAATCAGGCATTATTGTAATGTTTGTTGTAGGATATAGACCAGAGAATAGGCTTGCATATTTAGGCACGAACCTAACTCAGTGATTTAGGTATATGATGTGATCCTAGATATTTACCTGTACTATTCCAATCAACATTAAGATATCAATATTAAAGCTGGCCAAATTTTGGTATGTGGTCGTATACAGAAATAGAGCTTGCAGGACAAATTCAACGAAATATGCAAGAATCCAACAACGGGCAATACAAATGCGAAATATTGTTTGATGATTTGGATTTAAGCCAACGTAATTCATCCATTTCAATCGTCCTTGCATCACAACGTACGGATTATACTATAATGATATGACTTCGATAAAATTCATATTTTACAATATACGTTATCAAAGTATTGGAGTAATATTATTTTACATGAATATCAATACTCCCAAAATTACTTGTTTGGCTACTTTATTATCACAGCCTCTTTAATCTATATAAAATGGCAATTTTTATGATATGCTAATATAGAGAAAATACATAACAAGAAAGCTAGCATCTTGTGAAATTGTATCGTTCACGGAACAAAGAAATTCTTGTATCGTCGCCTAAAATCCAAAAATGTATATAATTGATATACTTGGATGTTCTTGGCCGTGAGATCTAAGTTTCTGATCGCAACTTCTCTGATGGTACCGAACCGGTTTTACGAATTTTGGTATACATATAATTTAGGTGTCGTATTTTAAATATTATCGTTCATAAAGATTCGGAGTAATAGGGCTCTCAAGTTAGGAACCCCTTTGCAAAATATTCATTTGTGTATGTGTGTGTGTGTATAGCCCTATACCCCAGAATAGAAAACGTCTTATTTTGAAAAAGTAATTTCAACTGGAATTGCTCGTTTACTCGTGTAATTTTTTAACTATCTTGGCAATGGCTGCGTTTACAGAAAAACCTATAGATATAGAAACTCAAGATTTTCTAATTTTGACCAACTTTTATTTCAAAAAATTTCTCCTGAACTGTAGTACCATTCTTTAAAATATCTGGAGTGGCCTGCACTCAACTTTCTTTTACGTAGTTTTCAATAGATATATATATTTATATATATATATATATATATATATATATATATATATATATATATATAAATTAATGAAAATAACTGGATAACTATACCAATTTATAATGGATCAGAATTTGAAGTACTTATCGTATTCACTCTTAAACAGTCAAACTCCACAGTAAAACTTTGAAATTGTTAATTAATTATGTTTTAATTTATAATAATAAATTGATTCTATAATAATTTACCTGATACAATGTATTCTTATAAGAAATCAATATTTTAAATAATAATTCATACAGTTAACTGTCAATGTAATGCTTGTTTGTTTTCAATAAACAAGAAACAAATGATGTAACTCATGGTTGATCCAATTTAAAAATAATAAAATTTGTCACAAGTGTAGGTATCACTATGGCAATGTAAATAAGATATTTGAGTTTTTTCGTAGCAGTTATCTCATAACTGGTACAAATTATAAAGAAACTTTTCAAACAAAAGTTGTGCGAAATATTAATATCTTTCATTATGAACGTAACTATTTTTGCCATAAGTGCCGTGTTACTGGAGATAGAACAAAAAATGCATAGAGTAAACATGCACTTCCGGTTTGAATATTCTATTCAAAAATAGGAGGTGCACATCTAGGATATATACAAGTCTTAAGTTTGAAGTTTCATAATTTTTCGTTCGACAGTTTTGGCCCTAGAGCGTTCACACACACACAGACACACAGACGTCATGCCGAAAATAGTCACATTCGATTCAGGGAAGGTCAAAACATGTATATCCGTTGAAATCTCAAGTTCGAAATTTTTCATGATTACAATACTTACTTATTACTCTGTAAAAGAAAGTAAAAATTGTAATTTAAATATATATATTTTTTTATAAATCCAAGTTAACTGATATTAAAACAATATATACGAATAGTTTTGAAATTTGGTGATACTAGAATCAATGTTCGGTTAATTATGTTAAATCATGAAAATTATTTGTTTATGAATCGGCATTTATTCAATATGATTTATTTTAGGATGGATAAAACGAAATCTCAAAACAACAAGATTTGGTATGCGGAAAACGCACCAACGCGCAGAGCTCGCCTTTAGGTAAAATATGCGTTGCGAGCAGTGGTTCTTAATTATTATGGCCTTTTGGTTAACAATTTGAAAAAATGTTATAGATATAAAAAGTCATACATTTAGATTTAGATTATATTGATAAAAACCATTTTTTAGTGCATATTTTATAATTCAAAATTATAATATTTAATAATTTTTTTCGGGCTTTGGGTTAACAAAATAAAAAAATCTTGTAGATATAAAATACCTTAGAATTTTTAGTAGAATTTTTGAGTAATTTAATTATTTTTATAAGGGCAGTATTAAGGGGGGCTTTAAATTTTGGGGCCCTATAACTCGGGAAGTATACGGACGATTGGATTTAAACTGCGAGCGGATTCAAATGGAATGCCAAATAATATGTGTACCAAATTTGGTGTGAATCGCCTGGGTACTTTCAGAGGAGTAGAGGGCCCAAAATTTGATCTTACGAGATACCGAGCGAGCGACGACTAACATCCAAGTATATAACTTATATACATTTTTGAATTCAGGGTGACGAGACTAACACTTTTTCTTAATGACATTTTTTGATCCGAGAATGCTACAGACACACGACCGAATGCTTAAGCTTCTTCGGTACTACGTACGGCGAGCTAAAAACAAAAAATGCAAAAAATTTGCATGGCAAAGAATAGAAAACAAAAGTGCCAGAATACAAAACAAAAGAAAGAGCAGATGAATAGGGAGAGTAAGAAAATTAGGCGCAATGAATCATGATTATTAAGAGAATGAATGAGAGATTAACCGAGATAGCATGAAAAAGAAGAATGAATGACGATTATAAAGGAATAAAAGAAAGCAGATTTCGTATATCTCGAGAAATTTCGTCAAATTAATATGTATCACATCTAAACAAAATATGCCTACTATTAATACGTAAAAGAAAATTCTGTGTTGGCCACAACGTTTTCTTTTATATCAAAAATTTCTTTAACTTCATTGTATCAATAACGTTATTTTAGAAGCCAGAAAGAAATATTAAAAATAATAATGTTGAATTTTAAATATTTAAGTAAACGCATAATTATTTAATTATGGTCTATTATCATTTATCTCTTCAAAATTCAGTGGTAATAAATAGGTTTTCTACATTCAAACCTCAGTGGGTAATTTGTTTAAATAAAAAAGTCTTTTGTGGTCAGCACAAGACTTTCCTATACGGTTATACATAAGGTATAGTTGGTTTATTATAATCGATGTCAACTAACAAATATCAAATTATTTGAGTCTATTTTGTATCCCAACATGTTGTCAGGTACAGTTCATTGCAATTTATTAAACTCCTCTGACATGCGTATCTATGGCAACATAAATTAGAACATTTAAGAATTTTTGTATCAAATTTTTCGCAACTGGTACAATTTTTGATGAAACATTTCAAACACAAGTTGTGTGAAATATTACCTTCTTTCATTATTACAATTTTAACATAAGTGCACATCTAGACCATAAACAAGTCTTTAGTTTGAAATTTTACAATAATACAAACGACAGTTTTGGCTCTAGAGCGTTCACAGACGCATAAACGTCATTACGAAAATAGTTACATTCGATTCAGGGACGTGTATATCCGTTGCAATATCGAGTCCAAAAATTTTCATGATTACAAGATTTACTTATTACTGCATATACGTAAGTAATTATTAAAACTTTCACTGAATAGATATGGAATATAAGGTGCCTGCACCTATACGTGTTAAATTCTGGTAAATAATTGTTAGCAAAGGATTAGGTGTGCAGCGTAGTAAATAACACGTAATGAATTTAATAAAAATTATAAATTTGTATTTTAATATTTATACTAATATTATGTTTTGAGTACATCAAGTATATCGCAAAAAAATAATTAATATTATTATTTAATATTATAAAGACGTACAGGTCGGTAAATAATGTGTCTACTGTTTATATAAGTAATTCACATTAAAATCACTCAAAAATATGAATCGCGAACCTTACGAACAAAGTGCCGTGGGAATTATTTTGATTTTAGTCTGTTCTTCTCCTGATTGATGAAGTTATCAATTAAAAGAAGAAAACGATCCCGGGTCGTAACATTCACTAAAATATGTTTCAGGCACACCGTGACCTACTTATATGTTTAAAAAATATATGCGAAAGTGGACTCACCTTATCCATATTGAACTTACACTTGCTCATCGGAATGCTTTTAGACATATAGTAATAAGTATCAGTCTTTATTAACAGATATATCATTTCGCAAGCCAACTTAATGAATAAATAACGAACATCTGCAGTGCCCTACACTGTACTTTCTTGTACGTAATATTAATGAAAATTCATAGATGTTTTGTAATTTATTTATATTATTTTAATGCAAAAGGAGAGTAGACGAACATTTCAAGAAGGTTTGGTAATATTGTTTTACATTTGTATTATACTTTGTTATTCGATCATACAGCGAATTTCATGAACAAAATAGATAATGTTCATATATAAATACACTAATTTCTAAAGTATTATTTATTAAATAGTACGATTTTTGAGAGTGTTGCCATCAATATATTAGTTGAAGCCATTTTCGAAATAGGAAATAAATTATTCAATATAAAATATAACTACATGTTTATATATTGTTTTAAATAATCGGAGGCCTTCTGCCGGATCATATATAAATTATGTATTGAAATTTTGATATTGATATCTGCAAAATAGCCACGACACAAAAATAGCTAATAAAAATCTCGATTTTCTAACATTTCATGATTTTAATACTTTCTTTTTGACAACGTCCAAGAAAGTAGTTAATTAAAAATAGAAAAGATTTGTTTCTAAAACTTTGAATTATAGGCTTAATTTGATGGCAACGTATATTGTTCTTGTAATTATGTGACATAAATATTTTAATCGATTCTGTGATATTCCTACTTTATAATTTTAATTCCCCTTTGGCAAAGAATAAGTTGTGTCTAACACAGAACCGTCTTTTATGTAGTTATTAATGATAACTACATAAATATATATTCCACACAAACTGTCAAAGAATACCAATAAGCGATGCGCTTATTATTTAATTATGTTTGCCAATGTATAACATAAATTGATTCTATTATAATTTAGCTTATCATGCATTCAAATATTGAATAAATTTTTTAAATATTTCAATCAGAAATTTACCATTATAATCGTTTGTTTAATTTTTGCAATTATATAACAAAATATGTCACCCATAGATTATACGATATAAAATTTCTCAGAAACGCAAAACTATGGCAACATAAATATGACATTTAAGAATTTTCGTTGTAGTTTTCTCGTAACTAGTACATTTTTCGAAGAATCTTTTCAAACCAAAATTGTGCGAAATATGAAATGAATACTTTGTAAAAGAAAGAAAAAATAATATAGAAAAGATGCACTTCCGGCTTGAACATTCTTTTCAAAAATAGAAGGTGCACATCTAGACCATATACAAGTCTTAAGTTTGAAGTTTCACAATTTAACGATCGATAGTTTCGGCTCTAGAGCGTTCACAGACAGACAGACACAAAGACGTCATTCCAAAAAATATGTGGAGTGGCCTGCACTCAACATTCTTTTACGTAATTTTCAATAGATAGATATTAATATACATATATATCCCAAACAAACTGTCTACATATATATATATATATATATATATATATATATATATATATATATATATATATATATATAATCTCAAACAAACGGTTAAACTAACCAATACTCTACTGGAATACTCTGAAATGTCTATTTTGTTTTCCTGGCAAAAACAGACGCAGATAATAATTATTATTATTAAGTGATAACAAAATCTTTTGCTGATCAACATAAAATGAAAATTCAAATTACATTACTATAACTTAATAATAACTGGATAATTATACCAATTTATAATGGATCTGTATTTGAAGTACTTATGGTATTCACTCTTAAACAGTCAAACTCTGAAATTGTTAATTAATTATATTAGCAAATATATAATATAAATTGATTCTATAATAATTTACCTGATACAATGTATTCTAATAAGAAATCAATATTTTAAATATTAATTCATACATATAACTGTCAATGTAATGCGTGTTTGTTTTCAATAAACAAGAAACAAATGATTTAACTCATGGTTGATCCGATTTAAAAAATATCTGGAGTGGCCTGCACTCAACTTTCTTTTACGTAGTTTTCAATAAATAGATATTAATATACATATATATCCCAAACAAACCGTCTATATATATATATATATATATATATATATATATATATATATATATATATATATATATATATATATATATATATATATATATGTATATAGTAATAATATAATTATTATAGAATCAATTTTTATAATATATATTTGCTAACATAATTAAATAACAATTTCAGAGTTTTCTGTGGAGTTTGACAGTTTAAGAGTAAATATGATAAATACTTCAAATTCAGATCAATTATAAATTGGTTTGTTTGAGATTATATATATATATATATATATATATATATATATATATATATATATATATATATATATATATAATCTCAAACAATACAATTTATAATTGATCTGAATTTGAAGTATTTATCGTATTCACTCTTAAACTGTCAAACTCCACAGTAAAACTCTGAAATTGTTATTTAATTATGTTAGCAAATATATAATATAAATTTATTCTATAATAATTTACCTGATACAATATATTCTAATAAGAAATCAATATTTTAAATATTAATTCAAACAGATAATTGTCAATGTTATGGTTCGTTTGCTTTGCTTGTTTTCAAGAAACAAATGATGTAACTCATGGTTGATCCGATTTAAAAATAGTAATATTTGTCACAAGTGTAGGTATCACCATGGCAACGTAAATAAGATATTTGAGTTTTTTCGTAGCAGTTTTCTCATAACTGGTACAATTTATGAAGAAACTTTTCAGACAAAAGTTGTGCGAAATATTAATATCTTTCATTATGAATATTGCTATTTTTGCCGTAAGTGTAGCCGTTCTAGTGATATTGGAGATAGAACAAAAAATGTATAGAGTAAACATGAACTACCGGTTTGAATATTCTTTTCAAAAATAGGAGGTGCACATCTAGGGTATATACAAGTCTTAAGTTTGAAGTTTCATAATTTTTCGTTCGACAGTTTTGGCCCTAGAGCGCTCACAGACACACACACACACAGACACACACACACACACACACACACACAGACACACAGACGTCATTCCGAAAATAGTCACATTCGATTCAGGGAAGGTCAAAACATGTATATCCGTTGAAATCTCGAGTTCGAAATTTTTCATGATTACAATACTTACTTATTACTCTGTAAAAGAAAGTAATAATAAAATTTGTCACAAGTGTAGGTATCACTATGGCAACGTAAATAAGATATTTGAGTTTTTACTTTCTTTTACAGAGTAATAAGTAAGTATTGTAATCATGAAAAAAATCGAACTCGAGATTTCAACGGATATACACGTTTTGAGCTTCCCTGAATCCAATGTGACTATTTTCGGAGTAACGTCTGTGTGTGTGTGTGTGAGTGTGTGTGTGTGTGTGTATGTGAACGCTCTAGAGCCGAAACTGTCCAACGTAAAATTATGAGACTTCAAACTTAAGACTTGTATATGGTCTAGTTGTGCACTTCCTATTTTTGAAAAGAATATTCAAACCGGCAGTGCATGTTTACTCTATGCATTTTTTGTTCTATCTCCAATATCACTAGAACGGCTGCACTTACGGCAAAAATAGTTATGTTCATAATAAAAGATATTAATATTTCGCACAACTTTTGTTTGAAACATTTCTTCATAATTTGTACCAGATATGAGAAAACTGCTACGAAAAAACTCAAATATCTTATTTACGTTGCCATAGTGATACCTACACTTGTGACAAATTTTATTATTTATAAATCGGATCAACCATGAGCTACATCATTTGTTTCTTGTTTATTGAAAACAAACAAGCATTACATTGACAGTTAACTGTATGAATTAATATTTAAAATATTGATTTCTTATTAGAATATATTGTAACAGGTAAATTATTATAGAATCAATTTGTATTATATATTTGCTAACATAATTAAATAACAATTTCAGAGTTTTACTGTGGAGTTTGACAGATTAAGAGTGAATACGATAAGTACTTCAAATGCAGATCCATTATAAATTGGTATAATTATCCAGTTATTATTAAGTTATAGTAATTTAATTTGAATTTTCATTTTATATTGGTCAACAAAAGATTTTGTTATCACTTAATAATAATAATTGGGATATATATGTATATTAATATCTATCTATTGAAAACTACGTAAAAGAAAGTTGAGTGCAGGCCACTCCAGATATTTTCAATTTGAAAATGGTGATTTTGTATTTTTCATATAATTTGGCTTCAAATTGTGTTCTTAGCATGTTAACAACATAAGACACTCATATTTTATGCTTTACAATATGAATTAACGAATTTTCTAGTATATGCCGTGCAAAATTTAATATATTCGTTCATTCTATGTTTCGTCTTCAATTTATAAATGTTGGTCCTGTTGAATTTGCATAAATTGATTTCTAATCAAGTTATCTGTATTAGAAAAAGGTGTCACTGTGGAGGATAATGAAACTTAATTCGAAGGAATGGCCGTATTTATTATTCGGTACCTTAGCTGCTGCAGTAGTTGGAGGCTACTACCCAGCTTTTGCAGTCTTATTTGCAAACTGTTTTAGAGTAAGCTATTATGAACATTATTTATACACATACAATTATTGTATATCTTCATTCATTGTATGTTTACCAAGAAATGTATTGCAACTTGCATCACTAGAATTAAATAGGTTGAAGTTTCATTCACTTAGGAAGCATATATAAAATAACAATTTTCAATGGAGATTTTTCAGTAAATGGTACATATTTCAAAAAGATATTTCATACAAATGTTGCTTTAAAAATATAATATCTACTCATACCGTTCTCGAGTTATTAACTATAAAGCGTTCACACACACAAAAACGTACAGTGGACTTCATTCGACTTTCTTATACTTCCACTATCTAATTAATATAATATGACTTTATATTATTTAAAATAAATGCTGGATTGCAATAAAACAAAATTAATATGTATAGTAACTAAGGAAACTTAAGTGTAACTTGCTATTTTCAATGGCGAATTTTTCGTAAATGGTAAATATCGTAAACTTACTTTGAGTTAACCTTTTCTCTAACTCAACATCCGTTTAATATATTGTTTTCAAAAATAGGAGGTGCTTCAAAAGTTTTGGCTCACACGCACACAAGCAGACGTCATTCCAAAAATTGTCAGATTCGATTGGGATGGTCAAAATATGTATTTCCATTAAAATGTCGAATCCGAAAATTACAATACTTTCTTATATACGTTCGTTTAAGGGGTTACCTCCAGTTCCGACATCCGTTCAGGGGTTATACATGATATTTTTGTTCTCCGAAAGTATACAGTAGATTAAAACAATAATTAGTACGTTCGAATACTTTATTCATGAATTTTTGTGAATAATAATAATAATCAAAAATGGCGGATTTATGGCACGACACCTGCAGCACCTTTCACCAGAAGGGGTGTGCGGTGGACATCCTAACTTGTAAACCGCATATTTGAAACAAACGAAACTAATTGAAATTAATATTAAATTGAATAAGCTTGCCCTTGAACGATGAAAATTAGTTTTCAGTGATGAAATAAAATGTATACGCACAACGGGGTGCAGTTCTTACTCTTATGTAGGCTTATAACTTTGTACATTCGCATGGTGACATTTTCTCAAGATCGATTTTACCAAGATTTATGACTGTAGGAATCTCTTTAAGGGGAAACAACACGGTGGCGGCCGAAAAAATTGCTCATTATCACGATTTTTTTCTCTGAACTTAGAAATAGTAGATTGATGGGGTTTGCGGCATTAATAAACGTATGCATCGAAGGTTTTTCAGGATTTTTTTATTGAAAAATAATAATAGCTTCAAGCCTATTTTTGCGTTGTCCAGAGGCAGCTCAAAGAGGAGGTACCGTCATGGTTATGGATGTAGCGCAGATTATAATTTTTTGATTTAAAAAAAAAACATATTTTCTTAATCTATATAGATGTAATTTCAGTTGTAGGTAGGATTTTTCAAAAAAAAATTCTTCACGAAATAGTGAACATTTGAAAAAAAAAAAACTTATTTTTTTCCCACTTTCTTGTCCGAAAAGGATACTAAATATCAAAATTTAAAAAAATCCTACCTACAACTGAAGCCAATTTCATAAGCTTCAAGTTAAATTAAAAAAAAATATATCCGATGTAAATTGTAGCGTGACCGTCCAGCCCCATAACAAAAAACAGGGTTTCGAGAGAAAGTGCCGCAGCGTTTGGTGTCGTGCCGTCCTGTTCGATTTTAAAACGATTTGGAGGACAATGTCGTTTTCTTTTGTCCTGTCTATGTCGTTTAGGGGTCATAATACTACCTATTCGATCCATTTTCACTTCAAAATTTCAACTAATTACACTAAAAAATATTATGAACGACCACTGTCAACAATGTGCGCGTCAAAGGAAAATGCGATGTACCTTCGTTAATTGTATAAATTGCAGCATAATATTTTAGGGAAATATTCTAAAAGATACATTCTTTAAAATTATATAAAAAAGAAAAATCGTTTTTTTTTTTAACCGTCACAGTGTTGGAATCCCCATGGTTGGCCGTCCTTACAGGTCGGTGTAAAGGGGGAAGTGCACGAATATCATAGCGCCATAAGAGCCAATGCTATTTACTACTTGAAGCGTTCTAGTTGAAGCGTTCGTTTGACCCTTAAAAATATTCCGGTAGAAAAATAGTAAATGTACGCTTGTCTAGTTTTGAATTTTTAAATTTGTAATCTCAATAAAAACTATGGACATTTAAAAATAGGGTAAATATAGAACAATATGTAAAAAAATCTAAGCAAATAATTGAAAATCGAAAACTAGAGAAGCCTAGAGCGAAGTATTGGCTATCTGAAAAATAAAATTTTCATTCATTTTAATGTTGTAATAAAGGAGTTTCAAGGGTTCGACGAAACCTTGTTTAGCTATGTTTGCAGCGGGGATGGGGATTCCTCTTAAGGAAATATATAGAAGATAAATTTTTCCATTCGTGAATGTGTTTATTAATTACAATTAAAACAGTAACTTACAAAACTTTATTCCAGATATTATCGATCGAAGATAAACTAGAAGCCATTGAACAATTGAAGCGGTATGTCATTTACTTTGTAGGACTTGGAATTATGTGTGGTATTGGAGGATTTCTGCAGTGTTATATGTTCAACGTTACTGGCACACATTTAACGACGAGGAGTCGGGTGATGTGTTTTGGATCAATGTTGAAACAAGAAATTGGTTGGTATGACGAAGCAAACAATAGTGTAGGAGCACTGTGTGCGAGATTGTCTAGTGATGCTGCCGATATTCAAGGTGCTACTGGTATCTTGGCAAGTACTTCTGATATCCAATATATTACATTTCAGTAAATTCTATATTGTCTTTCATTGGTTATCCTTTATTCTAGGTTGGAGCAACTATGCAAATTATATCAACGTTAGTCATTGGCATCGAGATATCCTTATCCTTGACATGGAAGCTAGCCCTTGTCTCATTAGTAGGCGTCCCATTTGTTCTTATGGGAGTACTTCTAGAAGGCCTCACAGTGGGAAAAAGTGGTTTGGAAGAAAAACGAGCCATGGACCGCGTGGTCCAAGTTGCAGTTGAAGCAATGTCAAACGTTCGAACAGTAGCAAGCTTGAACCAAGAAAACTATTTCATCGACAAATATATGTCTGAATTGGAAAGCGTTAACAAAGCTATGCAGTTTAAGAATAGATTAAGAGGAACAGTTTATTCCTTCGGGCAAGTATCTCAACTCTTTGGACACGCGTTGACTATGTGGAACGGTGCTAATTTAGTCACCAATACAGAATTAGAGTACCAGGATGTTATCAAGTAAGGCGGAATCCTAATTCACAACTCGTTATACACTATCAATCATAGATACAGGCACCAATACTTTCAGTTTATCGTATAATCTGTTTGACAGAAATTTTAAATTACAGAGTTTCACAAGCAATAATTTACGGAACTGAGATGATTGGGCAAGCAATAGCGTATATTCCGAATTTCAATGTAGCTTGGATTTCCGCAGGTAGAATTTTCCAGTTGTTGGATCGAATACCAAAGATTGTAACTGTTCCTGAGTCTCCAGAAGAGAAAGAGTGGGTATGTTACATCCATGTTTTGATGCTAACTAAATTAGTCCTTGGTCTCATAGCATTAATGTTCATATTATAGAAAGCAAATGGCCCAATAAAGTACTCCAAAATTGACTTCTCCTACCCAATCCGACCAAAAATACAAATTCTACAAAAACTGGATTTGAGTGTACAAGCAGGGACAACCGTGGCGTTAGTTGGAGTAAGTGGATGTGGGAAATCAACTTGTATTCAATTGCTGCAGCGGTTATACGATCCAGACGCTGGGGTAGTGGTAGGTAATCATCATCTTCGTGTACTAATGCTGAATATATGTAAAACTGGAATTGGTTATATTTACAGACAGTAGACAGCAAAAATATCTCCAAAGACTTGTCATTTCGAACACTTAGGTCCCAATTGGGTATCGTGTCTCAGGAACCAGTGTTATTTGATCGTACCATAGCAGAGAATATAGCGTATGGAGATAATAGTCGTCAGGTGACCAAAGAGGAGATTATAAAAGCAGCGATTAAATCAAATATACACAATTTTATTAGCGCATTGCCATTGGTACTTATATTAAATTTGTGTTAATAAATATAATGTGATGCAGAATTTATATGTCTCTTTAAGGGATATGAGACAAAATTAGGTGTACGAGGAACACAGTTATCCGGAGGCCAGAAACAAAGGGTAGCGATTGCTAGAGCGTTAGTAAGGGATCCTAGGATACTGGTATTAGACGAAGCCACTTCTGCACTGGACAATCAAAGCGAAAAGGTATTTTATTTATTCTTTTACACTGTTATCCTCGTCAGTATCGTAGTTTGGTGAAATTAATTTAGCACTGATTCTTGTATAGTAGTCATAAGTTATGCTTAGCGTTAGCGGTAGTATCTTTCAGTAATCCACGTATTTATTTGCTTAATTTGAAATATATCTTATCACATATGAAGTACAATGACGCTAATAAAAAAGTACGTAGCAAATATTTACGTATGCTAGTTTACAAATTATCCCATTGCGTACATCTAATAGAATACGTTTGTTTGCTGATTCGCAATGATAGGTAGTGCAAACAGCATTGGATGCAGCAAGCGTGGGTCGCACGTGCATTATAATTGCACACCGGTTGGCAACTATACGCAATGCCGACGTCATTTGCGTACTGGATGGGGGCAAGATCATTGAGAGTGGCACGCATGACCAGCTCATTGCCAGCGGAGGCATGTATAGTAAACTATATTATGTCAATAAGTGATTAAATATTAAGAAATTATGATTGCTTCAATAAAATATACTAATATATATAATAAAATAGTATTTATAAGTTATTAACTTTCTAATTTATATGAACCTGTCTGCCGAATCGACAACATAAACTATCAGAAGCGTAGACTGGTGTCGAAAATGTACTGCACAATAAATGTAAAAAGGATATATTTAATAAGTGTGTATTAAGATGGAAGGTATACTGAAAAATATAATTATATTTATAATTTAATAATATATAATATAATATGTATATATATATATATATATATATATATATATATATATATATATATATATATATATATATATATAATTTTAACAATACCAATTTGTAGTAGTTTTGAAGTACTAGCTATCAAAACTAACCAATACTCTACACAAATTTTCTGAAATGTCATTTATCTAATTTAGGTCATTTTGTTTTCATGTCGAAATATTGACAGGTGCAGATGATCCGATTAATTAAGCTACATTCGAATCCATGACAACGTAAACAAGATACTTATGATTTTTAGTAGCAATTTTCTCGCAACTGGTACATTTATTGAAGAAACTTTTCAAACAAAAGTTGTGCGAAATATTAATCTCTTTCATTATGAACATAACTATTTTTGCCGTAAGTGTAGCCGTTCTAGTGATATTGGAGTAAACATGCACTGCCGGTTTGAATACTCTTTTTTGAAAAATAGGAGGTGCACAACTAGACCATATACAAGTCTTAAGTTTGAAGTCTCATAATTTTAGGTTCGACAGTTTCGGCTCTAGAGCCTTCACCCACACACCCACACACACACACACACAGACGTCACTCCGAAAATAGTCACATTCGATTCAGAGAAGGTCAAAACGGGTATATCCGTTGAAATCTCGAGTTAATTTTTTTTGGTGATCACTTACTTATTACTTCGTAAAAAGAAAGTAAGAAGGAGGAGGAAGGCAAACTACAGAAAACTGGAACTGGAACGGATAGGATATAAAGGATGTACAAGAATTCAAATATCTAGGATATAAATATCAAAGAAACAATGGAAAGGAGGCTCACCTAAGAGATTTGGTAAAGAGAGGAATTGTAGCGATGCGGCAGATATGGGGCATAGGAGAACGGAGATTTAAAGATTCCTTGGGAATGAGATTTCGCATATTTTATTCCATAGTGAAAAGTGTTATAATGCGAAAATAAGGGGTTTCGAGGAACAACAAGCACTAGAGGATCTACAAATAAAATTTATAAAATGGATACTGGGATTGTACAGAATGATGCCAAGTTACATAGTCTTGGATGAAACAAAAACAAGAAAACTACTAAGCGAAGCAGGAAATAGAGCAATAAAATACGAAGAGAGGATATATGAAATTAGGAATGTGACAAAACTTTATTAGAAAGCAGTACTATGCCGTTCAAATAGCCTATATATATATATATATATATATATATATATATATATATATATATATATATATATATATATATATATATATATATATATATATATATATATATAAGCACTTAAAAATTCTACTAAAAATTCTAAGAAATTTTATGTCTACAAGATTTTTTCATTTTGTTAATCCAAAGCCCGAAAAAATATATTAAATATTATAATTTTAAATTTAATTTAAATTTTAAAATATGAACTAAAATTTTTATCAATATAATCTAAAATTAAATGTAAGACTTTTTACACCTATAACATATTTACAAATTGTTAACCAAAAGGCCATAATAATTAAAAAGCACTGCTCGCAACGCATATTTTACCTAAGGGCGAGCTCTGCGCGTTGGTGCGTTTTACGCGTACCAAATCTAGTTAACTTTAAAAATACTTGTTCATATTTGTGCGCTCAAAACCATATGTAGTAATACAAATTGTTTTACCGGCACATCAATAACATTATGGATGACTAGCAGTAAACGAAGCAGGTAGATCGTTCTAGTAGTTAATGTATAAAAATAATTGGTGATTGGTCACGCAGTAGTTCTGTTCTGTCCTGTCCCCCCTACAAAATGATGAGTAAATACTTGAAATATGTAATAAATTCATAGTTATGTATAAGTTTGAGTCCTTCACAAAATGCGGTCACGTGCGATGCATGAAACCTAACCTTGTCATAAAGAAACAGAAAAAGGCAAAATGTTCTGTCCTGTCCCCCTCTACTAAATGTCCTGGCATTCACCTTTAGAGCTCGAAAAAAAGGCTGTTTTTTTACATTTTTTTTCTCAGGGCATGTTCGAGATATTCGCACGCGGTTTTTCGTATCGTATTTATTCAACTTTTCTCTTTAATAAGGTATTTTTTAAAGTCGGGTACGTTCAGCCCCGGCGAAGATGTCCAGGTCCAAAGTGGGCAGCTCAATTTAGCATTGGTTGGCGCGCGGCAGCATAACTCTGGTCCCAGTTGTTTGAAAAAAAAGGGTTTTAAAGTATATTAAATTGTCTAGGAATTGACCCTCAGGTGGTCCATTTGGACTTTCTTTCTCCTTTGGCGAGGCTTAAAAAATATTAATAATTGTCGGACACACTTCGTCGAAAAGCAACTGCTAGAGAATTTTATAACCTTTAAGATGCGCTTATCGAGAGTTAAATCGGTTAATTCGTTGTCGAGATATTCTACCGCGCGATTTAAAAAATATGGTTTCGAGAAAAACGCGCTTAAAGTTTCAACTTCAGAAAACTGACGCGCGCGAAAATACCGTTTTGAGCAAAAATGTTGTTTTGTTTAAATCGCAATTTCACATATTTCCAACTCGAATTTCGAAAAACGGCCTCAGAAACCCATAGTCAACACTTCAAAGTGTCCGATTTTGCAAAAAAAAAAATCGATTTTTTGAACCCGCTAAATGTGAATGAATTGAAAAAAAGCTGGAAGAGGAACGACAAATTTCTGGCGAAAAATTGCTGCGCATGGAAATAGAGAGGTAAGGAAAATGAAATCGCAAACGCCTCAGGTACAACGAAAAGGAAAAAAAATTATTGTGTGACCACTACGATTTTTGTTAATATCACATATGAGACAACGTAGAAGAAATAGTTTCAAACCGAACCTCGCCACCTTAACTTTCTTGTAAGGCAGAAGTGACCTTTTATTTCAAACCAGCCATATTAGTTTGTTTATATTTAATACACACACACACATATATATATATATATATATATATATATATATATATATATATATATATATACATATTATATTATATATTATTAAATTATAAATATAATTATATTTTTCAGTATACCTTCCATCTTAATACACACTTATTAAATATATCCTTTTTACATTTATTGTGCAGTACATTTTCGACACCAGTCTACGCTTCTGATAGTTTATGTTGTCGATTCGGCAGACAGGTTCATATAAATTAGAAAGTTAATAACTTATAAATACTATTATATTATATATATTAGTATATTTTATTGAAGCAATCATAATTTCTTAATAATTAATCACTTATTGACATAATATAGTTTACTATACATGCCTCCGCTGGCAATGAGCTGGTCATGCGTGCCACTCTCAATGATCTTGCCCCCATCCAGTACGCAAATGACGTCGGCATTGCGTATAGTTGCCAACCGGTGTGCAATTATAATGCACGTGCGACCCACACTTGCTGCATCCAATGCTGCTTGCACTACCTATCATTGCGAATCAGCAAACAAACGTATTCTATTAGATGTACGCAATGGGATAATTTGTAAACTAGCATACGTAAATATTTGCTAC
This sequence comes from Leistus spinibarbis, assembly GCA_933228885.1. Lineage (NCBI taxonomy): Eukaryota > Metazoa > Arthropoda > Insecta > Coleoptera > Carabidae > Leistus > Leistus spinibarbis. The sequence goes on along the minus strand of OW121809.1, from coordinate 3,729,866 downwards.
GTACTTTTTTATTAGCGTCATTGGACTTCATTTGTGATAAGAAATATTTCAAATTAAGCTAATAAATACGTGGATTACTGAAAGATACTACCGCTAACGCTAAGCATAACTTATGACTACTATACAAGAATCAGTGCTAAATTAATTTCACCAAACTACGATACTGACGAGGATAACAGTGTAAAAGAATAAATAAAATACCTTTTCGCTTTGATTGTCCAGTGCAGAGGTGGCTTCGTCTAATACCAGTATCCTAGGATCCCTTACTAACGCTCGAGCAATCGCTACTCTTTGTTTCTGGCCTCCGGATAACTGTGTTCCTCGTACACCTAATTTTGTCTCATATCCCTTAAAGAGACATATAAATTCTGCATCACATTATATTTATTAACACAAATTTAATATAAGTACCAATGGCAATGCGCTAATAAAATTGTGTATATTTGATTTAATCGCTGCTTTTATAATCTCCTCTTTGGTCACCTGACGACTATTATCTCCATACGCTATATTCTCTGCTATGGTACGATCAAATAACACTGGTTCCTGAGACACGATACCCAATTGGGACCTAAGTGTTCGAATTGACATGTCTTTGGAAATATTTTTGCTGTCTACTGTCTGTCAATATAACCAATTCCAGTATTACATATATTCAGCATTAGTACACGAGGATGATGATTACTTACCACTACCCCAGCGTCTGGATCGTATAACCGCTGCAGTAATTGAATACAAGTTGATTTCCCACATCCGCTTACTCCAACTAACGCCACGGTTGTCCCAGCTTGTACACTCAAATCCAGCTTTTGTAGAATTTGTATTTTTGGTCTGGTTGGGTAGGAAAAGTCAATTTTGGAGTACTTTATATGGCCATTTACTTTCTGTATTGTGTACAGTATTTATGTGAGGACAAGGGCTAATTTGGATAGCAACAGAACAAAAAATGGATGTAACATACCAACTCTTTCTCTTCTGGAGACTCAGGAGCAGAAACAATTTTCGGTGATCGATCAAACAACTGGAAAATCCTTCCTGCGGATATCCAAGCTGCATTGAAGTTCGGTGCATACGCTATTGCATGCCCCATCATCTCAGATCCGTAAATTAATGATTGTGAAATTCTGTAATTCAAAATACTTCAAAAAAAATTTCAACATTACAACTGTTTATAACCCAAAATAGATTATATGTAAATTGATAGTACATTGTTTGTGCATGCTCATTTTCTGAACAAAATTAGCTTTACCGTATCATTGAAATATACTTGAGAAAAATTGTAAAACCTTTTCAAAGCGGTAATATTTTAGTAATATTTTTTACATATTTTAGCAAGTTAGTAAAGACCACTACAGCACTTTTCAAGGCAGAAAAATTTAATAAAATTAACAAATTGTAAACATTGTAGCGCATACGCATGCGTTAAGTTGGGTGTTCGCATTTAGAGACGTTATTGTTGCTTCTTGCAATCAATTCTATATTCTAAATTTGTCAATTAGTCAATGAAAGCAATTTTATTTTTTTAAATATAAAATAATAAACATAAGTGGCAAAACATTAAAATTTCTCTCAAATAGATTATACGACAAACTGAAAGCATTAGTACCTGTACTTATGTCTATTAGTTGTATAATGCAATGTAAATTAGGATCAAAGTTTCACCTTACTTGATAACATCCTGGTACTCTATTTCTTTATTGGTGACTAGATTAGCACCGTACCACAGAGTCAACAAGTTTCCAAAGTATCGAGCTACTTGTCCGAAGGAATAAACTGTTCCTCTTAATCTATTTTTGAACTGCATTGCTTTGTTAACGCTTTCCAATTCAGACATATACTTGTCGATGAAATATTTCTCTTGGCTTAAGCTTGCTACAGTTCGAACGTTTGATATTGCTTCAACTGCAACATGGACCACGCGGTTCATGGCTCGTTTTTCTTCCAAACCACTTTTTCCCACTGTGAGACCTTCTAGAAAAACTCCCAGCAGAATAATGGGGACGGTTACTAATGAAGCAAGGGTAAGTTTCCATGTCAAGAATAAGGATATCCCGATGCCAATGACGAACATTGATATCGTTTGCATAATTGCTCCAACCTGGAACAAAGAATAAGCAATAAAAGACAATATAGAATTTACTGAAATGTAATATATTGGATATCAGAAGTACTTGCCAAGATACTAGTAGCACCTTGAATATCGGCCACATCACTAGACAATCTCGCACACAGTGCTCCTACACTATTGTTTGCTTCGTCATACCAACTAATTTCTTGTTTCAACATTGATCCAAAACACATCACCCGAATCCTCGTCGTTAAACGGGTTCCAGCAACGTTGAACATATAACACTGCATAAATCCTCCAATACCACCTATAACTCCAAGTCCTACAAAGTAAATGGCATAGCGCTCCATTTGGTTAATGGCCTCTAATTTGTCTTCGATTGATAGTATCTGGATAATAGTTTTGTAAGTTGCTGTCTTAATTGTAATTAATAAACACATTCACGAATGGAAAAGTATATATTTTTTGTACTTCCTTATACGAACTACATAAGGTATATCGTAATCATGAATAATATCGAACTCGACATTTTAATTGAATACATATTTTGATCATCCCAATCCAATCTGACTATTTTTGGACTGACGTCTGTATGTGTATGTGTGTGTTTCTGTGAATGTGTGTGTGAGCTAAAACTGTTGAAGCAACTCCTATTTTTAAAAACAATATCTTAACCGGATGTAACAGATTACTTCTGCAACATTTTCAATTTCTTAGTTACGGCATGAGTTAGAGAAAAGGATAACCGAAAGTAAGTTTAAGATATTCAAATGTCCAGCAACTTTGGTTTAAAAAGATTTTTCGAAATATATACCATTTACCAAAAATTCGCCTTTGAAAATAGCATGTTATAATTACTATACATAATAATTCCGTTTCACTGCAATCTGGCATTAATTTAAAATGAAATAAAGCAATATTTACTTTCTTTTACCAAGTAATCTTGAAATCATGAAAAATGTTGAACTCGAGATTTTAACGGATTTACACGTTTTGACCTTCCCTGAATCGAATGTGACTAATTTCGGAATGATATCTATCTGTTTGTGTGTGTGTGTGTCTGTATGTCTGTGAACGCTCTAGAGCCAAAACTGTCGAACGAAAAATTTTGAAACTTCAAACTTAAGACTTGATGTGCACCTCCTATTTTGAAAAGAATATTCAAACCGGAAGTGCATATTTACTCCAATATCACTTGAACGGCTATTCTAACGGCAAATAAAGATAGATTCATAATGAAAGAGATTAATATTTCGCACAACTTTTGTTTGAAACTTTTTTTCATAATTTGTACCAGTTATGAGAAAACTGCTACGAAAAAACTCAAATATCTTATCAACGTTGCAATAGTTATACCTACACTTGTGAAAAAAATTATTATTTTTAAATCGGATCAACCATGAGTTACATAATTTGTTTCTTGTTTATTGAAAACAAACAAGCATTACATTGACGGTTAACTGTATGAATTAATATTTAAAATATTGATTTCTTATTAGAATAAATTGTATCAGGTAAATTATTATAGAATCAATTTATATTATATATTTGCTAACATAATTAAATAACAATTTCTGAGTTTACTGTGGAGTTTGACAATTTAAGAGTGTATACGATAAGTACTTCAAATTCAGATCCATTATAAATTGGTATAATTATCCAGTTATTATTAAGTTATAGTAATATAATTTGAATTTTCATTTTATATTGGTCAGCAAAAGATTTTGTTATCATTTAATAATTATTATTATTATCTGCGTCTGTTTTTGCCAGAAAAACAAAATAGACATTTCAGAGTATTCCAGTAGAGTATTGGTTAGTTTAACCGTTTGTTTGAGATTATATATATATATATATATATATATATATATATATATATATATATATATATATATATATATATATATATATATATATATATATATATATGTAGACAGTTTGTTTTTGATATATATGTATATTAATATCTATCTATTGAAAATTACGTAAAAGAAAGTTGAGTGCAGGCCACTCTAGATATTTATTCTAGTGATGCAAATTGCAAAGCATTTCTTGGTAAATATACCATGAGGGTATACAATAATTGTCTGTAAATTATGAACATGATAGCTTACTCTATAGCAGTCCCCAAATAAGACTGCAAATATAGGGTAGTAGCTTCCAACTACTGCAGCAGCTAAGGTACCAAATAATAAATACGGCCATTCCTTCGAATTAAGTTTCACTATCCTCCACAGTGACACCTTTTGATCTTCTATTAATATTTTATCATCTTCTCCCTTTTCAACAAGCACCTCCGTCGAAATTCCATGATATAAATTTGATACTTCATTCCTGTTACTGATGACCATTTCTTCTCTCTTCAAATGTGGTACACAGTTCTTACCACCAACAGGAATATCAGCTTGAACCAAACTATAATAATTCTTTCCCAATTTTATCAACTCTTCATGTGTGCCCATTTCTGCAACTTTTCCGTCTTTGATAAATATGATTCTATCCACATTTCGTATGGTAGATAGTCGATGGCTCACGATAAGTGTTGTGCATTTAAAGCTAGCTTTGTCCAAGGCTTTTTGGACCTTTGTCTCGCTTTGATAGTCTAAAGCAGATGTTGCTTCATCTAACAGAAGTATTGTGGGTTTACGGATAAGTGCTCTTGCAATTGCTATTCGTTGCTTTTGCCCGCCGGAGAGTTGGGAACCACGTTCCCCTATTATGGTATTGTAACCCTGGCAATATTAAATATGTGTTAGGAATTCCAGAAAAAAATTACGATCATAAACACAATTGATATTTTACATAATACCGTGCTTATTAATAACATAATCTTGATTGTAATTAGTGAAATAAATAACGCCTTGCTAAAGAAATTAAATGGGAGGATATAATTATAGATTGTTTATTACATTTGGTAGTTTCATGATAAATTCATGGCAATTAGCTTCCATTGCAGCATTTTGAATCTCCTCTGTCGTTGCTCCTGAGCATCCCAAAGCAATGTTATTGGAGATGGAAATAGCGAATAATACTGGTTCTTGTCCAACTACTCCAATATGTTGCCGTAACCACTGTACATTCAGTGTTGAGATATCGATGCCATCAATTGTCACAGATCCTGCCGATGGATCATACATCCTTTGCACTAACTGAATTATTGTGGACTTGCCACAACCTGAACCACCAACAAATGCAACTCTTTCCCCCGATTTAATACTTAAATTCAATCCATTCAAAACCTGGAAGAAAAAAATCTGTTTGAGGTGTACTTATTTAAATTATGTTGTTAAAGAAAAAAAAAACCTTGACACTTGGTCTAGTTGGGTACTCAAAGTTAATATCGCTAAACTCAATATTTCCTTTCATTTCATTAGGTTTCAGACCGAATTTAGATAAAGAGTCTATAAGAGGTTTTCGATCTATTACTGCGAAAATTGTTGTAGCTGCTCCTCGAGCCATAGCGAAGCTTTCTAGGAGAGGCAATGTTAAACCCATGCTTTGGGCGCAAGATAGAATACCAAAAAAGATCTACAATAGAAGATACTACTAATCCAGCTTGCTAGTAAAAATGTCATTATATGTAAAAATGACATTTGGATATAATACATACAATTATTAATACGGCTGAACTATATTCCTTATCTATCTTTTCTGCGTCATTCTGAATAAGTTGGAAGCCATACCAGAAACCCAGAGCGTATGCTACACAAACAATGAAGCACATAGTACCACTGCTAATTCCAGAATATATTCCTTTACGAGTTCCCATAATTATTGCTGACTCAAATCGACTTGAGTATCTGATAAAAGTATTTAAGAGAACAAAAAACAAGTTTTAATGGTCGGGTATTTCTTTGTTACTATAATACTAAATAGTAAGATATTTATCACCTTTCAATTTCTATGTTCTCTCCTCCGAATGCAACGACAGTTTTTATATTTCCAAGTACTTCTTCTGCAACAGCTCCAGCTACTCCAGAGGATTTTAGTTCTTGCGCCGTTAAATAACTCCGCACTTTGGAACCAATGGTTATTGAAATTATTATAATTGGTGCAAAACTTATCACCACCAAAGTTAATTTCCAACCATATATTAACGCAATTATAACAGAGAAAATAAACGCTGATAATAGGTAGATGTAAATACTAATTTTTTCTCCAATTCCGTTTTTCATCTTGTCCAAATCTCTTTAGAACAAAGCAAAATTACAATCTTCATTATGCCAATAAAAGATAGTTAAGTATTAAAGTAATTGATGGAGTATCAAATATTTATTTGTAATTTCGTCAAATATAAAATGGGAAACAATATTATTTGTTGTTGATGTACAAGGATCCCCTAATTTCAGGCAAAGTATTTTGTATACTTACTCAGTAATACTGCTTGCAAAATTTGTTTCTGTATTTGTATCATACCAAGACATATCTTGCCGAAGTACAGATTCGAAGAACTTTCTCCGAATTCTGTTTATCTGAAATTAAATCGTATATTTTGAAACATGTAATGAAACTAAAATACCATTGTAAATGTAATATACTTGTTTTAAAGCAACGGCATTTAACAAATCTATAGAGCACACCAAAGCAAGAAATTTTATAGCCGCTAACGCCACGTATGCTATTACTAAAGCCACTGCATCTTCTTGCAATACTTGCTCGTTTTCCTCTTCAGTTGCATTTGTTCTAAACACAAGTATCATGCAATAAAAATATATACTCTCGCTGTGATCACACATAGCTTACAACTGTTTTCCACCTCCAAACAACTGTAATAGAAATGTTTGGCTAGAAGTGCCTTTCTGCATAGTTCTATCGATAAGTAATGTAGTAAATTCTCCATATAAAATATAACCAACTGGTGTGCACAATCCTGCAAGGATTCCGAACAAAACTGCCAGGAAAATGGCGCAAACTTCCCAGCATGTTGCGAATCTGAACTAATAATAATAATAATCCTTTATTACCCAAACAGGATTTCTCCCAATACAAGTAAATATAAATATGAAAAAAATTTACAATAATAAGCAAAAAATAATACAATGGAACAGTATACAAGAGAAATACCAAGCAACAATAATGATACTAATGAAGACAATTTGAGCATGAGTGATGAAGAGTTAAAGATATATGTGTCATTGCTGGCAGAGTTATAAATAATGCACATTAAATTGATAGGTGAATTAAGAGATATTGGATGAACAATCAATATAAAAAGTTGTATAATTACGTGACGTGCAGCTTGGAATACGAAATAGCAGTTTCAACAAAAGATAGGGACTGTCTATCTGGTTGTGAAGCAACTTGAATAGAGTAGCAAGCGCTATATTAAAGTATCTGGTTTTTGTTGAAGCGAAATTAAATGTTTCAAGAAGGAGGATATTGTCTATGCCCTTCTCCGGATATGCATGAAAATTTTTAAACTATAGGAATTTAAGAAACTTACGCACACACTTATGACATTCGTAAGGTGAATTTCAGACAAGTATCGCATATTCAATATTGCTTCGCACATAGGTAAGAAAATGTATTTTAATTGTATTATGGTTATTGATAGATTTACTACTTCGTATTATAAAACCGAGTAATTAATTTGCTGAGGAAACTGTATTTGCGATATGCGGAATAAACGACAGAGTACTGTTAAAGTGAACCCCCAGGTCTTTCATTAGGCTACAACGAGGTAGAGCATGAGAGCCCAGGTAGTACTCGTACAATATTTGCTGTCATTTGCGGGTGAAACTCATTACTTTGCATTTTGAGATGTTCAGTTTTAACTTTTTCAAGACGCACCATCTCTGTACATGATCAAGGTCACATTGTAGGGCAAGATGATCAGTGTGAACACCGATTTGTTTGTATAATTTCACATCATCCGCATAAAGTAACGCTTCACAATTCACTGCATCACATATATCGTTAATACACCGAAAAAACAAAAGAGGACCTAAGTTGGATCCTTGGGGTACTCCCAATTTTGCGATATACATGGTCGCTGTGAAGCCATTGTAAGCAACATACAGTAAACTATTATGTAGATATGATATAAAAAACATGATAAGTAGATTGCAATAACTTAAAGCATGTAATTTAATTAGTAAAATAGAATGATCAATTTCATCAAAGGTCTTCGAGAATTCTATATATATTACGTCTTCCTGACCTTGATTGACAAGAGTTTCAGTGATATATTGTCTAAAGGTGCATAGATTGGTAACGGTAGAGGGTTTGGGTACGAAACCATGTTGACACTGAGAAATAATAGAATTTACTTGGTTAAAAGTTTAGAAAAATTTGATAGTATGGATATCGGTCTATAGTTCTAAATAACTGATGGATCACCGGCTCTTAATACAGGGCAAACCTTTGAGTATTTCCGAAGGTCAGAAAAAGAACCAGTTGACATGCACAATTTGAAAATAAATAGCAGTGGAGCAGAGAGTGCATAAACACAATATTTCACTAGAAAACTTGGAACCTGATCAAATCCAGCAGTCGAGAAGTATTTAAGCTTACGAATAGTAGCTATTACATCACACTAAGAGATATTAACTGTGATTCAGTTTGAAGAATTTGAGCTATGTATATTTGGGTGTGGGTCAATATCGCACGTTGGTGAAGGATTGTCGTAGACACTACTGAAATATTGATTAAAGAGCTCTAAAATACGTAGAGGATTGTCGCAATGAGCATCATTCATTTTCATAATATCCGGTATCCTCGACACACCATTTTTGGTTTGAATGAAAGATCAGAAATTCTTAGGATCAGCTGTCACTAAATTTTCAATACGAGCTACGTAATTTTAATATGATGTTTTTATACGATTTTTAATGGATGATCTAAGCGATAAGTATTTTTGTTTGAAATAGTAAGAGCCACATTTCAATAAATTTCCGTGGTCAAGCAATAAGCCACATTCTACTCGGTTCTATATGCGATTTGTCTAACTAGCTTTCCGCCCGCGACAGTGTCCGCGTGGATCTCAAAATAAATAGAAATTGAAAACGGAAAAGAAATAAATAGAAATTAGTGAGCCGGTCATCCTAGCCTTACACCTTTGTATACTACACATCTGTGGTGTTACTTTTTGGGTCTAAGATGACCAAACTACTGGGGAAGTTCACCCTAGAACATGCCACATAAAAATTTAACCTTTAAGGCAGTGTTATTCAACACAGGTTGCAGAACACTGCTTTAAGGCATTGAAAATTATTGTAACAAAAATTTCGAGATCCAAGCCGATTTTATATCGATTATTAATTAGAAATGACGGAACTCACATACAAACTTCCATCTCCTATTTTACCCCCTTAGAGGACAATTTTACCAAAATTTTGAAACACGTCTTTCTTAAAATCCAGCAAAAGGCTAATCAATTTTCATGGTATTAACTACGAAAATAATGGAATTCTCACAATAACTTTCATTCCCTATTTTATCCCTTTAGGAATAAATTTCTAACAATCTTGAAACACATCTTTCTTAATTTTTAACCGAAGGGCAAATACCAATTTTAACAACAGAATTCCCATACAAATTTGCATCCCCTATTTTACTCCCTTGGGGGATGATTTTCCGAATTTCTTGAAACACATCTTTTTTAAGTTCCAGCCGAAAGGTCAAATACCAATTTTCTAGTTTTTAACTATAGAAATAACAAAACTCCCATACAACCTTCCATCCCCTATTTTAACCCCCTTAGGGAATGTATTCCAAAAATCCTGAAACATGTCGTTCTTAATTTTCAACCAAAAGACCAAATATTAAATTTCATGGCTTTAACTACAAAAATAACAAATTTAGCCCCTTAAAGGACGATTTTCCAAAGAACCTGAACCACATCTTTCTTAATTTCCAACCTAGAAGCCAAATACCAATTTTCATGGTTCTAACTACATAAATAAAGGAAATCCTATACAAACTTCCATCTCCTATTTTACCCCTTTAGGGGACGTTTTTCCAAAAATCCTGAACCACATATTCCTTAATTTCCAACCAAAAGGCCAAATATAACAATTTTCATTATTTTAACTACAAAAATAACGAAAATCCTTTGCAAACTTCCATCCCCTATTCTACCCCTTTAGGGGTGGAATTTCTAAAATCCTTTCTTAGTGGGTGCTTTCGTCACAAAAGAAAGCTACTGTCCAAATTTCATGTAATTAGCTTCAGCACTTTCGGCTCGGCGTTGAAGAATCAGTCATTCAGTCAAGACATGTTCTTTTATATATACAATATACGAGATATAGAGAACAGTTCCTAACTGCAAGATCAATCTACCAGATTGAATATTATAATTATAACTTACCAACTTATAAAAAGGCACCAAGCTCGGTGGGTTACTGATTTTCGACACAGAGCCCTGAATTATTCTAAAATTTATACAGTCTCTTGGATATCTTAACATATTTTCGCACATAATAAGTAAAAATTAACTTACGCATTAAGAACTGATTTCTTTCTTGCTCTTAGTTTAATATCCATCGCGTTATTTTCTATTTTATTTTCATTTTCGAGATTATTCGTATAACTTGTTTTAGCATCTCGCATTCTGAATGATTTACAACTAAATAGTTACACTTTTAAGAAATAATAAGCAATGACATTGAAATACTTTTTAATATTATACAATCCACTATTTATTCAAAAGTTATTCTTAAAAACATGTTTACAAATTTATTCATTTTTAAATAACAATAGTGTATTGTTCCATTCCGATTTCTGTGAATAAGTTTTACAATTTTTTGTATTTTACTTTGATATAAAAATATTTTAGTGCATATTTTAAAATTCAAAATTATAACATTTAATAATTTATTTCGGGCTTCGAGTTAACAATATAAAAAAATCTTATAGACATAAAATATGTTAGAATTTTTAATAAATTTTTTGAGTTTTAATTATTTTTATAAAGGCAGTATTAAGGGGAGCTCCAAATTTTGGGGCCCTATAACTCTGGAAGTATACGGGCGATTGAATTTAAACTGCGAGCAGATTCAAATGGGATGCCAAATAATATGTGTACAAAATTTGGTGAGAATCGCTCCGGTACCTTCAAAGGAGTAGAAAGCACAAATTTGGTCGAGCGAGCGACGACTAACATCCAAGTATATAAGTTCTATACATTTTTGGATTCAAAGCGACGAGACAAACATTTTTGCTAAGGAAATTTTTCGATTCGAGTATGCTACAGACACGCGTTTCAAGAAATGGGAGGAACTTAGTCATCGTGCAAGGATGAGACAGTGGGGGGGAGGGGGCAACAAGGATCAGGAAAAAATGTAGGGGGCACACATCTATATTTATATGTAATACTTGTATTTACGTAATGGTCATCCAATTTTTATATTATATTATACGGGGAAAAACCAGGGGCAACAGATCATTTTGGGTAGGCAAATGGCTCCCGGCCCCCTCTCTGACGCCGCTACTTATAAGACCTTCACTTGTTCTTACTTGTTCTTTTACCCTTGGGAAAGTTAAACATTACCATTCGCCATTATTTTGCTTGCTTGTTTGTTTGTTTTCTTTTTGTTCTTGTTATTTTATTATTGACAATTAGAACAATAGTGTGTCCTTTGTGGACTATTTTAGCCTTGGTCATTATTGGTGTATCAACAATATCAGTCCTGTAAGTATTTATTTTATATGTTATCCAATTGTAACGTGACGAAGTTCTGGCTAATATTAACATCAAGTACGCTGGCTCAGACGGTAGAGCCCGAGCGTAATACGGCAGAGGTAACCGGATCATCAAACCTCGGTACCGCGATAGCTTGTGCTGTCGATTCGGTAGACAGGTTCATACAAATTGGAAAGGTAATAATTTATGAATACTATTTTATTATATATACGTGTATATTTTATTACAGCAATCATAATTTCTTAATATCTAATCACTTATTGACATAATATAGTTTACTATACATGCCTCCGCTGGCAATGAGCTGGTTATGCGTGCCACTCTCAATGATCTTGCCTCCATCCAGTACGCAAATAACGTCGGCATTGCGTATAGTTGCCAACCGGTGTGCAATTATAATGCACGTGCGACCCACGCTTGCTGCATCCAATGCTGCTTGCACTACCTATCATTGCGAATCAGCAAACAAACGTATTCTATTAGATGTACGCAATGGGATAATTTGTAAACTAGCATACGTTAATATTTGCTACGTACTTTTTTATTAGCGTCATTGGACTTCATTTGTGATAAGAAATATTTCAAATTAAGCTAATAAATACGTGGATTACTGAAAGATACTACCGCTAACGGTAAGCATAACTTACGACTACTACACAAAAATCAGTGCTAAATTAATTTCACCAAACTACGATACTGACGAGGATAACAGTGTAAAAGAATAAATAAAATACCTTTTCGCTTTGATTGTCCAGTGCAGAGGTGGCTTCGTCTAATACCAGTATCCTAGGATCCCTTACTAACGCTCGAGCAATCGCTACTCTTTGTTTCTGGCCTCCGGATAACTGTGTTCCTCGTACACCTAATTTTGTCTCATATCCCTTAAAGAGACATATAAATTCTGCATCACATAATATTTATTAACACAAATTTAATATAACTACCAATGGCAATGCACTAATAAAATTGTGTATATTTGATTTAATCGCTGCTTTTATAATCTCCTCTTTGGTCACCTGACGACTATTATCTCCATAAGCTATATTCTCTGCTATGGTACGATCAAATAACACTGGTTCCTGAGACACGATACCCAATTGGGACCTAAGTGTTCGAATTGACATGTCTTTGGAAATATTTTTGCTGTCTACTGTCTGTCAATATAACCAATTCCAGTATTACATATATTCAGCATTAGTACACGAGGATGATGATTACTTACCACTACCCCAGCGTCTGGATCGTATAACCGCTGCAGTAATTGAATACAAGTTGATTTCCCACATCCGCTTCCTCCAACTAACGCCACGGTTGTCCCTGCTTGTACACTCAAATCCAGCTTTTGTAGAATTTGTATTTTTGGTCTGGTTGGGTAGGAGAAGTCAATTTTGGAGTACTTTATATTGCCATTTACTTTCTGTATTGTGTACAGTATTTATGTGAGGACAAGGGCTAATTTGGATATCATCAGAACAAAAAATGGTAGTAACATACCAACTCTTTCTCTTCTGGAGACTCAGGAGCAGAAACAATATTCGGTGTTCGATCAAACAACTGGAAAATCCTTCCTGCGGAAATCCAAGCTGCATTGAAGTTCGGAGCATACGCTATTGCATGCCCCATCATCTCAGTTCCGTAAGTTAATGCTTGTGAAATTCTGTAATTCAAAATACTTCAAAAAAAATTCAACATTACAACTGTTTACAACCCAAAATAGATATGTAAATTGATAGTACATTGTTTGTGCATGTTCATTTTATGAACACAATTAGCTTTACCGTATCATTGAAATATACTTGAGAAAAATTAATGCGCTGTTGGTATAAATACAAATAATAAATTAAATACCTGTGTTGAACATTTTGAGTTTTAGGAAATTAAAAACAACTGTGAAAGTTGCAAAATTGTTATATTTGTATGTGAAATATACTTTTAAATCGTAAAAGAAACGTAAAACTATTTTTAATAATTCTTGTTCATGATATACATTATATTTTAAGATGAACGCCAGATGTATAAATAATAATATGGCGAATTAGATGTTGCGTAGGAGCTAGCATAAAGCATTAATAATAAAAATAAGATATTGGTAATATTTTATATTTTGTAACCAATTTATTTTATTTTACAAGGTCGGGTCAAGAGTGTGATCTATGCGCAAGTACAGTTATAGTTTAGCAATATTTTTGAATTCATAACCAAAGTATCACGAATATGTTATACCATTTAAAAGATTGTCGATATTACGTTCTGTCTACATGTATGTGAATATCATATTTCAATATAATGACTTTCATATTTTCAAATTCTCTGCAAGTGTGTTCATCAGAAGAATATTTACTTGTGTCTTCAAATTCATTATTATTATTTGGTGGAAAAAACATTTTACTCGAATTATCTATGCTCGAACTAGCTTCATCTGCTTCTAATGTATTATAATCAGTTGAACTAGATCAGTAGCAACATTTTGGCTGCTAAATAAATTGAACATGTACTTGATTTTCGTTGTGTTTTAAGTCACTCTGATACATGCATGTTCCTTCTATCCACTTGCTGTTGCACTTTTCCATGGAAAGTAGAACTTAGAAGTAACCAAATGGAATTAGTTATTTTATGGTTTGCAAGTAACAATTATAAAACCTTTTCAAAGCGGTAACATATATTTTAGTAATATTTTGGACATATTTTAGCAAGTAAGTAAAGACCACTACGGCTCTTTTCAGGGTCGAAAAATTTAATAAAATTAACAAATTGTAAACATTGTAGCGCATACGCATGCGTTAAGTTGGGTGTTCGTATTTAGAGACGTTATTGTTGCTTCTTGTAATCAATTCTATATGCTAAATTTGTCAATTAGTCAATGAAAGCAATTTTATTTTTGAAAATATAAAATAATAAACATAAGTGGTAAAACATTAAAATTTCTCTCAAATAGATTATGCGACAAACTGAAAGCATTAGTACCTGTACCTATGTCTATTAGTTGTATAATGCAATGTAAATTAGGATCAAAGTTTCTCCTTACTTGATAACATCCTGGTACTCTATTTCTTTATTGGTGACTAGATTAGCACCGTACCACAGAGTCAACATGTTTCCAAAGTATCGGGCTACTTGTCCGAAGGAATAAACTGTTCCTCTTAGTCTATTCTTGAACTGCATTGCTTTGTTAACGCTTTCCAATTCAGACATATACTTGTCGATGAAATAGTTTTCTTGGTTCAAGCTTGCTACTGTTCGAACGTTTGACATTGCTTCAACTGCAACTTGGACCACGCGGTCCATGGCTCGTTTTTCGTCCAAACTACTTTTTCCCACTGTGATGCTTTCTAGAAAAACTCCCAGAAGAATAATGGGGACGGTTACTAATGAAACAAGGGTAAGCTTCCATGTCAAGAATAATGATATCCCGATGCCAATGACGAACGATGATATCGTTTGCATAATTGCTCCAACCTGGAACAAAGAATAAGCAATA
Source organism: Leistus spinibarbis (assembly GCA_933228885.1). Taxonomy (NCBI): domain Eukaryota; kingdom Metazoa; phylum Arthropoda; class Insecta; order Coleoptera; family Carabidae; genus Leistus; species Leistus spinibarbis. The sequence goes on along the minus strand of OW121809.1, from coordinate 3,714,677 downwards.
AAACACAATATAGAATTTACTGAAATGAAACATATTGGATATCAAAAGTACTTGCCAAGATACCAGTAGCGCCTTGGATACCAGCAGCATCACTAGACAATCTCGCACACAGTGCTCCTACACTATTGTTTGCTTCGTCATACCAACTAATTTCTTGTTTCAACATTGATCCAAAACACATCACCCGAATCCTCGTCGTTAAACGGGTTCCAGCAACGTTGAACATATAACACTGCATAAATCCTCCAATACCACCTATAACTCCAAGTCCTACAAAGTAAATGGCATAGCGCTCCATTTGGTTAATGGCCTCTAATTTGTCTTCGATTGATAGTATCTGGATAAAAGTTTTGTAAGTTGCTGTCTTAATTGTAATTAATAAACACATTTACGAATGGAAATATTTTTTGTACTTCCTTATACGAACGTATATAAGGTATATCGTAATCATGAATAATATCGAACTTGACATTTTAATTGAATACATATTTTGATTATCCCAATCCAAACTGACTATTTTTTGGACTGACGTCTGTATGTGTATGTGTGTGTGAGCTAAAACTGTTGAAGCAACTCTTATTTTTAAAAACAATATCTTAACCGGATGTATCAGATTACTTCTGCAACTTTTTCAATATCTTAGTTACGGCATGAGTTAGAGAAAAAGATAACCTAAAGTAAGTTTAAGATATTCAAATGTCTAGCAACTTTGGTTTGAAAACATATTTCGAAATATGTACCATTTACCAAAAATTCGCCTTTGAAAATAGCATGCTATAGTTACTATACATGATAATTTTGTTTCACTGCAATCTAGCATTCATTCAAAATGAAATAAAGCAATGTTTACTTTCTTTTACGAAGTAATAAGTAAGTCTTGTAATCATGAAAAATTTCGAACTCGAGATTTCAACGGGTATACACGTTTTGACCTTCCCTGAATCGAATGTAACTAATTTCGGAATGACGTCTGTCTGTCTGTATGTGTGTGTGTGTGTGTCTGTAAACGCTCTAGGGCCAAAACAGTCGAACGAAAAATTATATAACTTCAAACTTAAGACTTGTATATGCCCTAGATGTGCATGTTGGATGTAGTAGGCCATCTAGCAAAAACAGTGTGTAATATTGTTATTTCTAATTTTTTGACTGTTCACAATATTTTTGTATATTATTTTCTATCGTCAATTTTCAAATAAACATTTAGAAGAAAATAACACTGCCATTTTATTTCATCAATATATATATATATATAAATATATATATATATATTTATATATATATATATATATATATATATATATATATATATATATATATATATATATACTTTGCTGCGTAAAATAAAGTCGAGTGCAGACTTCTCCAGATATTTTATTAATAAGATGGTGGAAGTATAAACAAGATTTGGTACGCGTAAAACGCACCAACGCGTAATGCTCGCCCTTAGGTAAAATATGCGTTGCAAGCAGTGGTTTTTAATTATTATGGCCTTTTGGTTAACAATTTGAAAATATGTTATAGGTGTAGAAAGTCTTACATTTAATTTTAGATTATATTGATAAAAAAAAATTTTAGTTCATACTTTAAAATTCAAAATTATAATATTTAATAATTTTTTTCGGGCTTTGGATTAACATAATGAAAAAATCTTATAGATATAAAATATCTTAGAATTTTTAAGGGTATTAATTATTTTTATAAGAGCAGTATTAAGGGGGGCTCTAAATTTTGGGGCCCTATAACTCGGGAAGTATACGGGCGATTGGATTTAAACTGCGAGCGGATTCAAATGGGATAATATGTGTACCAAATTTGGAGTGAATCGCTCCGGTATCTTCAGAGGAGTAGAGGGCACAAATTTGGTCTTACGAGATACCGAGCGAGCGAGCGAGCGACGACTAACATCCAAGTATATAAGTTATATACATTTTCGGAATCAGGGCGACGAGACGAACACTTTTTCTTAATGAAATTTTTTGATCCGAGAATGCTACAGACACACGACCGAATGCTTTAGCTTCTTCGGTACTACGTACGGCGAGCTAAAAATTGGGTGATGCCCACTACAGCGTTTTACTTTCTTGGACAAAATCTGTAAGGAAGTTTTGTATTCATTAAACATTTCGAACTTGAGATTTTCACGTAAATACACGATTTGACCTTCCCTGAATTTAATTTAAATATTTTCGAAATAATGTCTGTGTGTGTGTGATTGTGTCTGTTGTCCTGCATAGATAAACCTGTTGAAAAAAATGTATGAATCTTTAAACTTGTATATGCCCCGGAAGAAAACCTCCTATATTAGTTAACAATATCATAACCGGAAGAAATAGTTGACTCGAGATTGGGAAGAAAGTATCTTATAAAAAATTAAGATATTAAAATTTGAAGTAACTTTAATTGAAAAATATTTTTGATAAATGAACAATTTACTAAAATACGAGAGCTGTCCGACAAGTACTTAGTCTCACCGGCCTATGGCGCCACTGTCGCAAGAGACATAACCTATTGTGCAGTACATTATCGTATCTATCACCTTTGATAATAGTAATTTTATATTTTCGTATCCATAGTTACAATAAGAATTACTATTTGTTGCTATTATATGATGAATTTAATATGTAGATACTGTGAGTCGAGCATTTTTCTTACTTGGACGAAGTCTTAAAAAATAATGTAATCATGAATATTATCGAACTCGCCATTTCAGCGGAAAAACAAATACTAAACATCCCTGAATCAAAATTGACAACTGCCAGCTTTTTATTCTAGTGTTGCAAATTGCAAAGCATTTCTTGGTAAATATACCATGAGGGTATACAATAATTGTCTGTAAATTATGAACATAATAGCTTACTCTATAGCAGTCCCCAAATAAGACTGCAAATATAGGGTAGTAGCCTCCAACTACTGCTGCAGCTAAAGTACCGAATAACAAATACGGCCATTCCTTCGAATTAAGTTTCACTATCCTCCACAGTGACACCTTTTGATCTTCTATTAATATTTTATCATCTTCCTCCTTTTCAACAAGCACCTCCGTCGAAATTCCATTATTTAAATTTGATACTTCATTCCTGTTACTAATGACCATTTCTTCTCTCTTCAAATGTGGTACACAGTCCTTACCACCAACAGGAATATCAGCTTGAACCAAACTAAGATAATTCTTTCCCAATTTTATCAACTCATCATGTGTGCCCATTTCTGCAACTTTTCCGTCTTTGATAAAGATGATTCTATCCACATCTCGTATGGTAGATAGTCGATGGCTGACGATAAGTGTTGTGGATTTAAAGCTAGCTTTGTCCAAGGCTTTTTGGACCTTTGTCTCGCTTTGATAGTCTAAAGCAGATGTTGCTTCATCTAACAGAAGTATTGTGGGTTTACGGATAAGTGCTCTTGCAATTGCTATTCGTTGCTTTTGCCCGCCGGAGAGTTGGGAACCACGTTCCCCTATTATGGTATTGTAACCCTGGCAATATTAAATATGTGTTAGGAATTCCAGAAAAGAATTACGATCACAAACAGAATTCCGAGTATATTAATAATATAATGTTTAATGTAATTAATCAAATAATTAGCGTTTTTTTTTTGTCCGTGCCTTTGTTTAAAATTAAATGAGGGGATATAATTATAGATTGTTTATTACATTTGGTAGTTTCATGATAAATTCATGGCAATTTGCTTCCATTGCAGCATTTTGAATCTCCTCTGTCGTTGCTCCTGAGCATCCTAAAGCAATGTTATTGGAGATGGAAATAGCGAATAATACTGGTTCTTGTCCAACTACTCCAATATGTTGTCGTAACCATTGTACATTCATTGTTGAGATATCGATGCCATCAATTGTCACAGTTCCTGCCGATGGATCATACATCCTTTGCACTAACTGAATCATTGTGGATTTACCACAACCTGAACTACCAACAAATGCAACTCTTTCCCCCGATTTAATACTTAAATTCAATCCATTCAAAACCTAGAAGAAAAAAGTCTGTTTAAGGTGTACTTATTTAAGTTATGTTGTTAAAGAAAATAAAAATACCTTGACACTTGGTCTAGTTGGGTACTCAAAGTTAATATCCCTAAACTCAATATTTCCGTTCATTTCATTAGGTTTCAGACCGAATTTAGATAAAGAGTCTATAAGAGGTTTTCGATCTATTACTGCGAAAATTGTTGTAGCTGCTCCTCGAGCCATAGCGAAGCTTTCTAGGAGAGGCAATGTTAAACCCATGCTTTGCGCGCCAGATAGAATACCAAAAAAGATCTACAATGGAAGTTACTACTAATCCAGCTTTCTAGTAAAAATGTCATTATATGTAAAAATGACATTCGGATATAATACATACAATTATTAATACGGCTGAACTATATTCCTTATGTATCTTTTCAGCATCATTCAGAATAAGTTGGAAGCCATACCAGAAACCCAGAGCGTATGCTACACAAAAAATGAAACACATTGTACCACTGCTAATTCCAGAATATATTCCTTTACGAGTTCCCATAATTGTTGCTGACTCCAATCGACTTGAGTATCTGATAAAAGTACAAGTTTCAATGGTCTGGTATTTATTTATTACTATAATACTAAGTAGAAAGATATTTATCACCTTTCAATTTCTATGTTCTCTCCTCCGAATGCAACGACAGTTTTTATATTTCCAAGTACTTCTTCTGCAACAGCTCCAGCTACTCCAGAGGATTTTAATTCTTGCGCTGTTAAATAACTCTGCACTTTTGTACCAATGATAGTTGAAATTATTATAATTGGTGCAAAACTTATTAACACCAAAGTTAATTTCCAACCATATATTAACGCAATTATAACAGAGAAAATAAACGCTGATAATAGGTAGATGTAAATACCAATTTTTTCTCCAATTCCGTTTTTCATCTTGTCCAAATCTCTTTAGAACAAAGCAAAATTACAATCTTCATTATGCCAATAAAAGATAGTTAAGTATTAAAGTAATTGATGGAGTATCAAATATTTATTTGTAATTTCGTCAAATATAAAATGGGAAACAATATTATTTGTTGTTGATGTACAAGGATCACCTAATTTCAGGCAAAGCATTTTGAATACTTACTCAGTAATACTGCTTGCAAAATTTGTTTCTGTATTTGTATCATACCAAGACATATCTTGCCGAAGTACAGATTCGAAGAACTTTCTCCGAATTCTGTTTATCTGAAATTAAATCGTATATTTTAAAACATGTAATGAAACTAAAATACCATTGTAAATGTAATATACTTGTTTTAAAGCAACGGCATTTAACAAATCTATAGAGCACACCAAAGCAAGAAATTTTATAGCCGCTAACGCCACGTATGCTATTACTAAAGCCACTGCATCTTCTTGCAATACTTGCTCGTTTTCCTCTTCAGTTGCATTTGTTCTAAACACAAGTATCATGCAATAAAAATATATACTCTCTCTGTGATCACACATAGCTTACAACTGTTTTCCACCTCCAAACAACTGTAATAGAAATGTCTGGCTAGAAGTGCCTTTCTGCATAGTTCTATCGATAAGTAATGTAGTAAATTCTCCATATAAAATATAACCAACTGGTGTGCACAATCCTGCAAGGATTCCGAACAAAACTGCTAGCAAAATGGCGCAAAGTTCCCAGCATGTTGCGAATCGGAACTAATAAAAGACACATATTCAGTGATCAAGCAATTAGCCACATTCGACTCGGTTCTGTATGCAATATATCTAACTAGCTTTCCGCCCGCGACAGTGTCCGCGTGGATCTCAAAATAAATAGAAATTGAAAACGGAAAAGAAATAAATATAAATTAGTGGGCCGGGCCTACACGTTTGTGCTGTTACCTGTTGGGTCTAAGATGACCAAACTACTAGAACTTGCCACATAAACATTTAACCGAGGAATGAAAATTAGAAATTCACCTCACTGATTCCTGATTTCATAGTGGACTATCTGTGTTTCTATCTTTTAAGTTGAATCATGTTTATGTGCTACTTTTTTTTGAAAATATATCTATTAATATTTTTCGTTATACACATTTGATATTTTATAGATTTCGTCAAATATATATCATATACATCTTGCACGCTTTATATGTATATATGTCTATTATAATTATATTTTTGTATGAAATTCAACGTACGACCATTTCGATTTACATCCAAAATTGCTGAACCGAACCCCAGCGTAAGTCGAGAAGGGACTGTATTATATTATATTTTTGTCGAATTTACAAATAAACGCAGTCTTACAAAAAGTCTGAGATTAAAGAGATTAAAATAAAAGGGAGAAAGAATGAATAATAGCCCAACCTACTTCCCCACTACATTTCATAGCGCGGACCTTTCCACTGTATGAGAGAATCGAAAATAAGATTACCATTAGAGGCGCGGCAGACCAATGCATGCAATTTTTAAATTTATTTAACAAATTACTCGTCTACTATTTGAAAAAATTATATAATAATGTGATACAAACATTTTAATTCACAATGCAATGCTAGTTACAAAGAATTTATCTCAAATTTCCTATTTTTAATTGTTTATATATTAAAATAATAACAAATTAAAGAATTCGCCATTGTAGCTCATATTTTACTGGGGTTATCTTTATGTGGTATTTTTTTCAGATTTTTAGGTTAAATAAGTTGGGAGTAATTTGTAAAATATTTTTTTTACTGTGAGAGAAGCCCCTTAAGGTAGTGTTCTTCAACACAGGTTGAAGAACACTGCTTTAAAGCATTGAAAATTTCGAGATCCAAGCCGATTTTATATCGATTATTAATTAGAAATGACGGAACTCACATACAATCTTCCATCTCCTATTTTACCCCCTTAGAGGACAATTTTCCCAAAATTTTGAAGCACGGCTTTCTTAAAATCCAGCAAAAGGCTAAATATCAATTTTCATGGTATTAACTACAAAAAATATCAGGAGTGGCCTGCACTCAATTTTCTTTTACGCAGTTTTCACTGATTATTGATTATAAAAATATAAAATTAGAAAATAATAATCCAACAGAATCAATATGAAAACCAACCTTACCTTATATAAATGAATGGGTGGAAAATTATACCAATGGTTTTTAAGTACTAGCTATCAAAACTAACCAATACTCTACAGATATATTCTGAAATGTCATTTATTTAATTGGGTATATTTTGTTTTCCTGTCAAAATAGCAGATGATCCATGGTAACGTTAACAACATATTTATAATGTTTCGTAGCATTTTTTTCGCAACTGGTACATTTTTTGAAGAAATGTTTCAAACAAAAGTTGTGTGAAATATTAATATCTTTCATTATGAACATAACTATATTTGCCGTAAGTGTACCCGTTCTAGTGATATTGGAGATAGAACAAAAAATGTATAAAAGAAAGTAATAACGGAATTCTCACAAAATCTTTCATTCCCTATTTTACCCCCTTAAGGGATAAATTTCCAACAATCCTGTCCAACAATCATTCTTCATTTCTAACCGAAGAGCAAATACCAATTTTCTAAAATAAAAAATAAAGAAACTCCCATACAATCTTCCATCCTCTATTTTAACCCCCTTAGGGAATGTATTCCAAAAATCCTGAAACATGTCGTTCTTAATTACCAACCAAAAAACCAAATACTAAATTTCATGGCTTAAACTACAAAAATAACAAATTCGCATACAGAGTTCCATCCCCTATTTTAGCCCCTTAAGGGACGATTTTCCAGAAATCCTGAACCACATCTTTCTTAATTTCCAACCAAGAAGCCAAATACCAATTTTCATGGTTCTAACTACATAAATAAAGGAAATCCTATACAAACTTCCATCTCCTATTTTACCCCTTTAGGGGACGTTTTTCCAAAAATCCTGAACCACATATTCCTTAATTTCCAACCAAAAGGCCAAATATAACAATTTTCATTATTTTAACTACAAAAATAACGAAAATCCTTTGCAAACTTCCATCCCCTATTCTACCCCTTTAGGGGTGGAATTTCTAAAATCCTTTCTTAGTGGGTGCTTTCGTCACAAAAGAAAGCTACTGTCCAAATTTCATGTAATTAGCTTCAGCACTTTCGGCTCGGCGTTGAAGAATCAGTCATTCAGTCAAGACATGTTCTTTTATATATACAATATACGAGATATAGAGAACAGTTCCTAACTGCAAGATCAATCTACCAGATTGAATATTATAATTATAACTTACCAACTTATAAAAAGGCACCAAGCTCGGTGGGTTACTGATTTTCGACACAGAGCCCTGAATTATTCTAAAATTTATACAGTCTCTTGGATATCTTAACATATTTTCGCACATAATAAGTAAAAATTAACTTACGCATTAAGAACTGATTTCTTTCTTGCTCTTAGTTTAATATCCATCGCGTTATTTTCTATTTTATTTTCATTTTCGAGATTATTCGTATAACTTGTTTTAGCATCTCGCATTCTGAATGATTTACAACTAAATAGTTACACTTGTAAGAAATAATAAGCAATGACATTGAAATAATTTTTAATATTATGCAATCCACTATTTATTCAAAAGTTTTTCTTAAAAACATGTATACTAATTTAGTCATTTTTAAATAACAATAGTGTATTGTTCCATTCCGATTTCTGTGAATAAATTTTACAATTTTTTGTATTTTACTTTGATATAAAAATATTTTAGTGCATATTTTAAAATTCAAAATTATAACATTTAATAATTTATTTCGGGCTTCGAGTTAACAATATAAAAAAATCTTATAGACATAAAATATGTTAGAATTTTTAATAAATTTTTTGAGTTTTAATTATTTTTATAAAGGCATTTATATATATATATATATATTTGGAATAATTGATGCAATTATATTATAGAAGGTTAAGTAAATTTATAATTCTGATTTTTGAAGAGATAAAATAATAATGTTATCATTCCAAGCAATACATAATAGAATGCAACATTACAATTCATGGAAACTGTTTAATGAACGCGTACAAAATATTTTTAATATTGTTTATATTATTTAGTTTTATAAAAATGTGCATTATTATTGTATTGGTATAGAATGGACTGTATATGAAATGGGTACATGGTTAAATATAATATAGTTGGCGTTGGCCACAACCCATTTTTTAGCTCGCCGTACGTAGTACCGAAGAGGCTAAAGCATTCGGTCGTGTGTCTGTAGCATTCTCGGATCAAAAAATTTCATTAAGAAAAAGTGTTCGTCTCGTCGCCCTGATTCCGAAAATGTATATAACTTATATACTTGGATGTTAGTCGTCGCTCGCTCGTAAGACCAAATTTGTGCCCTCTACTCCTCTGAAGGTACCGGAGCGATTCACTCCAAATTTGGTACACATATTATTTGGCATCCCATTTGAATCCGCTCGCAGTATAAATCCAATCGCCCGTATACTTCCCGAGTTATAGGGCCCCAAAATTTAGAGCCCCCCTTAATACTGCCCTTATAAAAATAATTAATACACTTAAAAATTTTACTAAAAATTCTAAGATATTTTATATCTATAAGATTTTTTCATTTTGTTAATCCAATGCCCGAAAAAAATTATTAAATATTATAATTTTGAATTTTAAAGTATGAACTAAAATTTGTTTTTATCAAAATAATCTAAAATTAAATGTAAGACTTTTTACACCTGTAACATATTTTCAAATTGTTAACCAAAAGGCCATAATAATTAAAAAGCACTGCTCGCAACGCAATTTTACCTAAGGGCGAGCTCTGCGCGTTGGTGCGTTTTACGCGTACCAAATCTTGTTTAAATCCAAGTTAACTGATATTAAAATGTTATTGTTTATTAAATATTATTTAACGTCCAAAATTATAACAATATATACGAATAGTTTTGAAATTTCGTGATACTAGATTAATGGTACGAAAACACATTCCATATATATCAATGTTCGGGAAATTATGTTAAATCTCGAAGATTATTTGTTTATGAATCGGCATTTATTCAATATGATTTATTTTAGGATAGGTAAAACGAAATATTTAAACAAAATGAAAAAAATGCAGAATACTAGCATGGCAATTGGCAAAGAATAGAAAACAAAAATGCCAGAATACAAAACAAAAGAAGTAGATGAACAGGGCGAGTACGAAAATTAGACGAATGTTTGACGAATATAAAGAGAATGAACCGAGAAAGCATGAAGAAAAAAAATGAATGAATGAATATATATATATATATATATAGCGTGGTGGCCAGATAAAAGTTACCACCTGCAAAAATCACTTTAAATGTCTATAAAACAAGAAATAATTTTTTTTTTAAATACTTTTTCTTTTGTTTTATAATATTTAAAGCAGAATACATAAAATAAGGTATATTTATAATTTTATTAAACTAAAAGTTTGAAGTAAATTGGATAATACTTATTTATTGGAAAAAACTTAATTTTAGTTTAATGTATTTTTAGTTACATAGAATAATTATACTAGGAAATTATGAAATAAATATGTTTCTAAACATCTAAAATTAATTTAAATTATTAATTAATATTTTGTGTGTTCACCTCTGGCTTTAATTACGGCGTGAATTCTTTTGGGCATGGACAATATTAAATGCGCATTTTAGCCTGGCAGATCTCATGTTAAACGTGAGTAGTGGCTTTTTCCTGGGTCTTCTAGCCATTAAACCGCTTTCTTGCAGCCTTCTTCTTACAGTTCTGGCACTTAAATTCTTGCCAGTACCTCAGATAACTCACATTTTAATTCCTATGAGGTTTCTTGTAGACAATTTTTTTTAAAACGATCTTCTCGTTCAGTTGTCCTGTACCAAATTTTCTGATCGTGGTGCCAGAAATCCGTTTTTTTTTTCAATAATAGACATAACTTCTTCATTTCACTAACAGATGGCGATCAATGTCTGATATACTTCAAAATATATTTATATTTTTTTTAAGCCTATGGGCTCACAATTTAAAAAAACTTTAATCACATAAAATATCTTAGAATTTTTAGTAGAAAATTCTAAAAATTTTAAAAGTTGACTAAGGGCAGTATTTAGGATGGTTCCAAATTTTGGGGGCCTATAACGCCGGCCCTGTAGTGACGATTGGATTTAAAATGCGACGGGAACATCACGAGCATGGACATTATATGTATACCAATTTTCATTAAAATCGGCCCGGTACCTTCAGACGAGTTGCGGTCACAAACTCAGGTCTTACGACCGACCGACCGAGCGAGCGAGATACATACATCCAAGTATACGAGTTATATATATATTTGGATTCAGGGCGAAAATACAAGAAGTTTTTATTAAGATTTTTTTTTTTCGATTCGAGCATGTTACAGACACACGACCAATCACTATAGCTCTTTTGTACTTACTGTACGGCGAGCTAAAAATAGGATTATAAATTTTCTTACGTTTGCTGTTTATTATTTGAATCGATTATTCAAAAAATATGTATTACAAACCCTTTTTACACAACAATTTTAATGATTTGACATTTGATTCATTATTATTTTTGAATTAAATAATCAGGCTAGATTCTGAATTTTGCAGTATTAAACTGATGCAGTGTCACAACGGCAGTTTTAAAAGTGATAATTAGTTATATGCTAAAATACAATGCCATAAAAAATAAAAGAATAAAATTGCCAACCAATCATGTTTCTAAATATGTTAGAATTATCTCTTCAAGATTTTATTTCTCTAATAATCAGAATTATAAATTTACTTGATTGCAGTTATTATAATTTGACCAACTATAGAATCTTACCGCAACTCATATTTTCAAAAATCACTGCTTCTTGGCCAATTTGAAGGGAAAATATTAACTATAAATTAAAATAAATGGACGGAAACACGTATTTGTTATAAATATATGCAAATTAGGCAATAATATGCACTTATTTCATATTAAATACTTAAAAATTGAATAATAACATGTTACTCTCCTTAAACTTCAGATTTAGAATTCAAACAATGTTTCCGTAACTCGTACGTCACTAATGCACATTGAAATACTGTTTGTGACGCTCACGTGGTAACACTTTTATTTATATTTGTTCTTTGGTCGGTCATTTTAACATAAATGCTTAAAATAGCGACTCACAAACTTCAAATTAGAATAAATAAAACTTAATTTTATTAACTAACAATTATTTATATTTCTCATTGACATACAATATCAATATAATATAGCAGATATGCCACTCTGTGTAAAGTACACAACACACTAAATACACTTCGAATCATCAAAATAATTGAAGATTTATCACAAAAACTTTTTTGACATTTCATTCTGACGATTGATTCGTTTTTGTCTATTTCAAAGCAAATTGAACCTCAGAAGATTAGTGCTTGTTACTTTCTTTTACAGAGTAATAAGTAAGTATAGGGATCACCATAAAAATCGAACTCGAGATTCCAACGGATATACACGTTTTGAGCTTCCCTGAATCGAATGTGACTATTTTCGGAATGACGTCTGTCTGTCTATCTGTGTGTGTGTGCGTGTGTGTCTGTGAACGCTCTAGAGCCAAAACTGTCGAACCAAAAATTATGAAACTTCAAACTTAAGACTTGTATATGGTCTAGTTGTGCACCTCCTATTTTTGAAAAGAATATTCAAACCGGCAGTGCATGTTTACTCTATGCATTTTTTGTTTTATCTCCAATATCACTAGAACGGCTGCACTTACGGCAAAAATAGTAATGTTCATAATGAAAGATATTAATATTTCACACAACTTTTGTTTGAAAAGTTTCTTCATAATTTGTACCAGTTATGAGATAACTGCTAAGTGTTATACCTACACTTTTGACAAATTTAATTATTTTTAAATTGCATCAACCATGAGTTACATCATTTGTTTCTTGTTTATTGAAAACAAAAAGTAAAAAGCATTACATTGACAGTTAACTGTATGAATTAATATTTAAAATAGTGATTTCTTATTAGAATAAATTGTATCAGGTAAATTATTATAGAATCAATTTATATTATATATTTGCTAATATAATTAAATAACAATTTCAGAGTTTTACTGTGGAGTTTGACAGTTTAAGAGTGAATACGATAAGTACTTCAAATACAGATCCATTATAAATTGATATAATTATCCCCAGTTATTATTAAGTTATAGTAATTTAATTTGAATTTTCATTTTATATTGGTCAGCAAAAGATTTTGTTATCACTTAATAATAATTATTATTATCTGCGCCTGTTTTTGCCAGGAAAACAAAATAGACATTTCAGAGTATTCCTGTAGAGTATTGGTTAGTTTGACCGTTTGTTTGCGATTATATATATATATATATATATATATATGACAGTTTGACAGTTTGTTAGGAATATATATGTATATTAATATCTATCTAAAACTACGTAAAAGAAAGTTGAGTGCAGGCCACTCCAGATATTTTTTTTTATTACATTATTAACAGTCGCCGTGGCTCAGTGGTTAAGGGTCTTGCCTTTCACCTTGGAGGTCGTGAGTTCGATCTTACATACATACAAACATTATCACAATCACACTACGAAGGGTAAATTCTAGACGATCAAGCCAATCAGATTTGCATTAGATACTTTTTAAATAAATCAGATTCAAATTTGATATTTCTTTGTTAATTCAATTGAAAATATTTTAATTTAGTTTCGAAATGCTTTTAAATAAAAAACGAACTCTTTATATTAGTGAACACCATATTTATTAGAAGATATATTACATTCAAATATATTTCTGTTATTAAAGTATTGTCCAGTTTATAATTGTCGCTTCAGTTCTATCTATTTTCCCGCAAATGAAAAATTAACTTTTCTGTTTTGTTGAACGTTCTCTCGCATGCATTCTCGAATAAATAATCATATTTTATAAATTTAATTAAATTGTATACGAATATCACTCTTTGGTATGAATCCGCAAATGTCTTTTTAAATATCCTATATTATGATATGTCTTGTTACAATCCGAACACGAAAATAGCCTCTTGTTGCTATGTATTTGTGTATGTTTAACTAAAGTGTCTTTCAGGCTAAACGACTTGCTACAAATTGTACATGAATATGGCCGCTCGCCGGTATGTGTTAGCGTATGATTATTTAAAATTTCCTTACGGCTAAACGACTTGTTACAAACTGTACAGGAATATGGCCGTTCGCCCGTATGTATTCGCGTATGCACAACTAACGCGTCTTTAAGGCCGAATGACTTGTTACAGAAGGCACATGAATATGGCCGCTCCCCGGTGTGTGTCCGCAAATGCTGGATTAATTTTGAATTCACATTAAATGACTTATCACAAAATGAGCACGGGTAAGGCATGTCTCCAGTATGTACTCGGGTATGCTGAACTAAATCTTCTTTCCGGAAATATGCCTTGTTACAAATCGTGCACAAATGCGATTTCTTTCCGGAATGCAAACGCTCATGACGCCGCAAATTTGAATTAAAATTGAATGATTTATTACAAATTTTACACGTATACTTTCTAGTGGTGTGCATTCGCGTATTCACTTTGCCACTAAATGTTATCGCAGAATCGTTATTTGCTATTTGTTCATTGGTCGATTCACTATATTTATAGTTTATATCATTTGTATATTCAGTCTTAATATCAATTTCATGTTTAATCAAATCTAATTCTTGGTTGAGATCCTTTTGCATTTCAGCAATTAATAATGGTGTTTTTAATCTATTTATTGGTTCGAAACTCTGGTATTCCTCCAATTTTATTCCTTTCTCTGTAGATAAGTCTCTGTTACTTAAATTCGAATCGTTTGATGAAGTATTCAATTCGGTTTTAACATCTACTTCAATACGATCATTTTCACCGGTATTCATTGTAGTCGTCGCTGTTAATTTTTCTATACTTTTTCTAGTATTGTCCTCTTTGGATTTCTGTATTATATTTAAATAGGCCTGTAACTTCTTATCTGATTCTTGCGATTTTGAAACGAATTGGTAGGATGAGTGTAATTCACCGAAACAATCGTGACAAATTTGTGTTGGTAGAACATCGGTATCCCCAGAACACTAAAACAAAAAAAAATTACTTAAGCATTTAGAATTTTTATTACATATATATTTTACTGTTTTATCATTGATGTAAAATCCAGGGCTTCCACAGCAATTTTGTATACAAAAAAGTTTTTAAAGGATAAAAGTGAAATAAGTGACCGAAAAAAGATAAAACAAGATTTGGTACGTGTAAAACGCACCAACGCGGAGAGCTCGCCCTTAGGTAAAATATGCGTTGCGAGCAGTGCTTTTTAATTATTATGACCTTTTGGTTAACAATTTGAAAATATGTTATAGGTGTAAAAAGTCTTACATTTAATTTTAGATTATATTTATAAAAAAAAAGTTTTAGTTCATACTTTAAAATTCAAAATTATAATATTTAATAATTTTTTTCGGGCTTTGGATTAACAAAATGAAAAAATCTTGTTGATATAAAATATCTTAGAATTTTTAGTAGAATTTTTAAGTGTATTAATTATTTTTATAAGGGCAGTATTAAGGGGGGCACTAAATTTTGGGGCCCTATAACTCGGAAAGTATACGGGCGATTGGATTTATACTGTGAGCGGATTCAAATAGGATGCCAAATAATATGTGTACCAAATTTAGATTATATTGATAAAAAAATAATTTAGTGCATATTTTAAAATTCAAAATTATAATATTTAATAATTTTTTTCGCGCTTTGGGTTAACAAAATGAAAAAATCTTGTAGACAAAAAATATCTTAGAATTTTTAGTAGAATTTTTAAGTGTTTCAATTATTTTTATAAAGGCAGTATTAAGGGGGGCTCTAAATTTTGGGGCCCTATAACTCGGAAAGTATACGGGCGATTGGATTTAAACTGCGAGCGGATGCAAATGGGATGCCAAATAATATGTGTACCAAATTTGGAGTGAATCGCTTCGGTACCTTCAGAGGAGTAGAGGGCACAAATTTGGTCTTACGAGATACCGAGCGAGCGAGCGAGCGACGACTAACATCCAAGTATATAAGTTATATACATTTTCGGAATCAGGGCGAGACGAACACTTTTTCTTAATGAAATTTTTTGATCAGAGTATGCTACAGACACACGACCGAATGCTTTAGCCTCTTCGGTACTACGTACGGCGAGCTAAAAAGTGAATAAAATATTCATTTTGTTGACGCCATTTTGTTTTTGAGCAATTTTGAGGCCAGATTCGTAATCTACGACCCCAAAAACCTTGTGTTATCAAATTTCAGGCAATTGATTAAATAAATAAAAGAGTTATACATATATTAATTAATTTGTATTAAATAAAGCTGGAGTGGCCTGCATTCGACTTTCCTTTACGTAATTTACTAGAAAAAATTAAAATATTGACAGGCACAAATCATGATACAATTGATTAAACTATATGCAATTGCTCAGAATTGCACCATAAATCGTAATGAATTGTATATTCTTGCTTTAAGATATTTGTTATTTAAAGTATAAATTTTTACCAGCATAGGTTCAGGCACCATTGCCGTATTGTTTATTCAGTAAATGGTTTAATTATTTAATTTATATAGACATTTCTATTAACGACAGGTAATTAAAGAACACCTCCTTATCACTCAATTATTAAAATATCTGGAGCCTGCACTCGACTTTCTTTTACGCAGTTTTCACTAGTTATATATATATATATATATATATATATATATATATATATATATATATATATATATAACCAAAACAAGCTGTCAAACCTAACCAATACTCTACAGAAATATTCTGAAATGTCATTTATCTAATAAAGTCTTTTGTTTTCCTGTCAAAATAGCAGGTGATCCGATTTTATTACGCTACATGCGAATCCATGGCAACGTAAACAACATATTTATAATGTTTCGTAGCATTTTTCCCGCAACTAGCACATTTTTTGAAGAAATGTTTCAAACAAAAGTTGTGCGAAATATGAATATCTTTCATTATGAACATAACTATATTTGCCGTAAGTGTAGCCGTTTTAGTGATATTGGAGATAGAACAAAATATGTATAGAGTAAACATGCACTTCTGGTTTGAATATTGTTTTCAAAAATAGGAGGTGCACATCTAGGGCATATAAAAGTCTTAAGTTTGAAGTTTCATAATTTTACGTTCGACAGTTTTGGCCCTAGAGCGTTCACAGACACACACACACACAAACAGACAGACGTCATTCCGAAAATAGTAACATTCGATTCAGGGAAGCTCAAAACATGTATATCCGTTGAAATCTCGAGTTTCATATTTTTCATATTTTAAGTTTTAATTTTAGATAGTTCATGTTTATTCTATACATTTTTTGTTCTATCTCCAATATCACTAGAACGGCTACACTTACGGCAAAAATAGTAATATTCATAGTGAAAGATAATAATATTTCGCACAACTTTTGTTTGAAAAGTTTCTTCATAAATTGTACCAGTTATGAGAAAACTGCTACGAAAAAACTCAAATATCTTATTTACGTTGCCATGGTGATACCTACAATTGTGACTAATTTTATTATTTTTAAAACGAATCAACCATGAGTTACATCATTTGTTTCTTGTTTATTGAAAACAAACAAGCATTACTTTAACAGTTGTCTGTATGAATTAATATTTAAAATATTGATTTCTTATTAGAATAAATTGTATCAGGTAAATTATTATAGAATCAATTTATATTATATATTTGCTGACATAATTAATTAACAATTTCAGAGTTTTACTGTGAAATTTGACTGTTTAAGAGTGAATACGATAAGTACTTCAAATTCAGATCCATTATAAATTGGTATAATTATCCAGTTATTTTCAATATATATTATATATATATATATATATATATATATATATATATATATATATATATATATATATATGTATATTAATATCTAACTATTGAAAATTACGTAAAAGAAAGTTGAGTGCAGGCCACTCCAGATATTAAATATTGCAATATAATAATATTCTTTAAATTGTGAGCCTGAAAGTTATAGCTAAATATAAAAATATATATAATTTTGAAATAAAAACAAGCATTGGTGCAAGCAACAGTGCTTCCAGCTCACCGTACCCACAAACCCAATCGTAATAAATACAATAATAAAAGCGATAGCATTTGTTCGAGTACAAAATTTATTGTTGCAATCATCCAACAATCAATCAACAATAAAAATTCCAATATTATTATTGTTAATTTTTTTTTGGCTTTCAGGTTCACAATCTGTAAAAAAAAATTATAAATATAAAATGTCTATTTTCAATATAATAAAAAAAAAACTTTTTTTGAATTTGATTTATCTTTATTATTTTTTATAGCCCCTGGGCTCACAATTATAAAATTCTAAAAAAAAAAATATTTGACTAAGAGCAGTATTTAGGAGAGCTGTAGATAGGTTTTAAAATGCGACGGGAACTACACGGGCGTGATTATTACATGTATATCAAATTTCACTGTAATCGGTCCGGTACCTTCAGAGGAGATACGTCCACAAACTCAGGTCTTACGACCGAGCGAGCGAGATACATACATCCAAGTATATAAATTATATACATTTTCGTAATCAAAGAGACGAGACAAGCATGTTACAGACACACAATCAAACACTAGAGCTGTTTTATACTTACGTACGACGAGCTAAAAATATGCCATATTGTAGATATTGTAAGGTTCTAGGCATTTGCTGTACAAGATAATTTGTATAAATCTTAATAAGTCTGATATCAATAGATATTAACCGTTGTTAGACAGAGATTGCACAATAAAAGTAATTCATGTACATATATATGTACCTTCAATGTTGTGATAAAAGTGAACACGTCAGCCAGGCACATCTCAGGTGAATACGGATCGTTCAACGATTTCATATCTTCCGTAAATGTTAAACATGACCTGCACACATTATTACCGAACTCAACTTTAGTTGAATCGCACATTTCGTTTTGTTAACCTGAACAAGTAAATAATAAACACTTTGCGACAAGTTCTGAACATGAACTGCCAAAGTGTGTTGTTGTTGTACAACCATAACCACTAGGATTATTGAACCAGTGTTGCCAACCGTATTAAAACAAAATCCCTACCAGTTCCAATTAAATATTCCTACATGTCCCAACTCATTGCTTAGGTTAAGAAATGTTGAGCAAAGTGTTATTTGTTCTTTAGTTCTAATTTTGATCGCAAGATTGAATAAAAACGATTCTTCGAGATAATTTAATTGAGACTATGGGAAAGAATATGTCAGTAAAGTTATCGACGATTTCTGTTACCAACCTAAAAATAACAAAACCCCCTTGTACGTTGTGGTTATCTGATTTTTAACGGATGGGAAGTAATTTTGTTTTAATAGTAGCGCCAAAATCAAGCAAGGGATTTTGTTATTTTTAGGTTGGTAACAGAAATCGTGGCCGGAGATAACTGTGGATAACTTTACTGACACAGAGTAAGTAATATGATTGAATTGCTGCTATGTTGGGGACAAATTCCTACATATGGCAACACTGTATTGAACAGTTTGGTACTGCGTCTATATGGAATATAAGTAACGTCTTGATTTAGTTTGTTCATCTACAAGTGCACCGTGAAATAAGTAAAATATATTAACATGAGTAGACAATTCTCGTAAGCACTTGTATTAGATATACATATTTGAATAATAATTATGTCGCATTATCGTATTTTCCTTAATAACCTTATTATTCTAAAACTCTATATTTAAAATTGATAAAAATTATCTATATTAACAAGATTTGGTACGCGAAAAACGCACCAACGCGTAGAGCTCGCCTTTAGGTAAGATATGCGTTGCGAGCAGTGGTTTTTCATTATTATGGCCTTTTGGTTAACAATTTGAATGAATGTTATAGTTATATAAAGTCTTACAATTTTTTGTAGATTATATTGATAAAAGAATTTTTTTTGTGCATATTTTAACATTCAAAATTATAATATTCAATCATTTTTCTCGGGCTTTGGGTTAACAATATGAAAAAATCTTCTAAGTATAAAATATCTTATAATTTTTAGTAAAATGTTTGAGGGTTTTAATTATTTTTATAAGAGCAGTATTAAGGGGGGCTCTAAATTTTGGGGCCCTATAACTCGGGAAGTATACGGGCGATTGGATTTAAACTGCAAGCGGATTCAAATGGGATGCCAAATAAAATGTGTACCAAATTTGGTGTGAATCGCTATGGTACCTTCAGAGGAGTAGAAAGCACAAATTTGGTTTTACGAGCGACGACTAACATCCAAGTATATAAATTATATACATTTTTGGATTCAAGGCGACGAGACAAACACTTTTTGTTAATGAAATTTTTTGATGCGAGAATGCTACAGACACACGACCGAATGCTTAAGCTTCTTCGGTACTACGTACGGCGAACTAAAAACAAAATTGGGTAAAATTTAGAGAAAAAATTGAAAAAAGCAGGAAAGAAAACATCAAACTATTCTATAGCATGGTAAAAGGAGGAAGAAAGAAAGGGACAGAGGAAATGAGACATTAAAAAAATACAGAATGAAAATGAACACAAACAAAACAAAAGTGATGATCATAGGAGAACAAGAAAACATAAACATAAAATAAATAAACGACACAAAAGTAGTACAAGTAACACAATAGGAGTAGAAATACAGAGTTATGGAAGATACTAAAAAGAAATACACAGATGAATAGAAAATTCACAAAATTATACTATACGAGGGCTGTCTGACAAGTACTTAGCGACATAACCTATTGTGTAGTACATTATCTTAGACGGCTACTGTTAACATTTCAGCCGAATCGGACTCGTAGTTTTGTTTTGACCGCGTGTGAAAGCGGAAGTATCCGCAGATTTTAGAAAAATGGAAAAAGAGCAATATCGGTCGGTGATTCGATTCTTGTTTTTGGAAGGGAAATCTAATCGTCTGTACAGCTCCTATATAATAGGAGCTCAATATTTGGAGCCCCCTTAGGAAAAATTGAAAATATCATAACCTATTGTGTAGTACATTATCTTAGACGGCTACTGTTAACATTTCAGCCGAATCGGACTCGTAGTTTTGTTTTGACCGCGTGTGAAAGCGGGAGTATCAGCAGATATATACATATATATATATATATATATATATATATATATATATATATATATATATGTATATATATATATATATATATATATATATATATATATATATATATGTATATATATATATATATATATATATATATATATATATATATATATGTATATATATATATATATATATATATATATATATATATATATATATATATATATATATATATATATATATATATATATATATATATATATATATATATATATATATATATATATATATATATATATATATATATATATATATATATATATATATATATATATATATATATATATATATATATATATATATATATATATATATATATATATATATATATATATATATATATATATATATATATATATATATATATATATATATATATATATATATATATATATATATATATATATATATATATATATATATATATATATATATATATATATATATATATATATATATATATATATATATATATATATATATATATATATATATATATATATATATATATATATATATATATATATATATATATATATATATATATATATATATATATATATATATATATATATATATATATATATATATACATATATATATATATATATATATATATATATATATATATATATGAAATTATATAATGAAATATGTTAGATAAAATAGAAGTATAAAAAAACAAAAACTAATATATACAAAACAATATACAGAAACAATTTAAACGATTCTATTTTTATCGGTTGACCTTTGTACTTTATTTAATCAAATAAGACGGAACAGTGCTACAATCGAGTAGCATTTATTTAGTTACTGCTGTAATCTAACGTGGTACACTTGCTTAGCAACGTTTACAAATTATTTTATTCAACTTTAATTATAATTAGATATATAATTATATATTAGTATACACAATGAAATTTATTGTATTTCTGGGAATACTGCAACTAATATATTGTCAACATGTTGAAGATCTTCATATAACAAATAAAATAAAATATATAATTAATAACAAATTTTTGAGTGTTGCATTGGATACTTCAGTACTAGCAGAGCATTTCAAACATTTTGATATGAGGCACGTATAAATACGTTTTTATATATGTATTTTAAAATAATATCAGATATAATCTTCATCGAGATCATTCAACACTATTGTCATTATTGAAACTATCGTTGACGCACTTATGCGTTATTTGAGATTCTAATGTTAACTGCCGTTTAAAACACATTAGCGTCATATAATTTCAGGAAATCCTATATAGATTCTAATAATGAGAGTTTAAGTAAAAAATTGCAGTATTTACAATATTTTCAATGAATAAAATAAGTTTATCACGAAAGCTTAACTATTATCACACAACCTTAAATAACGTGTACCTATAAACCAAATTAAAGCTAAAATTGTTTATTGGAAAATTTCGATATCTGCATAATAAAAATGATACAAGAAACATAATGGCAACATTTTATTTTTTAACACATATGAGTGCCCATTTTATGGTTTCAGTAAATTCCAAATAAGAAAAAAAAATGGGTTGTGGCCAACGCGGGACTTTCTTTTACATAGTTTTCATCAATATTTATTGATTATAAAAATATAATATTAGGAAATAATAATCCAACAAAAACAATATGAAAACCAAGCTTACCTTATATAAATGAATGGGTTGAAAATTATACCAATACCAATTTGTAATGGTTTCGAAGTACTAACTATCAAAACTAAACAATTCTCTACAGAAATATTCTGAAATGTCATTTATCTAATTCAGACCATTTTGTTTTCTTGTCGAAATATTGACAGGCGCAGATGATTCGATTAATTAAGCTACATTTGAATCCATGACAACGTAAACAAGATTCTTAAAATTTTCGGTAGCGGTTTTCTCGTAACTGGTACATTTATTGAAGAAACTTTTCAAACAAAAGTTGTGCGAAATATTCATAGCTTTCATTATGAACATAACTATTTTTGCCATAAGGGCAGCCGTTCTAGTGATATTGGAGATAGAACAAAAAATGCATAGAGTAAACATGCACTGCCGGTTAGAATATTCTTTTCAAAAATAGGAGGTGCACAACTAGACCATATACAAGTCTTAAGTTTGAAGTCTCATAATTTTACGTTGGACAGTTTCGGCTCTAGAGCGTTCACATACACACACACGCACACACACACACACACACACAGACGTCACTCCGAAAATAGTCACATTCGATTCAGGGAAGCTCAAAACGTGTATATCCGTTGAAATCTCGAGTTCGATTTTTTTTGGGGATCCCTTTTACTCTGTAAAAGAAAGTAAAAATAATCAAATAGTTTATACTGAAATAAAACAAACTCTTCTGAAGTTCAGTCTGCTTTGAAATAGACAAAAACGAATCAAACGTCAGAATGAAATCAGTCAAAAAAGTTTTTGTGATAAATCTTCAATGAATTTGATGATTTGAAGTGTATTTAGTATGTTGTGTACTACACAGAGTGGCATCTGCTTGATTATATTGATATTGTATGTCAATGAGAAATATAAATACATGTTAGTTAATAAAATTCAGTATTATTTATTCTAATTTGAAGTTTCTGAGTGTCGCTATTTGAAGCATTTATGTTAAAATGACCGACCAAAGAACAAATATAAATAAAAGTGCTACCACGTGAGCGTCAAATACAGTATTTCAATGTGAATTAGTGACGTACGAGTTACGGAAACATTGTTTGAATTGTAAATCTTAAGTTTAAGGAGAGTAACATGTTATTATTCAATTTTTAAGTATTTAATATGAAATAAGTGCATATTATTGCTTAATTTGCATATATTTTTAGCAAATACGTGAAATTCCGTCCATTTATTTTAATTCATAGTTAATATTTTCACTTCAAAATGGCCAAAAAGCAGTGATTTTTGAAAATATAAGTTGCGGTAAGATTCTATAGTTGGTCAAATTATAATAACTGCAACTAAGTAAATTTATGATTCTGATTATTAATGAAATAAAATCTTGAAGAGATAATTCAAACATATTTAAAAACATGATTGGTTGGTAATTTTATTTTTACACAGTGCATAAGCGATCGCTTAGTTAATCTAAAAACAAAATAGCGTTCAAAATAAGGAGTCGAGTTTTTCTTTTTTATTATTTGCGATGTGGAAATTTGTATTACTATTATAGTCAAACGATACAAACTGAAGAAAAACCGTGTAATTATGATTAAATTACATGAAAATTTGCCATCAGTCAAAACTGATCTATGTTCTGTATACATATGGGCACATGGTACCCACGGGTGACCCTAGTAAAGACTCGTTATTCGGTGATTAGTCGAAATGTTGAATGATCTTGACGAAGAATACTGTGTCTGTGTCTCTATTAACAAGTAATTCTGTTAGAGATGAACGCTTGTTATTTTTGGTATCATGTTTATCGCCCGGATATTTACGACTCGGGGGAAATATGGCTGATGTATTAACATTTTCGGAGAATTCATCCACTAGTTATAACTTTTCCAACTTGCCACAAGATGGCGGGGCGTGTGCTTATGAACAATCCATTTCCGATTGTTATAAATACCAAAATTTCACAATGTCTGGTAAAATACAACAATATACGTGGTATATCTTTATAATCTACTTTGTTTTTATGTAAAATAGGCGATGAATGGAAACAAATTAATGAATTTGCTATAACAGTTGGCTTAGACATTTTATTTGATTTAAACTGTTTGATGCGAAATGAAAATGGTAGCTGGAATTCGGAAAATGCCGAACAATTAATTGCATATTCAGACCGATTAGGTTATAATATTAATTGGCAGTTGGGCAATGGTAATACATATTGAATTCATTTAAAAAAAATTATATATATATATATATATATATATATATATATATATATATATATATATATATATATATATATGCTTGTATTTATGACAAACATTACTGACGTTCACAGCAACAAAATGTATATAAATGTGTTAATTTTGTTGCTGTGAACGCTACCATTATTTGTTATAAAACAAACTGGATTATTATTTATAATTACTTATCTTAATTACTAATTGTCTCGCTATGAATGCAGCTTAACGGGTTAGACCACTTTGAAGGTTTAAAAATTCCGTGATTTTCTGGTATTATTATAAGAAAAACAATAATGTTATAACAAAATCTAACTAATAAGCTTTATTGTATACATCTTAAAGTACATAATTAGCCATATGAAGTACCGAAGAAGCTAAAGCATTCGGTCGTGTGTCTGTAGCATTCTCGGATCAAAAAAATTCATTACCGAAAGGTGTTTTTCTCGTCGCCCTGAATCCAAATATATATATATATATATATATATATATATATATATATATATATATAACTTATATACGTCTAAGATAATGTACTACGCAATAGGTTATGTCTCTTGCGACAGTGGCGCCATAGGCCGGTGAGGCTAAGTACTTGTCGGACAGCCCTCGTATAGAACTGGATGATAGTCGTCGCTCGCTCGTAAGACAAAATTTGAGCCCTCTACTCCTCTGAAGGTACCAGAGCGATTCACACCAAATTTGGTACACATATTATTTGGTATCCCATTTGATTCCCTTTACAGTTTAAATACAATCGCCCGTATACTTCCCGAGTTATTTTGAGTTATTTGGAACTCCCCTTAATATTGCCCTTATAAAAATTAATAAAACACCCAAGAATTCTACTATAGATTGTAAGATATTTTATGTCTACAAGATTTTTTCATTTTGTTAACCCAAAGCCTGAAAAAAAAATTAAATATTATAATTTTGAATTTTAAAATATGCACTAAATTTTTTTTATCAATTTAATCTAAATTTGGTACACATATTATATGGCATCCCATTTGAATCCGCTCGCAGTTTAGATCCAATCGCCTGTATACTTCCCGAGTTATAGGGCCCCAAAATTTGGAGCCTTCCTTAATACTGCCCTTATAAAAATAACTAAAACACCCAAAAATTCTACTACAGATTCTAAGATATTTTATTTTAAAGATTTTTTTTCATATTGTTAAGCCGAAGGCCATATATAATTATTAAATATTATAATATTGAATTTCAAAATATGCACTAATTCAATATAATCTACAAAAAATTGTAAGAGTTTATATGTCTATTACATTTTTTCATATTTTCTGATTAAAATAATAAAAGATCTCTTATTGGATAGATTAACTAATCTAGCCATCAATGAATTGCATTACAGTTCCCTATATTATAATGCTCGCTACTTGTTTTTGACAATATCAAAATATTACTTTTTTTAACATTGTGAGGCCATAATCATTAAAAATATATAATTAAAATTATTTTTCAATTTTAATGCCAAGCGTGAAGTAGGAGAGAAACGTCCACTGCTCACATTGCGTATCTTACCTGGACACATCGGTGCATTGTACCGTATCTTGTTTTTTATATAATCGTCACATATTTTTCTATACGTAGAATTTTTTGAAAATATTAATTTATCGGATGTCTATGCAACTTTAAGTAACGAAATTATTGGATAAAAATGTATGCCATTTCATTAAAAATGCATATTTTTTTGAAACGGCTACGTAATTAATTTAAACTTGTTTTATATTATTATATTATAATTCAGGGCTTCGACCATAATATTTTTCTATTCGGTTTTCGTTCCAGTTCAATTAGAATATATATGTACATATATATCTGGTTCTCGTACAGATAAATTAACTTTTATACTTTGTAAATGTTATTTGTATTAAAAATAAATTATACCACATGAACCTAACCGATATTTTTCTTATACCATTTTTTTTTCCGGTTCTGTTCCAGTTTTTGTTTTGATTTGTAACAGTTTTTTCGGTTTTCGGTTCAGTTCCGGTACGAAGCCCAGATATAATTAATTAATTATTGGATTAGAATTTAACAAAACATATATAAAAGTTATAATATACAAATTTAGTGTGTCACTCAATATTGGGGTTTAATATACCCCAGCCTACCAACGATATTAAAAAAATTCGCCTTACCAGCGCCGGGTTAAACACTTGCATACGGTTGCCACCATATACTCGAACCAAATTCGTTAATTCCTTGTTGTGCTACTGGACAAAGGGAGTTACTATACAGCTATGTAAATTCGATGCATTTTAGAACGCTGAAAAATTCTCCAGATCAGAAATTTTTTGTTTTTACTCGAAAATAAAGAAATTCTTTGCTGAATAATGAATGTTTATTGTATATGAAGGAATTACGGACACATTGTTACACTTTTGGTCAAAGTTATATTTCTTAACTACATAAAATTACTTAAAAACTATCATGATTAAACAAACCTCGATTATGCAAAAAAATACCGACTAACCTTTATAAAAATATATATCAGTGAATTCGTAATTGCATAAATAATCCCTGGCAAAAATATTTACTTTTTTGATCGTACAGTTTCGAAGATAAAAAATAAAAATCCCTAAAATAGCTTATTTTTTTATAGTTTTTATTATTTATCTTCGAAACAGTACGATCAAAAATATATACATTTTTACCAGACATTATTTGTGCACTTACAAATTCACTGATACTTTCTTTTATAAAGGTTAGTCGGTTTATTTTCGAGCTTGATGTTGGACCTTAAGACCCTAAAGTACATATTAAACAAAATGTTCAAAGTGGTCTAACCCCTCAAGTGTTCTATATATATATATATATATATATATATATATATATATATATATATATATATATATATATATTTATTTATTTATATTATTTGCCTTGCAGAACCTGATTCGTTTAAACACGTATTTGATTACGCTGTAAATGCAAGTCAATTAGCGAAAGATTTTTTGAAGTTGCGGAATATTTTAAACGGGTATTCACGTTATAAAAATGCGTTGTTAATTGGTCCGGATACAACGCGGCCAAGACCAGATCACTTGGCTAGTGCGAAATATCTAAAACAATTCCTTCGGAACAGTCAACATATTTTAGATGGCGTTTCTATACATCAGTAATGTGAATACAATGATTTAATTTCTATTTATTAAATATAAGTTTTCATAGGTACTATTTGAATGGGCGAACAGCAACTCTCGCAGACTTTTTGAATTATAGCACATTTGTATTACTTGAAGATCAGCTAACTTTAGCTGTAAATATACTTAGGGAAGCTGGATTTGAAGATACTCCGTTATGGTTAGGTAACATATGTATATATATATATATATATATATATATATATATATATATATATATATATATAAAAATATATAAATACATGTATAATGTTATGATACTTCACTAACGCTTAACTTTAAGTAGTGCTTAATTTTTTTTGTAATTTGCACACATTTAAATTTAATATTAAATACCATAATCGTAATTTAAGATTAATTTTGCATTTAAATTCGAACTAAAACAGTAAAGTAGAATGAGTTACGAGGAATCCCCATACCCGCTGCAAACATAGCTAAACAAGGTTTCGTCGAACCCTTAAAACTCCTTTATTACAACATTAAAATGAATGAAATTTTTATTTTTTAGTTAGACAATACTTCGCTCTAGGCTTCTCTAGTTTTCGATTTTCAATATTTTGCTTAGATTTTTTTATATATTGTTTTATATTTACCTTATTTTTAAATGTACATTGTTTTTATTGTGATGACAAATTTAAAAATTCAAAACTAGACAAGCGTACATTGACTATTTTCCTACCGGAATATTCTAAAAGTTTTATTCAAAAAAATGTATTAGCAAGTATTTTATGGGTCAAACGAACGCTTCAACTGAGTAGTAAATAGCATTGGCTCTTATGGCGCTACGATATTCGTGCGCTTCCCCCTTTACACCGACCTGTAAGGGCAGGCAACCATGGGGATTACTCTTAAGCCTCGCTTAATGTGTTGTCTGAGCAACATGCCGTAGTTTAATCTAAGCAATATATAACATTCTTTCAAACGCTTCTGATTTTTTTCAAAATTTTACAACGGATATAAATATGTTAAAGAAATTAAAACCTACAATATTTCTTTATATTGGTAACCCAAGGGGCATACAAATATATTAAAAATTATAATTTTGAATACTACAATTTGTTCAATATATTTTTTAAATATATCAAAAAAATCTACAAATAATTGTAAGACACTTTATAACAATATTTTTACTTTCTTTTACAGAGTAATAAGTAAGTATTGTAATCATGAAAAATTTCGAACTCGAGATTTCAACGGATATACATGTTTTGACCTTCCCTGAATCGAATGTGACTATTTTCGGCATGACGTCTGTGTGTGTGTGTGTGTGTGTGTGTGTGTGTGTGTGTGTGTGTGTGTGTGTGTGTGTGTGTCTGTGAACGCTCTAGGGCCAAAACTGTCGAACGAAAAATTATGAAACTTCAAACTTAAGACTTGTATATACCCTAGATGTGCACCTCCTATTTTTGAAAAGAATATTCAAACCGGTAGTTCATGTTTACTCTATACATTTTTTGTTCTATCTCAAATATCACTAGAACGGCTACACTTACGGCAAAAATAGTAATATTCATAATGAAAGATAATAATATTTCGCACAACTTTTGTTTGAAAAGTTTCTTCATAAATTGTACCAGTTATGAGAAAACTGCTACGAAAAAACTCAAATATCTTATTTACGTTGCCATGGTGATACCTACAATTGTGACAAATTTTATTATTTTTAAAACGAATCAACCATGAGTTACATCATTTGTTTCTTGTTTATTGAAAACAAGCAAGCATTACTTTGACAGTTATCTGTATGAATTAATATTTAAAATATTGATTTCTTATTAGAATACATTGTATCAGGTAAATTATTATAGAATCAATTTATATTATATATTTGCTGACATAATTAATTAACAATTTCAGAGTTTTACTGTGAAATTTGACTGTTTAAGAGTGAATACGATAAGTACTTCAAATTCAGATCC
Organism: Leistus spinibarbis; assembly: GCA_933228885.1. NCBI lineage: Eukaryota > Metazoa > Arthropoda > Insecta > Coleoptera > Carabidae > Leistus > Leistus spinibarbis. The sequence goes on along the minus strand of OW121809.1, from coordinate 3,684,630 downwards.
ATTATAAATTGGTATAATTGTCCAGTTATTTTCCATATATTATATATATATATATATATATATATATATATATATATATATATATATATATATATATATATATATATATATATGTATATTAATATCTATCTATTGAAAACTACGTAAAAGAAAGTTGAGTGCAGGCCACTCCAGATATTTTACTTTCTTTTACAGAGTAATAAGTAAGTATTGTAATCATGAAAAATTTCGAACTCGAGATTTCAACGGATATACACGTTTTGATGTTTTCTGAATCGAATGTGACTATTTTCGGAATGACGTCTGTCTGTCTGTGTGTCTGTGTGTCTGTGAACGCTCTAGAGCCAAAACTGTCCAACCAAAAATTATGAAACTTCAAACTTAAGACTTATATATGCCCTAGATGTGCACCTCCTATTTTGAAAAGATTATTCAAACCGGTAGTGCATGTTTACTCTATGCATTTTTTGTTCTATCTCCAGTAACACTTGAACGGCTGCACTTATGGCAAAAATAGTAATGTTCATAATGAAAGATATTAATATTTCACACAACTTTTGTTTGAAAAGTTTCTTCATAATTTGTACCAGTTATGAGATAACTGCTACGAAAAAACTCAAAAATCTTATTTACGTTGCCATAGTTATACCTACACTTGTGACAAATTTTATTATTATTAAATTGGATCAACCATGAGTTACATCATTTGTTTCTTGTTTATTGAAAACAAACAAGCATTACATTGACAGTTATCTGTATGAATTAATATTTAAAATATTGATTTCTTATTAGAATAAATTGTATCAGGTAAATTATTATAGAATCAATTTATATTATATATTTGCTAATATAATTAAATAACAATTTCAGAGTTTTACAGTGGAGTTTGACAGTTTAAGAGTGAATACGATAAGTACTTCAAATACAGATCCATTATAAATTGGTATAATTATCCAGTTATTATTAAGTTATAGTAATTTAATTTGCATTTTCATTTTATATTGGTTAGCAAAGATTTTGTTATCACTTAATAATAATAATTATTATCTGCGTCCGTTTTTGCCAGGAAAACAAAATAGACATTTCATAGTATTCCTGTAGAGTATTGGTTAGTTTGACCCTTTTTTGAGATTATATATATATATATATATATATATATATATATATATATATATTTATATATGTAGACAGTTTGGGATATATATGTATATTAATATCTATCTATTGAAACTACGTAAAAGAAAGTTGAGTGCAGGCCACTCCAGATATTTTTTTTATATTTTTAGATTTTAAGGCGCTTAAAACAATAAAAAATGTTAAAAATAATATAAAGTCAACAATAATCGGCACAATCCCCGACATCGTTATTTTAGCTACTTGTATAACACATCGGCTATGCTGGTTGCATAAATATGAACATTTTGCAAGAATCCATGATGAATTAGATTACTCTTCATTTTATTCCTGTTCGTGCTTATGAAACTATGAATCAAAATACTTTTAAAAAATTAGTGTTTGTAAATATGTTTTTTCATTAAATATCAATTATTTTTTCGCTGATTCTATCCAAATGGTGTCCTGTAGTCATAGATGCGTTGCACCTAGGCTTGTTTTCTATGAAATCGGTTTGGGGGCATTCTTACCATGAAACCCCAGCTATAGCCTTTGTTTTTATGATGGAGTTCAATGTCAATTCTATTTAAATGTCAATGCAATTTTAAATTAGTTCAGTTTGATTTTTGATTAAGTTTAGCGCTTATATATGTCATAAATCAGTAAATAAATATTTAAGTTACGGTTAATGGTGTATTTATGTATATTTTGTATATTTTGTGTACATTGATTCTATATTTCTGATTATGATGGTTATAAAGTGATTATTGTCGTCATGCAGGTGAAACAAGTACTGCCTATGGAGGAGGTGCACCAGGTCTATCAAATAGATTTGCTGGATCATTTCTATGGTTAGATAAACTTGGTTTAGCTGCCTCGTACGGCTTGGCAACGGTAATCCGACAATCATTATTCAAGGGTGACTATGCGTTGATCGACAACGATTACAATCCTACACCGGTACTAAACACATTTTAATGTTTCGAATTTAGGTGAATAGAACTGTTATAACTTCATTATTATGTAGGATTGGTGGTTGAGTGTGTTGTACAAACGATTTGTTGGTTCTGAAGTGATTGATTGTAAAATGAAACAAAGCGGTTTAATTCGACTATATTGCCATTGCACTCGGAATTCTGCTGTTCCTCAAATAACAAGTAAGTTTATATTGCGAACTAAGTGAGTACCGAAGAAGCTAAAGCTTTCAGTCGTGTGTCTCTAACATTCTCGGATCAAAAGAAAATGTTTGTCTCGTCTCGTTCATTTAAGGGGTTATACGCAGTCAGGATTTAAAAAAGTCGATTTTTTAAATTTCATTTTCGTAATGTACATATATTTAAGTATATACACAGAAAATTTCATGTCAATCCGACGAATATTCTCGAAGTTACACGCATATTTGTAAAACATATTTACTATGTGTGCTTTTGAAACTTTGAACGCGTTTCTCTCAAAACTATGTTTGTAAAGTCGGTGAGCAAGATATTTCGGAAACGGCTGAACCGATCACTCTCAAATTTGTACACAAGCTTAATAAATATATTTTTTAGTGATTCATCTAAGGTTTTTTCTCGCTGATAAATAGTTTTCATTTTATTAACAGTTTAAGACCAAAATTGTTATCGAAAATCGCCATGTTGTGTTTGAGAAGTCGCCATTTTGTTAATAATTAGTATATTGCTTATTCCTTCGATTAAATACCAGATAATACCTTATATTAACGAATTTATTTTTGTTTTTTTTATTTTAAAAGATCCATTCCAGATATATCGTGCACACCGCAAAACCCCTTTTTTTTAAAGGAGCTCATTATTTTTACAAATAAAAAATATCAATATAAAGTAAATAGCTACCACAATATGCATATAAATTTTTACATTCATAAATTAAGAAATCTATCCAGGAAAAATTCTTAAAAAATCGCTTTTATTCGGCCTCCTGACTGCGTATAACCCCTTAAAACGCGTGCTATATCGATTATAAACAGTCGATTTTTAAATTGTAAAATGGATCCTCATCATTATGGTATGTAGAATATGTATTGTGTTTTAGAAAAATCATATTTAATATATATAAATCAACAAATTAACAAATAATTATGTTCAAAAATCAAACGTTTTTTGTTAAATATCGATAAAGTCATCAAATCCAGGACCCCTATTCTGAGTGTCTCAACTAAATATATTGACGTGAGATTTGAGATAACGATGACGTACCACTAGTGAGACGCGCATGTGAGATCTTTAGGGATTTTTCTGACTTCAAGTTTACAACACTTGTTACAATTATTAGTTTAAAAAGATTTAAAACTACAGTAAATACAAATATTATATATATATATATATATATATAATAGCCCAGAAATGTTTGTAAGTGAGTTTTAAACAACACAAAACAAGGAAAACACAAAATACAAAAAACACAAAGAGACCAGCAAAAGATTTCACAAGTAATAAATGGGTAACAGTCAGTTCAAGCGATTTCATTAATCTCTGCGCTTGTACAAAGATGTCATGGCACACAACTAATAATCTGTCAATTTTCTCACTAGTAACTTTTCTGGTCTCACTACCTACCGAGGTAGTGAGATAAATTTACGAATTGATTGAGATCCATGACGTCACATCATGTTTACGCAGTGAATCCAATAGATGGCAACAGCGTTTTTGAGTGAGATCTCACTTCAATATATTGAGTTGAGACACTCAGAATAGGTACCCAACTTAATTCCGCAACAAAATTTATAGAGGTTGTAGCCTACACTATTATCTAGTAAATAATAATAAAAACAGCTGCTTCTAAGTGCGCTTTTGATTATTTTGCAAGTTTTTGCAACAATAAGTACAAATATAAATAAACTTATTATAGCCCTTGCCTAGCACAACCATGATTACTCAAAACTAAATAGTGTATGAATAGCATAATTGAAACTACATTACATTTTTCTGAATTTAATTCCAATTGTTTAAACTAATATTTTTTAGCTAAAATGGTTTAATTAATTGAAAATTTTAAAAATATCTGCATTCGGCTAAAAATAATAAATTTTAATTCATTTAAATTTCCGAACAATAATTTGTTTTTTCTTAACCCTTCAACGGCGAGATTAATTTTTTAAATATAAAAATGATAAAAAGTCAGATGTATCAAGAATGGTTGTCACGTTTTGCGTTGCTTCCTTAGAGTTACATATAAGTAACGCTAGCCGTTGAAGGGTTAAAATTGTTATAAACAATTTTTTTCCCCGTTATTTTTTTAACTTTGGTTAATTATAATTATTGACTCACAAAAGAATTCAATTTGTTATACACTTAGATAACAAATTTTAGCTTGATTTAACGAGTTTTGATCAACCATATTGGATCCGCCATTTTGTTCTTTTGAAATTTTAACTTTGAAATCGTAATCAGTTGCATTAAATACACCTAGATACCAAATTTTAGCTTTATTTAACGTCTTTTAATATTGGATCCGCCATATATATATATTTTTAATTTCTAACTTTAAAATCATAACCAGCAACCTAAAAAACCCCAGTGTACGAAGTTTCTAACAAATTGAAAAACAATTTCGACTTTTGACCAGCTTTTTGCGATTTGGCCCCCTTATAAAAATAATTAAAACACTCAAAAATTCTACTAATAATTGTAAAATATTTTATGCCTACAAGATTTTTGCATATTGATAGCCCAAAGACCGTAAAAAATATTTAAACTGTAATTTAGATTTTTTTAAATATGCACTAAAATATATCAAAATAATCTACAAAGAATTGTAAGACTTTTTATATTCGTACCATTTTTTCAAATTGTTAACCAAAAAGCCATAATTAAAAACAATAATTTTTTTAATTTAAAAAGCGCGGGATGGTGGAGGCTGCTCGCAACGCATATATTACTTATAAGGCGAGCTAAACGCATAGGTGCGTTGTACCTAAGCTAGTTTACTCTACTAAGTTAGTGAGTAACTGGTTAGTAAGTAATCGGTTAACTGTGTAGTAACCGGCTAATCGGTTTTTCAGGCCTAACCTAACCTAACCGTTATTTTAATAGCTAGTAATGTATATATATATATATATATATATATATATATATATATATATATATATATATATATAATTTTCCTGAAATAAATATAAATTTATAGTATTTGGAATTAATTTAAAAAATACAACAACATTTATAAATATCCAGGGTAGTGAAGATCGTAAAATGGGGGAAGCATATGTATTAACAGCCTCAAATTTAACATCTAAGTATATTAAATATGACATAAATGTTTTTCTATGCAAATATATTTATGATGTGAATTCAGTTTTATAGAATTAAATGGCAAACCGTTGCAACTAACGCAACAAGGAACTTTACCAAATATGCGTAGCGAAACAATCGATATCACAAAGCCTGTTGAAATGCTTGCATATTCATTAGTATTCTGGATAATTGATGCTGGAAATGTAAAAGAATGTACTCCACCATCGATATCTATATTATAAAATGTATATTTTATATATTTTTTACAATAAATTAAATTTGGACACTAAATACTTTTCCCTATATATTTCCACTTTGAGCTGTGTACATAGACGCTGACTATGAACAAGAGGGTGAATTAGCACCGTGCATGAGAAAATAGCAAAATAATGCCGGTATTTGTTTTAAAGATGGCGTTGCTAGTCAAAAATGCGGAACTCGAAAGACGCGGGAAGGTTTAAAATGTCAATATTTTATAGTGGGGAAATATTGTGAATATATAAGATTTTTTGATAATTTATAGTAGAATTCTGAGCTATTTTGTAGATCTATAAAGTAATTCTATAATTTAAGCACTTATAATTTCAAAATTATTAGGTTTTGCAGCAAAATTGGTTGTTAAATCGGATAATTTTGTTCAATTTGTTAAGTATATTAAATAATAAAATGATTTATTAAATTTTAAAAACATTTATAGAGTTGCCAATATCATTAATGTATAATTACCCAGAAATGTATGTGTGTAGAATGTTGTTTTTTTGTAAAAATACAAATTGGCATAGACGGGGATCGAACTAAGTCAAGACTCTTAACCTCTGCGCCATGGCGAATGTTAATAATGTTTTATAAAATAATCAAATAGTCTATACTGCAATAAAACAATCACTACTCTTCTGAAGTTCAGTCTGCTTTGAAATAGACAAAAACGAATCAAACGTCAGAATGAAATGTCAAAAATGTTTTTGTGATAAATCTTCAATTAATTTGATGATTTGAGGTGTATTTAGTGTGTTGTGTACTTTACACAGAGTGGTATCTGCTATATTATATTGATATTGTATGTCAATGTGATATATAAATAATTGTTAGTTAATAAAATTTAGTTTTATTTATTCTAATTTGAAGTTTGTGAATGTCGCTATTTTAAGCAAGTAAATTTATATTTCTGATTATTAGAGAAAACAAAATAGCGTTCAAAAAAGGAGTCGATTTTTACTTTATTATTATTTGCGATGTGGAAATTTGTATTACTATTATAGTCAAACGATACAAACTGAAGAAAAACCGTGTAATTATGATTAAATTACATGAAAATTCGCCATCAGTCAAAACTGACCTATGTTCTGTATATATATGGGCACATGGTGCCCACGGCTGACCCTATTTTATAGTATTCTCTATAACGTTATAAATATAGTCAGAATTCCACTATTCGTCCAGAATAACTATAGATGAAATACATGTAAATATGTTTTTCCTCCGAAATAAAAACAATTAGTTAACTTAATTATGAAACATGCTGTAAAGTTTGCGATAAGGACAAATTAGTACGGGAAAATTAAAAATGAGCAACCCACATTAGTCACACAAATATCTCTCTTATCCCAATGGTCACTCCACTCCCCAAAAATGATGTTAGGATGTGAAAGTTTGACTGGATATTAAAACAAATATTTTATTATATTTATTTCTCAGTGTTGGGACCAAAGATTGTGCTTTTATTCAAGATACATGAACATTACGAAATGTATTTAAACAATAATATAGATTTTATTTATACTCATACAAATCGTATGTTCCATATGACTTAATACGAAAGAAATGTTCATCATTTTCCTAACATTCTCTTAATGAACATTTGGTCGTGTTCTATAACAATATAAGCTTGAGTATGTAATAACGGCAGACCATTTTGTAATGTGATATTAATATCAAACATAAGTTTATCCCACGGAAGATCTGGCGCTTCCAGTGCGCCTATAACCATCTTATCCACATAATAATATCCCTGCAACAATTTTAAATATTTCTATATTATATTTCACTGGCATTATAAAAATAATAATAATAATTGTATCTTTATTTTATCACCCAAAGGCTGTTTTTACACTTAACCTGTCATAAAATATATATATATATAGAACAAGCATATTTATATTTTTAGCTCACCGTATAGAATGTACAAAAGAGCTATAGTGATCGGTCGTGTGTCTGTAACATGCTCGGATCGAAAAAATATCTTAACAAAAAGTTCTTGTATTTTCGCCCTGAATCCAAAAATATATTTAACTCATATACTTGGATGTATGTATCTCGCTCGCTCGGTCGTAAGACCTGAGTTTTGGACCGCAACTGCTCTGAAGGTACCGGGTCGATTTTAATTAATTTTGATATACATATAATTTTCACGCCCGTAAAGTTCCCGTCGCATTTCAAATCCAATCGTCAGTACAAGACCAGAGTTATAGGGTCCCAAAATTTAGAACCCTCCTAAATACTGTCCTTAGTCAACTTTTAAAATGTTTAGAATTCTCTACTAAAAATTCTAAGATACTTTATGTCATTAACGTTTTTTCAAATTGTGAGCCTAGAGGTTTAAAAAAATAATAATATATTTTGAAGTATATCAGACATTGAACGCCATCTATAATTGAAACGAAGAAGTTATGTGACAGTAATTTTTGTGGGTATATTTTCCATTATATAAACTGTTTATTTCTGTGATTTAATTAATAAAATTAGGAAATGTTCATCAAATAATTTACAATAACCTTGGCTAAAACTCAGAAATTCATTAATTTTTTATTAAATGCAGAAGAAATGTCATCAAACAATCAAGACAACATAAACCAAATTTTAAGGACTTGTCGTATATTAATACATTATTGTATAAAACAATAATTTGAATATGTTCCAATAATGAATTGCCATCGCTTTTAGTATTGTATTTATTGCGACTGGGCTCGCTGGAATGGCGAGCTGGTAGCACTGACGCTTGCGCCAGTATGTATATATATATATATATATATATATATATATATATATATATATATATATATATATATATACATATACAATATACATATATCTATATATATATATATATATATATATATATATATATATATATATATATATATATATATATATATATATATATATATATAAATGAATGGGTGGAAAATTATACTAATACCAATTTGTAAAGAATTTGAAGTACTAGCTATCATAACTAACCAATACTCTACAGAAATATTCTGAAGTGTCATTTATCTAATTGAGTCTATTGTTGTCTATATGTTGAAATCCTACAATTAATTGATTTCCAAACGAATTGAAGCCTTTTTGACAATTACAACCAATTATATGAATCTAAAGGAATTAAGACCTGTTTATCAATTACAATTACAAATCTTTTATAATTCAAAAGGAATTGAAGCCTATTTTATAATTATAAGTCATGTATGTGATTTAGTGTTATAAGCCAACAATCAAAACGAATTAAAGTCTATTTTATTTTTATTAATTAGAAATCTATGTAACTGATAAGGAAACAAAATAGACTGAAATAATTTATATTTGTCATTTTCCACCGGTTAACACAAATAGATCGACTGAACTTGTTTCAAGCGTAAGGGTTGTTGCAGATAAATATTGAAAAACAGTACATATTAAATATTATATATGAATATATTGATAAGGTGTATATTCAACATACAATGTATGTAATAACATAGGGAATGAGGCTGATTGACATGTAATTCTTACCTTATTAAAAGGACATAAGAATGTAAAGTTGGAGAATTTCTTGAATTTCTTGTTAATATCCGCATTTCCATCTGCTTGCAGCTGTTTGCAAAGGTCACCATTTAAATTGTAAGGCATACGTCTATAGGTGTTACTAAATTCAGCAAACAGATACGCTGACTATGAACAAATTATTATTAATATTACCCAGAAATGTTTGTTTGTATGTGAGTGTGTGTAGAACGCTTATTTTGTAAAAATGCAAATTGGCATAGACGGAGATCGAACTCACAACTTCGAGGGAGAAAGGCAAGACTCCTAACCACTTTGCCATGGCGACTACTAATAATGTTATAAGTTCAGTCTGCTTTGAAATAGACAAAAACAAATCAAACGTCAGAATGAAATCAGTCAAAAAGTTTTTGTAAAAAATCTTCAATTAATTTGATGATTTGAAGTGTATTTAGTGTGTTGTGTACTTTACACAGAGTGCCATCTACTATATTATATTGATATTGTATGTCAATGAGAAATATAAATAATTGTTAGTTAATAAAAATCAGTTATATTTATTCTAATTTGAAGTTTGTGAGTCGCTATTTTAAGCATTTATGTTAAAATGACCGACCAAAGAACAAATTGAAATAAAAGTGCTACCATGTGAGCGTCAAAAACAGTATTTCAATGTGAATTAGTGACATACGAGTTATGGAAACATTGTTTGAATTGTAAATCGTAAGTTTAAGGGGAGTCACATGTTATTATTCAATGTTTAAGTATTTAATATGAAATAAGTGCATATTATTGCCTAATTTGCATATATTTTTAGCAAATACGATTTTCCGTCTATTTATTACTTTCTTTTACGGAGTAATAAGTAAGTATTGTAATCATGAAAATTTTCGAACTCGAGATTTCAGCGGATATACATGTTTTGACCTTCCCTGAATCGAATGTGACTATTTTCGGCATGACATCTGTCTGTCTCTGTGTGTGTGTGTGTGTGTCTGTGTGTGTGTGTCTGTGAACGCTCTAGAGCCAAAACTGTCGAACGAAAAATTATGAAACTTCAAACTTAAGCTTTGTATATGCACCTCTTATTTTTGAAAAGAATATTCAAACCGGAAGTGCATGTTTACTCTATGCATTTTTTGTTCTATCTCCAATATCACTAGAACGGCTACATTTACGGCAAAAATAGTTATGTTCATAATGAAAGATAATTATATTATGCACAACTTTTGTTTCAAACATTTCTTCAAAAAATGTACCAGTTGCGAGAAAAATGCTACGAAACATTATAAATATCTTGTTTACGTTGCCATGGATTCGCATGTAGCTTATAAAATCGGATCATCTGCTTTTTGTCAGGAAAACAAAAGACTCTATTAGATAAATGACATTTCAGAATATTTCAGTAGAGTATTTGTTAATTTGACAGCAGGTTTTGGATATATATATACATATATTTATATCTAGTGAAAACTGCGTAAAAGAGAGTTGAGTGCAGACCACTCCAGATATTTTTAATTCATAGTTAATGTTTTTACTTTAAAATGGCCAAAAAGCAGTGATTTTTGAAAATATGAGTTGCGGTAAGATTCTATAGTTGGTCAAATTATAATAACTGCAAGTAAGTAAATTTATAATTCTGATTATTAGAGAAATAAAATCTTGAAGAGATAATTCAAACATATTTAGAAACATGTTTGGTTGGCAATTTTATTCTTTTATTTTTGATGGCACAATCCATTGTATTTTAGCATATAACTAATTATCACTTTTAAAACTGCCGTTGTGACACTGCAATTTAATACTCCATAATTCAGAATCTAGCCTGATTATTTAATTCAAGAACAATAATGAATCAAATGTTAAATAATTAAAAATGTAAAAAGGGTTTGTAATACATATTTTTTGATTAATCGTTTCTAATAATAAACAGCAATCGTAAGCAAATTTATAATCCTGTTTTTTGTGTAATAATACAATTAAGCAAACTGTCTAAATGATACAACACTTATGGCCAGCTGTACCACACAAAGTTAAAATCAAAGTTTAACAAAACTTAGTTTAAATAAATCTTAGTTTAAATTTATCCGATGTTACACAGTGCATGATAAGCGATCGCTTAGTTAATCTCAGCGTTCAAAAAATGGACTCGATTTTTTCTTTAATATTATTTGTCAAGTGGAAATTTGATTTACTATTATAGTCAAACGATACAAACTGAAAAAAAAACGTGTAATTATTATTAAATTACATAAAAAATCGCAATCAGTCAAAACTGACCTATGTTCTGTATACCATATGGGCACATGGTGCTCACGGGTGACCCTAGTTATTTAATAAATAGTAAATAGGCAAAAATCTTAATTAATAGTCATAAAATAAATTATTATTATGGTAGTTTCTAGAACGATCAATCATACAACTATTTTGATGATTTTCTTTGATTAGTACTTACATATTTCACGTCATTAGGTATATCTTTAAATAACGTAATATTCCCAATTAATCCATAATCAGTTTTGGTTACTTTGGCTACGGATAAATGGGCATCCGCATATTCCTCGTTTATAAACGGTAGAAGAATTCTCTCAATTTTAACTTGTAGAGTCTCATATGTAAATTGAACCGTAACTGCAAATATAATCAGAGCAACAATCATGTGCATGTTGGCCAATCTGTAACTATACTAAATATCATGTTAAAATAATATTATATTATTTCAAACATTAGTTTTATAAATTATTTTTATCTGCTCATACTCATTATTAATTTGTAATGGAATAATAAAAAAGTGGAGTGCCCTTCACTCGACTACTTATACTTAATTTCCACTAAACATATTGTAATATAGCATTATTAGCTCGCCGTACAAAGTACAGAAGATGAGCTAATGCATTCCAGCCGTGTGTCTGTAGCATTTTTGGATCAAAACATTTTCTTTACAAAAAGTTGTTTCGTATATATACTAGGGTCACCCGTGGGCACCATGTGCCCATATGGTATACAGAACAAAAGTGATAATTAGTTATATGCTAAAATACAATGGATTGTGCCATCAAAAATAAAAGAATAAAATTGCCAACCAAACATGTTTCTAAATATGTTTAAATTATCTCTTTAAGATTTTATTACTCTAATAACCAGAATTATAAATTTACTTCCTTGCAGTTATTATAATTTGACCAACTATAGAATCTTACCGCAACTCATATTTTCAAAAATCACTGCTTTTTGGTCATTTTGAAGTGAAAATATTAACTATGAATTAAAATAAATGGACGGAATTTCACGTATTTGCTAAAAATATATGCAAATTAGACAATAATATGCACATATTTCATATTAAATACTTAAAAAATGAATAATAACATGTTACTCCCCTTATACTTAAGATTTACAATTCAAACAATGTTTCCGTAACTCGTACGTCACTAATTCACATTGAAATACTGTTTTTGACGCTCACGTGGTAGCACTTTTATTTATATTTGTTCTTTGGTCGGTCATTTTAACATATATGCTTAAAATAGCGACACTCACAAACTTCAAATTAGAATAAATAAAACTTAATTTTATTAACTAACAATTATTTATATTTCTCATTGACATACAATATCAATATAATATAGCAAATGCCACTCTGTGTAAAGTACACAACACACTGAATACACTTCAAATCAGCAAATTAATTGAAGATTTATCACAAAAACTTTGAGATTTCATTCTGACGTTTGATTCGTTTTGTCTATTTCAAAGCAGACTGAACTTCAGAATCGTAGTGATTGTTTTCTTTCAGTATAAACTATTTGATTTTTTTTACAACATTATTAACAGTCGCCATGGTGCAGTGGTTAAGAGTCTTGCCTTTCACACTGGAGGTCGTGAGTCCGTCTATGCCAATTTGTATTTTTACAAAAAAAGCGTACTACACATACACACTCACATACATACATTCGTCGTCGATCGCTCGTAAGACCAAATTTGTGCCCTCCACTCCAGCATCGGCAGTCTATTTGAATCTGTTCGCAGTTTAAATTCAATAGCCCCTAATTTGGAACCCCTTAATACTGCCCTTAGCAAAATATTAAAAATTATTGAAAATTCTACAATAAAATCTAAGATATTTTATGTTAACAACATTTCTTAATATTGTAATCCCAAAGCCCAAAAAAAAAAATTATAAAATTTCGACTTTGAAACCAAAGCCTGTAATTATTATTATTAAAAAGATTAATTTTTCAATTTAAAACGTATACTATAGGTAATACGGAGTACTGGGTGCCATATCTAACGCTCTTGTCCCTTATAATGCTTATAAGACGAGCTGAAGGTATAGGTGCCTGGACCTATGCTTGTTTTAATTCATTCCACCATTGTCATAAAAATTACACGAGTAAATTAGAACTTCCGAATGAAATATTCGTATCAAAAATAGGTTTTTCTTTTCTGTGATACACAAATAAGAAATTCAAAACAATATATGTTTATGTGCAACGGTATAGGTTGTAGGACGTTCCTAAAAGACAAGCAGTCAGGCAAACATAGACACCGTCGAAAAAATATTTAAAATGAATTCTGGGCCCTCAAAACGTATATTTCCATTTAAACTTTAAGGTCCATTTTTTGTGATCACAATACTTTCTTTTATACATTACGTATAAGTGAAAATAATCATCATTATTTTAAAACAACCGTATGTTTCAAGGTATGTCATTACGGGCCGAATAACATTTTTAAACTATTTAAACTGATACGTATTTGTATTGTTAAATTTAATATAAAATTTTATAACGGATGTCCGAATTTAAAGAATATATATATATATATATATATATATATATATATATATATATATATATATATATATATATATATATTGTATATGGCCTAGATGTGCACCAATAGCCATATGGCAAGCCTTCATATAATTTTTTTTCGAAAGGAAACAACATTTTAAACTATACATATTTTTTTGTTTTTCTGAAATCTTCATATTACAGAAGATACGAATTATTTAAGTTTCGCGCCTTATAGGCCTATGTCTGTCTGTCTGTCTGTCTGTCTGTCTGTCTGTCTGTCTGTCTGTCTGTCTGTCTGTCTGTCTGTCTGTCTGTCTGTCTGTCTGTCTGTCTGTCTGTACGTGAGTACGCAAACATACTTTATCGGTTACTCGTCCAGTGATTTACTAACAACATCCTAAATGTATGATGTAGAGACTACCTTTAATAATGTACTAAGAACTTCCTATTGTGATGTACATGCAATGTTCAGATGAACCGCAATATTTGCGTAACTTTGCGATGTTCTAGGGATAACCTCAATAATGTCATTTGAAGCGGACATTGGGATGTTACCAGGCCGCAATATATGCATCCCAATGTAAGTCGCACGGGAGTTACAATTCGCCGTGTTACCTTACAAGAACGTCCTTGGGATGTTTTTGTGTTTGCTGGCTGTATATTGTCAAATTTAGATTAACAGCAAATTCTAACAATTTAATTAGCATTTTTGGAATCAGCGTTGTCAAATTAATCTAAATATATGTCAAACTCAAAAATATTTTTGCGATTTTTTTGCCGAAAATTTAACACGTTTTTTTTTACACTGGCTCGCTCTGTTAATTGGATTTTTTAAACAAGTTTGAACGAACCTATGCAGGGATTATAATTTGTTAGTAAGTTTTATTGTATATTCAAGTCAGTAGTGAGATGTTATCGTGTGTGAATGTTTGTTTTTATTGCTTCTCAATAAAATTGCAACTTGATAATATGTTGAAAATTTTAACATTAATATTTAAAAGGGTACCGAATTTGTTTATGTTTGGTTATAGCGCAATTGCACGACACAATTTTCGAAATAAATGTTTACTGTTAAATAAGGTTGGTGCAAATCAGTATATATTTCATGTAGTTTATTCTTTAAGGTGCTCGTCTGCTTTATATCTCGTTCTCTGTCTAGCAACAATTAATTTCTATTGATTTCAGACTTATTAAGATTTATATAAATAATCTAGTAAAGCAGAAACCTAGAACCATACAATTTTTACAATATGGCATATTTTTTTAAAACGAAATATTATTACAATAGCTGCAAATTGATAAATAGATTTTTTTTTGTATTATACCAATTAACAGCTACAGTAATAAAATTTCGCTATAAAAAATACTCCTTATTGTAGATATTGTATGGCTCTAGGTTTCTGCTTTACTAGATTATTTATATAAATCTTAATGAGTCTGAAATCAATAGAAATTAATTGTTGCTAGACAGAGAACGAGATATAAAGCAGACGAGCACCTTAAGCATAGTATGAAATATAATCGCAAAAAACTCGATTCGAATACTCAGAACGTTTGGATTGATCATATCTGAAACTTTGCAACGAAAAATATAAGTATTAAATGTGGATATAAATTTGGTTTACTTCTTACATCATACGTAAATACAAGTTCGAAGAATACCTTTTTATTTCGACGCTTGTGACGATGCATTCTAATTATACTAGTAACATCCGTTTATTAATTAGGATATAACCAGTGAGTGCAAGTCTGCGTTAAATCTATATTTCAAAACATGTATTCACATTTCTAGTTTATCTTTCCGTGTATCTAGTAGAGTGATTTTGTGCATGTGTATTTATTATTATTTGAGAAATTTTACAACAAAAAAGAAAGTAAATTAAATATGAACTTGGCAGAACCAAATTGACACGGACAAATTTTTTAAATATAATAATACTAATATAATATAATACTAATAAAAGAAAATGCCGTTATCATTCAAGGACATTCTATAACCCGTAATATAATTCAGTCTATATTTCGTTTATTTGTTAGATACAACACAACAAAATATAAACATACAAATTGAATAAAGTTACAAAAAAAAAAATGGGTTGTGGCCAACGCGGGACTTTCTTTTACGTAGTTTTCATCAATATTTATTGATTATAAAAATATAATATTAAGAAATAATAATCCAACAGAAACAATATGAAAACCAAGCTAACCTTATATAAATGAATGCGTTGAAAATTATACCAATACCAATTTGGAATGGTTTTGAAGAACTATCAAAACTAACGAATTCTCTACAGATATATATTGAAATGTCATTTATCTAATTCAGACCATTTTGTTTTCTTGTCGAAATATTGACAGGCGCAGATGATCCGATTAATTAAGCTACATTCGAATCCATGACAACGTAAACAAGATTCTTAAAATTTTCGGTAGCGGTTTTCTCGTAACTGGTACATTTATTGAAGAAACTTTTCAAACAAAAGTTGTGCGAAATATTAATAACTTTCATTATGAACATAACTATTTTTGCCGTAAGTGCAGCCGTTCTAGTGATATTGGAGATAGAACAAATAATGCATAGAGTAAACATGCACTGCCGGTTTGAATATTCTTTTCAAAAATAGGAGGTGCACAACTAGACCATATACAAGTCTTAAGTTTGAAGTCTCATAATTTTACGTTGGACAGTTTCGGCTCTAGAGCGTTCACATACACACACACACACGCACACACACACACACACACACACACACACACACACACACACACAGACGTCACTCCGAAAATAGTCACATTCGATTCAGGGAAGCTCAAAACGTGTATATCCGTTGAAAACTCGAGTTCGATTTTTTTGGTGATCCCTATACTTACTTATTACTCTGTAAAAGAAAGTAAAAACAAAAGCTATTATTATTAACATAATTTAATATAATAAATGAACTCATTTGATTAACAATTATTTTTTAAAACAATACGGAAAAGAAACAGTTAATAATACTTATACAATATTTTAAATTGTCTACACTGGATTCAAATCTCATCCAATATCCAAAAACATATAAAATATAATATCAATACATTGTGAAATATATAAAAATCAATAAATAAATCAATGTCTCATTAATTCTATTAAAATTCTTAAACAACTGGGCTTGTTGTAAAGTCGATTTAACATTTTTAAATATGAATGCGAAAACAAAATTCGCTATAGCCCTTTAGACAGCGAATGACCTTCAGTTCTTCTAGGACAAAAATGTGCTACAAATGTTTAAATGAACTTTGTAAGACTCTGTCAAATTGCTAAAAGAATTAATTACACTACGATTCGAAAATATAATTTTTTAGTTCAGGTGCAAATGAAATTCAATCAATCCTGCAAGATGTAACTTTACTTTTATTTTAAATTATATTTATTTGGGATTAAATTTATATAAAAATAAAGTCATAAATTAGATATGTTAATAATTCACAGTCATTATTTTAATTGTACCAATAAATAAAAATATTTACATTCAAAGGCACTGTCACATAGAACTAATTTACAAAATTCATAAATATTATTAAGAAAAGAGTAATTAAATGATATTAATTCAAATTAGAAATAAATACATATATCTATATGCACATCACAAATAAATAGATGTACAAATAACATATTGTACACATTTTGAGAATACTTTGCAAGTTGTTTAAAAATATATTTATTGAAAATTAAAAAAAAAAGCAATTAGACTTTGTCACACAACAAATAAATGAAATCTAGAATTGGATTATATGAATCGGTAATCCAGAAGTTCCGGCTGCTATAAGATGAATTCCGATTCTGGAGAATGCCTATGAGGAAGTCTGCTTTGGTAAGTGTTAATCATTATTATTTCAACCCTTTAAATACAATACTACAATAAAAATAAAATTAAAATCACTATACATAATCACACAATAAACCAACCACATAATTCAAATTTAAATTTAAATTGTTTTCTACCAGTTTGTGAACAGCTAGCACACTTATTCCACAACAATATTCAAAATATATAACTGTACTACATGTCTACTTTACCTTGTTACAGATCAGAGAGAGTTAAATAAGACAGATGCCTCCCGATCTCCCAACTCAGTCAACGGATGTTTCAACTCCGGTTCCCCTGCTGCCTAACTACACTAAACAACACGGTGACAGAGTAGGTTTCTCCATGTGAGTACAAATCTCCGGTCAGCGCGTTCTTCCAAGACAACTACTAACACTGAGGGACAAAATGGCAACATCGGCCACCAACACTGACACCATACAACACGCTGAAGAGGGAACATTCCCTAAAGCGGCGCATACGATAACAAACAAGACACCTCATCCGAAATGAAATGCCCCACGTGCCATCTTCATATTTCCCACCTGATTTCTATATTTATTTATTTATGTATGAACCGTACGCAATTTTGACCATTCGGTGGTGTTACGCGAATGTTTATTTTCAAATGCAATAGTAAATTGCCAAAGTCGGTGATAAATTAGTGAAAAGTCAGTGAATAATTAGTGTAGAGTCAGTGTTATAAAAATAATGAAACGATCGTTTAAAATATGTGAAGTGAGTGTTTTAAAGTCATAATTCGCGGGACTCTAAAAAGTGACATTATCGCCAGTCAAAAAGGACAACTAGAACTTCGGCTGTGGTGTACCCAACCAGCTCAATGTTGACAAGTTGTCTAGAAGTCTGTCAAAAAAATGTTTAAGTAAAATTGCATAAATTTATGCCAATATTGTTTGGGTATTTTTTGGGCAGGTTCTTGTGACTTGGGCACACATTGCCCTGGTTGGTATAGAAGAGGAACAAATTTGGATTTAAACGGTGAGTCGTTTTTCAATCCCAATATCAGCGAACGAAAATAAAAATCGACTGTAATTCTAATGGTTTTTGTTGTTATAACAAAAGAATTGACAGACGCGGGTGTAACTTCTTTTCAAGTAAGTCTTTCTGGAGTTGCTTGACTTTAGAACGACTTACGCCTTCCACAGCTGAGAAATATAAAGCATAATCACTTATTTTACCCTTTTGCCTTATTCTTTAAACATAAAGTCCAAATATTTAAGGGAATAAGCGATTTTGAAAAATGGCACGAGAGTTATTACACACCAATGTTGCCATATTTTCTTTTTTTGGTCCAAATGAGATTACTAACAATGTTTAGTATTGGCGCGTTTTGTCAAATTGACTAATCGCATCTCTTAAGAAGCCTATCTGTCTCTACGTGTCTGATAAACCTAGTAAGCTCCGTTAGGGGCACAAAAGTTTGAAGGTTGTTGTTGGCAGTAGGTTTACACAAATATCATTAATATAATTACCCAGAAATGTTTGTATGTGTGTATGTATGTAAGTGTGTGTAGAACGCTTTTTTTTGTAAAAATACAAATTGGAATAGACGGGGATCGAACTCACGACCTCCAGGGTAAGAGGCGAGAGTCTTAGCCACCATGCCATGGAAACAGATGGGAATGTTATATATAATATCAAATAGTTTATACTGAAATAAAAGACTTCACAACAGCAATTAATACATTTCTAATCAAGTAATCTGCCCTACGTAAAAATAAAAGGTTATACGTCAGAATAATTCACATGTCAATTTCAAATATATCCCGAATCTTCAAAATGCATATCGAGTTGTGTATATTGTGCCATTGTGTTTTAGCATAGGACCCATTATCACTTTTAAAATTGCCGTGGCACTACAACATTCAGAATCTAGCCTGATTATTTGATTCAAAAATAATAACGATGTCAAATCATTGAAAGTGTTGTGTAAAAAGGTTTGTAATACACATATTTTTTGAATAATCGATTCAATTAGAAAACAGAAACCGTAAGTAAATTTGTAATCCTGAGATTTTTGTGTAATAAAATATTCATGAAGACTGTTTTAATGCACGTGTATACAAATGTTCAAAATATTGTTTGTATTATTCAGTTCGCAGTAATGTGTTCCATTTTAATAATTTTAAATGGCAAAAACCATCTAATTATTAAATCAACATAAACATTAATACAGAATTTGTTATTTGTTTCTGCAATCTGCCAGTTGTACATTTTTGACATTGCATCGTCATTCAGAAATTCGGATAACACAACCTTTTTATTCATGTTGACAAATATCGTAACTTCAAACTATAAACTTCAACCAAAAACCAAACCAAAAATAATCAAAATTGGCGGGAAACAGGCGTTCAATGGGGTATTATATTTCACTGCTGCTAGGCAAAATCTGCTGGCTTAAGGGGCATTCACCTTTTGAGCACAAAAAAAGCTGTTTTTTAACAATTTTTTTCTCACGGTACGTTCGAGATTTTGCACGCAGTTTTTCGTATCGTATTTATTCAACTTTTCTCTTTAATAAGGTATTTTTTAAAGTCGGGTACGTTCAGCCCCGGCGAAGATGTGCAGGTCCAAAGTGGGCAGCTCAATTTAGGCGCGCGGTAGCATAACTCTGGTCCCAGTTGTTTGAAAAAAAAAAGGTTTTAAAGTATATTAAATTGTCTAGGAATTGACCCTCGGGTGGTCCATTTGGACCATAATTAGCAAAATGGCGACCATCGTACGAAAAGATTTATTCTTTGCCACTTCTTTTCTCCTTTGACGGGCCTTCATAAATATTAATAATTGTCGGACATACTTCGTCGAAAATCAACTCCTAGAGAATTTTATTACCTTTAAGATGCGCTTATTGAGAGTTAAATCGGTTAATTCGTTGTCGAGATATTCTACCGCGCGACTTAAAAAATATGGTTTCGAGAAAAACGCGTTTAAAGTTTCAACTTCAGACTGACGCGCGCGAAAACGCCGTGTTTGAGCAAAAACATTGTTTTGTTTAAATCGCAATTTCACATATTTCCAACTCGAATTTCGAAAAACGGCTTCAGAAACTTATAGTCAACACTTCAAAGTGTCCGATTCTGCAAAAAAAAATAAACGATTTTTTGAATCCGTTAAAGGTGAATGCCCCCTTAATTTGCTAGCTTACTAACTTCATTGAACACCGCACCTACTGCATGAAGTGCCATCAAGTAGTACTTCAAAGTTACCGCGCTTTTCTCCGACTTTGTTATCAGAAAGAATTGCTTAAATTTCATACATTTATGCAAATATAGATTATTAACAATTTTAATTAACTGTCCAAATTTCCGAAACTTTAATTATTTTATTATTTTCTATAATTTATAGTTACTTAAAAATTAAGAAAACCATGCATCAAATTATTAAATAATAGTAAATGTGCATTCTACAATATATTTAACTACAAATAAATGCAGTAAATAAATTTATAAATTATATTAAAAATTATATAATAAACTAATTCTTAAAGAGTTAATTCAAACATATTTAGACACCTGATTATCTAGAACAACATATCAAATTGTTAATAATTTTTTTTTAGATATGCTATACAAATTGAAGGAAAACCGAGTAAGGGTAATCCTTTATTTTTATATAATTTCCAAGAGAATTCTCCACCCGTCAAAACTGACCTATATTTTGTGTACCATATGGGCACTCGGTGCCCACGGGTGACCCTAGTTGTTAATCTTATGTGCTCCCCTGTGTTATAGTTTTTAAGAAATAAATCGTCCCTCGGCATGCATATTTGTGCCATCAAAGACGATTTTCTCCAAATATATATTTCTTTAATTAAATTTTTATGATTGCAATTGATTAAACACACCTTATTCTATATTATATTAAATATTTGGGGTGCATCATATTTTAGTATAGTTGTAAATCGATAAATCGTCCCTCCGGACTTTATTGGCGATTTTCTCCAAGAATATATTTTTTTAATTTAATTTTTATGATTGCATCTGATTGAACACACTTTAATCTATATTATATAAAATGTTTGGAGTGGGTTTTAATTTAGTATGGTCTTAATTAAATAAAACGTCTCTCGGCATGCGGAATTTGGACTTCAAAGGCGATTTTCTCCAAGAATATATTTTTTTAATTTAATTTTTATGATTGCATTTAATTAAACACACCTTTTTCTATATTATATAAAATATTTGGGGTGAGTCATATTTTAGTATGGTCGTAAATAAATAAAACGTAGGATCGCAAGGTTTTTCGTACTAGTTCTGCACAGAATATTTGCTGTAATTACTAATTTATAGTAGTTTTTATTATTTTTTATTATAGTATAGATCACATAATAGTTGATAAACATAAGTACACTAATTAGAACATCGCTATTTATGTATAAACAAGGTTTTAAGCATAAAAACAAAAATGATCCCAGGGATCCAATCCAGTTGTATATTGGGAAAAAACGAATCCCAATCCCAAGCTAACTTCAGGGACATACATTTTATTAGGTTCAAGAGTTCTATTTCTTGTTGGCATGTAGTACAATCTATAGCTGTTAGTCCTTTAGGTTTTGTTCTTTATGGCTTTATAGCAATTTACTAAACCACATTTAAAACAAAGTATTGCAAAATATCTATAAATCTATACGGCTATTCTATAAATATTTAAACACTTATTCTATCAAAATGATTATATATTTTTGGAAAAATTGTAGATAAATCAGTTAATGTTCTACAATTTATTAAGTAGATTCAATGAGACAATTAGTGAAATTGTTATAGCGTTGCCAATATTTTACAGAATTCTCTATAGATTTATAGATATATTCAGAATTCTACTATTAGTAGTAAATGCTAAAGTCGAAACACAAATCATATTGCGTGAATTTCAAATAGCATAGTAATATTAAAACCATGTAACAATATCAATATATGTGGTAATTAGGGAAACTTATATGTAATATCGCAATTTTCATCACGCGAATTTTCAAAAAATTGTACATTTTTCGAAAAAAAAAAAGTTACTAGAATTTAATTTTTAATTAAATTACTTTTTAGCTCGCCGTACGTAGTACCGAAGAAGCTAAAGCATTCGGTCGTGTGTCTGTAGCATTCTCGGATCAAAAAATTTCATTAAGAAAAAGTGTTCGTCTTGTCGCTCTGAATCCAAAAATGTATATAACTTATATACTTGGATGTTAGTCGTCGCTCGCTCGGTCGCTCGTAAGACCAAATTTGTGCCTTCTACTCCTCTGAAGGTACCGAAGCGATTCACTCCAAATTTGGTACACATATTATTTGGCATCCCATTTGAATCCGCTCGCAGTTTAAATCCAATCGCCCGTATACTTCCCGAGTTATAGGGCCCCAAAATTTGGAGCCCCCCTTAATACTGGCCTTATAAAAATAATTGAAACACTTAAAAATTCTACTAAAAATTCTAAGATATTTTTTATCTACAAGATTTTTTCATTTTGTTAACCCAAAGCCCAAAAAAAAAAATTAAATATTATAATTTTTTTCAAATGGTTATAATAATTAAAAATCGCTGCTAGCATTATAAGGCGAGCTGAACGCATAGGTGCGTTGTATCTAAGCTTGTTTTATAGTTCATGCCGTTCTTAAAATATACAAAAATTTTACGTTTAATTAAGCATTTCCGGTAAAAAAAATCATTTTCAAAAATAGGAATATATAAATTTGAAATTCAAAGCGTCATATTTTGATATTCAACGGAAATGGTTTTATAGCGTTCAAACACACACACGGACACGCATACGGACGTTATTGGAATCAGGGACCTCAGGAAAAATATTTCAATTAAAATTTCGAGTTCGATTTCTTTTTGTTATAAAAATACTTTATTATATACACAACGTATAACAATGTAAAATAATAATTTTTGTTTAATCTAATTTTGGATTTAAAATTAATTACTGCAGCTTATCAAACATATGTATAATGTATATGTGTAAGGCCTTTGGAGAAACTAAACAATTCGTTTTTTTTTTGTAACAATTTTAAATTTGTTTATTTTTATATATTTATGGATATTTACGAGACCAGACTCTCTTGCAAATTGGTCATCAAAGGGTTAAAGTAAGTAATATCGATCAGATACAGTCCATTAGTTGAAGGGCTCTTACTACCCCTATTTCTTATTTATGTGCTGCTTGCATTTGACAGTCAAATATCGAAGGTACTAGAAGCCGGGTTAAGCTTGTATCAGACTAGCCACAAATACCCGCAATATTTTTAATAGTGTACTTATTTTTGGGAAAACATCAAAAAAATTCTTCATTTAGGTACGAGTTATGAGAAAACTGCTATGGAAAATCATAAATTTATGTTGTCATAGATATTTTTTTAATTAATCCTACAAACTATGCCTGACAATATTTAAATAGAAATAATTTGTCATTTTTATTTCATATAAAAAAAAAAAAAACGAATTAGTAATTTTTCTACTGAACATAGTTTATTTGGGATATATATTTCTAATGAACACTATGTAACAGAAAGTCGAGAGCAGGTCACTCGCCGTACGAAGTACCGAAGAAGCTAAAGTATTCAGTCGTGTGTCTGTACCATTCTCAGATAAAAAAATGTCCTTAATCAGAAGTGTTTGTCTCGTCGCCCTGAATCCAAAAATATATACAACTTAAATACATGGATGTTAGTCGTCGCTCGTAAGACCAAATTTGTGCCCTCTACTCCTCTGAAGGTACCGGAGCGATTCACTCCAAATTTGGTACACATATTATTTGGCATTCCATTTGAATCCGCTCGCAGTTTAAATCTAATCGCTCGTATACTTTCCGAGTTATAGGGCCCCGAAATTTGGAGCCCCCCTTAATACTGCCCTTATATAAATAATTAAAACACTCAACAATTCTAGTAAAAATTCTAAGATATTTTATGCTTACAAGATTTTTTCATATTGTTAAACCAAAGTCCGAAAAAAATAATTAAATATAATTTTGTATTTTAAAATATGCACTAAATTTTTTTTTAATCAATATAATCTAAATTTGTACACATATTATTTGGCATTCCATTTGAATCCGCTCGCAGTTTAAATTTAATCGCTCGTATACTTCCCAAATTATAGGGCCCCGAAATTTAGAGCCCCCCTTAATACTGCCCTTATACAAATAATTGAAACACTTAGAAATTCTACTAACAATTTTAAGATATTTTATGTCTACAAGATTTTTTCATTTAGTTAACCCAAAGCCCGAAAAAAATTATGAAATATGATAATTTTAAATTTTAAAATATATAATAAAATTTTTTTTTTATCAATATAATCTAAAATTAGATGTAAGACTTTTTACACCTATAACATATTTTCAAATTGTTAACCAAAAGGCCATAATAATTAAAAACCACTGCTCGCAACGCATATTTAACCAAAAGGCGAGCTCTGCGCGTTGGCGCGTTTTACGCGTACCAAATCTTGTTTTTTTTTCTAATTAATCAAAAGGGCATAATAATTAAAAACCGCTGCACACATCGCATATATGACTTATAAGGCGAACTGGACGCATTAGTGCGTTCTATCCAAGCTTGTTATTCCATATAAAAATATAGAATGAATTATTTTTTCCCCCAGACATTATTTAGACATTTATCCTAGTTCGTGTAAGGTGAGGCTAGACCCATATGCATTATTATATGAGAGTCTAGTGTTGACCACAATAGATTTATGATTACCAGTGTTCATAGGAAAGATGCACGTCTAATACAAACTTTAGTGGATAGTACATCCATACATACATACATATATGTTATTTGCTCGTATATGGCAAAGCATGCGTTCCAGTGTAGTAGGCAAGTGTAATAAAACGGTGTGTGTGTGTGTTTGTGACGGGGCTTTTACCTGGCGCGTTGGGCTGTTGGGCAGGTGGTCACGTCATGTGGTGTCCGTTAGCGCGCGCTCTGTGCACTGGTCTGTGTCGCCATATTGCACCACCTTGAGGTTTCTATCGCCCCTAGTCTTGCCTTAGTCTTCCTGCAAACTAATACCTACAGCCCACTAATTACGTACCTATGGCCGCACGTGTCACTTTTGGGCACAAGATATACGTACATATTTAATTTCACGGATATTTTCTCGATCGTACATAATACGATATGACACTTACCTATTATTGTTTCACTGGAATCATTCGAACACATAACTGTTGTTTATCTTTTATTTTATTTGTTTTCTTTATTTTTACTTTCTTTTACAGAGTAATAAGTAAGTATTGTAATCATGAAAAATTTCGAACTCGAGATTTCAACGGATATACACGTTTTGGCCTTCCCTGAATCGAATGTGACTATTTTCGGAATGACGTCTGTCTGTCTGTGTGTCTGTATGTGTGTGTGTGTGTGTGTGTGTCTGTGAACGCTCTAGTGCCAAAACTGTCGACCGAAAAATTATAAAACTTCAAACTTAAGACTTGTATATGCCCTAGATGTGCACCTCCTATTTTTGAAAAGAATATTCAAACCAGTTGTGCATGTTTACTCTATACATTTTTTGTTCTATCTCCAATATCACTAGAACGGCTAAACTTACAGCAAAAATAGTTATGTTCATAATGAAAGATAATAATATTTCGCACAACTTTTGTTTGAAAAGTTTCTTCATAAATTGTACCAGTTACGAGATAACTGCTACGAAAAAACTCAAATATCTTATTTACGTTGCCATAGTTATACCTACACTTGTGACAAATATTATTATTTTCAAATCAACCATGAGTTACATCATCTGTATCTTGTTTATTGAAAACAAACAAGCATTACATTGACAGTTATCTGTATGAATTAATATTTAAAATATGGATTTCTTATTAGAATAAATTGTATAAGGTAAATTATTATAGAATCAATTTATATTATATAATTAAATAACAATTTCAGAGTTTTACTGTGGAGTTTGACAGTTTAAGAGTGAATACGATAAGTATGTACTTCAAATACAGATCCATTATAAATTGGTATAATTATCCCGTTATTATTAAGTTATAGTAATTTAATTTGAATTTTCATTTTATATTGATCAGCAAATTATTTTGTTATCACTTAATAATAATAAATATTATCTGCGCCCGTTTTTGCCAGGAAAACAAAATAGACATTTCAGAGTATTCCTGTAGAGTATTGGTTAGTTTGGCCGTTTGTTTGAGATAATATATATTTATATATATATATATATATATATATATATATATATATATATATATATATATATAAATATATATATATATACATATATATATATATGTAGACAGTTTGTTTGGGATATATATGTATATTAATATCTATCTTTTGAAAACTATGTAAAAGAAAGTTGAGTGCAGGCCACTCCAGATATTTAACAACAATCTTGCAAAAGAGATTAATTTATATATTAACAAATATTATTGTGAGTTCTTGATCGATAATGTCAATTTTTGGAATTTATAAAGGGATTAGTTAGAGAAACAGAAAACATTGGTATTGATAAAAAAATATCACAATAATTAACAAATTAGTCAAAAACCACTTAAAACATTAACAAATATTTAAATTAATTAAATATTCCTTAGGCTGTCGTTTAAACGTAATATTGCAGACTATATGCTATTTGTATTTAAACAAATCTGGAGTGGCATTCATTTGACTTTCATATTCTTGGTATTCCTATATACATAATATTGCTATATTAGGTTTACCATTGCCGTAAACAATATCAATATAACTTTGGGAAACGTAAAGTATGAATATTTTGAAGGCGTTTTATTAGTAAGTGGTACATTTTTCGAAAAAACTTTTCAAACAAAAGTTGCTTAAAAATTTAATATCTTTAACTTTTATAGAATACATTATTTCTGTAACTCATGCCGTTCTTGAGATATTCAAAATATAACATAATTAAACAAACACGTTCAGTTGAAATATCAATTATAAAAATCGTTTTCTTTCTTTGGTTATATAACTCGTAAATTCAAAACAACATATTTATATGTGTTAGCTGTTTAGCGTTCACACACACACACACACTCCAAAGTACTCAACATGGATTCAAGGGCCCTCTAAACTGATATATTCATAAAAATTCTAAGGTTGTTTTCTTTTTAGATCATAATACTCTCTTTTATATATATATATATATATATATATATATATATATATATATATATATATATATATATTACCTATAAGAAATAAAAAATAAATTCGTCACTTACCGAAATAAAAGATTTCATTAAATATAGTAACATAAAATTCACCTTAAGACTGTTATTTAATAAGAAAAATAAATCATGATATATTCAAGATAATAACACAAATTCGATGTGGCTATTTTTATAATAATAAACACCAATGCTTTCAGCTTGCCTTCTAATTAATTTAATTAAAAATGTAAATAATATTTAACCCCTGGTAGTTTTACTAAAGAAAACCAATTTTTCATAATTGATTTTTGAATTTAATATGAGTATATATCTAATTTAAAAACTATAATCTATTTCTAGCCTTTTTAAATTTCCCAAAATATATTTTATTACGTAAATGTGAATACATTTGTACACAATTTTTTTTTTTTTTAGTAATTTAGGCAAAACAACTAATATTTAAGATATTTTACAACATTAATAGCTATGTGATCTAAAAGTTTACAATATGTAACTATATTGTTATTAATTCTAACTTAATTAATTAGATAACAGAAAATCAACACTAATAAGTTTTATATATATATATATATATATATATATATATATATATATATATATATATATATATATATATATATATATATAACCTAGCGGTTTTAACTATAGCAATATTTTGTTCATTGTTTATCTTGATGCTCAACTCATATAATTATACTAATAACAATAAACACGTAATAATTTTTACTAGGCAACGTGATTTAAATAATGATTTGTTATTATTTTTAGAAGCGTTTAGTATTCTACATGCATTTTTATGTGCGACCACACACTTGGTATATTTATAATAATCGATTTTCACAGTTCACGAATTTGTGCCCCTTTTCTTCAACCAAATATTATTCTGCTAGTACACCCGTTACACGTAATCATAAATTATCTTTTCTTTCCCTTCAATTTACTTCTATACTGTTATTTTAAAACTGTCTCAGATTCATTTATAATCGATAAAAATAATTTCTATGGTATTACGAACCCTCCAAATATGAATGCAACTGTTAAGAACCCCTGTTTTAGCAGATAGGAGACATTGTCTTTTAGACAGTAACTATTATGTAATGATTTATAAATTAATATCAAACATTCTTGCGTTCCTATTGCGAACACATTCCGCAGATGTGAACGGACAATGCATGTTTTACATACTTGCTAAAATCAATTTGTCACTGCAAATATTGTTGTACATCCATTGTTATCATATTTAGGAATTTGTGGTATAGAAAATCGGATTTGTGCTTTAGAAGCACGAGAGGAATTGAATTACATACACTAAGAAATGCACATTATAGTATCTTATCTGGGGCCAGGAACGGATTAATCAATTTTGCATTCATTCCTATGGGAGAATTAGTTTCGGTTTACGTACGACCTTCGATTAAGTTCGTGAATCGAGGATTGACTGACATTATAGTAGTTATTAACTACATATATATATATATATATATATATATATATATATATATATATATATATATATATATATCTATATATAAAATTAGTTGATGTTTGGTATGAGGAAATAACAAATAAGTTTGATGTATGCGAGAAAGTTGAAGTGAGCAAGAGATAAGGGTGTTTTGAAGCGTCCAAAAATCCTGGCGTGTTTGATACAAATTCGGGTGTCCGACGCCCGCGACGCCGCCGGGGGCGCCGGCGCATTGCCCACGTGACCCCGCGTCCCGATGCGTCGCCCGCCGCGTCACTACCACACGGCACGGCGCGGAGTACCGGCCGAAGCCCGGCAGTCGTATTTAGACATCCGCTCCTCGAACATACAACACGAACACACTATACACATCGGTAACACCACCAACAACTGACACTGACACATCATGTAATACACACACACACACATACCAACACCAACACCATCAATCGCCACCAAACACTTGGTGACATATATTCAAAAATTCGTAATTATTGATGTTCGGCCGTGAATTTTGGCAAAATTGTGTTTTATTGTAATTCAGTCGTGAGCAAATCAAAATTGGATTTAGACTAGGTCGTTTAGAGTGCGAGTTATACATCGACTGTGAAAGAGTCGAAATTGGGTCGTGAATCAGTCGAAATTAGGTCGTGAATTGATCGAAATGTGCTCAGATATTAAATGGTTAAGATTGGGTCACATTTAGACGAAACGTGGGCACATTGTGTACTAGGAGGTTAATGTATCAATCGGTCGTGATTTGGTCACAATTGGGTCGATATGCGGTCAATATCTCATAAACTAATTAATTATAATCCAAAATAAGTTATTTTGCCAAACACGTTTTCTAATTAGAAATTGAGTCACAAATAATGTAGGAAACGTTCAACAACCCTGTGAAATAAACAACTTAACACATTTATACAAATCCTCCGGTTATAAAGAGTAAACCTTTATTTTTGTAATTCGTCACATCGAAACCCGGTGAATTTTGTGCTTTTTGGTGTATTGGTGTCGAATTAAATAGTGCTTTAAGTGTATTAGACAATCGTTCGGTTTAACTTAATTGAACTTAAGAGGTAATTCTACGGTCGCAACGGACTAAACGGCTGCCCAACGAGACCTGGGGGTGTCCGTGTAATAGGGAGTTTAGGAAGCATGGTGCAACCGTTTGCCTCTACGGAGGAAACAGGCTGACAGAAGTCGTGGAGGCCGCGGGGTGAGCGGGCCATTATGGCCCACTGGCTTTTAGCGGCTTGGACAACCACCCTGCTCTGGTTTGCCTCAGGTAAGAACCCATCCTCAAAAATTACCTTCTTCATTTGTCTATTCTCCTGTTATTACAGTTGCTACAAAAATTAGCTTCTTATCTCAAGAATAGGACAAATACTAACGTGCAATAACCTTTTTACTTCAATATAATAAGTTATTACAGTTGCTACACTATTTGTGCTCCTGCAAACATGTTTTACTACCAAAATGACCTCTTACTCTCTTACAAATGTGTATTTCTACAACAATTACCCTTTTTGTCTCAACATAATGGAGTTATCCTGCTGTTATTACAGTTACTACATTGCTACATCAGCTTATTATCCTTACAATACACTTTATATGTTTCCGCAAACGTGAATTACTACTAGGATATGTAATCTTCTTGCTATTACAGTTACTGCAACAGTTTTTACCGCAGGATTACTAGTTCTCCTGTTACTACACTTTATTCCTTAATGCAAACGTGTATTACTACAAAATAGCCTTCTGGCAAAGGATAACGACTATGCGCTCCTGGCATAGTGTACTGCTATAAAAGAAAATGTTTTTCCTTTAGAGGATAAGGCATTATATTTCTGTTATTACATTAAGCGTTCCTGTAAACACATTAATTACGATTAAAATAACTGTACTGTCATTCCCACAGGATAAGGACTTGTCTTCCTTAACTATATTAAATATTTAAACAGGATTTGTTTATAAAGTTGACTAAAATGGTGTACCATTCGTTAAACGGAAATAAGACACATATCACAATTAAAGTGAACCAAATAGTAATTAAGATTAGTAAATTACAAATAATTATCTAGTTTGTATTACGACGAGCAATGCTAGCATTCACATAACCACCAAATATTTCACGTAATTTGGTATCAATTTCTATGAGTGAGCCACAACAGATTTTTATTTGCCAAATAGATAGGTCAGTTTTTTGTACTAACAAATATGATTTGCCACATCTAAAATTAACTAATCTGACCTACGCTCGACAAAATGAGAAAAAAAGTACATGAGGCGGGCCCCAAAGTCAGGCCCACCGCAGCGGCGAATTTTTTTTTTTTTTTGTCGCTTGGCCCAAGCGCATTCCAGCCAATTATCATATAGTTCGGGGGCCAATCGTCTAGTCTAGACGGCGAATCATTGATCAATCAATCAATATTCGCTCAAGGCTCGCGCACCGACACACACACACATTCCGCACTCTCAATTAATGCGCATTCCCAACCGATCGCATCGATCTATTATAATATATCGATTCGCCGCACAGATCTTCTGCCCGCCACATATCCATAATCGCTTACATGCGTTTCGTTGCCGATAAATCATAAAAATTGTCGACAATTGATTCGGGCATCAATTGTCTTTGCCGACACAATTTAAATGTATTATAACTAATTATTTTATTATTTATTACCAGTTCTAATTTTGTCTAGAATGTTCACAATACAAAGACGTCGTTTCCCAAATACTACAACCCTTAGAACAGTGCGCAAAATTGTGTAGAGTTCCAAGGTTAAGCAGTGAATGATCCAGTGGCGTGGCATAAGTTCACGATCAATTTTAACGCTCTATTTTCCGAAATAAATCAACATTGTTCCGCGTATATAATGAATGTTGGCTTAGTGCCAGAAGGCCTCTAGTACCATGGAATCGGGTCATACCGAAGGTGGTACCTCTGCGTGAAAGATTATCTACCGTTTTGCTCCTTTTACAGGAAAATATTGTCGCGCTGTTCTGGGAACTGCTAAATATTTAGCTGTTACTACAGTGTTAACACGTTTAGAAATGACCAAAATAACTTTATTTCTTTAGCGAGAATCGATACATTTGGTCTAGATTTACTTGCATGACATCAAACATTTACTAAAAATATACTATATAGTTCGACATTTTGTTTATGCTACATTAACGAATTCCGCGTCACACTATAGAAAATCCATCCATCCACCCATCGTTACAAATAAATACCGTCAATATATACACAGCTGGAGTGGCCTCCACTCTACTTTCTTTAACGTATTGTAAAGAAAAATAATAGTAATATAAACTTATAAAATAATCCTTTTAATACAGATTTAATATAATTTTGATTGTTTTGTAAGTATGAATTGAATCCGATGAAATTGGAATAATTTTAATTAAAATTTGAATGAGTTTCGAAAGCTTTAAGAACTCAATTGTCGATTGTGCAGATTTGTAAACGTGATTAGAATTGAATAATAATATTATTATTGATTGAAAAGCAAACTTGAATAATATTTTGCTAGGGACAGCGAAATATTTCAATTATGTATTAAATCGAACATTTTAAATTTCAATTCAGCGCAAAATGATACGAATGACGAAATATATTTCTGTTACAATTTGTGGAATCAACAAAAAATATTAAATAATATTTACAGTCCAAAGGTCCAAATATTTTCCATCTTATTTATGGGTTTAATATGAGTGACTTTATGAGATATTCGTGAACTGCCTACGAATTTAATTATGAGCTAAATACGTGATGTATTAAACGGCTTTACGAAATTAATATACTTTGTTTTCAGTGGACTATATAATTTTACAAATTACTGCTATTTAAATAATTTATTAAAATAGGGTAATTATTATCGGGTTTCTTTAGATATAATTAAATAATATACCACATATTAAACAAGAATTAAAAAATAATTTTGATTTAAGGGATTATTGTGAAAAGAAACGGAATCGTTTTTACTTTCTTTTACGAAGTAATAAGTAAGTATAGGGATCACCAAAAAAATCGAACTCGAGATTTCAACGGATATACACGTTTTGAGCTTCTCTGAATCGAATGTGACTATTTTCGGAGTGACGTCTGTGTGTGTGTGTGTGTGTGCGTGTGTGCATGTGTGTGTGTGTGAACGCTCTAGAGCCAAAACTGTCCAACGTAAAATTATGAGACTTCAAACTTAAGACTTGTATATGGTCTAGTTGTGCACCTCCTATATTTGAAAAGAATATTCAAACCGGCAGTGCATGTTTACTCTATGCATTTTTTGTTCTATCTCCAATATCACTAGAACGGCTGCACTTACGGCAAAAATAGTTATGTTCATAATGAAAGATATTAATATTTCGCACAACTTTTGTTTGAAAAGTTTCTTCAATAAATGTACCAGTTACGAGAAAACTGCTACCGAAAATTATGAGAATCTTGTTTACGTTGTCATGGATTCGAATGTAGCTTAAGTTGATTCACTACCTACCCGTAAAACAGTCAAAAAAGACGTTTTCGGGCGCCACTCTACAGCCTAAATGGAATAAATTAATGAAATTTTCAATGCAGATAATGAAAATATAAAGTTGAAACTCCAACTTGTCTGTCTTAAAATTTCAAAATTTGATTGTTTAATTAGTATATCATGCTATCATATATTGGCATATTTTAAAAGCGTATGTATACGAACTGACGCGAAAAAATTAAATTCTAAAACAGATAAGTTGGAGTTTCATTCTTTGTTTAGCTACTATTCAAATTTGAAGTATATAAAACAAACAATAAGGGCTGTACAGTGGCGCTCATAAATGACATTTTTCATGGTTTTTGTCACCGGTCATAAGACCACCTAGCGGCGTGTTTCGGAACGCATGGTAGTACAGTCCTAGTAACAAATCTACTAACTACAACAAATAAATCGGTAATTTGACACTTATTTTATTTTAAATCATACGTTTGGTATGGTTGCATATAATAAAACATCTTTACTATGCATATTAAATAATTATATGCGTTATAAAAATTACGTTTATTTTGTATTTACTTAAATCTTATTGCAGTTACTATGTAGCATTAAGAATGTATATGTTTTTGTATATATATTGTATATAATAGAGCATTTGTTGTTTATATTCATAAATAAGTCAGCACAAAGAGCCTGTGTTTGAATTATGATATATTTTGATTATATTGACATTTACATGATATCAATTAGTGTACGGTGGAAGCAGTAGGGTTTACGTGCGGTTTTAGTGAATATTGCAATAGAAGATGCTGTACGTAACAAAAAATTATCAATCTTGAAGTTTGAAAACGATAAACTTATTTTAAATACCAATGATAAATGGTATTATCATCAAATTCAAATTCAATTAGCTGTCACGGGGAGAAATATGTGTATTTTAGGTTTGTGGGCTGGAGATAATTGTCCCATGACAGTTTATTATATTAAAGAATGTGATTCATTCTGGAAAAATAATATGAAAGATAAACTTATCAAATTTTATATGAATTGCATTCTTTCTGAAATAATAGATCCACGTATTACCAGAAATATGACAATCAGAGATCCTGACTATATTACTGAAGCGATTAAAAAAAAAGCATCGAATTACAAATCAGTGAGAAGGAAATTATTTTAATATTGTACTAGTTATATTTATTTAAGAAATAATTAAAATATTTATGTATATATATATATATATATATATATATATATATATATATATATATATATATATATATATATATATATATATCAGTCAGTAAATACAGTATTTTTGATACTTTATTAAATAAATACATATTCGGGAAAAAATTTTAAACCTTTTCATTAGATGACATCGCGATGGATTCAGTTACTTTTTTCTAAATATATATATATATATATATATATATATATATATATATATATATATAAATATATATATATATATATATATATATATATATATATATATAATATATATATATATATATATATATATATATATATATATATATATATATATATATTTCATTTATCTTTAAAGCGTTTCAAAAAATACGTGGTTTAAAAAAAAGTTACTGAATCCATCGTGATGTCACCTAATGAAAAGGTTTAGAAAATTTTCCCGAATATGTATTTATTTAATGAAGTATCAAAAATACTATATTTACTGACTATATGAAGCATCCTTAATAAAAATTGAAGAATCTGTTTTAAAATGATTTTTTTGTAATTTTTTAACAAATTCGATTTTTTTGCGGAGGCTGCAGTGGGTCAAAAAACACGTAATTTACATAGAATTATTCGTTTTTTAATTCTCTATAGCCCTGTTTTTCTTTTTCTTATCAAGTTTAAATAAAAAATAGACGAATTAAAATAACCGAAAAAACACGTCAAATTCATTTTAAATGCACTTTTCAAGGGCAAGCTGCACTTTTAAATGCCGCAAAATTTCACAAGATATTTATAATAACACTCTAAACGATATCCCAAAAGCTCAATTCTATCAGCAAAATTCTCCTAAAAAATCTATTTCGACTCCACTATATGTATATCCCTTTTCTATTGCAAGCCCGAGCATTGCAAGTCAACATTGTGACTTACTTTTGATACTGACTGTATCGCCTAGCATGTCAGTATGATCTACGCCATACGTTTAGCTATCCTGTCTATACCACTGCACGGTACGCTATATCAATCTAATCTAGGACGCATAATAGTCAATTTTCTAATGAGTTCATACGCACTATCTCACAGAGTTTTATCGCCTTGGGTAGTGAATCGTCTTAATAAATCGGATCATCTGCGCCTGTCAATATTTCGACAAGAAAACAAAATGGTCTGAATTAGATAAATGATATTTCAGAATAATTCTGTAGAGAATTGTTTAGTTTTGATAGTTAGTACTTCGAAACCATTACAAATTGGTATTGGTATAATTTTCAACCCATTCATTTATATAAGGTAAGCTAAGTTTTTTATATTGTTTCTGTTGGATTATTATTTCTTAATATTATATTTTTATAATCAATGAATATTGATGAAAACTACGTAAAAGAAAGTCCCGCGTTGGCCACAACCCATAATAATAATAATTTTGATTTAAGGGATTATTGTGAAAAGAAACGGAATCGTTTTTTATTATTAACATTATTTTCTTTTTGATAGTTTAATATGTCTAGAATTCGAAATTCGATTTTAAAAGAAAATTATATAACTTTTAAGCATACCATTTCATTTTACAAAATAAAAATATATAGAATATAAATTACTGGTGAGATACTAAATAAATTATTTTTCAATGAAAGTTAGTAAAAAAAACAAATTATAAAATTAAAACTGTTAATAAAACTTTAAAAGCGTTTCTCTCGAAATAACGTTTTCAAAGTTGGCGCAAATGATTCAAAAAAAGCTACAAGTCCAATTAGCTTCTAGTTTTGAACATTCTATTCGAAATTGTTTCTTTTACGCATTGAACCTCTAAAAGTGCATTTTGAATAAAACCTCGATTTGTGGCACGCGATTTGAATCGAAAATTTGAACGATTTTTCCCACTTTATTTTTAATAGAGCGTCAAATATGGGCATTTCAATAATATAACCACCTTAGAGGTATAGTGCACAGTATCTTAATGTATCTTTAAAATACCGAAAACATTTTTTTTTCAAACGATCCTGTGACGTGTTTACATTCTTTTTTCTTGGTGCCGTAATAAAAGGAGCGTACGGGAGCCATGAGACAATTTTTTTTTAAGTTTAAACATGGTATAATCCATTTTTTTATAAACAATAAAGATTTCGAAAATAATAAATAAAATTAAGATAATATAATAACCATTGTTTGTGCGTGCGCGTAACTTTTAATTGAGCTAGACTAGAAAGAAAACTGTTCAAAATGAAATAAAGTGAACATACGATTTTAAGTCAGTATTTAAAATGATGACATCTCTGTTTAATTTAAGTGTAGAACGTTATTAATAGCCGTAAAACAACACACATAGAGTAAGCGAGATAGCTAATAAAAGAATAGGTGGCAAGTGCCAACACGAAAAAAAGTGAAGAGAAAGAATAAAGAAAAAAAGTCTCAACCACTGGCTAACGAGATAGCTAGGCGCCTGTGTGTCTAAGTTAGCATCATTTAAATAAGTGTGTCGCTAAAATGATAACGAATATCATTTTTGTCGCGTTGTTGTTCAAGGCTGTTCTTCTAAACCCTTTTGCTAGACAGTGTATATCACGTTACCGAATTAACCCGCATCCCCAGTTCGTATTGCCAACCAAAAGGAACGAAAAGAACTGTTGAAACTTCAAGTTAAATCAATATCAAAAACAACCCCAATCTTCTACGAATATTTCTACTTTCAGCTCAGCTTATCAAAGTTGTTATCAGTTCTCTAAAAATAACTGTAATTGTTATACAATTTTATATGTCAGATTGTAAAATTGTTTTAGAACATAAATCTTTTAGGAAAATAATTAATCTTGTTCAAGACATTGAAAATGACAAGTTGTATTTAGGAAACAATATTTCACCTGCTATTGACAACGTTTCACAAACATACTTTTCATTTAACTTACTTGTAATTAGAACCTGGAGTGGCCTACCCTATACTCTCTTTCCCTTTCATAAAATTAATTTAGCTAATGAACTAATCGATTAATACTGACTAGACATTTATTTTACAATAAATAAAAAACTAAACACATACAAAAGTTTAATTTACTAATGACAAAATTGTTTTATTAAATGAACCGTGTCACACGTGTCTAATAACGATTATTTAGCTAGTTTTTGTCACCTTTTTCGAGTTCAACGGTTTCACCTATAGGAAGTATTAATCAATTTTTCATATCGGCTAATTTTGACACATTTTTAAAAGTTTGCAAAATGCGATCGACACGCTTTACCTTTAACATTTGCGTGTAGATGGTTCCGCCATTCCAGAAATTGGTGCACAAACCGAATAATTATGCCAAAGTATTTTACAATGTCATCCGGATGTGAGAACTCTCGTGTTTGAGACATATAAATTTGGCACTGCAGATTTTTCACTTTAACTGTTATTCTGGGTCAATAGAACTGCATTTCTGACTGAAACTGTACAACTCTTTCAGTCTTTTATACAAATACAGGGGAGAAAAGGACTTACTAAAACAAATCCCATATTTGCAATAAAATTAATCAATTATTTGACAATGTTTTTATAAGATTTACGTTCCGGGTAGAAAGCTAGATATTAAACAAGAGTGGCCTACACTCGACTTCCTTTCCCTTTCACTATCTGTATTTATAATAATGATTTATTTGGTTTTAAATTAATGTGTTTTATATACGGGGCAAATATAAAATATCCATTTTCAAAGGCGATTCTTCAGTAAATGGTACATTTTTCAAAATAACTATATAAACAAAAGTTGTTGGAAATTTAAATATCTTCATTTTTTGTAAAATTATTTTTTCTCTAACTCAAGCCGTTTCCGAAATATTGAATAAACTGTTACTTCCGGTTAAGATATTATTTTCTAAAAATTACAAGTCGTAAGTTTTGTGTATTATAATTTTGCCTTTAACTATTTTGGTTCTGGAGTATTTAAATACAGACAGACATACATACATACGTCTTGCTGAAAATGGAATCGATTTAGGGATGATATAAACGTGTGTCTGTTATAATCTCTTTTTGGACATCGTCCAAGAAAGAAAAATTGAAAATTATTATTACAATATCGGTTTGACTGTATTTTGTATATGATATGGGCATATGGTGCTTATGATACACATAAATAATTAATCTAAGGAAGTACTTAATATTGAGTACACGTATATTTGGGTAATGGATGGAACAATTGATCAGTTATTAATATAGATCGAGTACATTTGCGTTTAATATATGAGTAATTTAGTAGTGTAATCCAAGGTGAAGTCTATAGATAGAAGGCAGTTCTGGATGTTTTTAGTTAAAACAAAACATGAATAGGATATGACAGTTATTAGAAGTCAATACCCAATGTAATTGGATTAGCCTTGTACTGGAGGCGACTCAAGACATGGCGTGGACATTTTCAATTCTTGAATCTTAAAGCGATAAAGTCCATACTTTAGTTTAAAACAAAAACAAACTTAAACGTTGCCATTTTTAATATTTAATATTTATATTTACTGGTTTAAATACTGAATTAATTGTTGTTGATGTAAAGTTTTGGCTCTAGAGCGTTCACAGACACACAGAGAGAAACACAGACGTCGAAAATAGTCATATTCGATTTAGGGAAGGTCAAAACGTGATCGAAATTATTTAGATGGAATAAAAATATATGATTATATTAGGATATTTTACTGCTTGGCGGTAAGTGTGTGATAGTTAGCTGAGTATATATAATTAAGCCGTATCTAATTTAAGAAGGCTATACAGATAAGCATGTAAGGTGATATTTAATATCAGCGAAATTTTAAACTATAGTTCATTCGACTCAGGTTTTATTTTTAAAGACAGCTTGCAATAATAATTAATGTTTTATATAACACAATTACAAACATATAAACCACTTGAAATATACTTTTTTTCAAACAATTAAACTTGCTTTATACAAATACTATAAAAAACCGAATCGACCAGAAAAATTCGAAGAATATTTCGGTGTAAAAGTAAAAATAACGTATATGCGTGTTGCACGGTTCTAGGGGATTATTATCGACTGACGTTTGATTTAAATATATTTTGTAAGCATTTTACGGCTCGTACCATAAGGGATAATAGTTACCAACCTAAAGGAAAAATAAATATGAGAAAAAATCAACAAAAACAAATTAAATCCTTGCGAGTATAATTATTTTACAATCGTAGTAACAAGGACGTTTCCATCTGTTTATCTCCAAGGATAATTGTGGCTAGTCTACGACGTACGTGCAGATGCAATCAACGACATACGCCACCTGGAGAGTTGCTCGTTTGTAGAGTATTCAAACATTTAAACTCCAGAACAATTATTAGAAGAGTATAAGTATTGCCAACTGAAATCAAGCTTATTGTATATACCTCAATGCTATGGTTCCCATGGTGGCTAATACGGACTGCATTACTGTGCTGCACTCCGGCTCATAGTAATTCGTTGAATTGTTATATAGTAATTAGGAATGTCTACGATTTCTTTTTTATTATTTTGCATTTTTATAACTATCACAAATCTTTCTTATACTTTATCAAACTTTTGTTCAAAAAAATCGTTTTCTTTTTTCATTACTCGATAGTTTTAACGGCTTTATGATAATCCCCTAGATAACTTTAATAAAAATATTAAAATTATCCAGTATAAATATGTTGTAAAACTTTAAACTACTTTTCAAACTGGGTGTATTTTCTCAGGAACTACTCAACCGATTTGTTTATTCTTTATTTTAAATGAAAGTAAATACTATTTGTTGCAACTTATACTAACAATATGCGTACATTTTTAAATTTAATTATTATTTATAGCACCCTAAAGTGAAAACAACATTTAAAAAATAAGATATTTTTCTTTATACGGCCGCCATTTTGTCAAATATTAACTTTTTAGACCAAATGTTGGTATAAGCTCCAGAGAATTTTATACGCTTTTCTAATCTAGCATTAAAATTGGATTCGGTTGACCCGTTGATGAGATACGAGTTCACCCGTTTAGTGGTGACCTAGACATACTCTCCACTGTAACTAGGAAACTGTCATATATTTTTTTACGAAAAAATATTTTTAATGTAGACAAATAGACGAGCAATAATCTGGACTAAACCTCAAATTGTTACCTTTATCCTTGTCTAGGAAAAAAATTCATAAATATTATGTTTTTTTTTTGTCAAAGATTGTAAATTAATTATTTTTATTAGCTCGTCGTACGGTTGTGCACTTAACGTTAAGTATAGCTTAAACATAGTGTACATTCTAGACGTTTAATATTGTTTTAATAAATAATCAAACCTTAGAAAGAGTATTAAATTGTCGCAACCAGCCTTGACTGTCTCAATAACTCTCAGTGGGCCCTGTATTTGATTCATGGCAACCAATTACCATTGCCAACTAATATAAGGGTAATAATAGTTAGGGGTGGCGTTACCAATCAATTGGCGTCAATATGCTTTGATGGCTATTGTGTAAACACAATTTTATTTTATTACTAATATAAATCACGCTTATTTTGATTCAGTATTATTACAATGGGACCGCTAGGTATTTATTTGTGTTTACTAAGCGTTAGAATTTTGTATTTTTCCACTGCGAATTTATTTATCTGTTTAATTTGTTACAGTGTGCATTTGATACTAGGTAAATATGCGCTAATGGCAGGCAATATGTTACATTTTTAATCAAAATGTGTTTACGCTTATTGATTACTAAATAGCAGTAATTAGTCGTAATTACTTTCTACATGTTTATTATCCACAAATTAATTTGTCGTTTAATTTCTTCTGTACATTGTATGAGCTAAAGCATTTGGTCGTGTGTCTGTAGCATTCTCGGATCAAAAAATGCCCTACATCCCAATATATATATAACTTGGATGTAAGTAGTCGCTCGCTCGTAAGACCAAATTTGTGGCCTCTACTCCTCTGAAGGTACCAAAGCGATTTGAACCAAATTCGGTACACATATTATTTGGTATCCCATTTGAATCTGCTCGCAGTTTAAATCCAATCGCTTGTATACTACCCGAGTTATAGGGCCCCAAAATTTAGAGCCCCCCTTAATACTGCCTTTATAAAAATAAATAAAACACTAAAATAATTTACTAATAATTCTAAGATATTTTATATCTACAAGATTTTTTCATATTGTTAAACCAAAGGCCA
Source organism: Leistus spinibarbis (assembly GCA_933228885.1). Classification (NCBI taxonomy): domain Eukaryota; kingdom Metazoa; phylum Arthropoda; class Insecta; order Coleoptera; family Carabidae; genus Leistus; species Leistus spinibarbis. Next base: position 3,642,386 of record OW121809.1, on the reverse strand, counting down.
TAAAAAAATATGAAATATTATAATTTTGCATTTTAAAATCTTATCAAAATAATATTTTTTCAAATTGTTAACGAAAAGGCCATAATAAATATAAACCACTGCATAGGTGCGTTATACCTAAGCTTGTTTTATTATGAATTTACATGGTAAGTAAATATGCAATAATACTAATTGTTCTTATATTATTTAAAATAGGATAATTGCATGTTTCCATTAGTTCAGTATTTGTAAAACATGCACTTTAAAGTATAATAATGTTGTTTATATGTAGTGAACAATTGTATTGTTTAAATAAGGCAGTAAATGAGCACCCCGTTGGGTGGTGACGTGCTGTAAAGTTTAAAGAGCAATAAACGGCGTGCAGTCCACGTGGTTCGAACGTATTTAGATTTAAAGACAGTTTGGTATTTAAGACAACACACAGACTCACTCAGTTACGAACTGAATTAAACGTATTATTACGTAGTAGTATATGGCAGTGCTAAATACACTCTATTTCACTTTTGGTTGGCGACACCGACACGTACATACATTGTTTTCGAACTGTGTTGCAGACTGTTTGACTATTTCATCTGATTTCACAACATAAACAGTTTTCGTCCAAGTTCCAATGCACCAGATAGTCATTTTTACTTTCTAAAAAGCAGGATTGGAATTTAGGTTTTTTAATAGCATATTATCATATTATCATAGCGAATGTAAAAAAGTGGTGACTGATCTTAAAAGTTAGCTTTAATCATAAACAAAAGCCCATGTAAATTTTAATGAGGGCCTTAGCCCTAATCAAACTTTGTATATATATATATATATATATATATATATATATATATATATATATGTGTGTGTGTGTGTGTGTCGTGTATTTAGTAAAACGGTTAGGGTATAGCACAGCTGTTCTCGTAGTAGTGACGTTGTCAAATTGTCAACGATGGCTGGCTGCTCTGTCGTTAGCAGACACCGTCTTGTGTCGTCTGTCAGCCGAGGATTAATTATGAACGAAATGTTCCGGACATGTCACCAATGCGCCGTGTCAAACATCAAACAAACATCTATTTGTCACCCCAATTTATTCACAACGAAATAAAATATTTACGATACTACAAAAACTTTTTATTAGCCACGAGTTGTAAAAGGTTTACGACCTTACACTTTTAGATCCATATCCACCTTCTATAATATTCCAATCTTACGCACGTAATCCTTACCAATTTTACTTAAAATACATATTTCATAACCTACCTTTATAGTAATAAATTAATTACGGTTTATATTTGGGTTTTTGTTTCAAAATATGGGAAGAAATTAAATTAAAGTTCTCAATCTTTGGATCAATAAAATAGATCATTATTTTGCATTTTTTGATAGTTTGAAGTGTGTAGATGATGCCTTTTGTGATAATCCTCTGGGATAGCTGGATAATGTTAGATGAAAAATAGTTATGCAGTATATATATTTTTTCTCGAAATTACTTTTTTCAAACTGGGCGTATTTTCTCTGGAACTATTTTACCGATTTGCTCATTCTTTATTTTAATTGAAAGTAAATACTATTTGTCGCACTTTGTACCAACAATATGTATACATTTGTTTAAATAATTATTATTTATAAAGCACTAAAGTGAAAACAAAACTCGAAAAAAAAAATTGTTTCTTCACACAGTCGCCATTTTGTCAAATATTAACTTTTTGCTACAAATGTTGGTATAAGCTTCAGAGAATTTTATACCCTTTCAGAATCTAGTATTAAAATTAGATTTAAATGACCCGTTGATGAGATACGAGTATGCCCGTTTAGTGGTGACATAGACATACTCTCCGCGATATCTACGAAATATTCACATATTTTTTTATGAAATAATATGTTTTAATGTAGATAAAAGGACAAGCAATAATGTGGTTTAAACCCCAAATTGATATCTTTATCCTAACCGGAGAAAAAAAATCATAAAAAACAAATTCAATCTTTGGTGAAATAATTTATTTGTAGAAACGAATACGGTGTCCTTTTTATCTGACTGTAAAAGACAACTGAAAACGGTGGAAATAGGTCAGGCTGAAAGAAATTTTTCAGCAGAGTCGTGTCGGTGACGTTTGTACCATTGCTGCATACAAATGTGTACATTTTCTTTGCTACTGAAGGGAACATTTCGGTACAATTGAAAATATCCTTTCAGCTTTAGAATATATTGTGTCTTGTCAAAGAATTACACTTCCTATATACAAAATATTTATTATGTTATAAATTATACTAAAAATTGGTAATTCTTAGAAATCAAGTAATTTTGGCAATTGGATAATGTAAATATGTCAGCACTTTATAATTTAGCGATATTTTGCAATGTTTTTAGCAGAAATACAAAATTAGGAATTTATTTCATAGTTGACAACTAGTTTATACCATCTAGATAAAGAATACACGTACGTTTATATAAATAACGAATATACGTTCGGTTCTTCACGTTTTAACAAAGCTGGAGTGACCTTCACTCGACTTTTTTATACTATCAGTATACATAATTATTATTTTATTTTAATTGGTTTATAAACAATTAAACAATGTTAATTTATATTGTAACTAGGGAAACGTAAATATAATTAGACAATTTGCAAATGCGATTTTTCAGTAATTTTGTTGAAGTTAGTTAATGGGAAATATAATTATGTTACTTTTCTTAATTGAACATTATTTCATGTGGAAATATATATATATAGGCAAGAAACCCCATGTCCTAAGGGAGTAATTTAAGGGTCCCAGAAGTTGCGTAATTGAAACATATGCCCTTTTTGTACCCAATTTGAGGGGTGGTAAATGCTATTGTACTAGCTACAAGATAAGATATTGTTTGACTAATGCCGTGTCTGAATTCTACAACTACGCTCGTAAAATCTTTATTTCTCTAAAGGTACGGGAGCGATTTACACCAAATTTGGTACACATATTATTTGGTATCCCATTTGAATCTGTTCGCAGTTTAAATCCAATCGCCCGTATACTTCTCAAGTTATAGGGCCCCAAAATGTAGAGCCCCCCTTAATACTGCCCTTAAAAAAATAATTTAATCATTTTATCATTTTACAAAAAATTCTAAGATATTTTATGCCTACAAGATTTTTACTTTCTTTTACAGAGTAATAAGTAAGTATTGTAATCATGAAAAATTTCGAACTCGAGATTTCAACGGATATACACGTTTTGTTGTTTTCTGAATCGAATGTGACTATTTTCGGAATGACGTCTGTCTGTCTGTGTGTCTGTGAACGCTCTAGAGCCAAAACTGTCGAACGAAAAATTATGAAACTTCAAACTTAAGACTTGTATATACCCTAGATGTGCACCTCCTATTTTTGAAAAGAATATTCAAACCGGTAGTGCATGTTTACTCTATACATTTTTTGTCCTATCTCCAATATCACTGGAACGGCTACACTTACGGCAAAATTAGTTATGTTCATAATGAAAGATATTAATATTTCACACAACTTTTGTTTGAAAAATTTCTTCATAATTTGTACCAGTTATGAGAAAACTGCTACGAAAAAACTCAAATATCTTATTTACGTTGCCATAGTTATACCTACACTTGTGACAAATTTTATTATTTTTAAATTGGATCAACCATGAGTTACATCATTTGTTTCTTGTTTATTGAAAACAAACAAGCATTACATTGACAGTTAACTGTATGAATTAATATTTGAAATATTGATTTCTTATTAGAATAAATTGTATCAGGTAAATTATTATAGAATCAATTTATATTATATATTTGCTGACATAATTAATTAACAATTTCAGAGTTTTACTGTGGAGTTTGACAGTTTAAGAGTGAATACGATAAGTACTTCAAATACAGATCCATTATAAATTGGTATAATTATCCAGTTATTATTAAGTTATAGTAATTTAATTTGCATTTTCATTTTATATTGATCAGCAAAAGAATTTGTTATCACTTAATAATAATAATTATTATCTGCGCCAGTTTGTTTGGGATATATATGTATATTAATATCTATCTATTGAAAACTACGTAAAAGAAAGTTGAGTGCAGGCCACTCCAGATATTTTCATATTGTTAATCTAAAGGCCATAAAAAAAGATGGAATATTATAATATTGACTTTTTATATGTATAACATTATTTCAAATTGTTAACCAAAGGGGCATAAGGTGTATAAGGTGAGCTGGACGCATAGGTAAGCTTGTTTGGTTGTTGAATTTGGCTATGCGACAAATGTATAATAATAAGTGTGTCTTGTAGTAATAATGTTTAATATGAAATAAATCGTCTGCCACCTCGGAGCATGTTTAATTTGAAGCTATATTTATGCGGTGAAATGAAAAGGAATCAGTTGCCAAGGATTTAAAATGTGGAGCCACCTGCAGTCTGCCTTAAGTGTACCAAATAATACAGAGCACACATCGTGCTTTAGCTATATTTAAAAATCTGAATCAGTAAGGAAGGAACTTATTATGCTATCAACTATAGTAGCGCTGTTTAAATAGCGCGCAGTGAAAATTATGTTTTTGTTTATTGTCAGAGCGATGTAAATTGGTCAAATAACTTCAGCCATCATCACTAACGTGTCTGGTTCGGTTCGGTAGTGCATGTATTCTTAGAACGCGCTGCTCGCTGATAATATGGGAACAGACAGCATTCAAGATCAAAGCGACCACTGACATTATGTAAATATTTACGGAACAAAAGATTTACAAGTGATATGTTTTCGGAACGTTTACCAAACAATCCCACCATGTTTGACACTCACACAACATTTATGGAACCATTCTCAGATTATATTTTATATCGCATTCATTACACATTCGCTGCAAAAATTATCATCATTTAAGCATCCTATTCATACAAATCTACGTATTATTATTAAGAAACCGATTAACTCTCAAACATACGTTATACAACATATTGTCTATGCTCCAGAATCATTAATATAATTACCCAGAAATATTTGTATATGTGAGTATGTAAATGCACATAGACCTCCAGGGCGAAAGGCAAGACTCTTAACCATTGCGCCATGGCCACTCCTAATAATGTTATTAAAAAAAATATCAAATAGTTTATACTGAAATAAAACAATACTCTTCTGAAGTTCAGTCTGCTTTGAAATAGACAAAAACGTATCAAACGTCAGAATGAACAGTCAAAAAAGTTTGTGTGATAAATCTTCAATGAATTTGATGATTTGAAGTGTATTTAGTGTGTTGTGTACTTTACACAGAGTGGCATATCTGCTATATTATATTGATATTGTATTACAATGAGAAATATAATTAATTGTTAGTTCATAAAATTAAGTTTTATTTATTCTAATTTTAAGTTTGTGAGTGTCGCTATTTTAAGCATTTATGTTAAAATGACCGACCAAAGAACAAATATAAATAAAAGTGCTACCACGTAAGCGTCAAAAACAGTATTTCAATGTGCACTAGTGACGTACGAGTTACGGAAACATTGTTTGAATTGTAAATCTTAAGTTTAAAGGGAGTAACATGCTAATTGGCATATATTTTTAGCAAATACGTGTTTCCGTCCATATATTTTAATTCATAGTTAATATTTTCACTTCAAACTGGCCAAAAAGAAGTGATTTTTGAAAATATGAGTTGCGGTAAGATTCTATAGTTCGTCAAATTATAATAAATGCAAGGAAGTAAATTTATAATTCTGATTATTAGAGAAATAAGATCTTGAATAGATAATTCAAACATTTAGAAACATGATTATATTTAATATTTAATTTTTTTAGAATTTTCTACTAAATATTCTAAGATATTTTATATCGATATATTTTTTTCTAATTTTGGCCCTAGGGGCTTTAAAAAAATCTTTTTTAAAAAGAATTATATTTATATTTTTACATATTGTGAACGTGAAGGTTAAACAAATTATTAAGAATAATATTGAAATTTAAAATGTGGTAGATTGATTGCAACAATAAATTTTTTACTCATATAATTTTCATTATTGTTTTTGTCATTTTATCTCTTCAAATGTAGTTATAATTAGGTTTTTTGCCCTAATAGCGTCAATGATTAAATATGTGTATTCTACATATGTAAATAAAACAAGATTCGATACGTACGTACCAATGCGTCCAGCTCGCCTTCAGGTAAGATATACGAGCAGCAGTTTTAATTATTATAGCCATTTGGCTAACAATTTAAAAAAATGTTATAGATACAATTACTTGCATATTTTAATATTTTTTTATGGCCTTTGGGTTAACAATATGAAAAAATCTTGTAGATATAAAATATCTTAGAATTATTAGTAGAATTTTTGAGTGTTTTAATTATTTTCATAAGGACAGTATTAAGGGGGGCTTTAAATTTTGGGGCCCTATAACTCGGGAAGTATACAAGTGATTGAATTTAAACTGCGAGTGGATTCAAATTGGATGTCATATAATATATGTACCAAATTTGGTGTGAATCGCTGCGGTACCTTCAGAGGAATAGAGGGCACAAATTTGGTCTTACGAGCGAGCGACAACTAACATCCAAATATATAAGTTATATATATTTTTGAATTCAGGGCGACGAGACAAACACTTTTTGTTAATAAAATTTTTTGATCTGAGAATGCTACAGACACACTACTGATCTACTGATTTTGTTAAGGAAATACTTCTATCTATTTAATCTGTTTGCAATGGTACAAGAATTAGAGAAATTATATTTGTGGTAATTGTTTTTTTTAAATCTGGAATATATATATATATATATATATATATATATATATATATATATATATATATATATATATATATATACTCGTATATAATGGTTGATAGTACAACATGGCAGATAGTTTGGGGGCCTCGTGTGATGCGTGTGTAAAGCACGAGTCGTACGCGGAACTGTGGGCCTCGTAGCGAGACTGATATTGATTTCTTACCACCACATTTCTACTTCCCATTTACTACACTCTTCTTCGTATATGCCCGTGAATTTGTTTGTACTGTAAGCTCACAGCTTTATGCCGCAGGAATCATCCAAAAGCACAAGTCAAGCTCCTTGTTTATCACATTTTCCCCTAATCAACATTCGCTGCTCATTTTCAATACCTATAACACTAGCAAGTGTAAGCGGCTCCACCAAAAGGTACTTCCAAGCGTAAGAAAAACAGGTTTTATTACAGCTCAGTAAAAAAATTATTCGCACCGGATGTAGACAGAATTGAAGCCAAATTATTATATGCATATACGTGATATCAATTTGGATCCCAGCCAAAAATGTAATTTGCCACACTTTTTCAGAGGTTCCCCGCGAATTACACGACACGCAACCAACAGAGTTCAAACCTGGGTTACATCGGCTTTTACATATATGTAAATTGTTTAGCTTAAGATTAATAGTGCAGTATTAAACATACACACATATATACATAAGCCACTCGCCATATTATTTTAATTAGAGTATACTGGATTCTGTATATGATATGGGTACTTGGTGCCCATAAAATTTCAATGTAATTTGGTAGCCAAAAGTTCCCGTCGCATTTTAAATCCATTCGCGTGTAATATGGCTCCAAAATTTGGAGCCTCCTAAGGAAAATTTAAAAATATTGACAAAATTCTACAAAGAATTCTATGTTATTTTATATTAAGTAATTTTCTAAAAATTGTGAATTGAAATTTCTTTCATTGAATCTATCCAAACGGCAAGCTATAGGCATTGGTGCGTTGTATCTAATCTTGTTTATTGTTCATAAAAACTAATACTACGTTTTTAAACGTCAAAATTAATATACTGTACGTGAATAGTGACTAAAAAATAGAAGCAGTACTTAAGTTTAATACAAATTGTGTGTGTGAACTATTGCTAAACCAATGCTACATTCGTAAACGTCGACATGAAAGCTTTATTTATATGGTGTATCCATTTACAAAAAAAAGAAAAAATATATGAAAATTCGCCACTCGATGGATCGGTGATAAGTGGACCGTTTTCTGAACATGATATGGGCACGTTGTGCCCACGGAGTAACCTAGTTATAAATAATAGTATTGAAATCAAGATAATATTTATTTAAAATATCGCATTTACTAAACACGATGTTGTAAAACTACGCGATATGTAAATGAAACATGGTATAATTTTTCAGAATAACCGCTTGGAATTTAATGCAATTTTATAACACTGTTGCATTTTATTAGCGAGGTCAATGACCCCAACTTCTTTCCAGAACAATTTCCGTGTCTATGGCAACAGTTTACTTCCGATTAAGGTGCGATTATTTACTGTTTAATTAACTACAGATGATATTAACAAACTCATTACTATTACAACAAAAAATTACAATTTATTATGCACCATAATTAGGATTGCACGACTCTAGATAAATCTAGATATAAATCCAATGATTTATCTGTCATTTAGTACCTAATAAACGTTTATATTTAGATAGATTATGCGTTTTCAACATATATAAATCTACTGTATGGACATTTACTACAGAGAACTTGGTTCAAATTCAAAATTGGAATTTTATTTTTCCCATAAATTGTAGTTTAAAAGCAATGATCTAGAAAATTCGCTTTTTTAAACATGTAATGAATATATTTATTATGTCCAGGTGGCCTAAACAAATATTTTTAACAGTATATTGTGGTTATGGGAACTTGTACAGGTGTCACCCCATTTCAGAGGTTATTGAGAGCGGAGGGTTGAAGGTTATGGGAGGGTGAATTTACCAAAACCAATTTCGTCGCCCCCCGTATTATGTAACGCATTCTTTGGGGACAGCCTTAAGCGAATTGTGCCCTAGCTGGTTTAATTGTTTTTGGTTTCCTATTTAAAATCATTCAAGAAATCTTTATTTGTAATATTACGTATGTAATAATTATTTGAGAGTACGCTACTAATGGTATTGGTTAATTGAAAAAATGGGATTTTAATATATATTTTATCTATTATTGGATGAATACACTGAACAATTGTTATTTTTACTTCCTATAGAACGGTCACAACGATTTTATCTAAAGGTTTGTATGTTCGTTGCTAGGATACTCAACTTATACGATTAATGATATGTCCGCTTGTTATTTTTTAGGGTAACACTGGAAGGGGTGAAATACTGAATAATATATTCAATATAAATTGTTTATATTTATATATATGTCAAGAGATACGTATTATATACATATTAAGTAGAGTATATTTATAGTTTCTTCAATATCTCAAAAACGGCACGAGTTAAAGAAAAATATATTGAATAAAAATGAAACATATTTAAATTGTAAGCAACTTTTATTGGAAAAGTTTTTTCGAAAATTGTATCATTGCCATGTTACATACACATTTCTCTAGTTACAAATTGATATGTCAATATCTCAAAAATGGTACGAGTTAAAGAAAAATATGTTGGATAAAAATGAAAGATATTTAAATTTTAAGCAACTTTTATTGGAAAAGTTTTTTCGAAAATTGTATCATTTCCATGTTACATGCACATTTTCCTAGTTACAAATTGATATGTCAATATCTCAAAAATGATACGAGTTAGAGAAAAATATATTGAATAAAAATGAAAGATATTTAAATTTTAAGCAGCTTTTATTAGAAAAGTTTTTTCGAAAATTGTATCATTTCCATGTTACATGCCCATTTCCCTAGTTACAAATTGATATGTCAATATCTCAAAAATGGTACGAGTTAGAGAAAAATATATTGAATAAAAATGAAAAATATTTAAATTTTAAGCAACTTTTATTGGAAAAGTTATTTCGAAAAATGTATCATTTCCATGTTACATGCATTCCTAGTTACAAATTGATATGTCAATATCTCAAAAATGATACGAGTTAGAGAAAAATATATTGAATAAAAATGAAAGATATTTAAATTTTAAGCAGCTTTTATTAGAAAAGTTTTTTCGAAAATTGTATCATTTCCATGTTACATGCCCATTTCCCTAGTTACAAATTGATATGTCAATATCTCAAAAATGGTACGAGTTAGAGAAAAATATATTGAATAAAAATGAAAAATATTTAAATTTTAAGCAACTTTTATTGGAAAAGTTATTTCGAAAAATGTATCATTTCCATGTTACATGCACATTTTCCTAGTTACAAATTGATATGTCAATATCTCAAAAATGATACGAGTTAGAGAAAAATATATTGAATAAAAATGAAAGATATTTAAATTTTAAGCAGCTTTTATTAGAAAAGTTTTTTCGAAAATTGTATCATTTCCATGTTACATGCCCATTTCCCTAGTTACAAATTGATATGTCAATATCTCAAAAATGGTACGAGTTAGAGAAAAATATATTGAATAAAAATGAAAAATATTTAAATTTTAAGCAACTTTTATTGGAAAAGTTATTTCGAAAAATGTATCATTTCCATGTTACATGCACATTTTCCTAGTTACAAATTGATATGTCAATATCTCAAAAATGATACGAGTTAGAGAAAAATATATTGAATAAAAATGAAAGATATTTAAATTTTAAGCAGCTTTTATTAGAAAAGTTTTTTCGAAAATTGTATCATTTCCATGTTACATGCCCATTTCCCTAGTTACAAATTGATATGTCAATATCTCAAAAATGGTACGAGTTAGAGAAAAATATATTGAATAAAAATGAAAAATATTTAAATTTTAAGCAACTTTTATTGGAAAAGTTATTTCGAAAAATGTATCATTTCCATGTTACATGCACATTTTCCTAGTTACAAATTGATATGTCAATATCTCAAAAATGATACGAGTTAGAGAAAAATATATTCAATAAAAATGAAAGATATTTAAATTTTAAGCAGCTTTTATTAGAAAAGTTTTTTCGAAAATTGTATCATTTCCATGTTACATGCCCATTTCCCTAGTTACAAATTGATATGTCAATATCTCAAAAATGGTACGAGTTAGAGAAAAATATATTGAATAAAAATGAAAGACATTTAAATTTTAAGCAACTTTTATTGGAAAAGTTTTTTTGAAAATTGTATCATTTCCATGTTACATGCATTCCTAGTTACAAATTGATATGTCAATATCTCAAAAATGGTACGAGTTAGAGAAAAATATATTGAACAAAAATGAAAGATATTTAATTTTAAGCAACTTTTATTGGAAAAGTTTTTTCGAAAATTGTATCATTTCCATGTTACATGCATTCCTAGTTACAAATTGATATGTCAATATCTCAAAAATGGTACGAGTTAGAGAAAAATATATTGAATAAAAATGAAAGACATTTAAATTTTAAGCAACTTTTATTGGAAAATTTTTTTCGAAAATTGTATCATTTCCATGTTACATGCACATTTCCCTAGTTACAAATTGATATGTCAATATCTCAAAAACGGTACGAGTTAGAGAAAAATATATTGAATAAAAATGAAAGATATTTAAATTTTAAGCAACTTTTATTGGAAAAGTTTTTTCGAAAATTGTATCATTTCCATGTTACATGCACATTTCCCTAGTTACAAATTGATATGTCAATATCTCAAAAATGGTACGAGTTAGATAAAAATATATTAAACAAAAATGAATGATATTTAGTTTTAAGCAACTTTTATTGGAAAAGTTTTTTCGAAAAATGTATCATTTCCATGTTACATGCACATTTCCCTAGTTACAAATTGATATGTCAATATCTCAAAAATGGTACGAGTTAGAGAAAAATATATTGAACAAAAATGAAAGATATTTAATTTTAAGCAACTTTTATTGGAAAAGTTTTTTCGAAAATTGTATCATTTCCATGTTACATGCACATTTCCTTAGTTACAAATTGATATGTTTTGTGGCATTGATCTACAGGACGATAAAATCGATTTTATTTTATTTTTATTGCATTTTTCAATAGTTTGAACTATGTAAATTATACTTTTAACTCAGTTTTGTGATTTACCCTTGGGATAACTGTATGGATATATATATATATATATATATATATATATATATATATATATATATATATATATATATATATATATATATATATATATATATATATATATATATATATATATATATATATATATATATATATATATATATATATATATATATATATATATATATATATATATATATATATATATATATATATATATATATATATATATATATATATATATATATATATATATATATATATATATATATATATATATATATATATATATATATATATATATATATATATATATATATATATATATATATATATATATATATATATATATATATATATATATATATATATATATATATATATATATATATATATATATATATATATATATATATATATATATATATATATATATATATATATATATATATATATATATATATATATATATATATATATATATATATATATATATATATATATACGAGTATATACTACCTTTTTCAAACTGGGCGTATTTTCTCAAGAACTACTTGACCGATTTGATAATTCTTTATATTAAATTAAAGTAAATACTATTTGTTGCACCTTACACCAACAATTATATAAATAACTATTATTTAAAACGCCCTAAAGTGAAAACAAAACTAGAATAATAAAAGCTTTTTTTCACATGGCCGCCATTTTGTCAAATTATAACTATTTACACAAAATCTTGGTATAAGCTCCAGGGAATTCTATACGCTTTTAGAATCTATCATTCAAATTAGATTTAAATGACCCGTTGATGAGATACGAGTCCGCCCGTTTAGTGGTAACCTAGACATACTCTCCACGTTATCTAGGAAAGTTTCATATATTTTTTTACGAAAATTAGTTTTTATGTAGACAATTAGACAAGCAATAAAGTGGCTTAAACTAAAAATTGATACTTTTACCATAATCTGAGAAAAAAAATCATAAAAAACATCCTTTTTTTCGAGCCAATCATTTATATTTGATATCAACAAAATAATGTATTTATTAAGTCAATAAATATAGGAGTTTAATTTAGTGTACATAAGGGTTATAATGCTTTTAGAATCTAGCATTAAAATTAGATTTAGATGACCCGTTGATGAGATACGAGTCCGCCCGTTTAGTGGTAACCTAGACATACTCTCCACGTTATCTAGGAAAGTTTCATATATTTTTTTACGAAAATTAGTTTTTATGTAGACAATTAGACAAGCAATAAAGTGGCTTAAACTAAAAATTGATACTTTTACCCTAATCTGAGAAAAAAATTGATAAAAACCTGCTTGTTTTTTGGACTTAAGATTTTATGTACCCCCTTAATAAATTGTAACTGATCTAATTGATGGGTAAATATATTGGATATAGTATAGTTTATTGGTGAATGTATTTAAATTTGAAAGGAAAGTATGTTTTAATGTAAGAAGGCACACAAGTAGTTGCATCAGATATGTTACAGTGTGACAATGTCTTTGCGTCTGGACGGCGACTAACGTTAAATTTATATCGGCGCTAAAACCAGCCGTCGTGGCGCCTGGCGTCCACAGCATGTTGTCTCTGTCTAACAAACATACTGTGTCAATTTCCATCCCCCTTTAGCTATAGCACATCTATAAACTCGCTAAAGGAATGTTAAACTCGTTTATTACCATAATTATTACAATTATTTTTAAAGAGATGTACTTTTAGATACCGTAGGAGTATACAGCCACACACACATTTATATATATATATATATATTTGATTATCACGTGGGTACCAAATGCCCATATCATATATAGAATAGAGCCACTTTAATAACCTCACTCACAATAATTACTTGATTTGATATTTCATGTATTTTGTTTTAAATAAGTAACCAGTTTTTAAAAGTGACAATTAGACATATCTTAATATACAAATAGGCCAAGGGTTTTCTCGATGTTTTAGCGCAAATATTTCCGTTATAATCTCAAAAAATTATTAAAATACTTCTTTATATACATTAGTATAAGAAAGTAAAATGCTGTGAAGTGAAAGTCTGATAAAACTAATTATTTAATATCAGATTAAATTTGCAAAGTGTAAAATCTTTTATTTTTATACCATGTTTGTTTTACGTGAAGTGTTAATTTAATTATTTTATGTCGCGATTTAATTTAACGTCAAAAAAATTGTAACACGTCGTGACACGTTTATTGCCGAATAAAATAAAACGATATTTTTCGACTTAATTCACATGCAAATTATATGGTTTTGCACAATCACTTCATACATATTAATCAAACCATACGACGAGGAATTTTTGCATTTGACACTTCAAAGGGGTTAACTGTTTTGTTTCTTGTATGATTAAAGACTTGTGATTTATTTTGCAATTTTGTGCGGGGAAAGGGGTCATATAGCATTCACAACACTAACGTATTAATCATACATTTTGTTGCTGTGAACCCTACCATAATTTGTCATAAATTAAACTTGTTTTTTTAATGGTTATTTGTAATCTTAATTTCTAATTGGTTCACTGTGAATGGACCATATGATGGTCACTATGCACTGAAGTTCAATTATATGTTACGCGGGTGTGTATTATGTTATTATGGACGTGCTTATTTGTTGTTCACTACTCACCGATACATCTGTCTATGTATCTAGCTTTCAATCCGGCACGCAACACATAAATCCATACGTACATCAGGGTGTTTATATTTGTAGATGAAATAATATATATTGATTCGTCTCTATTACATAAGAAAGTATTGTAAAATTCATTCATTTATTTCGCTTTTGCCCGCACCCCTTTGCAATGGCGTCTGGATAAGGGGTAGTTTAACTGTAGCGGGGTGTGCGGGGGGGTGTACAGACAGTCACGCAACCACCCCCAACACGAGGAATCGGCTAAATATAGAGAAAAACGTACCACATACTTTTGAATAGTTTAATAATTATTATTCAGAATTGACCCTACGTTGGTTTAAGGTCATGCAAATGTTTATTTATCACTATTTCACATGCGCCAACATAATCATTATAGCCCTTATGTACACTAAATTAAACTCCTATTTTTATTGACTTAATAAATACATTATTTTGTTGATATCAAATATAAATGATTGGCTCAAAAAAATCGGATACTTTTTATGAATTTTTTTCTCAGTTTAGAATAAAGGTATCAATTTTTAGTTTAAGCCACTTTATTGCTTGTCTAATTGTCTACATAAAAACTAATTTTCGTAAAAAAATATATATGAAACTTTCCTAGATAACGTGGAGAGTATGTCTAGGTTACCACTAAACGGGCGGACTCGTATCTCGTATCTCGTAAATCTAATTTTAATGCTAGATTCTAAAAGCATTATAACTCTTTTGTACACCAAATTAAACTCCTATATTTATTAACTTAATAAATTCATTATTTTGTTGATATCAAATATAAATTATTGGCTCAATAAAAAGGATGCTTCTTATGAATTTTTTTCTCAATTTAGGATAAAGGTATCAATTTTTAGTTTAAGCCACTTTATTGCTTGTCTAATTGTCTACATAAAAACTAATTTTCGTAAAAAAATATATGAAACTTTCCTAGATAACGTGGAGAGTATGTCTAGGTTACCACTAAACGGGCGGAATCGTATCTCATCAACGGGTCATCTAAATCTAATTTTAATGCTAGATTCTAAAAGCATTATAACCCTTATGTACACTAAATTAAACTCCTATATTTATTGACTTAATAAATACATTATTTTGTTGATATCAAATATAAATGATTGGCTCGAAAAAAAGGATGTTTTTTATGAATTTTTTTCTCAGTTTAGGATAAAGATATCAAATTTTTGTTTAATATACTTCATTGCTCGGTTTATTGTCTAGATTAAAACAAATTTTCGTAAAAAAATATATGAAACTTTTCTAGATAACGTGGAGAGTATGTCTAGGTTACCACTAAACGGGCGGACTCGTATCTCATCAACGAGTCATCTTAATCTAATTTTAATGCTAGATTCTAAGAGCATTATAACCCTTATGTACACTAAATTAAACTCCTATATTTATTGACTTAATAAATACATTATTTTTTTGATTTCAAATAAAAATGATTGGCTCGAAAAAAATTATGTTTTTTATGAATTTTTTTCTCAATTTAGGATAAAGGTATCAATTTTTAGTTTAAACCACTTTATTGCTTGTCTAATTGTCTACATAAAAACTAATTTTCGTAAAAAAATATATGAAACTTTCCTAGATAACGTGGAGAGTATGTCTAGGTTACCACTAAACGGGCGGACTCGTATCTCATCAACGGGTTATCTAAATCTAATTTTAATGATAGATTTTAAAAGCGCATAGAATTCTCTGGAGCTTATACCAACATTTGGTGTAAATAGTTATAATTTGACAAAATGGCGGCCATGTGAAAAAACGCTTTTATTATTCTAGTTTTGTTTTCACTTTAGGGCGTTTTAAATAATAGTTATGTATACAATTGTTGGTATAAGTTTGCTCATATATGTTTGACTTAAGTAAAAGTATAAATAAGCGATAGCAATAAACTTGAAATTTATACTATTAAAATACACGTCTGGTTACTAATGATAATAACGGTTATTCTAGCCAAACACGCTAGAAATTCTGTTATTTTTTTCTAGTTTTTGTTCTTGTCTAGTTTTTTGCAGCCATTTCAGATATTTGATAGTATCATTCAATGTACACAACATTAATTTTAAGTTGCGCTTAAATGTCAAATTTATTTACTACGTAATTTTGCGCGGTTAGAAAAAAAAAACATATTCATCGCATCATCTAATCTAACCTACCGCTTAAGGCCGTTTCGATACTAGCATATAATTTATCCAGTTTTTTAGCGGTTCCAGTGATCCAAATTCACAATAATTTAGTGTACAAGTTAATAATATTAAAATAAAATTATGTATCATTACTTTAAATACAATTTAGACCCGTAATTATAATTTTTATAAATACAAGCAACAATTTTTACTGAAACATAAATAAAACGTAAGTAAAAGCAGTATTAAAAACATTTGGAGTGGCCTGAACTTATGCTTGCTTCTTGTCATGAAGCAATATTAATATTTAAGATTTATCAAAATCTTTTTAAACAAGAAGTGGCTAGATATTTTAATATTTTTAATTCTAACACATTTTTGAGGTATTAAAAGATTCAGGTGTTGAAATATCTTTTTCTTAAATTCAAATCATATTTATATTATAATTGGTTTAAGATAAAATCTATTTAAGGGTTGTTTTACGTTATCTACTCAAAGCGTAGCTTAACAAATATTCGTTATATTAAGTGTAAACATACGATAAGATTTCTAAATATTGTAAAAATATTTGACAACCTTTACGTGTATATTTTTCGTGCCGAAATTCTAAAGTCAACAAAAGGCCATATTTATTTTAGATTAGCGAATATTTTTATGTGATTTTAAATGAATATTTTATATTATAATGAAATATATATATATCTGTTGTGGCCAGCACAAGACTTTCTTATAGAAACTGATACAAAATTTACGCGAAATATTACAAAAATTAATATACACTTTGTGATACTGACAATTGTGGCTGTGATATAATTTTTATACGTTATATATAAAATAAAGTATGTGATCACAAAGAAATCGACATTTTAATGAAAATATTCACACACACAGGCACACGCAAACAGGTGAAATGGTGCTCAGAGGACCTCGAAACGACTATATTCACTAAAATTTTACAACCGTTACATGGTCCTTAAATAAGAAAGTAAAAATATTGGGGGAATAATTATAGTTTCTTATAAAAATGTTTTTCTTTGTCAGTGTAAAATATTATGCCAATAATTTACTGTAACTTGAACACAATAAATCTTGTTTTAAAATAAACATTAGTTTCGTGCTTTTAGGTGATAAATCAAATAGTTAAAATATACAATGCAAAAAGTAACTATGTGTAAAGCAATATACTATATAATTTCGCTGGTCCGGCAACTTGAATTGCAAATACAAGGTGCAATCACTTTTAATTTAAGTCTAGTACTGTCAACAAACGACAAATAGCAAAAGAAATGTTTGATTTAATTGGTTGACAAAACAATAAAATAATGCAAGTATTCTTAGAACGACAATTTTCATAATTATCTCAATTAATTTCTAAACTTTCCAACGAATTATTTTAACAATTTGTTGACTTGGGACCCTAACAAATGATGCAATCAAAAAACATCTAATTCTTTTCTGCTGATATATAACTAAAAGAAAATCGAATAAGAAACAGAATACGTAACATTGAAAACCTTTTAGGGTAACTACGAAAACACGTCGATTGAGTTCGGTTGCTATAAACAATTTTCTTTTTATTCTACATGGTTTATTCATGATTTAAAACATACATATTGGAAGTTTACGAGGTTTTTCAACCTCTGTACCCAATATTACCCGAATCACGCGATGGTCAAATACTTCATACACATACATATTTAGAGCGAAATCCATTTTTTAAATATTTTAAGGCGACTTTATAACGAAAACGTTTTTATATTTACTGATTATTTAACTAACAAGCATAAGTACAACGCACCTATGCGTCCAACTCGCCTTATAATTAATATTTAATATTCAAAAAAGAAATGTAGTGCATATTTTAAAATTGACAATTATGGCCATTGAGTTAACAATATGAAAAAATCTTAAAGACATAAAATATCTTAGAATTATTAGTAGAATTTTTGAGTGTTTAAATTATTTTTATAAGGGCAGTATTAAGGGGGGTTCCATATTTCCGGGGCCTATAACTCTGGAAGTATACAAGCGATTAGATTTAAATTAAGAACGGATTCAATTGCAATGCCAAATAATATGTGTAGCAAATTTGGTGTAAATCGCTTCTGTACCTTCAGAGGAGTAGAGGGCACAAATTTGCTCTAACGAGCGAGCGATATAACTCGGGAAGTATACGAGCGATTAAATTTAAACTGAAAACGTATTCAAATGGAGTACCCAATAATATGTGTAGCAAATTTGGTGCAAATCGCTTCGGTACCTTCAGAGGAGTAGAGGCCACAAATTTGCTCTAACAAGCGAGCGATATAACTCGGGAAGTATACGAGCGATTAAATTTAAACTGAGAACGAATTCAAATGGGATGTCAAGTAATATGTGTAGCAAATTTGGTGTAAATCGCTCCGGTACCTTCAGAGGAGTAGAGGGCACAAATTTAGTCGTACGAGTGAGCGATATAACTCGGGAAGTTTACGAGCGATTAGATTTAAACTGATAACGGATTCAAATGGGGTACCAAATAATATGTGTACCAAATTTGGTGCAAATCGCTCCTGTACCTTCAGAGGAGTAGAGGGCACAAATTTGCTCTAACGAGCGAGCGATATAACTCGGGAAGTATACGAGCGATTAAATTTAAACTGAAAACGTATTCAAATGGAGTACCCAATAATATGTGTAGCAAATTTGGTGCAAATCGCTTCGGTACCTTCAGAGGAGTAGAGGCCACAAATTTGCTCTAACAAGCGAGCGATATAACTCGGGAAGTATACGAGCGATTAAATTTAAACTGAGAACGAATTCAAATGGGATGTCAAGTAATATGTGTAGCAAATTTGGTGTAAATCGCTCCGGTACCTTCAGAGGAGTAGAGGGCACAAATTTAGTCGTACGAGTGAGCGATATAACTCGGGAAGTTTACGAGCGATTAGATTTAAACTGATAACGGATTCAAATGGGGTACCAAATAATATGTGTACCAAATTTGGTGCAAATCGCTCCTGTACCTTCAGAGGAGTAGAGGGCACAAAGTTGCTCTAACGAGCGAGCGATATAACTCGGGAAGTATACGAGCGATTAAATTTAAACTGAAAACGGATTCAAATGGGATGTCAAGTAATATGTGTAGCAAATTTGGTGTAAATCGCTCCGGTACCTTCAGAGGAGTAGAGGGCACAAATTTGCTGTAACGAGCGAGCGATATAACTCGGGAAGTATACGAGCGATTAAATTTAAACTGAGAACGGATTCAAATGGGATGTCAAATAATATGTGTAGCAAATTTGGTGTAAATCGCTCCGGTACCCTCAGAGGAGTAGAGGGCACAAATTTGGTCTTACGAGCGAACGATATAACTTTAGAAGTATACAAGCGATTAGATTTAAACTGAGAACGAATTCAAATGGGATGTCAAATAATATGTGTAGCAAATTTGATGTAAATCGCTTCGGTACCTTCAGAGGAGTAGAGGGCTCTAATTTGGTCTTACGAGCGAGCGATATAACTCAGGAAGTATACGTGCGATTAGATTTAAACTGAAAGCGGATTCAAATGGGGTACCAAATAATATGTGTACCAAATTTGGTGTAAATCGCTTCGGTATCTTCAGAGGAGTAGAGGGCACAAATTTTGTCTTGCGAGTGACGATTAACTTGTATATATTTTTGGATTCAGGGGGAAGAGACAAACAATTTTTTATCCGAGAATACTACAGATACACGACCGAATGCTTTAGCTTCTTCGGTACTTCGTACGGCGAGCAAAAAACCCACTTTTACACAAATATTGCAAATTTTAAAACTATTACTTTTCATTATTTTATTATGGCTTTTGGGTTCACAATCTGAAGAAACTCTATTAGTACAAATAGTTTTATTATTTTATGTAAATTGTTGAATATATTCGATAATATTCTAAGACAGTAATTAAGGCCCTATAAATCTTGAAGTAAAGAGCTATTGAATTTCAAATGCAACGGACATATTTTGTAGAACAAGTAACGATTAGATATTTTATAGGATTCGTACAAACAGGAATATAAAAATTGCTTGCCACATATAAAGTTTATTATGGGCATTTGAAGATGTCAATATTTGATTGAATATGTTTGTTCCAGCGTCCGGACTGGAGCCGGTAGCGACGGCTGGTGTTGGGGTAGTGTCTGGCCAAGGCATCGACCTCCTGGAGGCTTTGGCGCTGCATAACTCCACCAGGCAGGGCGTCTCCACGGCTACCGGCCCCCAAGAGCTGCGACCAGCATACTATCTTCAGGGTAAGACATTCTTTTACAAAATACAACCATTTCCAAACTCAATCTCTAAAGTCTAAAGATTATAAACGTAATTGTGTCGATTGTTGTAATGTCCAATGTCCTGGCAACAGCGACTCATTTTCCGATACAATTATTACGCGTTCAGTTGTTCCATATTGGTAATATTGCTGTTCAAATATTCATATGATTATTACGCAGTTTATAAGTGACCATTAGTAGTTTATATTTATAAGCGTTATCAAGTACGAGCTGTCAATTTTTGTATTATACTCGAATATGCGTGACGTTATTGAAAATTACAGATATCAGGAAAATTCAATATAACTTAGATTGGATACAGTGATATGTGGTTTAATTTGTTTTCAAATAATGTAATAAGCTATCCTCTTTAAATAAAAAGCAAATCAAAAATGAAAGCGTTAAATATGTGCAACCCTTTGATCAGTGAAGTAACAACATCGACAAGGGTTGAATACATAAAATAAGGGTTGATTTGAGCGCCCCCCTAGGGACTGCAACTAACCAGGAAATGTCACAGACATCAACAAACGATTACTGGGATCATAAGAACATCTTCTACCACTACACCGTGTTTACTTTTTATGCATAATCACCACGTGCCGGTTCGCGATAATTATACTAAGTACAAGTATTATAATAATGTACTAGGGTCACCCGTGGGCACCATGTGCCCATATGGTATACAGAACATAGGTCAGTTTTGACTGATGGCGAATTTTCATGTAATTTAATAATAATAACACGGTTTTTCTTCTTTTTGTATCGTTTGACTATAATAGTAATACAAATTTCCACATCGCAAATAATAATAAAGAAAAAATCGAGTTCTTTCTTTGAACGCTATTTTGTTCTTAGATCACTATGCTGAGATTAACTAATCGATCGCTTATTGCATCACACTGTGTAACATCCGATAAATTTAAACTAAATTTTATTTAACTTTGATTTTAACCTTGTATGGTGCATATGTGTTGTATCATTTAGACAGTTTCTATGATTGTATATAAAAAACAGGATTATAAATTTACTTACGATTGCTGTTTATTATTTGAATCGATTATTCAAATAAAATGTATTACAAATCCTTTTTACACAACATTTTTAATGATTTGACATTTGATTCATTATTGTTTTTGAATTAAATAATCAGGCGCTAGATTCTGAATTTTGCAGTATTAAACTGATGCAGTGTCACAACGGCAGATATAAAAGTGATGATAATTAGTTATATGCTAAAATACAATGGATTGTGCCATCAAAAATAAAAGAATAAAATTGCCAACCAAACATGTTTCTAAATATTTTTGAATTATCTCTTCAAGATTTTATTACTCTAATAATCAGAATTATAAATTTACTTACTTGCAGTTATTATAATTTGACGAACTATAAAATCTTACCGCAACTCATATTTTCAAAAATCACTGCTTCTTGGCCATTTTGAAGTGAAAAATATTAACTATGAATTAAAATAAATGTACAGAAACACGAATTTGCTAAAAATATATGCTAATTAGGCAATAATATGCACTTATTTCATATTATATACTTAAAAATTGAAATTATAACATGCTACTCCCCTTAAACTTAAGATTAAACTTTGAATTGAAGATTTATCACACAAAAACCAATTTTGACTGATTTCATTCTGACGTTTGATTCGTTTTTGTCTATTTCAAAGCAGACTGAGCCTTCAGTAGAGTAGTGATTGTTTTATTTCAGTATAAACTATTTGATTATTTTTTATAACATTATTAACAATCGCCATGGTGCAGTGGCTAAGTGTCATGCCTTTCACCCTGGAGGTCGTGAGTTCAAACCCCGTCTATGCCAATCTGCATTTTTACAAAAAAAAAGCGTTCTACACACTACACTCACATACAAACATTTCTGGGTTATTATATTAATGATTGCAAAGCTTAATAAAGCTTGTGGTTGCTACGCAACACCAGCTTTCAATATAGTTCTCGGTACAATAGCAATTTGATGGTAAATAGCGTATGTTGGTTGCACCACAAACCGCCAAAGTTTATATTAAGCTCTTCGTGGTTGACTGAACTTTGAAAGCGAGGGGTGCTTTAAAGCTATATTGATCTTAATTCATGATATTCAAATGCGTTGATGAGCCCTTTTCAACAAGGGGGATTTAACAATAAAAGCGCGCTTCGCATTCTCCCTCAAAAGATTCTACAGTTCTTCTAGAATTTATTCGCTTGCATTATAAAATATCCCCTAACTTGTACAATACATCGCATGACGCCCAGAAAACAATAAGCTGTTGTTCTCAGGTGACTACCGAGACTTAAAACTACCGCCATCAACCTTCCAGCAGGTGGTAGACCTCTTGAGGAGTAGTCCAGAGTTCACGTTCGCCGCGTGGCTTCGCCAGGATGAGACAAACTCCGGCTCAATTGTGAGTTTCTCGCATGGATTCACCAGATATCTGGAGCTACAGTCGTCTGGGCGAAAGAACGAAATCCGTCTTCATTATACATCGCAACATGATTCGGTGGTCCATGTCGAAACGTTTCCATATCGTTTAGCAGATAATTCCTGGCACCAGCTAGCTGTTAGTGTCAGCGGCTCCCAAGTCGAACTTATGGTCGACTGTCATCCAGTTTACCGAAGATTGCTAAAACTTGGCGCACCTGACCGTAACTTGACAATACCACAATTGCAACTGTGGGTTGGACAACGGAACAATAAACATTCGTTATTCAAAGTGAGTGTTTTCGAATAGATTTTTAGTGGAATCTTTAATGTTTTATTTGTGTTTGTAGGGAGCCCTGCAGGATGTGAGGGTGATCACGGGTGCCCACGGCTATTTGGCGCAATGTCCCCATTTGGATTCGAGCTGTCCGACATGTGGCCAGTTTTCGCTGTTGCAGAGCACCGTGCTGGAGTTGACGAGACATCTGCACGAGCTTTCCGAAAGGGTATATGGGCTGCCATGTAACGTCACTTGTATACGCACGACACCGACCTCTGATTTGTATATAACCGCGTGTTTTACAGTTGGTAGCCGCCGAGCGACGCATTGTCAAGGTTGAAGCGTGCGATTGCCAGAAATCATGTCTATTGAACGGCAGTACGCATGGCGACGGTACCACATGGAAACGGGACTGTGATATGTGTTCCTGTGTGGTTAGTACAACAACACAATTGCCCCAAAACCACCCCCTACATTTTATAAATTCGCTTTAATTGTCACCCAAACAATATCGAGCCAATTTCAGATGTGGTAAACATTTCGATTTCCCTAAACGGGATTATTATCCATTTACCCCAATGGTCAATCAATAAGAGAAAACTGAACGTATAATTTGGCACCCCGCTTCAAACTGGTGCTAGTTTGTACCAAATTTTATAGCCCCCCCCGTAGAATCATTCGGTTTTCTCTTAGGCCAACTGTACACCAATCTATTCCCAATTAGGATTAGGGTAGCTCCCTTAAAACATATCCTTATACTCCCAGAAAATGTATGCACACTCGGAGAGTAATTTTATGAAGCGCTGTGTCAACCAAAACAATCTACCATTTGCATTAACACGAACATGTGTTCCTTTTGTAGCATGGAGAAGTCCAATGCAGACCGGTGCAGTGTCCCAGCATTACCTGTAAGAACCCCGTCTTCAACCCGGGCGAGTGTTGTCCAAGTTGCCTCAGTAAGCATCAGCCCTTTGAAAACGTACCCCAAACATCGTATTATCAGTTGATTATGTATGTTTTCCGATGTGTCTTTTAGAACAGTGTTACCTGCGTGGCGTTCTGTACGACCACGGTGAGCAAGTTGCGCTGAAACAGTGCATTGAATGTGAGTGTCGTGATGGGAGTATGCAGTGCAAACGGATTAATCCGGACACGATGTGCCCCCAGCTGCAGTGTCCGGCTGATAAACAATTCAGTGTGCCGGGGGAGTGCTGCAAATTTTGTCCAGGTACGGGAAAACTAACATATTATCTAATGGTGACTAATATATAATATTTCTTGTGCTGCCTTAATTCTTGCTAACTTTTAACATTGGGTTGTGTTTGGTTGCGCGATTAATTGAATGCAGGGGTTGACTACTGTGCGAAAGGGCATATATGCCATGCTAACGCGACATGCCTAAATCTGCAAACGACCTACGCTTGCCATTGTGACCAGGGTTTCCATGGTGATGGACATTCTTGCAGTGGTATGTTCATTTTCATAACTCATCCATATGCTTTACTAAACAATCATACCAGTGTCAAAACCAAAACGGTGCCTTCTCTCTCTTGAAGTTTCTCATATTTTCCTTTCTACTAGATGTAGATGAATGCAAACAACAAGGTGGCCTTGAAGGTCACCATTGCCAATCTAATACTAAGTGTGTAAATACTAGAGGTTCCTATGTCTGCGAATGTCTGCCAGGGTATCGCAGAATTGACAAATTCAATTGTGCTGAATTAGATGAGTGCAGCAGTGGTGAACATGGCTGCGATTTGCATGCCAATTGCCTCAATACGCAGGGAAGCTACCATTGCGTCTGTATACTGGGCTATTTTGGCGATGGCTACCATTGCAAACGTAAGTATCTGTGATAAGATCCTGGATTTTGTTGTTACCAGTAAAGCAGGGTCTGAATTTTAATTCCAAAGTTTGCTTAAGATCCTGGATTTTGTAGATGTGAATGATATAAGAAGGGAGTGGTATTCCAAATAGTTGGTTTTAATTGCGTATATTTTCCTTGTAGCGGTCTGCAACCAAACCTGCCTAAATGGTGGTGAATGCGTCAGCCCCAACAAGTGTTCTTGTCGAAAGGGGTACATAGGGCCTAGTTGTGAACTAGACTTAGACGAATGTGCCAGTGGCCTTCATCGTTGTCATCCAGCTTCTGTTTGCGTCAACATGCCTGGTTGGTACTATTGCAAATGCAAGCATGGCTACCAAAGCATTCTACGAGACAACACCTTGGGCACTTTATGTCAAGGTAAGAAAGATTAAGTGTTGAAACATATCAAACTATGCTTCAGATCCTGGATTTCGCTGCTAGTGTTTAATTCCCTTCTATTTGCAGATATCGACGAGTGCAAACAGAGAACTCACACCTGCCACCACTCTGCCCGGTGCATAAATACCGAAGGTGGTTTCCGGTGCACGTGTACTGAAGACCAAACGCCAGACTGCAAACTGAGTTGCATGTTTGAATCCAACGAAGTCGCGCATGGTCAAACAGTTGCCCCAACTGACCAGCCGTGTCGAATCTGTGAATGCGACCACGGGGTCATCACATGCCGAGACCCCAATTGTGACTGTACAGTACCCGGGTCTGAGACGAATAAGTGTTGTCCCCAATGTGATCCGAACGCAGTCTGCACACATCAAGAACTTCGGCAAGTAGTGTTCCGTAGTGGACAACGGTGGATTTACCAGTGTCAGACTTGCGAGTGTTTGTCTGGACAGGTGGACTGTTGGGATATGGATTGTCCGCCGTTGACTTGCAGTGATCCAGTGTTGACGCCTGGGGATTGTTGTCCCAGATGTGATAATGACCCGTGCTCGTTCGACGAGGCCCACGACGATAATTCGACGGGGCAGCCGTGTACGTACGCGGGGCGGCTGTACGATTCTGGGACACAGTGGCAGGACCCAGATGACCGGTGTACGTCGTGCAACTGCAAGGTAAGTGATACCTAAATATTCACCCTTATATTTACCCTGGATTTCCCAAAATAAAAACGTCCCCAAATGTTTTGTTTTGTTTTATTTAACCCTCAGTTGTGTTGACGATTTTATGACCAGAAGGTATTGTGACGTCAGTGATAACATATCAGACATGCTTGGTAGAGTGTGTGCATTATTTTTTATTATTAATTCATTTTTTATTAAATCTGCGCTAGATTATTTGTTGCTGTTGGCAACGGCCTTTTTTGGTGTTCTTTTATCATCAGATACATTTTCTTTCCTTATGGATAGTTCATGTATCATTTGTATCTATACATATTATTAGTGTTTATATTTAGTGATTTTAAATGTTATTTTATTAATAATAATATACGACAAGATGTGAGAAAGAAAGGAAGCATGAGTGCTAGCCAGCGCTTCTAATGCTATTCATTGTTATTGTCACATCATTGCAGCCATTTTTATTATATAACGTGTATAGTAACAAAATGACTTGAACAGTGGGGCAAGATGAAGTGTGTCTAATAGAATAACGGTAAAAAGATGAAATCAATTCAAGTATTGGGTGCTGTGATGGTGTGACGATTGTTATAATTTAAAAATACATTGACTTTGATTGCTATATACTATACTAGTGAGAGATTATAATTTTGCTAGCGCCAAAGCATAGTGTGCGCCGTGCTAAATAACGCTAAATTAATGTTCTCCCCACTAAATACTAACAAATTGGTAACGATCCGTTCCCTTGCAGGTGCCGTTCTGCGCCCAACTGGTGAGCAATGTCGCGTGTTGTGTGCATCGGTAATCACATCACTCTTAAATACACTACTCTCTATCCTTATTATTTCTATATCTACTAATTTATATTACTCAATTTTTTATTATTATTAATATCATTGGAAACTTTTATTTCTCTTAAATCACACTTTCCTATTCTCCTGTTTTCGTAGTTGTAACACCGTTGCCTGTTTTTATATTCGTTTCAGTTTAGCTTAGTAACACAGTATTCATATGGTGCGGTACTGGATTTTCTATTTCAATTGCTACGACTTTCCTGCTCTTTAAGCAGTTAACAGTTTTCGAAAATATTAATGATTTCCACGGGAGAGTTTGGTACCGTACTGTTAGAGAAAGTGTATTAGAGAGATTGTCGCACGAGAATTGATTGACTGTGTGTGAGTTTATTAATTGCAAATTGATCATATGCACCAAGTGTCCTCCTGAATGAAGTTTTTTGGTTTTGCATGCGGACGAGGTTCATTTGTGTTATATGATTTTTACTGCATGTCCTCCCGTTATTTTAAGTTCGTTTTTTGGATTATTTAAGAAGTCTATTAATGACATATAGACGAGCACAATTTCACTAAATCTGACTGTCAAAATTTTGGACTTGAGTTTAAAAATAAACGAGCATTTTTGAGCCTGTTAATTGTTGAATTTTCAATATTATTTTCTAATATATGCATATTATTGTTGATTGTACTTATTAGCTTTGTCTTTAGGGCAGCTGCCGAGGTGTTAAATAATTTATATATATATATATAAGTACAATTGAAAATAGTTGTATGGAATAATGTTTAATGTATAATTTGTTTAATATCAATGACTAGAAATTTAATGGTAAGGTGAAGGGTGGTCAGTCAGACAAATAGTATTGGGATGATGCAGAGGCTGTAAGGGTAAAAATGGTTGAAAATGGTATTTGTGTATTCAGGATGGACGTCTTTGCTGCAGTTTTGATATCCATTGTGGTGACTATGGCCGCGCCGTGGGGTTTGATGGTATGGTTGCCGGAATGGGGTTGGAGCCCTCGCCGGAGACGACGGCGACGGCGACAGCCCCCCCAACCCCTTCCACAGGGAGATCAGTGCCTCCTGGTGGACACAATAGTGTCAACAACATTAGTAATCATTATAATAGAATTAGTAACACGACAACTGAGTCGAACATATTTAATAAAACTGCTAATAATACAAGACAGTCAAGTGCTGCTACACAAGTGGATAGTGTTGACCCGTTGTCCCTACAGGCGGCCATTTTTGTTAGTGACCAATCGAATAAGACTGAGATGGAACCGGCGCCCTCACCAACGACACCAGCGCCAGCTGTTGCGCCCACTCAGCACGGCGAGGGTTGACACTCACCTGTCTAGATCTGAGCAGCATTCCACTCAAATTAGCCACTGCAAATTTTGTAAAACATTCCCAAATATGAGCCTCTCTCATTATCAACATATATCGTGCAATAATTGTTGTTGAATATATTTATATATAAATATATATATATATATTACAGTATATTAAACTATTATCTAATATTAATGACATATTTAAAAACATTGTTAACACGACCCATTCGCTATCCATAATTGTAACTCATATTTGATGGACACTATTACGGAACGTGTGCCTTCAAATGGTTCACTATTTGAACCATGTTGCTATTACGGAACGCATTTGAAATCTACTAGGGTGTGCTTCATAATTATAATCATGAATATGTGCTTTTTTAGTAACAAAAACAAATTGATACGAATCTCACCCTAAGATAGTCGAAGACGTGTTAACAAATGATGAAAAAAAAAACAAAAAACAAATAATTGCCTCTATGAATTTCAGCACAATAGCATTATTATTATAATTAACTAAACTAAAAGTGAAATAGTTCGGGTTGAGTCGTTGTTGCCAGAGATTGTCCCAAATATATATATATATATATTTAAAATGGCATTTTTGAATATAGAATAATATCATTTGAATATTTGTATAGTCGCTATATCCATTTATGGATACAGTGCATACTTTTACCTGCCTACAAATATATAATAACGCCATACAGAGTATCTGGGCACATCAAAAGTGCTTCCTGACGGCGTCAACAAAATGGCGTCGCAACATGGACATCAAAATGGCGTCGAAACAAACAAATTCTAGATAATATGCCATACTCTAATATGAGGAAACAAATACACTAATATTAACAACTTTAATGTTTGTTTCTTTAGTGCGACTTATGGTCACATTTTAACGAAGCTTCTGTAATTTTATATTAGAGCCCAGTTAGATATGCAACTAATAAATAAAAATAACAAAAATGCTTGTGAAAGATCCATTTTTTATTCTAGTCATACAACGATTCCCCCTGCCAGACCCCCCTGCCCCCCCATCTGTACCCCTTAACACGTTGACTGTTGTGTGTATATAAATGTGACACATTCGCAGTCAAAATGTTATATCGAAGATACTTGCAATGCACGAAAATGAGCATATCTAGCCTATACTAAAAAAAAAAAATCTAAAAAATAAATGAAACATGTTACTTGCAATATTTAAATTGTGATATTCGCTAAATGAGACTTAACTTTCCGTGATTAGTTCCTTAAAGTTCTACTTAAATTTAAGTAGGATTGTCTTTTTAATATATTGAATTCGACGTGTGACTACACGTCAATTAAAAATAAATGAGATACAGTTGACAAAACATGAACTGTAAACTTGAAGAAAATGTACTTAGCACAAAAGAAAAAACTGTAATGATATTAAAAAAAAAATTAAAAATAAATTAAAAAATGTTTCGTGTAGATGCAAATACACAGTTATCGACTCAAAAATAAGCTTTTTGGCAAGTTGTTTGGCCTTCAAATGTATTTACTACATCATTTATAAAAGAAATAAGTGGCTCAACGGTTTCAAATTGTTTTCAAATTGTTTATAATCACTACTCTTTTAAATAACATAAATTCGATTATACAATGAAACACTTTTAAGTAGAATAATTCTAAATTACAAACAGTGATTTAATATATTAAAATAATAATAATAAAGTTAATTAATTTTTTTTTGGCCTAATTAGAAAAGATAATTTTTTGCTAATAATATTGAAAACAATTTCAAACAACGAGCCCCCAGTCCTGGATAACCCACTATAATTTATTGTATATTATCGAACTCTATTAATTTATTTAATGAATGCAAGTTTTAAATGAATAGGAATATTTATATAAAATATAGTTTCAATTTTTTATGGAAAGGCCGCACTGTTTTGTATATTGTAAAAAAAAAAACGTTATAAATTGTTAGCAAAATAAAATTAGATGACAAATCTAAGCTGATCCTGATCTAAACAATGAATCAAGCACGTTGATCACAAAGTCTTACACATCAGTATTTAATTATAAAAATGTACACTAGTCAAATTAGATCGTATTGACAATTTAAATAAAAAATATGAAAAATGCTTCGTGTAAATACTGTATACATTCTTATTATTCAGAACACATTAGTAATATTTGTTATTATTATTCTGCAGGTGTATTTATAAACATTATTATTTTATAGATTCAATGCAAGCATATATAAATAATGGTTTTTTTTTTATATCATTTGTTCTTTGGCAAATGTTGTGATTGCTACCAATAATAAACATGAAAATTATTGTACAGAATTTTTGTCATTTTCCTTTGTTGTAAAAAGAATGTGTGCCAATTATTATAAAAATAAATAAATAAATATCTGAAATATACCCGAATATACATCATTTCCCTAATTAAGGGGTCATTCACCTTTTGCGGATTCAAAAAGTCGATATATTTTTATTTTTTGTGCAGAATAGGACACTTTGAAGTGTTGACTATAGGTTTCTGAAGCCGTTTTTTGAAATTCGAGTTGGAAATATGTGAAATTGCGATTTTAACAAAACAATGTTTTTGCTCAAACACGGCGTTTTCGCGCGCGTCAGTCTGAAGTTGAAGCTTTAAGGGGGCATTCACTTTTTGCGGATTCAAACAATTGATATATTTTTTTTTTTACAGAATAGGACTCTTTGAAGTGTTGACTATAGGTCTCTGAAGCCGTTT
The DNA here is from genome assembly GCA_933228885.1 of Leistus spinibarbis. Taxonomy (NCBI): domain Eukaryota; kingdom Metazoa; phylum Arthropoda; class Insecta; order Coleoptera; family Carabidae; genus Leistus; species Leistus spinibarbis. The sequence continues at coordinate 3,610,911 of OW121809.1, read as the reverse complement.
TTTGAAATTCGAGTTGGAAATATGTAAAATTGCGATTTAAACAAAACAATGTTTTTGCTCAAGCACGGCGTTTTCGCGCGCGTCAGTCTGAAGGTGAAACTTTAAACGCGTTTTTCTCGAAACCATATTTTTTAAGTCGCGCGGTAGAATATCTCGACAACAAATTAACCGATTTAACTCTCGATAAGTGCATCTTAAAGGTAATAAAATTCTCTAGGAGTTGATCATCGACGAAGTGTGTCCGACATTTGTTAATATTTTTTAAGGCCCGCCAAATGAGAAAAAAAGTGGCAAAACATAACTTTTTTCGTACGATGGTCGCCATTTTGCTAATTATGGTCCAAATGGACCACCCGAGAATCAATTTTTAGACAATTTAATATACTTTAAAACCCTTATTTCTTATTTTTTTTCAAACAACTGGGATCAGAGTTATGCTACCGCGCGCCTAAATTGAGCTGCCCACTTTGGACCTGGACATCTTCGCCGGGGCTGAACGTACCCAACTTTAAAAAATACCTTATAAAAGAGAAAAGTTGAATAAATACGATACAAGAAACCGCATACAAATATCTCAAACGTACCCTGAGAAAAAAAAAGTTAAAAAACAGCTTTCTTTTTGTGCTCAAAAGGTGAATGCGTTTTTCTCGAAACTATATTTTTTAAATCGTTAAATAAACCTCGATTACGAAAAAACCTACCTACTTTTTAAAGAAAAAAAAATATCAGTAAATTTGTAATTGCATAAATAATGCTTGGTAAAAATGATATTTCTTTTGTATTTACAGTTTCGGAGATAAAAAATGAAAACTATAATAAATGACCTATTTTGGAGGGTTTTATTTTTTATCTCTGAAACTGTAAATACAAAAAAAATATCATTTTTACCAGGCATTATTTATGCAATTACGAATTCACTGATATATTTTTTTCTTTAAAAAGTAGGTAGGTTTTCTTTTTTCGAGCTTAAACGCGTTTTTCTCGAAACCATATTTTTTAAGTCGCGCGGTAGAATATCTCGACAACAAATTAACCGATTTAACTCTGGATAAGCGCATCTTAAAAGTAATAAAATTCTCTAAGAGTTGATCTTCGACGAAGTGTGTCCGACAATTGTTAATATTTTTTAAGGCCCGCTAAAAGAGAAAAAAAGTGGCAAAAAATAACTTTTTTCGTACGATGGTCGCCATTTTGCTAATTATAGTCCAAATAAACCACCCGAAAATCAATTCTTAGACAATTTAATATATTTTAAAACCTGTATTTCATATTTTTTTTTAAACAACTGGGACCAGAGTTATGCTACCGCGCGCCTAAATTGAGCTGCCCACTTTGGACCTGGACATCTTCGCCAGGGCTGATTGTACCCGACTTTAAAAAATACCTTATGAAAGAGAAAAGTTGAATAAATACGATACAAAAAACCGCATGCGAATATCTCAAATGTACCCTGAGAAAAAAATGTTAAAAAACAGCTTTTTTTTTGTGCTCAAAAGGTGAATGCCCCCAGCAACGTTTAATATACACATAATATTAGGTAATCTACTAATTTCAAAAAAGTCAAAATTTAGCAAAAATATATTAATAAAAGTTGTAGATGAATAATTATTAAACGTTTTTTATATATAAACATTTGTTGTAATATTAATTGTTTCAGAGATATAAGCAAAAGTATATATTAATTTTTAAAGGAGACTGCTGCTGCATTCTAGCGGCGATCACCAAACTATACACCGGTTTTTACAACGGCGAACCTTATCTGAAACATGTACATCACAGTCTATTCCCCCCACTATTTAGAACGTCAAAATATCGGCTTGGCTTGTTTGCAAAATGTTTATAGTGTTAAAATCAGTGTAATATCCATAGAAATGGACCAACAAATATCAGCCGAGAAAGAAGCAACAATGGGGGGCATAATATCATCAACAAACGATAATAATGCGAAAGAATCCTCAGACACCGATAAGGTTAGTGATGCATTTACTGTATTGGAAGAACCTTCCACTTCTCAAACCTCTGATATGGATGAGGAATTATGGTTGGGCGAACCAACCGACGTAAAAGTGGAAACTGACGAGGATTTTGATGTGATTGTTAAGTCGCTGGAGACGGCAATCGTTCAAACAGAAATTTACGATGTGCCTGATCCATCCGCCGATTTAATCGAGGATTTCACAAAGGAATTAGCGCCAACGTTGACTGAACCATTATTAGGGCTCAACTCAGACATTTTAAGTGAAAACATTTTATTAGACACTATTTTACCCGATACAAATATTGCCGCGTTACAAATCAACGATAGTCCTGAATCTCCTGAAAAAATCGAGTCATCTGATCTAATTGAACCGGATGAAGTTCAAGACATTGAAGACACTTTATTATCATCCAGTTTCGAGGATATTATCCCTGAAACTCCGGATCCCAGCGAAGAACCTCCTGAAATTATCCTGGAAATGGATATTCCTGAAAACCAAAAAGGAACTTCTCCAGAAATAAATATAGATCCTGAAGATGAAATTATCCCTGAAACTCCAGAACCTACCGAAGAACCCGAAATCCTAGATAATGCAAGTCCCCTAGAACATATCGAAATCCCTGAAATTAACAAAAATTCTGAAATTCCTCTTAACACACCGGAATCTAGCGATGAGTCCAATATCCTAGTTCCTAAATCAGATCATCCTGAAATACACCTAAAAAATATTGAAATCCCAGAGCTGGATAAAATTCCTGATTTACTCCTTGAAACCCTTGACAAAAATCCCACCAAACCCCCTGAAAAAAATCAAGATAATATTCCTGATATCCCCAATATTAATAAAACTCCTGAAGTTATTTTGCAATCGATTGAACATAGTCTTAAAACAAATACGGAAACTCTTATTCCTGAAATTATTGACCCTCCAGTTCTTCCATTAGATCCCATTGAAGATAATTCTGAAATATCTGGTTCTTCAGTTAAAGCAACTAAAGAATCAGATTTATCAAAATCTAATTTGCAAGCTCAAATACCACTTGCAACTGATTCTGCAGTAGCAACTCCAGAAATTGAAGTAGAGGAACAAATCCAACAAGAAAACGAAGCATCTCTACAAGTAGAAGAATCTCGCCTGAAACACGTCTCTGAAATAAAACATGCATCTCCTGATATGGTAGATACACCTGTAACTGCATCTGAAGAGATTCTAAAGAAAACATCTGAGGAAATGAAAATCGTGGCTGAAACGAAGACAGTTGAAACTGAAACATTTGTACAGGAAACAAAAGCAGCTGATATTACACCAGAAATAATAATTATAACACCGCAAACAACAGTAACCTGTCCTGAAAATAAATCTCAACCAGTTGTAATACCACCTGAAACAAAATCAAGCAATCCAGAAATAAAACCAATTATAATATCTCCTGCAATAATACCATTACCCACTGAAATGCCTCCTGAGAACCTTTCAAATGTAACTCCTCCAGAAATTAAATCACATCCAATTGTAACACCTGCAATTGAAATCAAACCTGCTGATATACCTCCTGTTAAACAAATTAGAAACCCTCCTGATACAGACACACATGTAACTCCTCCAGAAATAAAATCACATCCAATTGTAAAACCTGCAATTGAAAACAAACCTACTGACATATCAATTGTAAAACAACCAATTGTAAACCATCCTGATACAGACACAATTGTAACTCCTCCAGAAATAAAATCACATCCAATTGTAAAACCTGCAATTGAAAACAAACCTACTGACATACCTTCTGTAAAACAACCAATTGTAAACCCTCCTGATACAGACACAATTATAACTCCTCCAGAAATAAAATCACATCCAATTGTAAAACCTGCAATTGAAAACAAACCAACTGACATATCAATTGTAAAACAACCAATTGTAAACCCTCCTGATACAGACACAATTGTAACTCCTCCAGAAATAAAATCACATCCAATTGTAAAACCTGCAATTGAAAACAAACCTACTGACATACCTTCTGTAAAACAACCAATTGTAAACCCTCCTGATACAGACACAAATGTAACTCCTCCAGAAATAAAATCACATCCAATTGTAAAACCTGCAATTGAAATCAAACCTACTGACATACCTTCTGTAAAACAAACAATTGCAAACCCTTCTGATACAGGCACAAGATCAAATATAACTCCTCCTTCAATTAAAATAAAACCTGCTGATATACCTCCTGTGAAACAAACAATTTTAAACCCTCCTGATACAGACACAAATGTAACTCCTCCAGAAATAAAATCACAGCAAATTAAAGTCAAACCTACTGACATACCTTCCGTAAAGCAAGCAATTGAAACCCCTCCTGATATGAAAGAAAACATAACTCCTCCAATTCCAATTGTAACACCTCTAGCAATTGAAATCAAACCTACTGTAAAACAAACAATAGAAACCCCAATTGATATGAAAACAAACATAACTCCTCCAGAAATAAAATCACATCCAATTGTAAAATCTCCTACAATTGAAATCAAACCAACTGTGAAACAAACAATTGATACGAAAACAGATATAAATCCTCCAGAAATTAAACCTCATCTAATATTAAAACCTCCTGCAATTGAAATAAAACCTACATTTGTAAAACAAACAATTGTAAATCCTGCTACAAAATCAAATATAACTCCTGCAGAAATGACACCAAAACCAATTGAAATCCCTCCTGCAATTAAAATTAAGGCTGCTGATATACCTCCTGTAAACCCTCCTGAAACAAAATCAAACGTAACTCCTATAGAAATAAAACCAATTGCAATACTTCCTGAAATAAAATCCCAACCAAAAGTAATCACTCTTGAAATAACAGCCTCTCCAGAAACCATTACACAATCCTCCGCAATACAACAAACTTCATTGGAAACCCTTCCTGAGAAACCATCAAAGATAATAGAAAGTCTTCCTGAAAAACAGACGATGGAAGAAATTCTTCTTGAACTACAAACAAAGGAAGAATCTCTTTTTGAAAAAGAAAAACCATTTAATTCAAGTGAATACCCAGAAAGATCATCAGAAAAAAGATCTTTGGAAACGGAAGATCACACGCCTCCAAAGAAAATTAAATTGGTACGACAAAAGTTAGTGAAACCTACCCGGAAAATCGAGCTTTCAATACCTCCAATTACTAAATCAGTGCCCATTGTCAAGGAATTGCTTCCACCTGCAGAAGAGGAGCCAAAACAGAGAGTTGTTGAAGTAAATCCTAGTCCAGACTTAAAAGAATTAGTAACGGACTCAAATCTAGAACAAAAAGACATAACTTCTGATGAAGTTGCATCACCTGAAAATAAATCTATAAAAAAAGGAAAAGTAAAATTACGACGAAACTACAGACCTCCTGATGTTGCCAACAAATCAATTCCAGTTGATCAAAAAAAGAAGGTTGTAAGTCACATCCAGAAACAAGATATAATTCCTATTCCTGGAAATTTGAAAGAACAAGAGCCACAAGATACAGAAAATTTCAAGATTGCAATTATAGAGAAATCAAAACTAGCAGAAGAATCCAAAATTGATAAAGTTCTACCAGCAGCAGTTGTACCAGATATTCCTGAAGTTTTACCAATCGATTCCAAAATACCTGAAGTTCTGCCAGTTAAATCCAGTATTCCTGAAACTCTACCTATTGATTCTAAAATTACGAAAATCCCAGAAACTATTCCAATCGTATCAAACATTCCTGCAGCTTTATCCATAAAATCCAATACTCCTAAAGTTCTGCCAATTGAATCCAAAGTTGCAGAGATTCTACCAATAGAATCCGAAATTCCTGAACCATTACCTGTAAAATCTAAAGTTACTGATGTTCTAGTAGAAACCAAATATTCAGAAATCATATCAATCGCATCAAAAATGCCTGAAATTTTACCCACAATAGCTAATACTCCTGAAATTCTACCAATCGAATCCAAACATACAGACATTTTGACATTAGAAACCAAAATGCCCGAAGTTCGATCTATTGAATCTAAAATAGCTAATACTTCTGAAATTCTAACAATCGAATCCAAAAATACAGACATTTTGACATTAGAAACCAAAATGCCTGAAGTTCGATCTATTGAATCTAAAATCACTGAAGTTTTAGTAGAAACCAAAATTCCAGAAATTATATTAATCGATTCGAAGATTCCTGAACATTTAGAAGAAAACATTCTAGAAGAACCAAAGGTAACAGGAGAAAGCCCAAGTTTAGAAGATAGCAATAAGGAAATGGAGAAAAATATTAAAACAATAGAATTGAATGAAACTTTTGAGAAAGAATTGACAAAACAGGTGGAGGTGGTAAAAATAACTAAAAACAGTGTAAATGTTATAAAAGAATTGGAAGTTAGGGATACGATCATTTCTGCAGAGTTAATAGAAAAAAGTGTTCAGGAAATAGTTGAAAATACAGAAATCCCTGAAGATATTGATAAAGTAAGTATTCACCGCAAATAATATTTTCCTTTATTTATTTACGAAATTACAGATACTTGAAGAAACTGAAGACCAGAATATGACAAATACTTCTTCAGAAACTGAAATCATCCTTTCAGGAACTTCTGTTTCATCGGAAGAAGATTCCACAATTAGTGAAGAAATGGAACCGCTGAATATACAAGCTGACACACCTGAAATTGATATACCAAGTCCTGAACCATTGAAAATTGAAGAAGAAATGGAACCACTGAAAATCGAAGAGGAAATAACTGAAAGTGAAGAGCCACTGGCAACAACGCGAAGTTCTGAAATAGTGAAAGCTGATGCTTTTGAATGCAAAGATACTGGACTGAAATTAATTTCAGAGCCAGATTTGTCTGAATCAAAATCTATAAATGTTCAACTTCGTGAAATCTCTCAAAGTATAAAAGCTCCTGAAGAAATTTTAAATATTGCAACTCTCCCCCAAATCATTCCTCAGACATCAATTCGAAAATCCTCTAAACGAAAAGCGGAACCAATTGAATCAATTATAAAACCTTTAATGGTTCAAGTAGATGATTTAGAGTCTTCGTCAGAGGAGTACGAACCTAAACCCTCTGAATATTATCCGAAAATAGTAATAAAACCTATTCCGAAACCCGATCAACCTCGAAGCCCTAAAATCACAATTAAACCTATAGTTAAACCCCCCGAATTAATCCTGAAAGAACTTAAACTTAAGGAGGAAGCTTCAACCCCTAGAATTACAATTAAACCCGTTGTTAAACCTGACTTAAAGATGACAATTACAAAACAAAAACATGATTCACATTCCATTTTGAAGATTTATAAACCCGGCGATGACGATTACGTTCCTAAACTTACAATTAAACCGATCCCTGAACCGATGCAACACAGCCCTCGATTAACCATTAAACCTGTGAAAGCTTCAAGTCCAAAAGTAACAGTTAAACCCGTTTTACCCCCAAGTGACCTCCAAATTATTCACAGTCCTAAAACTAAAGCTAACCATGAGGAATCATACCCAAAAGTTACAATTAAACCAATTCTTCGCCCAGAAGAATTATCGCCGCGACATATGAAAATGAAGGGCATGTCGTTCGAGGCATCATCTGGGATTACAGTTGAACCAATACCCAGTCAATCTGATACTCAAATAAATACACCTAAGATATCTGTTAAACCTTTCGCTAAGCTAGAAGAAGCGCTTAGCCCAAAGTTAACAATTAAACCCATAACTAAAACATGTGAAATTGGGTACTCTGAAGAAGGCAGTACAAATCCTTTAAAACTAACAATTAAACCAATAAAATCGGAAGAATCATACCAGAGTCCTAAGATCACCATTAAACCTATACTTAAAATGGATGAGGAAGAGGATAAACCGGAGAGAATCATCTTAAAGATTCAAAAGTCGAATTTGCCGTCTCCTAGTGGTTCAAGGGAATCGTATGATTCGGATAAGAAATTGGATAAGATTAAACTGAAGTTGACTAAAGAAGGTAGTCACGCACAGATTATCCCGAGTGGGGACCAGTTTAATCTTAAGCGTAGCTTACACCTAGAAAATGCAGGAATTTCGGAAAAACGTGCAAAAACCGAATTTATTGCCTCAGAATTGTTGCATTCATCCGACATATCAATTAATTTAGTTTCGCCTAACACTAAACCAAACCTTAAGCAATTTAGCGAAGAAGTAACCATTGTTAAAATAGAAAAACCTGCACCAATATCCCAATCGGCACAATTATATAAATCGAAGATTAAAGATATGTTATTGAAAATTCAACAAAAGCCTAATATCACCTGCACGCAAATTGAAAAAGATGACTCATCCAGCAGTGACGATGTTAAAATTGTTGAAATTATTGATGATCCAATCGATGATCCGTTATTGTTGCACGATGAATCCAGCTCGCAGGACGTGATGATTGTTAGCGAAACATTGAACATAAATCCGTTTCAAAATGTGCAAATTATAAATACGCATTCGTTAAGTGATTCGTTGATACAAAGTCCGAAAAAGCGGGGGCGTCCACGTAAGAATCCGCTAGAAGTTAAGCCGGAGCTTAAGGATGAGGATTGCATGGAGGTTGTTAGACCGAAACGGACTTGTAGGGCTCCGCCTGGTAGGACGCCGTTTGCGGTCAAAGAAAGGAAACCTAGGGGGGCTCGTGCTCGGGGCGGATCGAGAGGAAGGGGGCTTGGTAGAGGGGGGATTGCTGGTATTGCAAAGGTAAACTGAATTTGGTATTACTATTTTTTTTTTAATCGATGCGCTGCGATTATCATGAAACAAATCCTTTAATTTGGGCGTTTAAATGATGAATAAAAAATCGTCTTGTGCAACTATCTATAATTAAATAGTACAGTTGACCAACATATGTGTGATTTTTTGTAGCGAGTATTCCGTGTGGTCCGTTTAGTTTATTTTTGGCTCGAATCTTTTCAGTTTAAAACGCCACGTTGACACCACAACATGGTGTCATAGTATATTTACTTCGTGTTGTTAATTCAATTAGGAACCGAAACCATTGCGGGGCAAAGCCCTAAAACAGGCGAAAGCGCTCGCAAAACTCGAGGCAGCGCGCCTCAAACAGGAAGTGATCATTGACGAAATAATCATCGAGGATTCAACAAATGATACAACACCAGCCGCAACACCGATCCCCCCTGCAGATGAGTCGCCCAAGAAGCTGGATCTAAAAGACCCAGAACCGGATCCAATCGTAGTACAACTAATGATAGAACCAGTTGAGAAAATTCAACAGGCCAATGATGAACCCAGTTTTCCTCAGCCAGTCGCGGTGTATGAGGACGAGACGCAGATGAGCGCTGATTGCAACAGTCGTGCTCAAACCCCGGCCCGTCAAGTCGTCATTGCTCCTGAAGGACCTGAAGAGTCGCAAAGCTCGATTCAAAGCTCCGCTACCACCGAAAGCAACAAAAACAAGAAAGGCCGCTTGGAGGTGTGTGATCCTGATAAGTAAGTAATACCCTGGTTATTGAACAACGTCCAATATTTATTTCTTATTGAAGGATAATAAACATTGTATTTTTCACTTCGACCTCTTGGTCATCATCAGGAACTAATATTTTTAAATTGTTAATAGTGCCATTACGTTAGTAGACCAAATCGTAGAGTATTCGTGGTCTGGCGGCGGACCATACATGCTTCAAGAACAAATTGCGCAGTATTTAGGGGTAAAATCGTTTAAACGGAAGTATCCAGGATTGACCAGACGTCCGGTAGAGATGCAGGAGAGGGACTATATCCGGGAGAAAGGGCTGGTCTCCGAATCAATGTGTGATATGGGTTTAACAGCGGTGCCAAGCTCGGAAATTTTGGACATCATGTACACAGATTTTCAAGTATGACTTATTTAAAATTACCCAATTGGATTCATAAATTATTTAAGAACTTTGTAACAGCCCTTTTTATTGTGTTATTATAACTGACTAGGGTCACCCGTGGGCACCATGTGCCCATAGGTCAGTTTTGACTGATGGCGAATTTTCATTTAATTTAATAATAATTACACGGTTTTTCTTCAGTTTGTATCGTTTGATTATAATAGTAATATAAATTTCCACATCGAAAATAATATAGAAAAAATCGAGTCCTTTTTTTGAACGCTATTTTGTTCTTAGATCACTAGGCTGAGATTAACTAATCGATTGCTTATCATGCACTGTGTAACATCCGATAAATTTAAACTAAGTTTTGTTAAACTTTGGTTTTAACTTTGTATGGTGCAACTGGCCATAAGTGTTGTATCATTTAGACAGTTTCCATGATTGTATATAAAAAACAGGAGTATAAATTTACTTACGATTGCTGTTTATTATTTGAATCGATTATTCAAATAAAATGTATTACAAATCCTTCTTACACAACATTTTTAATGATTTGACATTTGATTCATTATTGTTTTTGAATTAAATAATCAGGCTAGATTCTGCATTTTGCAGTATTAAACTGCAGTGTGACGGCAGTTTTAAAAGTAATAATTAGTTATATGCTAAAATAGAATGGATTGTGCCATCAAAAATAAAAGAATAAAATTGCCAACCAATCATGTTTCTAAATATGTTTGAATTATCTCTTCAAGATTTTATTTCTCTAATAATCAGATTTATAAATTTACTTACTTGCAGTTATTATAATTTGACGAACTATAGAATCTTACCGCAACTCATATTTTCAATAATCACTGCTTTTTGGCCATTTTGAAGTGAAAATATTAACTATGAATTAAAATAAATGGACGGAAACACGTATTTGCTGAAAATATATGCAAATTAGGCACTTATTTCATATGAAATACTTAAAAATTGAATAATAAGATGTGGCTCCCCTTAAACTTAAGATTTACAATTCAAACAATGTTTCCGTAACTCGTACGTCGCTAATGCACATTGAAATACTGTATTTGACGCTCACGTGGTAGCACTTTTATTTATATTTGTTCTTTGGACGGTCATTTTAACATAAATGCTTAAAATAGCGACTCACAAACTTCAAATTAGATTGAAAAGAATATTCAAACCGGAAGTGCTTATTCTATACATTTTTTGTTCCATCTCCAATATCACTAGAACGGCTACACTTACGGCAAATATAGTTATGTTCATAATGAAAGATATTAATATTTCGCACAACTTTTGTTTGAAAAGTTCCTTCATAAATTGTACCAGTTATGAGAAAACTGCTACGAAAAAACTCAAATATCTTATTTACGTTGCCATGTGATAAGTTTTATTATTTTTAAATCGGATCAACCATGAGTTACATCATTTGTTTCTTGTTTATTGAAAACAAACAAGCATTACATTGACAGATAACTGTATGAATTAATATTTAAAATATTGATTTCTTATTAGAATAAATTGTATTAGGTACATTATTATTACCTACACTTGTGACAAATTTTATTATTATTAAATTGGATCAACCATGAGTTACATCATTTGTTTCTTGTTTATTGAAAACAAAAAGTAAGAAGCATTACATTGACAGTTATCTGTATGAATTATTATTTAAAATATTGATTTCTTATTAGAATACATTGTATCAGGTAAATTATTCTAGAATCAATTTATATTATATATTTGCTAACATAATTAATTAACAATTTCAGAGTTTGACTGTTTAAGAGTGAATACGATAAGTACTTCAAATACAGATCCATTATAAATTGGTATAATTATCCAGTTATTTTCATTAATTTATATATATATATATATATATATATATATATATATATATATATATATATAAATATATGTATATATATATTAATATCTATCTATTGAAAACTACGTAAAAGAAAGTTGAGTGCAGGTCACTCCAGATATTTTATAATATTATTAGCAGTCACCATGGCGCAGTGGTTAAGAGTCTTACATTTCACCCTAGAGATCGTGAGTTCGATCCCCGTCTATACCAATTTGTATTAAAAAAAAAAAAAAAAAGGTTCTACACATACACACACACATACATACATTTCTGGGTTATTATATTAATGATACGTTATGTATATAAGTATTATGATTTAAAAAGAAAACACTAAGAGTTTTTTAATGGAAAGGGAGAATAAGAAAATCGAGTTAAGGCCACTCCAGGTTTTTTATGTGAAATTGTGTATTTAGGGAAAATATAAAGACACAAACAGTAAGACAATAAGTTTATGTTTTGTATGTTGTCTTATTTTGTTTATGATTTGTAAGATGACTTTAAGTACAGCTTAAGTGTTGTTGGCAACGAAATGAAATTTTAGAATAAAATATGTTACATTTTGTTAATATTAAATAAAATATTAGAAAACTAATTTATTTTAAGTTAGTTTCACCATAAATCATTAAACAAAAATGATTTAAAATTCGTCGATAATTGTTAAGTTATTTGTATGTTTTTATATTGTTTAGGAAAAATATGAAGAATACAGGAAGTGTTTAAGAGACAAACAGTCTAAAGAAATCACAAACAAGCAGAAAGCGATCAGTTTGGCGACAAGTCAAGAGAAAAACAAGATCGATTTCAAAGAACGAGCAATTCGATCAGCAGCAAACTGGAATCTGAGTTTCAATAAATCGCGCAACGATGCTCGCAAGTGTTGCATGGATTTGCAGACATTCACCATCAATTTCCCCACCGGAAGCTGCAAGGTGCCTCAAAAGGCACCCGTGGGAAATTACCCGATTGCATTGGTGCCTGGACAATTTACCGATTACTATAAGGTACCTATTTTTCACGAATTTGAAGAAAGAAGAATATTAATTATTTATTATTACACTTTTCAGAGTTACACAACGAATGACCTGAAGTATTTGCCATTAAATTCTGTTAAATTTGGCCCTGTATTGCCAAATCAGCAATCGCCCGATTTGTCCGACGGTTCGCTCTCCGATTCGGATTCCAGCAGTGGTTCGGATTCGGATAGTTCGGATGATTCGATGTCGTCTATCGAGGAACCTGTTGTCATTGTGAAACCTACGTCCTCTTTGCCATCGACACCCAAAGCCAGAGTTCACTAAATTTTTCCAAATTTAGGTCTATTTATTAAACTGCATATTGCAATTGTTATTAAAATAATATTAATTTAATAAGTACTTTTAAGGGATGACTTTTGTGTTAAGTAAATTTATTTTTTATTATTACAGTATATGTAAGAACAAAAAATGTAATAAATGCATTTAAATATATGCATGCGTTATAATTAGGGGAAAAACCTTTTTCCCCATATTTCTATTTTCAGATCATCTAGACAAATGGCACCAACACTGACACCATACAACACGCTGAAGAGGGAACATTCCCTAAAGCAGCGCAAACGTAAACAAAACAAACATACAAAATTAAAGGTAAGTTTCATATTTTTGCCAATTCTTTAGAAGCACATTTTATTAGTGATTTTAAATATCAAAATATTAATATTTTTACTTTCTTTTATAGAGTAATAAGTAAGTATTGTAATCATGAAAAATTTCGAACTCGAGATTTCAACGTATATACACGTTTTGACCTTCCCTGAATCGAATGTGACTATTTTCGGAATGACGTCTGTCTGTCTGTGTGTCTGTGAACGCTCTAGAGCCAAAACTGTCGAACCTAAAATTATGATACTTCAAACTTAAGACTTGTATATGCCCTAGATGTGCACTTCTTATTTTGAAAAGATTATTCAAACCGGTAGTGCATATTTACTCTATGCATTTTTTGTTCTCTAGTAACACTTGAACGGCTGCACTTATAGCAAAAATAGTAATGTTCATAATGAAAGATATTATTATTTCACACAACTTTTGTTTGAAACATTTCTTCTTAATTTGTACCAGTTATGAGAAAACTGCTACGAAAAAACACAAATATCTTATTTACGTTGCCATAGTGATACCTACACTTGTGACAAATTTTATTATTTTTAAATCGGATCAACCATGAGTTACATCATTTGTTTCTTGTTTATTGAAAACAAACAAGCATTACATTGACAGATAACTGTATGAATTAATATTTAAAATATTGATTTCTTATTAGAATAAATTGTATTAGGTACATTATTATTGAATGAATTTATATTATATATTTGCTAACATAATTAATGAACAATTTCAGAGTTTTACTGTGGAGTTTGACAGTTTAAGAGTAAATACGATAAGTACTTCAAATACAGATCCATTAAATTGGTATAATTATCCAGTTATAGTAATTTAATTTGAATTTTCATTTTATATTGGTCCGCAAAAGATTTTGTTATCACTTAATAATAATAATTATTATCTGCGCCCGTTTTTGCCAGGTAAACAAAATAGACATGTCAGAGTATTCCTGTAGAGTATTGGTTAGTTTGACCGTTTGTTTGAGATTTTATATATATATATATATATATATATATATATATATATATATATATATATATATATATATATATATATATATATATATATAGACAGTTTGTTTGGGATATATATGTATATTAATATCTCTATTGAAAACTACGTAAAAGAAAGTTGAGTGCAGGCCACTCCAGATATTTTTCGGAATGACGTCTGTCTGTCTGTGAACGCTCTAGAGCCAAAACTGTCGAACCTAAAATTATGATACTTCAAACTTAAGACTTGTATATGCCCTAGATGTGCAACTCCTGCAAAAGAATATTCAAACCCGCAGTGCATGTTTACTCTATGCATTTTTTGTTCTATCTCCAATATCACTAGAGCAGCTGCACTTACGGCAAAGTTATGTTCATAATATATGATATTAATATTTCGCACAACTTTTGTTTGAAAAGTTTCTTCAATAAATGTACCAGTTACGAGAAAATCGCTACTAAAAATCATAAGTATCTTGTTTACGTTGGATTCGAATGTAGCTTAATAAATCGGATCATCTGCGCCTGTCAATATTTCGACAAGAAAACCAAATAGACTGAATTAGATAAATGACATTTCAGCATATTTCTGTAGAGTATTGGTTAGCTAGTACTTCAAAACCATTACAAATTGGTATTGGTATAATTTTCCACCCATTCACTTATATATGGTTTTCATATTGTTTCTGTTGCATTATTATTTCCTAATATTATATTTTTATGAACAATAAATATTGATGATACAATATTTGAAAACATAATAAAATAATAAGATAATTGGTACAATGATGAAAGGAAAAGGATTTATATATATATTTAGAATTATTCATGGTGATTTATACATATATACAATAAAATTGTTTTAAATAAATATCTTTATATATTTTATTGGTATAGTTAACAATTTACAGTGAATAAATTTGATATATTTGTCAGAGATGCCCAAATACCTACATGAACACAGCATTTGAGAAGAGATCTTTTAATAAGAGACACTATTTAAATATTTGGGACATCTCTGAAACTCGTATTTATAATAGTCAATCTTTTCGTTTTTATTTAAGTCATAATTTGCTAAAGAAGGGAATCTGATTCATTATTTTTCTAATTTTATTTCTTTTTTTTTTATAGTTTTTTTCATATTTATATATCTTTGAAAATAAATTATATAATTTTGTAACAGAAAATAATGATTGTCATTTTTATCAGTCAAATATTTAAATAACTTTCAAAATTATTGGGGCTTTTATGTGTTTACGTGTGCGTGTGTGTGTTTGTATGTATGTGTGTGTGTATTTTCGGGCCAGATTAGCACTTTCTTCCCCATTGTTTAATATACATGAGCTGAAAATAAAAAAATAAATATATAAATAACAAATTAAAACGAAAAATTAAATTAAATGTGCACAAAAATAGGGGAATAGTGCATTTTACACAAAAATAGGGGAATTAAAAATCTCACCAAAGGGCCGAATGGGATGTTTGTTCCAAACGTAGTTCCTCTTAACCGGTGACAAATAAGAGTCCCTTAGGAAGAATGGCGATTTGCCCCAGCTGTCGTAAGGAGCGTCGAAGGGACGAAGTTCGGGCATTTTCCACCACCAAGGGTCGCGGGTAAATGCAGACACTGGCATGCTGGTGGACGGGTTCAAGAGATCGCGTAACATTCTGCCGGCTAAGCCTCCACGGGTGTAAATTGGCAAACCTTCACAAAAATGCATATTATACATAAAAATATTCAAAGAATTTGGCCGGAATTCAGTAACCAATTTCGTACGGGTTTCAAAGTACTATCACTACTTTCACTAAATACTAGGCCTTATTCCTTAAGGCTTCTAGCAGAAAAATAAACTAATGTCTTCAGCTCGCCGATATTATTATTTTTATTAATAAATTGTTCACCGATTTATTGTCATTTTTAAGCATTGTTCTGAAATTCGACTATTTTGAATTAATTTTGGTTATTACAATTTTTATTTTAAATACTTTGCTGAAATACTAAAGTTTTTTGTTTAATTTATTTTTAAATTATTATTTTAATTAATATTTCCAACACGATATGAGTTAGAAACTTTTCTCATAGTTAATTATTATAAATTGAATTTTATCTACAACTTTTATTTGAAACATTATTTGTTATTATTATTAAATATATTTTTTATTTAGTTCGGATTTTCGCTCAGAAAATGTAGCAAATAACACGTTTGAGATTTATTACATTCATATTTTAGTTGTTTATTTTAAATACTTTGCTGAAATCTAAAGTTTAATTTATTTTTAAATTATTATTATAACTATTATTCGATGCATTTTAATACGTTGAAAAATTCTCCAGATCAGAAATTACCTGTTTTTACTCGAAAATAAAGAAATTCTGCCGAATAATGACTGTTTATTGTATATGAAGGAATTACGGACACATTATTACACTTTTGGTCAAAATTATATTTCTTAATTAGATAAAACTACTCAAAATCTATCGTGATTAAACAAACCTCGATTACGCAAAAATCTACCGACTAACCTTTATAAAAAAAAATTCAGTGAATTCGTAATTGCATAAATATTGCCTGGTAAAAATGTTTATTTTTTTGTACTTACAGTTTCGGAAATAAAAAATGAAAACTATAATAAATGATCTATTTTGGAGGTTTTTATTTTTATCTCTGAAACTGTAAATACAAAA
Organism: Leistus spinibarbis; assembly: GCA_933228885.1. NCBI lineage: Eukaryota > Metazoa > Arthropoda > Insecta > Coleoptera > Carabidae > Leistus > Leistus spinibarbis. The sequence continues at coordinate 3,593,896 of OW121809.1, read as the reverse complement.
AAAATATCATTTTTACCAGGCATTATTTATGCAATTACGAATTCACTGATTTTTTTTTATAATGAGTAGTTTGGTAGGTCTCTTTTTTCTTTGATTAATAATTGTCCATTATTTTTGAAATCCGATTAATTTTTATTATATATTTTTTTATTGTTTTGTTGTTTAAGCGAGCTAAAAACACGAAATAAAAACGCAAAAAACCGATTTGCAAAATATCTAACCTGCATAGTTGAACGCGACTTCACTGGGCCTAGGGGCGAACTCACCAGCTTTAATGGGTGTGGGGGAAAGAGCCCTGTAGTAGGGGTCGTAGGGATCCATAGCGCTCAATTTGTCCAGCTCAGGCATCCGGTTCAAATGATCCAACATACCCCGGTAAGGGCTGTACGGTTCTGGGGCCTTTCGCTCCAAACGTGGGTGACTGTGGTACACCAAATACAAGGGATATCTGCTGAAGGGATAATGGTCGGGGAAATCGCTTGCTGTCTTGGCAACGCGGTCCAAATGGTCCCTCCACGCTTGGTCTACGTCGAATGGTCGCGATTTGGTCACGTGGTACACTAAACAAATCATTACGGTCATATTTGTTGCGGGCGGTGCTCATTTTATTGCATCATATTCGTCTGTATTGCATGCAAATTGGATTTACAATGTTTTTACTTTCCTATTCGCAAATATATACATATTTATTTGGACTTATTTATAGAAAAATGGTTTTTGACTAAAATGATCAATAAAGGTTCCATTTCGAGCGATTAATAGACTGGGGTCCTATAGACCCCAAGGGTCAGTTGAGAGATAATTATAAATTTTATTTCGGTGAACGCCAGTATTGTTTATTATAAAATAAACTGCATTATTAATTGTTATTCTAAGTTAATTACTAATTGGCTCACTGTTGGAACTTAATGGATTGTTCACAGCGAAACCATTAGTAATTAAGCTTAGAAAATTACAAATAATAATCAAGCAATGCTAACATTCCAAGCAACACAATGTATAATTAATTTTGTTGTTGTGAACGTTAACCTTGTTTGTCATACAACAAACTGGCATTATTACTTATAATTTCAAAGCTTAATTACTAATTCTTTAGCTGTGAACAATCCTTAAAGGATTGTTCACAGCGGATCAATTAGTATTTAATTACAAATAATAATCTAGTTTGTATTATGACAAGCAATGCTAACATTCCAAGCAACACAATGTATGATTAATTTTGTTGTTGTGAACGTTAACCTATTTTGTCATACAACAAACTGGCATTATTAGTTATAATTTCAAAGCTTAATTACTAATTCTTTTGCTGTGAACAATCCTTAAAGGATTGTTCACAGCGAAACCATTAGTAATTAAGCTTAGATAATTACAAATTAAAATCTAGTTTGTATTATGACAAGCAATGCTAACATTCCAAGCAACACAATTAATGATAAATTATGTTGCTGTGAACGTTAACCTTGTTTGTCATACAACAAACTGCTATTATTAGTTATAATTTCAAAGCTTAATTACTAATTCTTTAGCTGTGAACAATCCTTAAAGGATTGTTCACAGCGAAACAATTAGTAATTAAGCTTAGAAAATTACAAATAATAATCTAGTTTGTATTATAACAAGCAATGTTAACATTCCAAGCAACACAATTAATGATGAATTTTGTTGCTGTGAACGTTAACCTTGTATGTCATACAACAAACTGGCATTATTACTTAAGGATTGTTCACAGCGAAACAATTAGTAATTAAACATAGATAATTACAAATAATAATCTAGTTTGTATTATGACAAGCAATGTTAACATTCCAAGCAGCACAATTAATGATAAATTTTGTTGCTGTGAACGTTAACCTTGTATCTCATACAACAAACTGGAATTATTACTTAAGGATTGTTCACAGCGAAACAATTAGTAATTAAACATAGATAATTACAAATAATAATCTAGTTTGTATTATGACAAGCAATGTTAACATTCCAAGCAACACAATTAATGATAATTTTTGTTGCTGTGAACGTTACCCTTGTATATCATACAACAAACTCAAATTATTACTTATATTTTCTAAGCTTCATTACTAATTCTTTAGCTGTGAACAATCTTTTATAATTTCTAAGCTTAATTACTAATTCTTGAGCTGTGAACAATCCTTAAGACTCCTATTTTCGAAAATAATATCTTAATCGTAATTGGTTTACTCATTCTGCTTTTTGCATATATTGAAAATACGAGTGATTATTTTAAATTAATTTTATACTAAATATTTGTTAACAACTTTTGCAAAAATTAAAGGCGTTAGTCATCGAAACTGTAAAAAATGTTTCATTACTGATACGAAATATTTAATTTAAATCTAGACATAATAATAATCGTATTTAATTAACCTAGAACCTAAAATATTTAAAATAAGATTTGGTACGCGTAAAACGCACCAATGCGTACAGCTCGCCTTTAGGTAAAATATGCGTTGCGAACAGTGGTTTTTAATTATTATGCCCTTTTGGTTAACAATTTGAATAAATGTTATAGATATAAAAAGTCTTACAATTAATAAAAAAAAAAAAAAATTAATGCATATTTTATATAAAAATTCAAAATTATAAAATTAAATAATTTTTTTCAGGCTTTGGGTTAACAATATGATAAAATCTTGTAGATATAAAATATCTTAGAATTTTTAGTAAAATTTTTGAAGGTTTTAATTATTTTTATAAGGGCAGTATTAAGGGGGGTTCTAAATTTTGGGGGCCTATAACTCGGGAAGTATACGGGCGATTGGATTTAAACTGCGAGCGAATTCAAATGGGATGTTAAATAATATGTGTAGCAAATTTGGAGTGAATCGGTCCGGTACCTTCAGAGGAGTAGAAAGCACAAATTTGGTCTTACGAGCGACGACTAACATCCAGTTATATATATTTTTGGATTCAGGGCGACTTTTTCTAATGAAATTTTTTGATCCGAGAATGCTACAGACACACGACCGATTGCTTTAGCTTCTTCGGTACTTCGGCGAGCTAAAAATAGTTTTACAGATAAATCAAGGAAAATTGGCACCTGTTCATAAACCAAATATATTTATTCCTATATGCATTTTATTTTTGTTTTTTTTTTTTACTAATTATTTTTCTGCATTTGGTTTATAAAATATTACGTATTATAAAGACGAATATGATTTAAAATACTTTTTCACACCACACAACAACCGCGTTCGGTATTTCGTTACTTTATACAAAATTCTGCCTACAAGGAGTGAAAATATATAAATATTTGCATTCCTTGTTTAATTATATTTATTACTAGTGGTTGTCTACTAGTAATAAATATAATTAAACAATTAAATAAGATTTTGTTAATATCTTTTTGGGATTATGACGTGTGACATTGCTCAAGGTCAAACGAGTTTCCGTTTCTGGCAGCCGAAATACCGAATGCAGCAAACATACAAAACTGCAATTTCGTCATGAGGTACTTCAAAAATATTTGCCAAATATTTACAAATAAAATTTAGATTCCGATAAAACAGAAAATAATAAGCCATATTAGTAAAACGATTTGACAGTATAGTTATAGCAAGCTAAGCTAATAGGGGAACCCGGGGGGATGATTGACAAAAAATGATTCTTACCTCAGTTTTTAAATTCTTCTGTAGTACCCAAAAAAGATGTGCTAACAAAAACATCTAAAAAAAAAACACCAACAAAAAAAAAGTCCCAAAAAAAAAGTTTTGGGGTGAATGAATGGGGGGTGTATAGGGGTGGTGAAAAAATAGTTTAATCCGTTCCCTGGCAAATGCTTGATTGCGGATAGGCGCACACAGTATTACAAGCTTAATCATTGAGAAAAATAAATGCAAAATAATAAAAACGCCAATATGGGGGGAGTTGAACAAAAAATAATGAAATTTGCTTGCAATTTTGGTTAAAATTATTTGGTGCAAACAAATTAGGAGTGTTAACCATTACGTCATTTTGTTGTTGTTAATATATGAACAGCACGCAGTGGTCTCAACTTTTGCACTACATTCACAGCGTGCCAATTAGTAATTACAAATAAACAAGTTTGTTTTATGGTATACAATGCTAGCATTCACAGCAACTAGTTGTTGCTGTTAAACACTAGCAGTATTTAACATGAAATAAATGGGATTATTGTAATTTCTAATTGATTTGTAGTGAATAGAGCTTAAATGATACAAAAAAATTAAATAAAATTAGAGCATTTGAACGCGTTCGAGTATTTGGCAGGGTAGGACCCAGTTGAAGTCTCTTCCCATATGTTTATTGAAATTTAAAATGAATTTTTTATGTTTTACAATCATACCTCACAACAAGATGTGTGTACAAACCAAAATTAAGATAAGTCTGATTTGGTAACATGGCAATATAAACGTTATTCGAATTTTTTTCTTGTCAATTTTTAATATTTGTTTGAATAACATCAATTGCAATGCTACCAATTTATATAGAGTTGTTATTTATATATTTAAAATTAAATTAATTAACAAAAAAAAAAAAAAAGTCGCATTTTACAACATATTTGATGATTTTCCCCTTAAAACGGCTTAAGATAACGCGTAGATACGTCTTAAAAGACAAACACTGAAAAAGTTCGAAAATTTCAAAATTAATTTTTTTTAAAATACATATAACAAAGACCCACAACCACAGACATAGACAGTTCAAATTGTAAAATACGACAATTAAGTGTATAAAATTACTTAAACTTGCACAATCACAAATAATACACTTGGAAGACACGTGTATACAAAAAGCATTGGTTTTGCCAGTTAAAAATGGCATCCTCATACACTTTTAACTAGAAAACTAGCATTCGTTCCGTTCGTAAACTTGCCAAATGGTGCTTCGCGCGTTTTTAAAAGCGATTTCAGGCAAAAAGCGATGATATAAACAACTATTTTTCATTTTATTAAACATTCCCGTTGAAGCCCCCTTTGTACGAAGCCGTTAAACTGAACGAATGCAAACATGCCCTTGAATTGACCTTCATATAACATTGGCCAATGTCAACCACCTCGGTAAATCATAAGTTATACTTAAATAAGTGTTGTTTATTGGGTGATTGTGCAAATTCAACTATAAAAGTACATCGAATGATGAATTATCATAAAGAAATGATGTGCTCACCTTGGTGAAGGTCAAACTTAGTGTTAAAAGTAATTCGGCAGCCATTTTCTGCTCAAATTATACCAGAATTGTATTTTAGTTATCAATATTATTGACTAGACATAGTGTAAGACATTTTTTTTAAGTGTAATGACGTAGTCACCTTGGTGAAGATCAAAAAAGAAACTTAGATGTTTCCGGCGGCCATTTTGTACCCTTATTATACCAGAATTGTATTTTAATTAGCAATACGTATAGTAGAAACAATATTATTTGACTTTAGGCAAGGTGTAAGTAATTTCTTTTTGGTGTAATGATTTAGTCACCTTGGTGAAGGTCAAACAAGAGTTATAGTGGTTTCCGGCGGCCATTTTATGCCCTCGTTATACCAGAATTGTATTTTAATTAGCAATACGTATAGTAGAAACAATATTATTTGACTTTAGGCAAGGTGTAAGTCATTTCTTTTTGGTGTAATGATTTAGTCACCTTGGTAAAGGTCAAATAAGGGATTTAGATGTTTCCGGTGGCCATTTTATACCCTTATTATACCAGAATTGTATTTTAATTAGCAATACGTATAGTAGAAACAATATTATTTGACTTTAGGCAAGGTGTAAGTCATTTCTTTTTGGTGTAATGATTTAGTCACCTTGGTGAAGGTCAAACAAAAGTTATAGTGGTTTCCGGTGGCCATTTTGTGCCCTCATTATACCAGAATTGTATTTTAAATAGCAATACGTATAGTAGAAACAATATTATTTGACTTTAGGCAAGGTGTAAGTCATTTCTTTTAGGTGTAATGATTTAGTCACCTTGGTGAAGGTCAAACAAGAGTTATAGTGGTTTCCGGCGGTCATTTTGTGCCCTTATTATACCAGAATTGTATTTTAATTAGCAATATGTATAGTAGAAACAATTTTTTTTGACTTTAGGCAAGGTGTAAGTCATTTCTTTTTGGTGTAATGATTTAGTCACCTTGGTGAAGGTCAAACAAGAGTTATAGTGGTTTCCGGCGGTCATTTTGTGCCCTTATTATACCAGAATTGTATTTTAATTAGCAATACGTATAGTAGAAAGAATATTATTTGACTTTAGGTAAGGTGTAAGTCATTTCTTTTTAGTGTAATGATTTAGTCACCTTGGTGAAGGTCAAATAAGGGATTTAGATGTTTCCGGTGGCCATTTTGTACCCTTATTATACCAGAATTGTATTTTAATTAGCAATACGTATAGTAGAAACAATATTATTTGACTTTAGGCAAGGTGTAAGTCAATTATTTTAGGTGTAATGATGTAGTCACCTTAGTGAAGGTTAAAATGAGGTTTTGGGTGTTTCCGGTGGCCATTTTGTGCCCTTATTATACCAGAATTGTATTTTAATTAGCAATATGTATAGTAGAAACAATTTTATTTGACTTTAGGCAAGGTGTAAGTCATTTCTTTTAGGTGTAATGATGTAGTCACCTTAGTGAAGGTTTAAATGGGGTTTCGGGTATTTCCGGTGACCATTTTGTGCCCTCATTATACCAGAATTGTATTTTAATTAGCAATATGTCTAGGAGAAACAATATGATTTGACTTTAAGTAAGATGTAAGTCCCCTTGGTGAAGGTAAAAATGGGGTTTCGGGTGTTTCCGGCGGCCATTTTGTGCTCGCAATACATCAGAATTGATCTTGAGCAAGGTGTGATCATTTCTTTTTGATATGTGTGTGTTTACAAATTTCTTAGTTTCCTTTGTGTTAGTGTAAGTTCTAAAAAATATATTGCTTAAAGCATTTTCAGTGTGATGTTATAATTGAACCACAGTGCTAAAATCTATATTACATTTACGACAATACTTAACAGTAACGATATTAAAAATAAGTAACGCCTGAATCGATTCCTAGCAAATGCATAGATCGATGTGCTGGGATTCGAGCCAGGAGTCCTCGGCGTGGTGTTACGTACACATTGCACAGTACAGATGACATAGGTGTACAAATTTGCCGCAAATCGGTATTTACTTACCGGGCCTGTACCTGTCCAAACTGGCATACTGATGCGGGTAGATGTTGCGTGGCGAATAACCGTAGGTTTCGCGATGGATGGGCTGGTAGCGGTAGCCGGGCACAGAGATGCGCTCGCTGGCGTGGATTGGGTCGTCGTAAATGGACTTGCCGTAGGGCCATGTTGTCGAATGGATCTCGGGGTAGTCAGACATCGGCCGGAAGATGCCACGGGGGCTGCGGTGTGTGGGTTCTGTGGCTCTGATATCATCGGATCCTAAATGCATCGCACAATTTCAGACACTTATTTCCAATTTTATCAACCATGAGTTACATCATTTGTTTCTTGTTTATTGAAAACAAACAAGCATTACATTGACAGTTATCTGTATGAATTAATATTTAAAATATTGATTTCTTATTAGAATAAATTGTATCAGGTAAATTATTATAGAAGCAATTTATATTATATATTTGCTAACATAATTAAATAACAATTTCAGAGTATTACTGTGGAGTTTGACAGTTTAAGAGTGAATACGATAAGTACTTCAAATACAGATCCATTATAAATTGGTATAATTATCCAGTTATTATTAACTTATAGTCATTTAATTTGAATTTTCATTTTATATTGGTCAGCAAAAGATTTTGTTATCACTTAATAATAATAATTATTATCTGCGCCTGTTTTTGCCAGGAAAACAAAATAGACATTTCAGAGTATTCCTGTAGAGTATTGGTTAGTTTGACCGTTTGTTTGAGATTATATATATATATATATATATATATATATATATATATATATATATATTATATATATATATATATATATATGTGTAGACAGTTTGTTTGGGATATATATATATATATATATATATATATATATATATATATATATATATATATATATATATATATATATTAATATCTATCTATTGAAAACTACGTAAAAGAAAGTTGAGTGCAGGCCACTCCAGATATTTTTAATACACTGTCATAAACCTCAGTGTCAGTGTTAATTTACATTTTACACGAATTCAGTGTTTCCTAAATGGGACACAAATGTTAAATAATTGTTACTTTTCTAACTGTATCTTCAACGAAATGAATCCATAATTTCGTAATTTCTTTCAATACTTTCAAAATAAGTAGTCATTTATTTGAAAATAGTATAAATTAAAATTAAAAGTAAATAAAATATTCTTTAAAAATTATTCTAATATTGTATGTGCAATATGCAACTGTATAGTGCATCCAGCACACATTTATTACCTTTTAGGGATCTGACATAGGACTGCCAGAATTTGGCTTTCTTAGAGACAGGCTCGTTTCTGCCAATCATGTCCAGATGATTTTTAAACATTTTTATTCGATTTTATCGTTCGCTGAAAACAGAAAAACAGATACATAATTATAAACCAAATTGTTATAGCCATGTTTTAAACTCTATATATATATTGGTGTATAATATTTTTTAAATATTAAAATTAATAACACAATAAAATAAACTTAATATACAATTGTTTAATATTTCATTATTAATAACCAAAGACCAAAATTAAATTGGAAATCGAACTATTTGTATTCTGAGTAAATCAGATTAAATCTGGAAGGATATATCTCGAAAACTACACGAGTTAGAAAAAAAAATATTCTTATATAAGTTATAGATATTTAAATTTCTAACAACTTTTGTTTGAAAAATTTTCTTGAAAAATGCTCCATTTTCTAAAAAATCCTGTTCGAAAATGGTACGTAACGTGAATTTAAACAAATAAATGTAAATAGGTTACAAAAAGCCAAATGAAGGCCACTCCAGATTAATAATAAATAAAATCCAAACACATTAGAGTTGCATTGGTTTCGTTACGTATTAATAATATTCCGATTAGGTCCGAAATACAATCTCCGGCGTAGAATCTGAAAACGGTTGCAAAATCATGCAAATTCCAACAAAAATTACTTAATTTCAATTCAAATACATTTCAAACATGGATACAATTATTAAATTATAAAAGACGTAAACAATCACAACATGAACAAAATTTACCCATTTAGTATTGTGAAAACTAATATTATATAACTCTAAATTAGTTTAGATCCATGGGAAAGGATCTAAAAGATCACAACTGCGTAATAAATGACGAAAAGGGCTCCGAACATATAGATAAAGAATGGCAACAGTAATTGTCGGTTAGTCTGTATAAATTTTAATATTTTTTCGTAAAATATCATCACACACAAACTTTGAGAAATATTTCGACGCGTGAAAGTTTATTTTTAAACCACTGCGCTGTGATGTAAGCTATAGGTTTGCACATACAGATATGGTTCTTGAGAACGACGCCTGGCGACGCCTAGAGCTACAGGCGTCACTTAACTATTTATAAACATTGTTGCTTCATGTGCATGACAAGACTTTAGTTTCAAATTAAAAATATATTTATTGTTATTGCTTAAAAAACCTAATTTTGCAAATACAACTCTTACAAATGCATTAGTGCACCTTATATACTACATCCTCAACAATATTTAGCCCCTATACATTAATATTCTTCCCTGTACAACTTAGAACCATCTTATTCTACCTCCACCCTTACTTCAAGCTAAGGAATTATATTACAAAAAGTAAAAGAACCCTACAAATTAGTGCAGCTTAAAAATCTCATCCTTAACAAAACTTAGCCCAACAAACTAATATTAATGATTCCTCCACCCTTGCTTCAAGCTAAGGAATTATATTTTATCCTAAAAAACATTGTATTCTACTAAAAAACATATATGATTTATACAAATGAAAAAAAAAGAGGCTATTCTGTAACTAATAACATCAATAGTGCTAAATAGTACTCATACACGAACTCCCATTGAACTTAGAAAAGTCGAATGGCCGAATTGGCGAATGATAGAGTTGCCAAAAATAACTGTAGCATTTGATTATAAGAAGAGGGAGGAGAGGGGGTCCCATTTGGCCCGGGATTGAGCCAGGGCGACGTCAGTAACTGAAGGGAATACCAAACAAAGTCACTAGCGTACATAACACCAACAGATCCCGGCGAATCCACCCAAAAATTCACGGGATCAAATTTCGCCAAATTTGTTTTTCGGCAAAGTTTAAATACATTAATAACATAAACCTTTTCCATTAATTAGAAATATAATATTGGTTTCAAATAATAATTTAATCTACATAAGCAGATCTTCTTGTTTGAGATCTGTTCTAAAATCTCGCAAAATCTAGCTCTAAAAACTATATGAGTAATATCAATATAATAACGCTCATTAAAACAACGCTCAGTAATAAAACGCTCAATAATATAACGCTCAGTAATATAACGCTCAATAATATAACGCTCAGTAATACATCGCTCAATAGTAAATTGATAAATAATATATCGCTCAATAATATATTGCTCATTAATATATCGCTCAATAATATAACGCTCATTAAAACAACGCTCAGTAATAAGACGCTCAATAATAGAACGCTCAATAATATATCGCTCAATAGTAAATCGAAAAATAATATATCGCTCAATAATATATCGCTCAATAATATATCGCTCAATTATATATCGCTCAATAATATATCGCGCAATAATATATCGCTCAATAATAAGCTATCAGTAATGAATCGCGCAGTAATACAATGCTCAATAATATTTGGCGCAATAATATGTGATGCAATAATATAAAGCTCAAATATTAGCATGTTTAATTGCTCTTTGCACTAAGTATGGCTTAATTAATATTAATTTATGCTTTTATGGTGTATCTAAACGCTACACTAAAATAAAATCATTTATTCCTAAATTAAATATTGTTGCTAAAATATAACTAGATTTAAGCTCTACTTAAAGTTAGTAGCTGTTGATTCTATTTGTTTTGGTTTCACAACCTTTTGATAGTATTTAGGACAAACGAATGGGTTACATCAAAACAAAATAGTGCCCTCATTTCTGTGTCTTTGTCACTACTAGCTTCAAGTCTATTTGGCTACATAGCGAAACTCTATGAATTTATGGAAATAGGCGACCTTGGAGTAGTTTACGCTGCGGTACAGCAATCTGGAATATTTTCCATTGGATTTTATAATTAAAACTAAGTGACCTATTTTTGTACACATGTTAAAACGTGCAAGAAGTTCGCATTCTTCACTTGTGTATTCATGGGTATAAATAAAACTATTTGCGATTTCTTACAACAGAAACATTAGGATTATAATTATATATACTACTATAGTTTAAGTTTAAATTAATAATTGTATGCGTACTTGAACTTGTTAACTAAAATATTCGTTATATTTGTACTGGGGACAAAAAAACGTATGATTTGAGCCCAAACACGATTTGTTATCAGTAGAAGCACTAATTCAGCACACAATAGTGCACAGCGCTGGAGCACTATGATAAAAATCGAGTTTGGTGTGATTAGAGAATCACACAGAAATTTCATGCTTATTTAGTTATCACTACAGCGCAGTAGCGGCTGCGATCACTACAGCCTATCGCAAAATCGAGCACTAATACATCACAGCGCAGGGCACTAAAATTGATATAAAATCGAGTTTGGGCTCAAACTACTAGAAATTTCAACAAGATTACAACCAAGTTAAGTTTATTTGAATTAAGCTTGTAAACAGAGCTTAATTGTTATAAAATAAAAATATCTCCACACAGTTATGTCACACAAAAATGCACAAATGTTAAAATTATTTAAATTTAAAAAAAATATACAGTTGTGTATTCTTTTATGAAATAAATATTTAATTTTAAATAATTTAGACTGGTGGACAGTCTATCCTACCTGTGTTAATGTATGTTATCGTAGCACTGTCTTGGGTGTCTATGGTCTCTGATCCGGCGTCTGTTCTGGTGCGGCACTGACTGCCACCACGATACCCACTCCTACCGACGTCTGTTGGGTCATCCTGCGCCCCCCCACGCCCTAACAGCCCCCGTCGAGACGCTGGACGTCGTTCTGACCCCCCTACACGCATATGTACATCAGTTTAATAATAATAATTCTGACAGTTACGAAAACAAGCATAAGTATAACCACCAATGCCTGCAGCTCGGTGTTGAATCTATATAGAGCTACTAATGATAGGTAGGGGTTTTAAATGAATAAACAATATTATATGTAGACGTTAATTTTAGTAGAAATTTTACGTAATATCGAAAAGTATGTGTTCTCGATTAACGTCCTTCGCGACTTAGACATTGAACGCTTGCCCAAAAATAATAATACGAATTTGTACCTGACACCGTTGTATTTGAAGTTCTTCGGCCTAGATGCTATTACATATTTGTTTAAAATTAAAATCAAATTTGGTTAAAACTTGAAAGTGTTGTTCATTAAATTATTACGCATTTACTCCAATGGTGTCTAGGTTTAATAGAGTGATATTTATTAACCCTATGACATGCGTAACCATTTGTGATTTAACTGGAAAGTTTTGAATATATATTTTAAGTGAAAGCTCTTGCAAAGTTTAGGCCCCTCTACCTACCGTGTATTGTGCTTTTTACATTCTAATACGTAATGTTTAAAAGAAAGTATTGTGATCATAAAATCTAAATTGACTTCGCAATGTCGTCTGTGTGTGTATGTATGTGTATATGTGTCGGTGTGTGTGTCTGTGAACACTCTACAACCAATACCATACGATATTTAAGATTTGTATATTCCATTTGTATATTGCATTAAATTGTTTTAAAGCATTGCAGACGTTTTAAAAAATTGCCAACATGTTTGAGTCAGCGATACATTTTTTTTCGGAATCTTTTTTTACCGTAGGTAAATTGGCGTGGAGCCTAAAACATTTTTATGCAACATATAAATACATTTGTAGAACCAATACAATAGAAATAAAACAGAATAATTTAAGGTATATGAAGTTTTTTTAATGGATATATTCGTTTTGAGGGTCCCTGAATTCATTTTTACTATTATCTAAAATAACGTATGTGTGTGTGTCTGTTCGTCTGCGCGCGCGTGTGTGTGTGTGTGTAAACACTACAGCTTTGATTGATTGATCATAAAAATATGATGTTTTGAATTTAGGATTTGTGTATTTCGAAATATGTATAATTTACTGAAAAATCGCCTTTAAGGGGTTACATTGGTTTTAAAAATAAAAACACTATTTTTCGGATTTTTTTCTTCACGAAATGAATAAATATGGTTAATTTTAAGTTATGGTATATAAAATTAAATCACTTGAACGAATTATAAAAAAAAAATCATATGGAAAAAATAAAAATTAAGCCATTAACAGCTGGTTTACGGAAATCGATGTTTTTTTACGGTATGAAGAACACTGTTTTTCGGGTTTTTTTTTTCACGAAATGAATAAATATGGTTTATTCTAAGTTATGGCATATAAAAGTATATCTTTTGAACAAATTATTTAAAAAAAATCATAAGGAAAAAATTAAAATTAATGCTATTAACAGCTGGTTTACGGAAATCGATGTTTTTTTACGGTAGGCAAAACACTGTTTTTTTGTTTCTTTTTTTTTTCACGAAATGAATAAATATGGTTTATTCTAAGTTATGGCATATAAAAGTATATCATTTGAACAAATTATTAAAAAAAATATATAAGAAAAAAATGAAAATTAAGCCATTTACAGCTGATTTACGGAAATCGATGTTTTTTTACGGTAGGCAGAATAACTCGTGTTATACTAATCTGAAATCAAAAAACAATTTTTTTTCTGTTAGTAGATGCATATGGCTTGTACTTGAATGTAGGATTTTTATTTTCGTTCACTACATGAAATAGAAAATGACCAAAATATAAAAAAATTCCACCAAAAATCTTTTTTTTTTGTTAAAAACAATGTCAAACATTTAAATATCATTTTCTTTTCAAACCCTTAGTTCAAGTACAAGCTATATGCATCTACTAACAGGAAAAAAATAGATTTTTGATTTCAGTTAAACATATCACGAGTTATTCTGCCTACCGTAAAAAAACATCGATTTCCGTAAACCAGCTATTAACGGCTTAATTGTAATTTTTTTCTTATGAATTTTTGTTTATAATTTGTATAAATGATTTACTTTTATATGCCATATCTTAGAATAAACCATATTTATTCATTTCGTGAAAAAAAAATCCGAAAAATAGTGTTTTATTTTTATTTAACTCAATAACGACTTTGTTTGTCTGTCTGTCGGCGCGCACCATTGATCATAAAAATATGATGTTTTGCATTTAGGATTTGTGTATTTCGAAATATGTATAATTTACTGAAAAATCGCCTTTATAGTAATGTAAAGTTTACGTTTCTTTAGTTGCCAAACATATTAATATTGTTTTATGACAATGGTGGAATGATTTTGATACATATATAATGAAAACTACGTGTAAATAAGTCAAGTGAATTACAATATTTTCGTTCAGATTTCGTCCAGTTGCTTTTGAAAGAATGGTTTAAGAATAAATGATTATGTATTTGATACCATTTATTATGTGAATGTAATTATGATTTTAGAGGTATGCATGTAGCATGATGCCATTTATGGCCGGCAGCCAAAAATCCGTGGGTGTAACGCATATTAAAAATACACGTGCACCTATTTTTAGGGTCGGTGTGTGCGAATTTGACATTGAGTGTATCGACTAGCTAATTGTTCTTGTGTTATTCTTCGTTAAATCTTATCACGTTCCACACTAACCTAGCCCGAAATACCTACATTCGCAAGGTGGCTGGCTTGGCCAGTCTTAGTCATCTGTTTTCGTGCATAATATATTTGATTCCCATCAACATTCATGAATTACGTATCTATTTTTAAATTTACACTTATAGCGAATTCATATTTTTACTTATGATTAATAGCAAGTGGGTGCAAATTCCTATTTTCCATTTTCTAATAAACAAAATCCTAATATTATACACATTGTTATACTTTTTATATAACATATACAGTGGAAACTAAGTATAAGTCGAGTAAAGGCCACTATTTACTATTACATTTATATCTGTTATATTTATTTTATTATTCTGTAAATCTATATTTATTCGGGTAAATGTGGTTAAAATACCGGGTTTAAGAAAACAGATCATAGTTATAATAAAGTTAGTCAAAATGTCGAAAATATTTAGAAATACTCAATAAATAACCGGCTGACCTAAAATTCTATTTGCATTTAAAGTTTTATTAAAATATTACTTGTGCTATTTTTATAAAAATTGCAAATAGCATAAATACTTGACCTCAATATCAAACACGAAAGTTAGTGCCACACTAAATTTAGAAGTTTTGTTTTCATAAGCATTTTGGAGTTTACTAATTGCCTTTGAATCACTTTTCCAAAATCAACCATTATTAAATATAATAATTTTAAAATTTACAATACTTTGCATTATTAAAAAATCAGTAGTTAAAATAAACCTTAATTTTACTGTTTGAACGCTGAAGGCACTGGTGCCTGCACCTATACTTATTAGTTTTGTAACAATGTAATAGTGTTGTAAGATAAGTTTAAATTTAGTTTAGCTATTTTTTAAATCAATCAACAAGTATTGCGCCAAATTTGGCATCGTTTTCTCAGAAATGTACCAATAGTTTAATTATACTATACGTAAGGACATATCTAGCAATATTAATAATTATTTGTATATACTCAGGATAAAATTACTATTAATTTAAGCCCAAACTCGATTTTTATCAACGTTAGCTCCATATTAGTGCTCAGTGCTAGATATAGTTATTTGTTTATTTAGTGCTGCATTAGTGATACGAGTGATAATAAATCGTGTTTGGGCTCAAATCAATCAGAATTTTATGCTTGTTTTAAATATTTTAATGACGCAACGTTTTGAAGTTAAAATAATACATGTATTTATGAAATAGATGTTTATTTAAGATATTCGTGGTGTTTTGCTAAATTTTCCATACTTCAATGACTTTGACAAGGTCAAACAAATGTTTGTTTGACGTAATTAAGAGATGTTGAACACTATAAACATAAAATTTATCACACAATCTGGTATTACGATCGAAATGATGGCTTTTGCTCTATTTTTATATATCGGCTTATTTTTAACTTATTACTGCGTAGTTCTATCATTTACTGAAACCAAATATATTTTCAGTTTTATTGGTATTAATAGAACGCTAAACAAATACAGATAGAATAAATTGGAACGTTGAACCATCTTTCTTACATCAAACAGAGAATAAATAATTTTTTAATGAGAGTATATTTACTTATTACTTTGTAAACGAAAGTAAAAATAAAAATGCAGTCACGTAAAATTCTC
Source organism: Leistus spinibarbis (assembly GCA_933228885.1). Taxonomy (NCBI): domain Eukaryota; kingdom Metazoa; phylum Arthropoda; class Insecta; order Coleoptera; family Carabidae; genus Leistus; species Leistus spinibarbis. Next base: position 3,577,499 of record OW121809.1, on the reverse strand, counting down.
AGGGTTTTTAATATACACCGGATATAACATTATCGTACATTTTCTGTTAAAAGCCAATCTGATAGTGTCTGATTTCATTGTCTACCTAGAACATGCGTATATTTGCTCCCTCGCTTTTAAAACGACGTGCGTTTAATCACGTGACCAGAGGGGCTTCCCCCGCATAATTGAAGAGCACATAAATGAGCATTTCTCATTGTTTACTCGATATAGTTAAACAATTATTTACTTTAGTTTAAATAAAATGACTTGTCTTTTATAACGTTACAGACTATTTTGTATATGTTTTAAGAACCGGATATCATATGTTTTTTCAAACTAGACAAGTGCATCTACCCATAATGCAATATTCGGGCGAACAAAGGCCCGTCGGGCCCTATCGGGCCAATTGAATAGTGTCCAGTCTCCATTGAGATTAATGACATATTCTTTGTATGCATGAGTGCCCGTGCAGCCGGAACCGAAACCGGATTTCAGTCCGGAATCAAACCCGGAACGCGCTCCAGATCACGACAACTCCGAGACGGACACGAACCCAGACCCTATTCCGGTGCATTTCGATTCAAATGGTTCTTTAGAATTTGTTTACGTTTATTACAAACTTATTTATACAACGAATCGAAGAACAATTCCACATGGAATTGAATATAAAATCAAATGTTTATTTCAAACAACGCCTTGTTTAAAAACGTAGCTGTAATCCCTGACAGTTAAACCGGTGGCTTCACCAAATAAGACAAAAGGAAAGGGCGAAGCATTGACACAGACGACAAGTGAATAAAGCAATAAAGCGTTGTTGCGCGGACAGAATAAACGACAACGTCGCAGAAGCAGACAAAGACGAAGGTGCATCTTATACGAAATAACAAGAACACGATAAGTGACTTGGAGATTACGAGCTAGCATTATCCTCATATGGATTTCCTGCCCTTTGCCTGCGTCTCCTGCTTTCCCATGAAATGGTGGGGGGCGCTGGAAGGTCTCCTTGGCAACCGCAGGACTGCGTGCCGATTGGTTGGAGACAGGAAGGAAGGATACCACGCCTTCGAAGACAGTGGGAAATATTCCTCGTAAGGAATTTTATGACTGCGATTATTACATCAAATCGGTAATTAACCTAGCGCTTACTAATGGCGAAAATTAAAACTATTGGAAGGATCATCTTCCTTCAACATTTCAAAATGCTGTATTCAACTAATTATTCCACCATTCGTAATCTTACAAATGCTTTAAAAGTGACTTGGATTACGTAAAGTATGAATACAGTTTGCCCAATGTAAAAGTTATGTGTGTATAAGGGCCGGTTCCGCCCATTTTAGACATAATGCCGCTTCCTGGTCCATTCTTAGGGCTTGTTCAGTCGTGATTCCTTAAGGAACACCGCGCGGTCAGGTATTATATAAATATAACAGAACAATTTTCGACTTCGGTGATTAATGTTACCCTGAGTTGGACATATTGCAGGGCGGATTTGTGCCATAAATTACGGTAAAAGGTATTGCAATATAACCGAAAATTGGTATTTTAGGTAAATCGAAATAGATTTACATGTGGAATAACTAATTTATAATTGGATATTTAGTAGATAGAAGTAACTATATTACGTCTAAATTTAAATCAGTAAATTTTCAATTATAAACCAACGTTAACTGCGTGTAGAATATGAAATTATGTATTGTCTTCAGTAAATCGTATATTGTTGACAAGAGGAAATGGCAAATATGTCTTTTGTTTTATAGAATTCATCTGAAAACAAAAACAAAACACATACAAAAAAAAAAAAACTGATGAAATTAATATTGCAATGTTCTTCGCGTTCATAACTCTTTTGTTTCCAGAAAAACCACAATAAATCTCAAACCCTTTTGTTATTTTCCAATGCGGATATTGTACATGGTATGTTTCGCTATTTTAACCAGTGGCGTACATATTAACAGAGTTATATTTCCAAAAATAAATAGTTATTCATGTCACCAATTAGGATAAACCACAAAATAAATTTTCCTCACAAGATGTGTTCTCATTTTGTTAAAATATAGATAATTCATATTGTTTAATTATATAATTAAATAACTCAGAACTGTTTTATGCCCAATAATAATTCTAATTCTGCGACTATGTCAAATATGTTTTTTATTTTAAACGAGGGTTTGAGTCGAAGCAGGGGTGAGGTCCCCCCGCCATAATAAGTTTATAAGTTGGTAATATGGATGCTTTCCGGTTTCCGGGAACTTATGCATACCGGAGCCCCGGACTCCAATCTCGCGTGCGACGATAACCGCGCTCTATAATTTTCCAGTTGGCCGTTTGGTGAAAAGATTTGAATAATCATTTCTACAACGTGGTTTTTTGATCAGAAATGTAAACAAATTAATATTTAAATTGCAATTGTTTTAAAACATGATATTTGATAGTTAACTATTATTTGAAAATAATTATATTGATTTAACAATTGTTTGGTTAGCAACGCATCAATATAAACACAACATTTTATATTTTATACTTTTAGGGGTGACTTGTATTCTCACACGTGTCGATGTACCAGTGACACGTGTACTAAGGTGTTCTGGTGCACGTGTCATTACCGGAACCGCGGTAAATAACCGTGGTTACATCAGTTAACAATTGGTTGTGTCCTTTTTCACGTTCACCGACGCACGCAGGCGTTTGATTGCCACTGATTACCCATTGTTTGACATATATATATATATATATATATATATATATATATATATATATATATATATATATATATATATATATATAACGCCGTCACTTACAAGCCGTATGAGCGGTCGCTTGTAAGTTACGGCGTTATGATATGCGCAGCGCTTGATACCGTAAAATTCAAAGTTTGTTTGCATAAGGCTTCAAATTTACATGAGTTCTAGTTTATAATTAAAGTTCACTTTTAAGATCAGTCGCGTAAAAATGCTTTAAAAGTGTATATATTAACCACTAACATGCATTTCTCTCTGTGTAAAATGCAATTCGTTATATATATATATATATATATATATATATATATATATATATATATATATATATATATATATATATATATATATATATATATATATATATATATATATATAACGTATGTTTCATCAAGGAATTGATGACAATATCTTCCCAAGGTTTGACTTTCGTATTATATGTGAGGGAAAAGTAAAGAAATCGGTAGTCCGTTTTGACTGTGTTTTATGGCATGTCAGAGGGCGTTTAGCCGTCGCTAAGCGACACAATAGTTAACACGTGTTCTTGTAAATCCAGGTGCTAGCCCAGCAAATATTGATTCAACACCGTGGCCGAATTGGGGCTATAATAGATTTGGGAGGACGCTAAAGAAACCCGTAAGAAATCCGTGAAGACACCAAACAGCAATGAGATAGTTAGTTACATATTTGTAAGTCATTTAAGCTTCGCACCCGGGCACAGCTGCACTCTGGAATAGGCGAGATCTGTTCAGAAAATAACCGGACTTTACTTTCTATTATATTTACAGCTTATTGGAGCATTGAGTTGCGCATAAGCTAATCTGTAACCACATGTTCTTGGATTGTTGATATCTCGTTTAGTTATTGTTATTTGAGTGCCAAATGTGTATTCTATATTTTCGTTTCTATTTTGATTTGAAGTTAGAATAGAATTCGAGAACGTTCTCCTTTACAAGGATTAAGGACTTAAGTGTTAATTTTCCTGCCAGCATTACTTGTAATAATACCAACTGGTTTATTCTGTGTAATTGCTAAGCTTAATTGCAAATTGGCTGGCTGTGAACGCAGTGTAAGTTCATGTGTTAACATTGTACGGTATGAGTTCTCACCTGCCCGCCATTCAAATTATGTTTGATGATGCAATGACGTATATTGGTAGCGAAGAAGCACTTTGGCTGTCATCCGGGGTGTGTGGGGGTGGTAAACCACTCACAGGGTGCCGGGGGAGGCGAAGAGTGGGTGGTGGCAAGGCATCATAATTGCTAGAGAGTATAAACCCGTGTCCCGTGACGTCGCCGGAACCGGAAATTGACGTCGACTGCCCGTATAAAGCTCTATACTAGCAATATGATATAGGGGGGGGGAGCTTAAGCGTAAGGGATGGTTCAAATTGATATACTGATGCACGCATCGTCTTTATCAACATAATTGCTGTTGTATGAAAAATTGCTGCAATTTATGACGACTATAATATATATTCATCAATATTTTTTTCTATAAAGAATACTTTCTGTATAGTAAATATTCTTAGCATCGTAATTTTTACTAAACAGTGCCTACACTAAGAAAAAGATTTACTTGCATTAGTGAAAGTACAAGTGAAGGCTTTTTTTGTTACGTGTACGACGAGCAATGAACTATTTTGTGAACAGTCGAAGAGGGGTGAGGCAGTAATAAATTGCAAAAAACATACATTTACCCAAAAAATAGAAAAAACTGGCTGAAAAAGATGTATAGGCAATCACATTACGCGTTTAGCGTTTACATATGCTTTAGATTTTTGTTTATCAACCGTAAAATTTACTTTGTTTCAAACGATTTACTTTAGGGTGGCTACATAGGGTCCTCACCCTACACTACGCTGTATTAATATGTTGTAAGTCAACCCTCGTGCAATGATATTAAAGTGAATACAGATGTAAATTTTAAAGTTATCATAGTTCAATTTAAACTAGACCGATGTTATTAGCTGTGAAATTGAATCATTAAAAATCGAGCTTAACGTCCAATCTCAAGAAAGCATGATTTTTATGAATTTTTTTCACAGGTACAGATGAAGATATCAATTTGGAGTTTAAGCCATTTTATTGCCCGTCTAATTGTATACATTATACAAATTTTTTCATAAAAAGAAATATGAAACTTTCCTAGATATATCGATAAAAAATCATAATTTTTATGATTTTTTTCCTCAGGCAGGGGGATGAAGATATCAATTTGGAGTTTAAACCACTTTTTTGCACGTCTAATTGTCAATATTATACAAATTTTTTCGTAAAAATATCTGGAGTGGCCTGCACTCAACTTTCTTTTACGTAGTTTTCAATAGATAGATATTAATATATAATGAAAATAACTGGATAATTATACCAATTTATAATGGATCTGAATTTGAAGTACTTATCGTATTCACTCTTAAACAGTCAAATTTCACAGTTAAACTCTGAAATTGTTAATTAATTATGTCAGCAAATATATAATATAAATTGATTCTATAATAATTTACCTGATACAATGTATTCTAATAAGAAATCAATATTTTAAATATTAATTCATACAGATAACTGTCAAAGGAATGCTTGTTTGTTCTCAATAAACAAGAAACAAATGATGTAACTCATGGTTGATTCGTTTTAAAAATAATAAAATTTGTCACAATTGTAGGTATCACCATGGCAACGTAAATAAGATATTTGAGTTTTTTCGTAGCAGTTTTCTCATAACTGGTACAATTTATGAAGAAACTTTTCAAACAAAAGTTGTGCGAAATATTAATATCTTTCATTATGAATATTGCTATTTTTGCCGTAAGTGTAGCCGTTCTAGTGAAATTGGAGATAGAACAAAAAATGTATAGAGTAAACATGAACTACCGGTTTGAATATTCTTTTCAAAAATAGGAGGTGCACATCTAGGGTATATACAAGTCTTAAGTTTGAAGTTTCATAATTTTTCGTTCGACAGTTTTGGCCCTAAAGCGTTCACAGACACACACACACACACACACACACACACACACACACACACACACACACACACAGACGTCATGCCGAAAATAGTCACATTCGATTCAGGGAAGGTCAAAACATGTATATCCGTTGAAATCTCGAGTTCGAAATTTTTCATGATTACAATACTTACTTATTACTCTGTAAAAGAAAGTAAAAATAAATGATACTATCCTAGATATCTTGATAAAAAAGCATAATTTTTATGATTTTCTTTTCTTCAGGCAAGGACGAAGATATCAATTAGTTTAGGCCACTTTATTGCTCGTCTAATTGTCTGCATTAAAGAATTTTTTTCGTAATGAAATATATGAAACTTTCCTAGATATCTCGATAAAAAAGCAGAATTTTTATGTTTTTTTTTTTCTCAGGCAAGTATGAAGATATAAATTTGGAGTTCAGTCGACTTTATTGTTCGTCTAATTGTCTACATTAAACAATTTTCTTTGTAAAAGAATATATGAAACTTTTCTAGATATCGCGATAAAAAAGCATAATTTTTATGATTTTTTTTGCTCAGGCAAGAATAAAGATTTCAATTTGGAGTTTAGACCAATTTATTGCACGTCTAATTGTCTACATTATTCAAATTTTTTCGTAAAATAATAAATGTTACTATCCTAGATATCTCGATAAAAAAGCATAATTTTTATGATTTTTTTCCTCAGGCAGGGGGATGAAGATATCAATTTGCAGTTTAGGCCACTTTCTTGCTCGTCTAATTGTCTACATTATACAAATTTTTTCGTACAATAATAAATGTTACTATCCTAGATATCTCGATAAAAAAGCATAATTTTTATGATTTTTTTTTTCTCAGGCAAGAATAAAGATATCAATTTGGAGTTTAGACCAATTTATTGCTCGTCTAATTGTCTACATTATACAATTTTTTTTTGGTAAAATGAATATATTTAACTATCCCAGATATCTCGATAAAAAAGCATAATTTTTATGATTTTTTTCCTCAGGCAGGGGGACGAAGATATCAATTTGGAGTTTAGGCCACTTTATTGCACGTGTAATTGTCTACATTAAACAATTTTCTTCGTAAAAGAATATATGAAACTTTTCTAGATATCGCGATGAAAAAGCATAATTTTTATGATTTTTTTTTGCTCATGCAAGAATAAAGATATCAATTTGGAGTTTAAACCAATTTATTGCACGTCTAATTGTCTACATTATACAATTTTTTTCGTAAAAAATACATGAAAATTTCCTAGATATCTCGATAAAAAAGCATAATTTTTATGATTTTTTTCCTCAGGCAGGGATGAAGATATCAATTTGGAGTTTAGGCCACTTTCTTGCTCGTCTAATTGTCTACATTAAACAATTTTTTTCGTAAAAATATATATGAAAATATCCTAGACATCTCGATAAAAAAGCATAATTTTATGATTTTTTTTGCTCGGACAAGTATAAAGATATCAATTTGGAGTTTAAGCCAGTTTATTGCTCGTCTAATTGTCTACATTAAACAAATTATTGCGTAAAAAAATATATAAAAAATTCCTAGATATAGTGGAGAGTCTAGGTCACCACTAAACGGGCGAACTATTATCAACGGGTTATCTGAAACCAATTTAATGTTAGATTCTATAAGCGAATAGAATTCCCTATAGCTTATACCAACATTTGGTGTAAAAAGTTTATAATTGACAAAATGGCGACCGTGTAAATAATAGTTATTTATAGAAATGTATGCAAATTGTTGGTATATGCTCCAACAGTATTTTCTTTCATAAAGAACTAGCAAATCAGTCGAGTAGTTCCAGATAAAATAGTTTGGTCAGTTTGAAAAAGGTAGTTTAGGGATTGACGACATATATATATACTGGATAACTTTAATATTTATTCAGCTATCCCAGGGATTACCACAAAACTATTTTGAAGAAATAATCTACTCACTTCAAACTATCGAAAAATGCAAAATTAAAATAGATTTTTTCGATTCACAGATTGTAAATAGTCAATTTAGTCTATAATTTATTTAGTCGAACGGGTGTTCAGTTAACTCTCGCAGCACTGATTAGAGGTTTAATAGGTCAATATCATGATGAACATGGCAATGGCTAAACGGAGGGTAACAAATTGCCAGCTGTTTAATCACTAACTGCTGTATTACTCATCATTTGCCTCAAACAAATTTCACCTGCCTACAAAATTGGTACCATCAATATCTATTCAAATATACGCACTTAAATCATTTTTATTTATTGTTTTATGGCGAATTTAGATATCAAACTGATTTTTAATTTATTATTTGCAATTTTATTCTAAAATATTTAACTCTAAGATTAACTTTTTAGCTTGATGTTTGACCATATTACTAAAATATTGGAATATTGACGTAATTCGTTATAATTTGACATATAAAGGTCCAAGAAATGTCTTACATAAAAAGTAACAATGTCCAACACGATATTCAATTGAAATCATCCGTGTTTCCGTACAAACGTTTCACCCAAAAAAAAAAATATTGTCCTTTTCACACCTGAGTATACAACAGAAAATGGCTGCCTTGTGTAATATCGGTTAGAAATCAACGCAATCAAAATCACGTCAGTCTTGCACCAATCAAATATGTATTGTATAGGTGGGTAAGATGCGGACCGTTTCGGGCATATCCGGTTCCTTAAAATTCTTGCAAATCGCCGTAAAATGCTTTGCGAGTTGACAAAGGGGAGGTTGGGCCGTCTTTACGCACAATTTCACCCCAAAACGTTTGCCTAAAATGGTTACTATTGTTAAATTATATGCATATTAAAACTAGGTGTGAGGTTATTTTTGCTGCAGCCTTAGAATGTGAGTCTTTGTTTATTAATAACAAATATATATTGTATTTATGGCTTATAGCGTTATAACAAGCATAGGTGCAGCCTTCAGCTTACCTAGAATCTATTTTTTCGAATTATTTATTTATGTAGAAAATAACTTTTTAACCCCTGTTCTATTTAACGAAGAAACCCTGTTTATAACCCCTGATTTTAAATATCTATTGTGACTTTCTTATTACAAGTCTAGGTGCAGGAACCTATGCCTTCAACTTGCTGTATGATCTATTTTTTCGAATTATTTATTTATGTAGAAAATAATTTTGTAACCCCTGTTCTATTTAACGAAGAAACCCTGTTAAAAACCACTAATTTTAAATAGCTGTTGTGGGTTTCTTATTACAAGTATAGGTGCAGGAACCTATGCTTTCAGGTTACCGTATAATCTATTAATTCGAATTATTTATTTATGTAGAAAATAATTTTTTAACCCCTGTTCTGTTAACGAAGATACTCTGTTTATAACCACTGATTTTAAATATCTGTTGTGGCTTTCTTATTACAAGTATAGGTGCAGGAACCTATGCTTTCAACTTGCCGTATGATCTATTTTTTCGAATTATTTATTTATGTAGAAAATTATTTTTTAACCCCTGTTCTATTTAACGAAGAAACCCTGTTTATAACCACTGATTTTAAATATCTGTTGTGGCTTTCTTATTACAAGTATAGGTGCAGGAACCTATGCTTTCAACTTGCCGTATGGTCTATTTTTTCGAATTTTTTATTTATGTAGAAAATATTTTTTTAATCCCTGTTCTATTTAACGAAGAAACCCTGTTTATAACCACTGATTTTAAATATGTGTTGTGGCTTTCTTATTACAAGTATAGGTGCAGGCACCTATGCCTTCAACTATAATCCGTATAATCTATTGTTTCGATTTTTTATTTATTTTAAAAGTAATTTTTTAAACCCTGGTTGTATTTCACGAAGAAAACTAAATTTATAACCACTAATTTCAAATATATGTTGTGGCTTTCTTAAACAAGTATAGGTGCAGGTACCCATGCCTGCAGCTTGCTGTATAATCTATTTTTTCGAATTTTTTATGTATGTATAGAAAATAGATTTTTAACCCCTGGAGTTTTTAATGAAGAAAACCTATTTATAACCACTGATTTTAATAATCTGTTGTGGTTTTCTTATAAAAAGCAAAGGTGCAAGCACCATTGCCTTTAGCTTGCCGTATTATCTATTTTTTCTAATTTTATTATTATGTAGAAAATAGTTTTTTAATCCCTGTTGTTTTTAACGAAGAAAAACTATTACCACTAATTTTAAATCTCTGTTGCGTCTTTCTTTTAACAAGTATAGGTGCAGGCACCCATGCATGCAGCTTGCTGTATAATCTATTGGCTCGATTTTTAAGTTTTGTTTAAAATAATAATACATATTGTAACCTCTGATTTTTAATATCTGCCGTGGTTTCTTTTATAACAAGCATAGGTACAGGCACCAATGCCTACAGCTTGCTCTATAATTCATTTGATCGATTTTTTTTAATTTATGTAGATAATAATTTTATATTTATTGATTTTTTAACGAAATAAACGTATTTGTCACTGATTTATGTAGTTTATAAAAAACAATAATAAAAGCCAATGTTAACGATTAATTGACAAACTTAGATGCTGTAAAAAAATGTATTTCCTGGCAAAAAGGTACAATCCCAATCACAAGTAGAGTTTAATATATGTATAGTCCCTTTTATATTTGAGTTCAGAGTATATAGTAACTGCCCTTTAGGGTAGAAAGTCGCGTCCCTGTTTAGCTGACGATATAAAAGTCTTGTTCGGCTCATTTATTTTCATTAAGGTCAGTTTCCCTCGGCCCTTTTACTTAGACTAGCACAATTTTCACGCTACTAGCCGTTAACAACATAGCCGTCATGAAACAAGGGTGGTGCATAGCAAATATTAATGTCGAATCATGGAAAACTAACATTTTCGAATTGGTCATTCACAAGAAATATGTTTACTTCCTCAATTTTTATAAATCTTGTGATGTCTATATATGTTTCAGGTCATGTTAATACCGTATTTGGTTGCCCCACTGTATTTGTTTTCATTTGAAATTAATATTCAGTGTTTTGGTGTTATTAAGGCAACCCTAGTCCGTAAACTAGTACCAAATAAATGTATGAGTCTTTATTGAATTGGGCTGCGCCCCAATGGGGCCATACAGGGCTGCACGAGGCTTAATATGTTCGCAAATAAAGTTGGTTGTACCCTCGCGCTGTATCAGAGTCGTAGCTTAACGCGTTGCAAGGGGTGGATTCTGGAATCACAGTAGGTATGTTTTGTGCCCGCAAACTTCACCATTGTCATATGTAACAGATATAAGAAACATTCATTACATTCGCCACCCTCGTAATACAATTGGCATTACATGTGTTACAGTGTTACATGATCGCAGCAACAATTAGCTTAACTGTGAGAACCAACTCATGAATGTTCTAATTCGGTTCGTGGCTTTGACACGGCACTGTTTTGTTTACCAGAAACACTATTTGCATTTAAATAACAAGCTTAGGTACCACGCACCTATACGTCCAGCTTTTGATTATCAATTTGAAAAAATGTTTTAGAAATATAAAAAAATCGTACAAATTCAATAATTTTTTATGGCCTTAGGGTGAACAATATGAAAAAATCTTGTAGATATAAAATATCTTAGAATTATTAGTAGAATTTTTGTATGTTTTAATTATTTTTATAAGGGCAGTATTAAGGGGGGCTCTAAATTTTGGGGCCCTATAACTCGGGAAGTAAACAAACGATTGAATTTAAACTGCAAGCGGATTTAAATGGGGTGCCAAGTAATATATTTAGCAAATTTGGTGTCTTTTGGTTATCAATTCGAAAAATTGATATAGAAATATAAAATCGTACAAATTTAATAATTTTTTATGGCCTTTGGGTGAACAATATGAAAAAATCTTGTAGACATAAAATATCTTAGAATTATTAGTAGAATTTTTGTATGTTTTAATTATTTTCATAAGGGCAGTATTAATGGGGGCTCTAAATTTTGGGGCCCTATAACTCGTGAAGTAAACAGGTGATTGGATTTAAACTGCGAGCGGATTTAAATGGGGTGCCAAGTAATATATTTAGCAAATTTGGTGCCTTTTGGTTATCAAATTCGAAAAATTGTTATAGAAATATAAAATCGTACAAGTTTAATCATTTTTATGGCCTTTGGGTGAACAATATGAAATAATCTTATAGACATAAAATATCTTAGAATTATTAGTAGAATTTTTGTATCTTTTAATTATTTTCATAAAGGCAGTATTAAGGGGGGATATAAATTTTGGGGCCCTATAACTCGGGAAGTTTACAGGTGATTGGATTTAAACTGCGAGCGGATTTAAATGGGGTGCCAAGTAATATATTTAGCAAATTTGGTGCCTTTTGGTTATCAATTCGAAAAATTGTTATAGAAATATAAAATCGTACAAGTTTAATAATTTTTATGGCCTTTGGGTGAACAATATGAAATAATCTTATAGACATAAAATATCTTAGAATTATTAGTAGAATTTTTGTATGTTTTAATTATTTTCATAAGGGCAGTATTAAGGGGGGATATAAATTTTGGGGCCCTATAACTCGGGAAGTTTACAGGTGATTGGATTTAAACTGCGAGCGGATTTAAATGGGGTGCCAAGTAATATATTTAGCAAATTTGGTGCCTTTTGGTTATCAATTCGAAAAATTGTTATAGAAATATAAAATCGTACAAATTTAATAATTTTTTATAGCCTTTGGGTGAACAATATGAAAAAATCTTGTAGACATAAAATATCTTAGAATTATTTGTAAAATTTTTGTATGTTTTAATTATTTTCATAAAGGCAGTATTAAGGGGGGCTCTAAATTTTGGGGCCCTATAACTCGGGAAGTATACAGGCGATTAGATTTAAACTGCGAGATGATTTAAATGGGGTGCCAAGTAATATATTTAGCAAATTTGGTGTCTTTTGGTTATCAATTCGAAAAATTATTATCGAAATATAAAATCGTACAAATTTAATAATTCTTTATGGCCTTTTGGTGAACAATATGAAATAATCTTGTAGATATAAAATATCTTAGAATTATTAGTAGAATTTTGAATGTTTAAATTATTTTCATAAGAACAGTATTAAGGGGGGCTCTAAATTTTGGGGCCCTATAACTCGAGAAGTATACAGGCGATTAAATTTAAACTGCGAGCGGATTTAAATGGGGTGCCAAGTAATATATTTAGCAAATTTGATGCCTTTTGGTTATCAATTCAAAAAATTGTTATAGAAATATAAAATCGTACAAATTTAATAATTTTTTATGGCCTTTGGGTGAACAATATGAAAAAATCTTGTAGACATAAAATATCTTAGAATTATTAGTAAAAATTTTGTATGTTTTAATTATTTTCATAAGGGCAGTATTAAGGGGGGCTCTAAATTTGGGGGCCCTATAACTCGGGAAGTAAACAGGCGATTGGATTTAAACTGCGAGCGGATTTAAATGGGGTGCCAAGTAGTATATTTAGCAAATTTGGTGTGAATCGTTCGGGTACCTTCAGAGGAGTAGAGGGCACAAATTTGGTCTTACGAGCGAGCGACAACTATCATCCGAGTTATATATATATTTGGATTCAATGCGACGAGACAAACACTTTTATTAATGCATTTTTTGAATCCGATAATGGTACAGACACACGACCGAATGCTTCAGCTTCTTCGGTAATTCGTACGGCGAGCTAAAAACTATTTATATATAAAAAGATACATAACATTAAAATTGTATATAATTAATAATGATAACTATGTATAAGAAAGTCGAGTGAAGGACACTCCAGCTTATTTCGATGTTGTTTCTAAAGATTGTAATGAAAAGGAAAATGATTTAGCGCCTCTCATTAAAAGTTGCTCTTAATTAACTCTAATAAGCTCTTGAGCGAACGTCTATGTTGCTTTTAAACCCTCAGACATCTTCAGAAAACTCTAGACAATATTTTCATAATTAAAATTAATGCTATTTGAATCATATTTTATTAACAGTCTCTAACTATTTCTAATATATATATAAAGAGAAATCGGGGAACTAAAATAACGGAAACAAGAGAAACACTTTAAAAGACAAACTAAACACGTTAAAAGTAGAATTCAGGCATGGTCAAAACGTGTATTACCGTTAAAACCTCGAGTTTGCAATTTATCGTGTTAATACAAAATGATAACAATAGTTATTTTTTTTTAGTAAACAAACAATTAGTGTGTGAAAAGAATTCGGTTAAAAGAGGAATTTAACAGTTCAGTGAAAATGCAGTGACAATATTATTGTTTATTTGTGTATGTATCGAAAGCAGTGGTGCCAATGATCAAGAAATAAACATTGACGGTATTGAGTGATTGGTTTATTATGCTCCATATTGCCCTTAGTGTTCGGGATTACTGGGGATTAGCACCAACAATTGAAATGAAAACGTTTAACACCACAATATATACGCAAACATCCATTCAATACGGATTAAGAACATCCAGTACGGTTCGCAACCATTTTTGATTGTAAATAACCGACATTCCTATTATTATTATTATTGAACTTCGTTGTACTAATTGTTAGTATTTCTGTTGAATCATAAAAATTATTATTATTATTATTGAGCTGGTGATGAAGGAAAAAAAATTAAGTTTCTGGGGAAAACCAGTCGTTTTTAATAATTAAATCAAAAACCGAAACGTACTATTATATTAGTAAAATATCTGGAGTGGCCTGCACTCAACTTTCTTTTACCTAGTTTTCAATAGATAGATATTAATATATATATATATATATATATATATATATATATATATATATATATATATATATATATATATATAAACCTCAAACAAACGGTCAAACTAACCAATACTCTACAGGAATACTCTGAAATGTCTATTTTGTTTTCCTGGCAAAAACAGGCGCAGATAATAATAATTATTATTAAGTGATAACAAAATCTTTTGCTGACCAATATAAAATGAAAATTCAAATTAAATTACTATAACTTAATAATAACTGGATAATTATACCAATTTATAATGGATCTGTATTTGACGTACTTATCGTATTCACTCTTAAACTGTCAAACTCCAAAGTATAACTCTGAAATTGTTATTTAATTATGTTAGTAAATACATAATATAAATTGATTCTATAATAATGTACCTGATACAATTAATTCTAATAAGAAATCAATATTTTAAATATTAATTCATACAGTTAACTGTCAATGTAATGCTTGTTTGTTTTCAATAAACAAGAAACAAATGATGTAACTCATGGTTGATCCGATTTAAAAATAAAATTTGTCACAAGTGTAGGTATAACTATAGCAACGTAAATAAGATATTTGAGTTTTTTCGTAGCAGTTATCTCCTAACTGGTACAATTTATGAAGAAACTATTCAAACAAAAGTTGTGCGAAATATTAATATCTTTCATTATGAACGTAACTATATTTGCCGTAAGTGTAGCCGTTCTAGTGATATTGGAGATAGAACAAAAAATGCATAGTGTAAACATGCGCTACCGGTTTGAATATTCTTTTCAAAAATAGGAGGTGCACATCTAGGGCATATACAAGTCTTAAGTTTGAAGTTTCATAATTTTACGTTCGACAGTTTTTGCTCTAGAACGTTCACAGACACACAGACAGACAGACGTCATTCCGAAAATAGTCACATTCGATTCAGGGAAGGTCAAAACATGTATATCCGCTGTAATCTCGAGTTCGAAATTTTTCATGATTACAATACTTACTTATTACTCTGTAAAAGAAAGTAATTATTACTCTGTAAAAGAAAGTAAAATATCGAACTCAAGAATTTAACGGAAATAAATGTTTTAACCAATCCAGAATCGAATTTAACTAGTTTCGCAATAACGTCTGTGTATGTTTGTCTATGTGTAGTGCCATTCTAAGGGTTTTAGGGGCAGGTAACAAGTCGGTTCCCCTAAAAGGTGTTCAACCGTATAAAATACATCAATAGGACAATTTGTCAGTGCTTTTCTAACAGCTTGTGATATATTAAACCTCCTGTCCATCAACTTTAACACAAGAAAAACAGTCATATAAATTCTGTTTGTAACTTGTCTTATATTTTAGTTTAATTTTGTACTTTTTTCATAAGGCGAGCTGAAAATAGTCGGGAGCATAAAGTTATTCAATATCAGTGAAGCTTAGGGCCGCCTTCCCCGGATCAAACGCGGAAGTAATATTAGCGAGGGCTACGCCGACACGGTAATACCCCTCTACATTGTGATATCACACATTGTAACTATATTAGCAACTTAATATTAGGCCTTATAGTAGCACGATGTCACTTTTAATTTCATTAGGCAGTGATTGATTTGATTTTTCGGTCGGGCTTAAGTCCCGGATTATTAAAACGACGTTTAATATAAAGATTAGTCTGTAGGGCCGTTTCTCTGTTCATTATTATAGCACCACGTACCTATATCACATACAGGTCCACTCCTAACCAATTTTATAATAAATAATTATTTTTTGTATAGAAAAGTATATATAAATTTCAAACTCGCCATTTTAACTAATCGTAAATGATATCTGTGTGTGTGTGTATGTCTGTGATCGCTCTACAGCAAAAATAAATTAGAAAACCTATATAGTACCTCTTATTTTTGAAAACAATACCATATCCGGAAGTTATGGTTACTTTTTAAATATCTTGAAAACAGAAGGAGTTAGAGAAAAATTATTATTATTACAGTTAAAGATATACAAATTTCTAGCAACTTTTGTTTGAAATATTTAGTCGAAAACTGTACCATTTACTAGAAAATTATTTTTAAAAATACCTGTATTACATTTACGTTTTCCAGGACTTTCAAATTTGTATAGCAATATTAATAATAATCACATAGATTAAAAATATATAATATATAGTGAAAACTACGATTAAGACGATTTTTAGCTTGCCCTACGAAGTACCGAAGAAGCTAAGGCATTCGGTCGTGTGTCTGTAGCATTCTCGGATCAACAAATTTCATTATCAAAAAGTGTTTGTCTCGTTGCTTTGAATCCAAAAATATATATCACTTATATACTTGGATGTTAGTCGTCGCTCGCTCGTAAGACCAAATTTGTGCCCTCTACTCCTCTGAAGGTACCGGAGCGATTCACACCAAATTTGGTACACATATTACTTGGCATCCCTTTTGCATCCGCTCGCTCGTTTAAATCCAATCGCTCGTATAATTCCCGAGTTATAGGGCCCCAAAATTTGGTGCCCCCCTTAATACTGCCCTTATAAAAATAATTAAAACACTCAAAAATTCTACTAAATATTCTAAGATATTTTATGCCTACAAGATTTTTTCATATTGTTCACCCAAAGCCCGAAAAAAATTATTAAATATTATAATTTAGAATTTTAAAATATGCACAATCTACAAAAAGTTGTAAGACTTTTTATATTTATAACATTTTTTTAAATTGTTAACCAAAAGGATATAATAATTAAAAACCACTGCTCACAACGCATATCTTACCTAAAGGCGAGCCCTACGCGTTGGTGCGTCTTATGCGTACCAAATCTTGTATTTAATATTTTGTTTCCAATTTGGACATTCGTTGACGTTACGGCTGCGTTTATTATGAATCTATATTATAAATGTGGTAACTATAGATGCAATACCTAGCGTTCCGGATACACAAATAAATACATACTTACATCTGAGTGTGTATTTATATAATATTAAAATACACAGATCATATAATGTCTATAATGACCAAAATTAAAATAGATTTATTACAACACACGATATTACTCTTAATTAATTTAAAATAGATAATTTTTATCTCGAAAATTGGTGTATTTTTAGTTAATTCCACCACAATAATTATTTATTTGATTTGACAATCTTAAATTTGATTTTATTCAACTAATTCGCTAATAAAATTATTATTTAAACTCGAATACCAAATTATATCAAAATAAAATGAATTTTCTTTGATGAATAATGTTTTTCTAACCGAACCGACTAAATTCTACCCCAATGAAGTAATTTCCACATCCCTTGCGTTATAACTCAGCATTTCATCGTCTAATTCACACCCTCCGGATTAAGATTAGCGCCCCGGAAGTTTTAAGAAAACAGCAGCAAAAGAAAAAAAAAAGTTAGGCATGTCCCACAGTGACAACAGCGGAAATTTTAGCGAGATAAACTGTTGTCTGTTGCACACTGGACACAGAGAGAATAAAATCGGCAAAAAAGGGACACGAAATGAAGCAGTTTATTTTTTCTGTGCTGCAGCGGACAGCTGACCAACTCCGGGGGTCAAAACAAGGACTGCATGATGTCCATTTCTTACCAGGAATACGCTGGCTTTTTAATAATATTTATAGATTGTTACAACAATGTTTCGCTTGTGAGAATGTTACAGACACATGAACGAATTTAGTTTAGCTGTTTTGCACATAATTTCCCAATCGAATCAAACCATAATTAATGCTTATTAACCCCAATAAATAATAAACGAAAACTTAAAATAAAATAACTTAAATAGCAAACTTTAGTACCATCCGGTATCATTGTTACATATAATATTATTTCTGTTGAACAGTGACAATCGAATAACGATCGCGTGTCTTTTGTGCCGGGGGTAGATGGGGGGGCGATGGGGGTTAAACAGATTGCGGACAACATTGAGCACATCCCCCCACCAGGGGGGCTGAGCACCCCCCCAAAGAGACGCGTGTTCACAATTAGGAAATGTAAGATTGTTCGAATTTAGAATTACGTTTTCAGTAGTTATTTTAACACCTGGACATTTCTATACAGATATTTTTATGTCTAGAATGATATATTTTGACCAAATAACAATGTGGTTTGAGGTTAAAGTTCGCCCCCCGGACGACGAACGCCCGGATGCTAGATGGTGCGTCAATCATAGCTTGACTTTTGTATTTCCTGTTCCGGGAACTGTATACTCCGGAGTGAATCGCTCAGTTGTCACTGGCCGGAGGATTGCTACAAATCAGAGTAGCTTATGTTACAATAGAAATAATATATATATATATATATATATATATATATATATATATATATATATATATATATATATATATATATATACATTTTCTCTTGTTTTTTTGCTAAAACACATTATTTGTGAAACGTGCATTTTGTTTTAGTAATTAATTTAGTAAGGCTCGCTTCCCAATAGCACAGGGCATAAGATTAACACCTGTTAATTTATTATTAATTATAATAATAACCCAGAAATGTATGTATGTATGTATGTGACTGTGTATGTGTAGAACGCTTCTTTGTAAAAAGATTTTTTTGGTGATCCCTATACTTACTTATTACTCTGTAAAAGAAAGTAAAAATAATCAAATAGTTTATACTGAAGTAAAACAATCACTACGATTCTGAAGTTCAGTATGCTTTGAAATAGACAAAAACGAATCAAACGTCAGAATGAAATCAGTCTAAAAAGTTTTTGTGATAAATCTTCAATTCATTTGATGATTTGATGTGTATTCAGTGTGTTGTGTACTACACAGAGTGGCATCTGCTATATTATATTGATATTGTATGTCAATGAGAAATATAAATAATTGTTAGTTAATAAAATTAAGTTTTATTTATTCTAATTTGAAGTTTGTGAGTCGCTGTTTTAAACATTTATGTTAAAATGACCGACCAAAGAACAAATATAAATAGAAATGCTACCACGTAAGCGTCAAAAACAGTATTTCAATGTGCATTAGTGACGTACGAGTTACGGAAACATTGTTTGAATTGTAAATCTTAAGTTTAAAGGGAGTAACATGTTATTATTCAATTTTTAGTTTTTAATATGAAATAGGTGCATATTATTGCCTAATTTGCATATATTTTTAGCAAATACATGTTTCCGTACATTTATTATAATTCATAGTTAATATTTTCACTTCAAAATGGCAAAGAAGCAGTGATTTTTGAAAATATGAGTTGCGGTAAGATTTTATAGTTCGTCAAATTATAATAACTGCAAGGAAGTACATTTATAATTCTGATTATTAGAGAAATAAAATCTTGAAGAGATAATTCAAAGATATTTAGAAACTTGTTTGGTTGGCAATTTTATTCTTTTATTTTTGATGGCACAATCCATTGTATTTTAGCATATAACTAATTATCACTTTTTAAACTGCCGTTGTGACACTGAAATTTAATACTGCAAAATTCAGAATCAAGCCTGCTTATTTAATTCAAAAACAATAATGAATCAAATGTCATATCATTAAAAATGTTGTGTCAAAAAGGATTTGTAATACATATTTTTTGAATAATCGATTCAAATAATAAACAGCAATCGTAAGTAAATTTATAATCCTGTTTTTTATATACAATCATGGATTTTTTCTTTATTATTATTTGCGATGTGGAAATTTGTATTACTATTATAGTCACACGATACAAAATGAAGAAAAACCGTGTAATTATTATTAAATTACATAAAAAATCGCAATCAGTTAAAACTGACCTATGTTCTGTATACCATATGGGCACATGGTGCCCACGGGTGACCCTAGTTAATTATAATAAATCATGCTAAAAAGTAAATTAGAAAATTGAATACGAATTAGGTTTTGTTTTTTAATGAATAAAGCATAAAATATGATTTAAAATAAATTCTTTTCGTATGAATAAGATCTGGGTATACCATTAGCCGTTGAAAAACATTAACAAAAGACCAGCTACCAGTAAATGACCACACAACACGATAATGACTTAAAACATTTGTATAGGCCCGTTTACAACTCATTGCATTTAAAAACTTCACACCGCACATGTTGAAGATTAATTATTCGTATTATAAAAGCAATATTATTTATTATTTATCTGAACAAATGTCAAGAGATGTACTTATTTTTAAGATTGAAAGTTGAATCTATTGAATTTGAAATATGGTACTATTCATAATGCTAACGATGCTATATATATACATATATATATATATATATATATATATATATATATATATATATATATATATATATATATATATATATATATATATATATTTAAATTGTTTATTGCGTGAATAGAACATCCTTTATTTTCAAATACGTAATTATCTGTGATTAATTGGTTAATAACAATGCCAGATAACACTATAAAAATGTATTTGTTTTGAATCTAGCAACATTTTTAGCTCGTTGTATAGTACAAGACAGCTATAATGTTTAGTTGTGTATCTGTAACATGCTTGTTTATATCAAAGAATGTCCTTGACTCGTCGCTCTGAATCCAAATATATATATAACTCCCTCGCTCGGTCACTCGTAAGACCTTAATTTGAGCACGCCATTTCTCTGAAGGTACCCAACCGATTTAAACGAAATTTTATACACATTTAAGTTGAATACCCAATAAGTTTTGGTCGCAGTATAAATTTAAACACTTTTATATTTCCAGAGTTATAGGGTCCCAAAACTTTGAACAATTCTACAGTTGCTAAGATATTTTATGCCTAGCAAAAACTATAAAATAATAATTATTTTGAAATATTATTTAATATATTATAGTAATAAATGGTTGTATTCTATGGTACCTATACTTTCTTTATAAAAAAGTAATTGTTGGATTAACATATCCGACAGTTACTCCGAAATTGTTTAGATGAACTTATCCGTTTGAGATGGCTTAAGCCTTAAGGGCTTAAAATAGATTTTACTAAGTGTTTAATCCGTTTAGGCCCTACAGGTACTTTAGTACTACCAGACAACAAGTCGCCAATTTTGGTTTATATTTATAAGCAACCGGAAATCTAATAAAAATAACAGATTTTAATTAATTTTTAGTTTGCAACAAAATGAACACAATTAATTGTAAATTTAGTTTCTGTGAACGCTACAATTGTTTTTCATAAAGCAAATTAGATTTATAAATAATAATTTCTAAGCTTAATCACACGGACATGCATACAACAGTTATTATATTAATTCGACTGTTCCTGAGACTCGAACTCAGAACATTTAGATTACGATTGAGTCACGTTAGCTACTGGGAGCAAATCGATAATTGTACTTATTCAATTGAGGAGGGGGGGATTATTTTATATGATTTGAATGATTGGTGCTATGAAAACTTATGTTCTAAACAATTTGAGTTGGGTGTAACCGGGTTACGCCGTTTAGCGGGCCGGTTATCAGTGAGTTTCTAGCCGAGCGAGCATTCGTGCAATGACCATTGCCTTTCCGGTTATGATTAATGTTCAACACGGTCCAGTCTTATCTTATGGTTATGATGGTGTTTCGTTTTATATATATTATATACATCTAAATATTGTCTAGTCATTTGGTTCCATATTAGGGACAAATATGCTACGCCATTGATCGTTGGATACAGACATATTTTAGTAAATCAGTAATGAACAACCTGCCGGACATTCGGTTCTTTTGCGTATTTACTAAGAAAAACCGATTGGCGTGGGTTGCTCATTAACTGTACAATCATAAGTACAGGCACTAATGCCTACAGCTCATCATAAAATGTGTTTTAATAATATTTATTAATTTTGCAATTGTTATAGCTTTGTTGTACACAAAATGCGTTGGTAAATGTAAATTTATTGCATGCTAGCAATACATTATATATATATATTGATGTAGAAAATATCGAATGACAGTAAATAATAAAAATATTGTTTTCAACAAATGATTCTAGACATGGAGTAACTTTATTGCCTGATTTATTGTTTCGTTTAAGTGAAACGTTTATATATATCTATTGAATGACAAAATGCGATACGCAGACACGACAAAGTGTCTTTTGCAAATTGAAATATCAATCCTTTAGGACACAGACGTGACATGTCCTAGAAAACTCGTACACACATTTAATTACGTATTTAGAACGTAAATTACATTATATATATATATATATATATATATATATATATATATATATATATATATATATATATATATATATATATATATATATATATATTGAAATATCAATGCTTTAGAGCACCGAAGTGACATGTCCTAGACATCTATAACAAATATTATTTAATTACATAGATTTTTTTATCGTTGAAGTAAATTTTTGAAATTTATAAGGAAAAGAAATTACGTTAGTGTATTTAGAACGTAAATTACATTATATATATATATATATATATATATATATATATATATATATATATATATATATATTGAAATATCAATGCTGAAGAGCACCGAAGTGACATGTGCTAGAAATCTATAACAAATATTATTTAATTACTGAGATTTTTTGATCGTTAAAGTAAATTTTTGAAATTTATAAGGAAAAGAAATTACGTTAGTGTATTTTTCCAAAATATATGGTCTTTTTCGGTTAGGTGATGATGTGATATCACCTGAAACTCTCCGAAGAAGTCTACATGTTTATTGAAATATACTAATGTTACATTTCCTTATACATACTTAAAAATTGACTTCGTCGATCAAAAACTCACAATAATTAACAAAATTACGTAATGTTTAAGGTAGTTTGTTTATTATTGTAGTTTTCTGATCGATACAGTCAGTTTTCTTTGGGATTTGTAAAGGGAAAAGTAAGAGGGAAAAACCGTAGGTATATTTAACATTACGCGTTATGCTATGCGCAGTACGAGTTACGGTACAATACAAAGTTTGATTGACTCTAAAGAATTGTTCACAGCGAAACAATAAGTAATTAGGCTTAGAAAATTATAAATAATAATCTAGTTTGTATTATGACAAGCAATGTTAACATTCCAAGCAACAAAATTAACACAATGTATGATAAATTTTGTTGCTGTGAACGTTAACCTTGTATGTCATACAAGAAACTGGAATTATTACTTATAATCTCTAAGCTTAATTACTAATTCTTTAGCTGTGAACAATCCTTAAGGCCCACATTAAAATTTACATGGGCTCTAGTTTATGATTAAAGCTAACTTATAAGATTAGTCTAGACTATTTTTACGTTCGCTATGATAATATGCATTAATAGTTAAACTGTAATTACAAATTATCAAAAATTCAAACTAAAATTGTGTGTGTGTGTGTATTTATGTATGAAATGCAAGGACAGCAATCAATATTCGGTTCGATGAGCAATATCCGTTCGGCCATCAACTTCGCGTATATATATATATATATATAAAAGCCAGGCTAAGGGATCAGCTTTTTATCGAGGTTTCCACTATATAAAGCAAACTATACAGGACAATAGATTTGAAATGTATGGTGATACACTATAAAATAAATCCTAATATCTTTCAAACATACACAACAACAAAGAACCGAGCAACTATTATCGAAATTGATGATTTTCGAAAATATGATATTTAAATACGTTTAGAGGCGAAATAAACTGTTTTTATAATATTGAAGTATATACCAATATCACACGTGTGTTGTCAAAACTAGTCTCAAAACGGTTCATTCATAAATAGCCAGAGGTATTTCAAAGCAATACAATTGAAGCAGGGGCCCTTACCGTTTGGGTGGCCAGCACAACAGAACACCTACTCTTTAGTTCAGGGCATTGACTATACCAACATTTGTATTTAAGCGTTCAATGAATGAAAATAAATAGATCTATTCGTTTGTCCGAACAGTCGGCCAGGAAGTGCAGGACTTGCGGTCATCTTAAAACATAATTACATTTTTGCTTAAGCGCGTTTAGTCAACGCCTACCATCTCTTATAACCGTAATGTCCACTATTCAACATTTACTCAATAGATACACTAATAAATTATGATTTCAATGCGGATTCGTTAAACGATATTTCAGATACTAATGGACCAACATATTGAAGCTAACGCGTTCGCTTGTGTGTCTGTAGCATTCTCGGATCAAGAAATTTCCTTAAGAAACAAAATTTGGTACGCGTAAAACGCACCTACGCGTTTAGGTAACATATGCGTTGCGAGCAGTGGTTTTTTTGGTTAACAATTTGAAAAAATACTATAAATATAAAAAGTCTTACATTTTTTTTGTAGATTATATTGATAAGAAAAAGTTTTTAGTGCTTATTTTAAAATTCAAAATAATAATATTTAATAATTATTTTCGGGCTTTGGGTTAACAATATGAAAAATCTTGTAAATATAAAATATCTTAGAATTTTTTGTAGAATTTTTGAGTGTTTTAATTATTTTTATAAGGGCAGTATTAAGGGGGGTTCTAAATTTTGGGGCCCTATAACTCGGGAAGTATACAGGCGATTGGATTTTAATTGCGAGCGAATACAAATGGGATGCCAAATAATATGTGTACCAAATTTGGTGTTAATCGGTTTGGTATCTTCATAGGAGTAGAGGGCACAAATTTTGTCTTAAAGGCGAGCGACGACTAACATCCAAGTAACATATAGAAGTTATATATATTTTTGGATTCAGGTTAATGACATTTTTTGATCCGAGAATGCTACAGACACACGACTGAATGCTTTAGCTTCTTCGGTACTTCGTACGGCGAACTAAAAAAGACTGTAAAAAAATATTAAATATTTAATTTTAAATTATGCACTAACATTTTTTCAAATTGTTAACCAAAAGGCCATAAAAATTTAAAGCCGCTGCTCGCATCGCATATATTAGGTATAAGGCGAGCTGGACGCATAGGTGCGTAACTAAGCTTTATTTTTTGTTCTGTTTAACAATAGATTTTTTTATAATAGATCGAAAATGATATTTGTAAACAATCACATATTTTTATCAGTTGATGTGCACTGAATTTAGGCCTTTTGATATTATTCATAGATAAATATATTTATCATTTATCAAACAAATTATATTAGGTACACATTTTTTTTTTACCTTAAAAAAATCGAATATTTGATATGAGAAAAATGTAAATAAATTAAGATTAGACAATATCGGAATTTAAATTTAAAAACGCTATAGTAACGAGCATAGGTGCAAAACTATCGAACGTAACATTGTGAACCTTTAAATTTAAGACTTGTATATGGTCTAGATGCGCACCTTCTATTTTTGGGCCATTACACATTTTTTTAAATATTTTTATTTGTAATAAACCGGTTTTTGTTCCTACAAAAATAACGATTTTTTGTTTTGGTAACTCGTAAAATATACATGGCGTTCCGGATAGAGAGCAGATACGCCTCAGCGGTTGTCTAAATAAATCCTTTTTAACCATTCGTATTTTGAGTTATCTATTAAAATAATAAAACTATTGGCGCCTGATTATTAAATTTAATATTTAGCTACAATATAATATTAATCACATGACTCTATTAAATGTTTATTTTTTGATATAAATAAATTGATTAAACAAAATTATAATTTTGATAAGATTATTTTTTGGTTAACGTAAATAACACGTGCTTTTATAATTAGTAATAATTATTATTTTACTAATAAACATTGCTTATTCACTCTTTAACCGAAAAAAAAAATTTAATGCCCTCGTATAAATTAAATTTAAAATAAATTAAGATAGGAATAAGTTATATAATAGACAGGAATTCTAGAAATAAAACTGCGGAAGTTATCTATATTAATATTCGTATATTATTAACGTAAATTTAAAACACACTACAATAAATTAAATTATTTTGTACATCTTTGACTTTTTTATATAATAATTACAATTTTAAACACTTTATCTCTATAATATACGTATTTTAGGATGTGTCCAGTTTTCCCAAAATTTATGGTTTGACCCATAAACGCAACACTAAAAATACACAAAAAAAAAAATACTTCTTTTCTGTGCGGCGTTGTAAAAATTGCACATATTTTTATTTTCAATTTCTGTAAAACCAGAAAATATAGTTTATAAGTCTGTTCAATTCAAAATTTATTTAAACGATAATTTTTTTATTCGTAAACACGTAAACAAAATATATTTAAATATGTAATGGCTGATTTCAATCAATTAGCAACTGTAGTAATTAATTATTTTTGCGATTTTTTCTTTTGCACATCAAGGCCGTGTAGATTAGATTTATGATTTGCCATTATTAATTTATTTGATTTGCATTTTTCTAATCAATTTAATAAGTTGCTTCTGTTATCAATTTAATGATTAAAGCATTTTTTATTTGGTTTGGTATTGGTGGAAAATTTTATTGCTAAAATTTATAAAAAAAAATATTTTGGAACTTTAAGTAATTTTTACGAACAAATTGGCATAAATCAGACATATATATTGAAATTCCTCAACGAATCTTCCAGCACTGGCGCCGGGTCTCACAGACACAGGTGATAAATTAACTACAGTTTATACATTTGTTTCAAAATATGGAAAAACTATAATAAGGGGACTTATAACATTGATGCATTGATTCTTATTCACAATATAACAGTAAAATCTGTTTAGAATCTAAAATTTAAATATGCTTTTCACAAATTGTCAAAAAAATCGATTTTTTTACTTTTACGATAGTTTGAAGTGTATTAATTATGCCTTTAAAGCAGTTTTGTGTTAATCCCCTGGGATTTCTGATAAAATATATTAAAGTTATCCAGTATATATATGTAGTAAATCTTTAAACACGTTTTTCTCGAAACTGCTTGTTACAAACTGGACAAACTATTTTCTCAGGAACTGCTCGACCGATTTGTTAATTCTTTATTTTAAATTAAAGTAATTACTATTTTTGCTCTTTATACCAACAATATGTATACATTTTCATACATAACAATTATTTATAACGCCCTAAAGTGAAAACAAAACTCGAATTTTTCTTTACACGGCCGCCATTTTGTCCTATATTAACTTTTTACACCAAATGTTGGTGTAAGTTCCAGAGAATTCTATACGCTTTTAGGATCTAGCATTAAAATTGGATTCAGATGACCCGTTCAGGAGATACGAGGTCGCCCGTTTAGTGGTGACATACTCTCCATTATTTAGGAAAGTTGCATATATTTTTGTACACAAAAAATGTTTTAATGTAGATATAAGACGAGCAATAATGTGGTTTAAACCCCAAATCGATACCTGCATCCTAATCTGAGAAAATAAATCATGAAAAACATGCTTTTTTGGGTCCCCTGACACTGTGCGCCAGTAGTGGAAGGTAAACTTTGAGTCCTCGCCAAACTCATTTTAAAACGCGTCGAAAAGAAGTAATTTAATTTCAACACAAACACACAACTATATTACAAGAAAAATTACAAATCCCCCGTTCACTGTCCCTACCACAGACGTGGCTGCCCCATTAACGGGTGCGTGTACGAAGGCATGACTAGATGTGATCCCGGGAAACTCATGTCTGACTTCCCATTGCCGGCCAGGCACGGTTTGCCGTCGCGGACCAGCACAGGCACTGCGACGCGTCTAGGCGACGGTAGCGCGCCCGATTGGTGCTGGTCATGAATACCTTTTTCGTGCTGCGCTCGTTTTGTCTTATACCTATGATTTTGAAACCATATTTTTACTTGCGTAGGCGTTAATCGAATGATCGACGCTAAATGTTCTCGTTCAGGAGCTGAAAGGTATCGCTGCTGCCGAAACCGTCGCTCCAGCTCAAATGTTTGAGCTTTTGAGAATAGTACTCTTCGTTTCCGCTTTTTGTGGCCGGACGTCGATGTGTTCGACTGGCTACCCGTTTCTAGGTCCCCGTCCTCCGCCTCTTCGTCCTGCTCCTCCAGCTCTTGCTTGGTTGAGTCACTAGACGTTATGTTGATTGGGGTTGCGCCGTACGATCGCTCAGATACAGTTGGCGAGGTGCTATCAGGCGATACTTGCTGCTGTGGCAAACCTGTAACTAAAGAAAAAACATATTTTCCTAAGAAATGTTTAAATAAAGATTTTTTTGTTTGTAGTAAAATGAGAGATTAAATTAAAATAGATAAATATTGTTTACGGTCATTTTGATTTGAGTTAATATGTGTTAGTTTATCGATTTCGAATCAGCGTAATAAATCATAAAAACCACAAAATGCGAGTCGGATTCACCGATACATCAACGCCAATGAATGTAGCCAACAAAAAATCGGGCATCAATGGGAAAATAATGGCTGCCGGTTTTGGCAAAACGGAGGTTGACAAATTGACAGTTTTGTTTCATGTGGCAGCTGCCCTGAATATAGGTACATCTGCCTGATGTGTTGAAGGGAACCAATGCGATTGCACCTCAGTTCAACCCCTAGTAGCAGGGCGTGATTTGTGCTGTTACACATTGGTTTCGGATTGTTAAAGGTCTATTAAGGGCTAAGGGATGATTTTGTTTGTGTAAGAATAACGGTTACGATATTATATGGCTGACTGGAATTATTTCCGCGAACCATTTTATTTCATGTTGTTTCAAAAACAATATTTATCTGGTTGCTGAACTATATTAAGTGAAGTTTAACTTCAGTATAGAGGATTGAAAAAGTAGCAAAAGTAACTAATACTTCCGGTTAAGATACTCTTTTCAAATATTGAAAGTCACACAAAAAAACCATGATATTTGTGATTTTTTATCTCCGTTATGGATAAAAATATCCATTTTTAATTTAGTCCACATCAATGCACGTCTTTTAGTCTACATTAAATAAAAAATTCGTAAAAAAATATATGAAACTTTCCTACATTACGCGAAAAGTATGTCTAGGTTACCACTAAACGGGCGAACTCGTATCTCCTGAACGGGTCAACAAAATCCAATTTTAATGCTAGATTCTAAAAGCGTATAGAACTATCTAGAGCTTAAATGAACATTTGGTGTAAAATGTTAATAATTGACAAAATGGCGACCGTGTAAAGAAGAATGTATTTTTTCGAGTTTTGTTTTCACTTTAGGGCGCTATAAATCATAGTTATTTATACAAATGTATGTATATTGTTGGTATAAGTTGCAATAAATAGTTTTTACTTTCATTTAAATTAAAAAATAAAGGAATCGGTCGAGTAGTTCCAGAGAAATTAATTTGTCCAGCTTGAAAAAGGTAGTTTCGAGAAAAACGCGTTTAAAGATTTACTACATATATATACTGGATAACTAAAATACATTTATTCAACTATCCCATGGGATTATCAGAAAACCGCTTTGGCATAATCACTTCAAACACAAATAAAATCGATTTTTCGACCCAAGGAGTGAATAAATATATTATAATCAAAATTGTAACTCTAATATTTTGTTTGTTTAATTAGTACAGTAGCCTTATAGCTTAAGGTCACTCCATGTTTTTTATAGGTTTATTTATTGATTTCCAATCAATAAAATAATAATGCTTATCTTGTACCTACATTAAAATAAATATTATTGCAACTATAACTATAAATTATCGATATTGTGTATTACAACACCTTGATTATCTTTATCAATAATTAAAATAGCCTAGTAACCTATATATTTGTATTGTAGGCTTACCAGGGTCCGAGTTTGCCTCCAATCCAGGCGCCCATCGCTGTAGGGGCAGCCTGTGGTGCATATTGACGCCTAGGTGCCCTGGATGGTCGCCTGGCGGGCATGGGAACATCATGTGGTGTGGATATGCCCCCAAATAGCCCATATCTGGAGTAGTTGGGTTACTTTGGGATAATACACTACTTGCGGAATCTTTAACAGAACAAATAAAAAAAAAATAGAATTTAATTAGTAATTTTAAGAGTATTTAAGAGGATAATTTGATGCTTACCATTAGGTGACAGACTAGTTTGGTCCTGGTCTATTCTATGTCCACTCTTTGGGTCGTTTAAGTCGAGAATATCACAAATATGAAAACCAGAGGACCTTTGGCCAGGCATTTTCATACTATCTAGTAAACTGTAAAAGAATAATCTTATAAATATACATTTTATTAATCGTTCAAATTCAAAATTATATTATTTAATAATTATTTACGGCCTTTGGGTTAACAATATGGCAAAATCTTTTAGGCATACAATATCTTAGAATTAATAGTAACATTTTTAGGTGTTTTAATTATTTTTATAAGGACAGTATTAAGGGGGGCTCTAAATTTTGGGGCTCTATAACTCCGGAAGTATACAAACGATTAGATTTAAACTGCGAGCGGATACAAATGGGGTGCCGATTAATATGTGTTCCAAATTTGGTGTAAATCGCTCTTGTACCTTCAGAGGAGTAGCGGGCACAAATTTGGTCTTACGAGCGAGCGACAACTAACAACTAAGCATATGAGTTATATATATTTTTGGATTCATAGCGATGAGACAAACACTTTTCGTTATGGACATTTTTTGATCCGAGAATGCTACAGGTATTTTCTTGGGCACTAATTAAGATATGAACTTTTCTATCTCAGAGATTGTTTACAACACTATATTTTATGCAACGGTTGTTTGAAACCGCCAATGTTACAGTCACCCGAACAATAGACAATCTTTAAAAACATAGAAAAAATTGTTCCATTTTTAAAAAATTATTTTTGGTGCCTTAATTAAGATATGAACTTTTCTTTGTCAGAGATTGTTAACAGAACCATATTTTAAGTAAAACTAAATTTTCTTGGTCCTAGCAAAAAAAAGTGTTCGAGTTTCAAGCATTATTTGATTTTCTGTGTGAAATAGCTGAGTGTCAAAGTCAGGTATAGGTAACAATATCATTTTAAATATTAGTGTAACGTAATTGGGAGTTGTGAGGGTGTCAGGTACTTGTGTTTATTTGCCACTTGTCAGAACACGTATCCCGAACGTGACTTGGCGAGATCCTCAGGGATAAGTATTACTGCAACCGAAGATATAAAGGAATATTCGTTTCACCGCCTTTATTGCGACTTTTAAAAGTGTATTATTCGATTTTGCGAAGGAATTATAGTTTATTAGTTTATTGCAAAAGGTGTCGGGGACTACCTAGCTCATATAAAACTGTTCTTTCGTCCCTTAAAACCAGGTAACTTAAAACCGAAATAATTTGTGTTATTCGTTGAGATGACACAATTTGGCTGTTAACAAAACAGAATTCAAAAGAATACAGCTGTGTTTTGAAAGAACTAACATGTAATCAAACTTTCTATTTCGTAGTTTTCATTCTAAATTATATATATATACATTTATATTTATATGTATTCATTTAATGATTCCTTTGAAACAACATATGTATGTATTGCGGAACGAAAATATAAAATAGTAATTTTAAATAATTATTTTCCATTAAATGGTACATTTATTGAAAAAACTTATTCAACAAAAGTTACTTTAAATTTAAATACCTTTAATTTTTATTATAAACATTTTTCTCTAACTCATACCGTTTTTGAGATATTGAATAGGAAGCAAAATATAACACAATATTAAAATTTTAATAGTTTTGTGGAACGAATACGTAAAATAGTAATTTTTAAAAATTATTTCCCAGTAAATGGTACAATTTCTGAAAAAACTTTTTAAACAAAAATTGCTTGAAATTTAAATATCTCCAATTTTTATTATAAATATTTTTCTCTAACTCATACTGTTTTCGAGATATTGAGAATGAAGTAAAATATTACACAATTTTAAAATTGAAATAGTTTTTAATCCAATTATTGTCTATACTTTTAGTACAATAGGCGTGTTTCTTCGCCAGTTTTGTTATTCAATCCAAGTAATCATAGAAATAATATGATTCGCAAGGGGAAGGGGACTGTCAGTTTCTGATCACAAAATGGAAGAGTAAGGATAACTAATAACGAACGAAGAAACGTGATTCTCATAATCATGATTACTTTGATTAGTTAGATTGCGAATCAGAGTTCGAAGAAACACGTCTAACATTGTATATTTTCTAATAATTTTATAATAAAAAAAATGCTTTAACTCATACAGTTTTCAAGGTATTGAAAAAGGAGCAAAAAAATTACACAATTTTAATAGTTTTGTGGAACGGAAATATAAAGCAGTAATTTAGAAATATTATTGCCCAGTAAATGGTACATTTTCTGAAAAAAAATTCTTAACAAAAATTGCTTGAAATTTAAATTGATTTAATTTTTATTATGAGCATTTTTCTCTAACTCATACTGTATTCGAGATATTGAGAAAGAAGTAAAATATTACACAATTTTAAAATTGAAATTGTTTTTAATCCAATTATTGTCTATACTTTTATATTGTATATTTTCTAAACATTTTATTATAATAAAAATCCTTTAACTCATACAGTTTTCAAGATATTGAAATAAGAGCAAAAGGATTACACAATTTTAATAGTTTTGTGGAACGAAAATATAAAACAGTAATTTTTAAAAATTATTTCCCAGTAAATGGTACATTTTCTGAAAAAACTTTATAAACAAAAATTACTTGAAATTTAAATTGATTTAATTTTTATTATAAGCATTTTTCTCTAACTCATACTGTATTCGAGATATTGAGAAAGAAGTAAAATATTACACAATTTTAAAATTGAAATAGTTTTTAATCCAATTATTGTCTATACTTTTAGTACAATATTATATATTTTCTAAACATATTATTATAATATAAATTCTTTAACTCATACAGTTTTCAAGATATTGAAATAAGAGCAAATGGATTACACAATTTTAATAGTTTTGTGGAACGAAAATATAATGCAGTAATTTTTAAAAATTATTTCCCAGTAAATGCTACATTTTCTGAAAAAACTTTCTTAACAAAAATTGCTTGAAATTTAAATTGATTTAATTTTTATTATAAACATTTTTCTCTAACTCATACTGTATTCGAGATATTGAGAAAGAAGTAAAATATTACACAATTTTAAAATTGAAATAGTTTTTAATCCAATTATTGTCTATACTTTTAGTACAATATTGTATATTTTCTAAACATTTTATTATAATAAAAATTCTTTAACCCATACAGTTTTCAAGATATTGAAATAAGAGCAAATGGATTACACAATTTTAATAGATTTGTGGAACGAAAATATAAAACAGTAATTTTGAAAAATTATTTCCCAGTAAATTTTTCTGAAAAAACTTTTTAAACAAAAATTGCTTGAAATTTAAATATCTTAGACTTTTATTATAAACATTTTTCTCTAACTCATACTGTTTTCGAAATATTGTGCAATGAAACAAAATATTACACAATTTTAAAATTGTAATTGTCTATATATTATTGTACAATATTGTATATTTTCTAATCATTTCACTTATACTGTTTTCAAGGTAAGAAAAGGAGCAAAAAATTACACAATTTTAATAGTTTTTAATACAATATTTTTCTCCCTAAACTGACACGATTTCTCGCAATAAATAATAAATAAATTAGACAACAAACGGTACTATAAAATTGTAATAGTTCCGGTTAGGTTATCACTTTTTGGGTCCTATACAGGTCTTAGGTTTAATTTTATTTAATTTTATCATCAACCATTTTAAAAATAAGGACAAACAGTATTTGCTACTAATTACACTAGTTTAAAATTGTAGTAGCTTTTAATACAATTATGTATATTTTTAGTCCCAATAATTTCTTTGTACGATAAAATTGTGGCAGTTTTAATACAATTGTGTATATGTTTAATGTTTGGATTGGTTTAAAAAATGTAACAAACCCAGGTAGAGCAGATCTGATTGCCGCCGGGTTGCACCAGGCCGACGGCAGCAAATGGGGGGCCCAGGGATGTATTAAAAGGGGGGACCACGCCAGAAAGGGGGCAGCCGATACTGGGGGCATAGTTAAACGCGCCCCCGTCGATTTCGCCTTCGTATCGGCCACGATTATTTATTTAAGCACAGTTTAAAAATTAACGAACACTAAAATATCCAGAAAGCTCACAAATTCATTAAAACTACACGTGTGCACAAATTTAAATTTAAAAATCCACTATGTAACCTTTGGGCAATACATGTTAAAATGTAGGCAAAATTCGGGCAGTATTTGGGCAACAATGGCACACACGCGACTAGTGCTAGAGTTAGTGAGTGGTGTACTGAAGAGCTCTTTGCCGCGGCTCTTGTGTTCGAAGGCCTCTTAGGGGACGGCCTCTAGATTCAACTACCCTCTTCAGATTACCCTCAACTGGGTACTCAACTTTCAGCCAATGAGAATCGCTGAAGACCGGGGCGGATTTTAGCCCCGCCAATCCGCATTGTAGATCGCTTCATATTGATCCTCAACGACGATGTTAGACGGTGCCATTTCGTACTTGTAGTGGACAGGTAATAATGATGCTTAGCTATATAAAAT
This sequence comes from Leistus spinibarbis, assembly GCA_933228885.1. Taxonomy (NCBI): domain Eukaryota; kingdom Metazoa; phylum Arthropoda; class Insecta; order Coleoptera; family Carabidae; genus Leistus; species Leistus spinibarbis. The sequence continues at coordinate 3,542,829 of OW121809.1, read as the reverse complement.
TCTATTGCTTTTTTATGGCAAAAGTCAGATTGTCTAATATTACTTTGATATTTGATCCTTTAAATTCGTTCTGCCTCACCCACACAACACACATCCTAATTGGGATGATTTTTTAACTATTCCCTTTCGTAGAATTCATTTGGATTTTTAGGCCCTACCGGCCCAAAACCAAACTAATCTTAAACATAATTATTTTCTTTCCTAGAATGGATTTTCTTAATATTAGGGCAGTTTACCCAATAAATCCTTGACAAGAATTAAAAAGTACAACTTATGGACGATATTACGTCAGGACACCTTACTAAGTTAATCGTAAACTACTTGAGAAAAGACATGATCATTTTTAAGCTATTATCTTTCCTAGAATGGATTTTAATGTTAGGGCAGTTTATCAAACACATCCTCAACAAGCATTACAATACGTACAACTTGTGGACGATATTACGTCAGGACACCTTACTAAGTTAATCGTAAACTACTTGAGAAAAGACATGATCATTTTTAAACTATTTTCTTTCCTAGAATGGATTTTCTTAATGTTAGGGCAGTTTATCAAACACATCCTTAACAAGAACTACAATACGTACAACTTGTGGACGATATTACGTCTGGACACCTTACTAAGTTAATCTTAAACTACTTGAGAAAAGACATGATCATTTTTAAACTATTTTCGTTCTTATAATGGATTTTATATTAGGGCAGTTTATCAAACACATCCTCAACAAGCATTACAATACGTACAACTTGTGGACGATATTACGTCAGGACACCTTACTAAGTTAATCGTAAACTACTTAAGAAAAGACAAAATCATTTTTAAACTATTTTCTTTCCTAGAATGGATTTTCTTAATGTTAGGGCAGTTTATCAAACACATCCTCAACAAGCATTACAATACGTACAACTTGTGGACGATATTACGTCGGGACACCTTACTAAGTTAATCTTAAACTCCTTGAGAAAAGACATGATTATTTTTAAACTATTTTCTTTCCTAGAATGGATTTTCTTAATGTTAGGGCAGTTTATCAAACACATCCTCAACAAGCATTACAATACGTTCAACTTGTGGACGATATTACGTCAGGACACCTTACTAAGTTAATCTTAAACTCCTTGAGAAAAGACATGATTATTTTTAAACTATTTTCTTTCCTAGAATAGATTTTTTAATGTTAGGGCAGTTTATCAAACACATCCTCAACAAGCATTACAATACGTACAACTTGTGGACGATATTACGTCAGGACACCTTACAAAGTTAATCTTAAACTCCTTGAGATAAGACATGATCATTTTGAAATTATTTTCTTTCCTAGAATGGATTTTCTTAATGTTAGGGCAGTTTATCAAACACATCCTCAACAAGCATTACAATACGTACATTTTGTGGACGATATTACGTCACGGCACTTCGCCAAACTAATCTGAAACTCCTTGAGAAAAGGTATGATATTTAAATTATTTCCTAGAGTGGATGGGGATTTTTTAAATATTAGGGCAGTTTACCTAACAAATCCTTGACAAGAATTACAATACGTACAACTTGTGGACGATATTACGTCACGGCACTTCGCCAAACTAATCTTAACCTCCTTGAGAAAAGGGTATGATTTTTAAATTATCTCCTAGAGTGAGGATTCTTTTAATATTAAGGCAGTTTACCTAACAAATCCTTGACAAGAATTACATTAAGTACACGTAGACGATATTACGTTACGACACCTTATCAAGCTAGTCTTAAACATATTCCCATAACAAATTAATAATATTTAATATTTTTACAAACTCAGACAGATTTATTGGGCACCTTACTAATTTAATCCCTAACAAGAATAACTAGCTCATTGACAAAATAATTTTAATTTTATTTTAAGGCAGAATTAGCAAAAACTATAACCAGGGTTTAATTTTATACACTGCACATTGATGATTTAGTCCCAAACAAGAATATATAGCTTTGTCAGAATTTATTTTATAACAAATACGTCAAGGCAGATTAAGATTTAGATCCTAATTATAATCAGGGTTTAATTGTGTACAGTTTGATTTAATCCCTAACAAGAATAAATAGGAACCAAATCCTACTCGAAATTAGGGTTTAATTGCGTTTGGCACCTATGTGATTGAATCCCTAACAAGAATAAATATAGCATGTTTTTACAGTATAATTTCTGTTTTGGTTTAATCTAATAAACCACCATCAACATATTTCTCCGTGTTTTATTTTCATGTAATAATCCGAGGGATACATCACATTCTAACCATCCTTAAAATGCTCGATTCTGGTTGGCTGGAGGAGTGTGTCTATGAAAGTAGCAACTCTCCACCAGAGTGAGTGAAAGAGGACGCAATCTGGTAAGCGAACATGCAGACCGATGTTGATGGTCTATTGTCACGTGCTCATGCCGCCCAAAGTGGGGCCCCATCGTTTTCTTTTTCTATTCAATTGTTATTCAGAGTGGCCCATGTTTTTTGGCCCTTTTTGCTTTGTTAGCCATCAGGGAATGGATTATTTTCCATTTCCTTTCGTATTTTATTCCAAGGATTCTATTTCATTATACATTTTTCACCATATTTGTATTTGTGTTTCATAAATTGCGGTTTTATATTTACTTTCTTTTACGTAATGTACAAAAGATATGTGATCAATTAAGTTGACTTTGAATTTTTAATGGAAACTTCCGTTTTAAGAGTCTGAATACATTTTGACCATTAACTCATAACGTTTATGTGTGTGTGTGTGTGTGTGTGAACGCTCTACTTAATCATAAAATTAGTGATGTATTTTAACTTTCCGGAAAATTAATTAAAAGATTGTTATTAATAATACAATAATTATAGAAAGAAAACCTATTCCTTCCTATTTAACAAAAAATGAATTTTATGTTAGTAAGTAGTAGGAAATTAGTAAAAAGAACTTCAGAAAAGTTATGCAATCGGGAAGTTAGATTTGTTGTGTTTATATCTTTCTATATTCGAAAATGAGTTGAGAAACGAAAAATCAGTAAAATCGGACTGGAGCTTCCCGAGAAAAGTGCATTTCGAGTGCATCGCTACACTATTTTTGAAATATCTCCAATTCTAATCGTCGTAGAAAAATTTTAAAAATACCAAAATACTCATAAGTTAATTGACTATCGAACCATATTTGTTACATTAAAAACGCAAAACACCAAAAATAACCTAATAAAATAAAACATATTTTACTGTATCGTTTTTTAGCTCGCCGTACGAAGTACCGAAGTAGCTAAAGCATTCGGTCGTGTGTCTGTAGCATTCTGGGATAAAAAAATGTCATAAACAAAAAGTGTTTGTCTCGTCGCCCTGAATCCAAAAATATATATAACTTATATACTTGGATGTTAGTCGTCGCTCGCTCGTAAGACCAAATTTGTGCCCTCTACTCCTCTGAAGGTACCCGAGCGATTCACACCAAATTTGGTACACATATTATTTGGCATCCCATTTGAATCTGCTAGCAGTTTAAATTTAATCGGCCCCATACTTCCCGAGTAATAGGGCCCCAAAATTTAGAGCCCCCCTTAATACTGCCCTTATAAAAATAATTAGAACACTAAAAAATTCTACTAAAAATTTTAAGATATTTTATATCTACAAGATTTTTGCATATTGTTAACCTAAAACCCGAAAAAATTAAATTAAATATTATAATTTTTAATTTTAAAATATTTTTATTTTTTATCAATATAATCTACAAAAAATTGTAAGACTTTTTAAATTTAGAACAGTTTTTAAAATGTTAGCCAAAAGGCCATAATAAATAAAGACAACTGCTCAAAAAAGCACATGTTACCGAAATGCGAGCTCTACGCGTTGGTGCGTACCAAATCTTGTATTTTCTAAATTTGCCGATTGTGGCTCTGAAAATAATATTTAACAACGTATTTATAACATAACAATACATATTTCTTCCAATTTTCGTAATGATCACATAATTCTTACGTTACTTATTACATTATTTGTAAAAAGAAATAATTTTAGGTAATTTTTGGATTTTTGAAGTTAAGATACATTTTGAATAAAACAACACCTATACAGTTTGATAGTCTATTAACATACGAGTATTTTGGTATATTTTTACATTTTCTACGATTAATAGAACCGGAGATATTTGAAAAACAAGATTTGGTACGCGTAAAACGCACCAACGCGTTAGGTTGCGAGCATTGGTTTCTAATTATTATGGCCTTTTGGTTAACAATTTGAAAAAATGTTATAGATATAAAAAGCAATATAAATTTTTGAAGATTATATTGATAAAAAAATAATAGTGCATATTATAAAATTCAAAGTTATAATATTTAATAATTTTTTTCGGGGTTTGGGTAAACAATATGAAAAAATCTTGTAGATATAAAATATCTTAGAATTTTTAGTAGAATTTTCAGTGTTTTAGTTATTTTTATAAGGGCAGTATTAAGGGGGGCTGTAAATTTTGGGGCCCTATAACTCGGAAAGTATACGGGCGATTGAATTTAATCTGCGAGTGAATTCAAATGGGATGCCAAGTAATATGTGTACCAAATTTGGTGTGAATCGCTCTGGGACCTTCAGAGGAGTAAAGGGCAAAAATTTTGCCTTAACTGATTTTTAACACACATTTTCGGATATATAAATACTAATTCCTTTCCACTAATGTGATTTTGTCAGTTTTAAAAGGAACAACAAATATGTTTACTATGTTTTATAAAATCACAAATATGTTCGAATTATTCTAATCATCATGATAACTCCAAGTAGTATTTCGAGTACTTTAAATAAGTATTGTTTACAATTTAATCCAGGAGTTGAGTAGGGCGTGAAGTACTATTGTAAACGGGTACTTCAATTATCACCATTCTGATTTTACATTAATACTACTTCAGAGAAACAACTGTTCGACTTAAATAAATTTTTTTTTTGGGAACTACAGTATTACTTCGTGGAGTTCTTCAATGAACACTCGATATCCAAGGACCAGCAACAAAAAAACTACATGGTATCTATTTGTATAAATGTTGACCGGAAATGCGTAAATGTTCAATGTGTGAAGTACGTAACAGCAGTAGCAACCAAACGGTGCCCAAGTATGTGTGTACCTAAACATTGGGGGAGAATGTAACATTTTTCTAGGCACTGGGCCCGCTGGGTGTCCATACCCGAGACACCTGTACCTGTGCCCAGTTGACTTTGACTTTGCAGACCGCCTGACGCCTTTTCTATTGACCGCGCACGCTAGTCTTAGGCCGAAAAGACCGACCCGGCCACTTTATGAATGAATACACAACGTTTACTATACGAATTCCTTATAGTTGTGACGATTTTACGCAGGGGTAGCGCGGGTTAGAGGGGGGTACATCCTGTCTAGATGTTGTAAATGCAAGGTAGGGTCTTTTGGGAACAATTGAAGAATTGCCTTTTGAAGATATGAGAATTTACGATAGATTTTTACTTTCATTCGAGTTTTTGTACTCTTCCAATAACAGATTATTTTTCTGTACATTTTACATTTTTACCAGGACACTTTTTAAATAAATGTTACTAGGATTCTTAATATTTTTAACTTTTGTAAAGTTCATTTTTTCTATAACTTATACTATTTTCGAGATAGTTAAACATTAACACGAGTAAACAAGTACTTCCGGTTGAAATACTCGTTGCAAAAATATACTTAATTTAAAATCATATTTTCTTATTGTACTGGTTGTACAGCGTTCACACAGACACGCACACAGACAGACAGACAGACAGACAGACAGACAGACAGACAGACAGACAGACAGACAGACAGACAGACAGACAGACAGACAGACAGACAGACAGGCAGGCAGACAGACAGACAGACAGACAGACAGACAGACAGACAGACAGACAGACAGACAGACAGACAGACAGACAGACAGACAGACATACAGACAGACAGACAGACAGACAGACAGACAGACAGACAGACAGACAGACAGACAGACAGACAGACAGACAGACAGACAGACAGACAGACAGACAGACAGACAGACAGACAGACAGACAGACAGACAGACAGACAGACAGACAGACAGACAGACAGACAGACAGACAGACAGACAGACAGACAGACAGACAGACAGACAGACAGACAGACAGACAGACAGACAGACAGACAGACAGACAGACAGACAGACAGACAGACAGACAGACAGACAGACAGACAGACAGACAGACAGACAGACAGACAGACAGACAGACAGACAGACAGACAGACAGACAGACAGACAGACAGACAGACAGACAGACAGACAGACAGACAGACAGACAGACAGACAGACAGACAGACAGACAGACAGACAGACAGACAGACAGACAGACAGACAGACAGACAGACAGACAGACAGACAGACAGACAGACAGACAGACAGACAGACAGACAGACAGACAGACAGACAGACAGACATACAGACAGACATACACACAGACAGACAGACAGACACACATACACACAGACAGACAGACAGACAGACAGACAGACAGACAGACAGACAGACAGACAGACAGACAGACAGACAGACAGACAGACAGACAGACAGACAGACAGACAGACAGACAGACAGACAGACAGACAGACAGACAGACAGACAGACAGACAGACAGACAGACAGACAGACAGACAGACAGACAGACAGACAGACAGACAGACAGACAGACAGACAGACAGACAGACAGACAGACAGACAGACAGACAGACAGACAGACAGACAGACAGACAGACAGACAGACAGACAGACAGACAGACAGACAGACAGACAGACAGACAGACAGACATACAGACAGACATACACACAGACAGACAGACAGACACACATACACACAGACAGACAGACAGACAGACAGACAGACAGACAGACAGACAGACAGACACACATACACACAGACAGACACACATACACACAGACATACAAATGTATTTAAAACAAGCTTAGGTGCAATGCACCTATGCGTTCAGCCTTATACGTAATATATGCGATACAAGCAGCGGATTTTTTAAAATAAAAAATAATTGTTTTTAATTATTATAGATTTTTTAAGACATACGAATCATTCCGTCGTGTATCTGTAATATTCTCGGATCAAACAAACTTAAGTACAATGCACCTATGCGTTCAGCTCACCTAATAAATAATATATGCAAAGCGAGCAGAGATTTTTAATTATTATGGCCTTTGGCTTAACTATTTGAAAAAATGTTATAAAAATAAAAAGGCTTACAATGTTTTGTATTTTATTTTGATGTAAAAAATAATTTTTTTTGTGCATATTTTAAAGTTCAAAATTATAATATTTATTATTCAATAATTTTTTATGATCATTGGGTTACCATTAAGAAGAAATTTCGTAGATATAAAATATCTTAGTATTTTTTATAGAATGTATTAATTATTTTTATAAGGGCAGTATTAAAGGGGGCTTTAAATTTTGGGGCCCTATAACTCGGGAAGTATACGGGTGATTAGATTTAAATTGCGAGCGAATTCAAATGGGATGCCAAATAATATGTGTACCAAATTTGGTGTGAATCGCTCCGGTACCTTCAGAGGAGTAGAAAGCATAAATTTGGTCTTACGAGCGACGACTAACATCCAAGTATATAAGTTATATATATTTTTTTGGATTCAGGGCGACGAGACAAACACATTTTGTTATTGAAATATTTTAATCCGAGAATGCTACAGACACACAACCGATTGCTTTTGCTCTTCGTACAGTGAGTAAAAAAGTAAACGAATATTTCTATTAAAATGTCAAAATCGTTTGTTTTTTGTGATTACAGTACTTTAATTTATACATTACGTATACAAAATTTATAAAAACATTAGTATTATATAAAGTATCTAATGGTTTTTTTTTTTTTTTGTACAAACAATAAAAGTAATTTATTATATTGTCAATTATGGACAAGAATTTATAATGGTTAATAGTTGTTAATATGGGCATTTAAACGTTGCGTGTTAAGCTAGCAGATGATTATGTTTAAAAGCAGGGGTTTGCACAAGGGGTTAGTCCAAACAAACCAGAACTAGTTGAAGATGTCATCCACACCTGCCGTATACCCACGCTTCGGTCACGGGGTACCACTCTGATCAACCACCCCCTATATATATATATTCACAATTACACCCCTATTTTAATCATAAGATAAAACATTGAAAAAATAACTAATATGTATGCTAAGATGGACATGGTGGGTAGGCAGCACCCAATTACCTATATTTTACATAGTTTGCCTAGAGAGTTAAACAGTTTACTTCTGTTAAGTTTGCAATATCTCGAAAATGGGGTAAGTTAGAGAAATAATATATTGATAAAAGTTGAAGATATTTAAATTTCTAGCAAGTTTTGTTTAAAAAGTTTTTTCGAAAAACGTACCATTCACTCTTAAATCGCCTTTAAATATGGTCATTTTATTTCATCGTAGAGTGCATTTAAAACCAAATAAAACATTAAATACGACAAGAAAGTCGAGCGTAGGCCACTCACATTGTAATTATTGTATATTTATGTTTTATTTTGTTTCATAACAATCGTAGGGTGAATTTAAAACCAATAAAGGACAAGAGAGTCGAGTGATGACCACTCCTGTTTATTTTATTTATTTTTTGGTTACTTTTTATTAAGATATGTAAAATAAATGCGACTAGTGACTATTTCGTTTTTATTAAAACAAAATATTCGTATATTTGATTTAAAAGTTAGGGGCCTTGAATCCGGTTAATCCGGCGCTGGTGGAGGCACACTTACCCATATCTATAATCTTCTTCGATAGAAACATAGTCTGGTGGTATAATATGCCAACTATTATCGTAACAGTCTTCATAAGCGTTAGAACACATTTTTTATATAAAATTAAAATTAAAAACGAAATTATTTTATGGCTACAACATAGAAAGTGACGAATAAAATCGGAATTCTAACTAATGAATTCGATATAGTTGACTAACTAAACATTATATGCTGTCAGCTTACTAGATGGTTTTTTTTATCAGTTTATCAGTAATTTTATATTATCAGTGTACCAGGTGGTCTTGATAAATATTCAAATAATATTGGATCTGTTTTTGGTTTTATAGTTTCGCCATATTGATTGGATACGATCAAAATCATATTAATTAATTATTATATATTTTGTCTTAGATTTAAATGAAAATTTTATTATTTTATAAACAACTAATGATGTATTAATTTTTCAAAATTTCAATTATTGACTAACTAATTTCATTTACATATTCAAAAATAATCATTTTTTAATCGTTGTATCTGTGTATATTTTAATACAGGTGTACTAATTCTTATATTCAAAGCTTATCTTTTATTTTTTATGTAAGTAAATAATATATTATATCATAAAGTAATGTATGAAAGAAAATATTTTTATCATTTAATGAAACTAGTCTTTCGGAAAATCTATTTATTTTATTATAAATATGCATATATGTATTTGTATGAAATATTTAACGGAATTATGTTCATATCTATTACGCATATGGTAATATTTGCTATTACCGTATATCTGTTTTAGTCTATTCGATAAAAGCCTGAACGTAAAAACATAAAATGTCCATTATCATTAAAGCTACATTTGCCCCAACTACATATTAACTATAATTGGTCTAGAAAATATTCGTGTTATTCATCGCAATCTAATATCAATATTTCGAAAATTTTACTATTACGCCTGAACATACGCAATCTCAACTCTTATATGCTGTACTGGCTAGTAGCAGAATTTAATACGCCTAGGACATCTGTGAGCAAACTTATGAACTACAAACAAAAATACCGCTTCGACGTTTAAGCATAACTTATATCAATATTTCGAAAATTTTACTATTGCGCCTGAACATACGCAATCTCAACTCTTACATGCTATACTAGCTAGTAGCAGAATTTAACACGCCTAGGACATCTGTGAGCAAACTTAGGAACTACAAACAAAAATTCCCCTTCGACGTTGAAGCATAACTTACATCAATATTTCGAAAATTTTAGTATTACGCCTGAACATACGCAATCTCAACTCTTATGTGCTATACTGAGTAGTAGTAGAATTTAACATACCTACGACATCTATGAGCAAACTTATGAACTACAAACTAAAATTCCGCATAACTTATGAAAATGCATGCATAAATTGATTAATTTCGGTATAATTTGGCTCAATATAAAAGCAAAATGTTATTCTAAGCCATTTAGCAAGAGTAACAAATATCGTTAACGCTAACCGTTTCCGAGTTATTACTTATATAAAATTAGGTCCATGTTAAAAATTAAGCATATAATTATTATCTACGCCTGAACATATGCAATCTCAACTCTTATGTGCTATACTGGCTAGTAGTAGAATTTAACACACCTAAGGACATCTATGAGCAAACTTATGAACTACAAACCAAAATGCCGCTTCGACGTTGAAGCATAACTTAAGAAAATGCATGCTAAAATTGATTAATTTCGGTATAATTTGGCTCAATATTAAAGCAAAATGTTATTCTAAGCCATTTAGCAAGAGTAACAAATATCGCTAACGCTAACCGGTTCCGACTTATTACTTATTTAAAATTAGGTCCATGTTAAAAATTAAGCATATAATTATTATCTACGCCTGAATACACGCAATCTCAACTCTTATGTGCTATACTGGCTAGTAGTAGAATTTAACACACTTAAGGACATCTGTGAGCAAACTTATGAACTACAAACAAAAATGCCGCTTCGACGTTGAAGCACTTATGAAAAGGGGCACATGCATGCAGAAATTGATTAATTTCGATATAATTTGGCTCAATATTAAAGCAAAATGTTATTCTAAGCCATTTAGCAAGAGTAATAAATATCGCTAACGCTAACCGTTTCCGAGTTATTACTTATTTAAAATTAGGCCCATGTTAAAAATTAAGCATATAAGTATAAATAGCTGTATTCTTTTTACCCAAAATCTCATTTAAGCTCACTTAAAAGTCATGTTTTTGCTCTGTCTACCCCATGTGTAGACAGAGCGAGAAGATGAGTTTTAACCGAAACAAGCTGAGATTGTCTGTAAAAAGAATTCTCAATTATTATCTAAGCCGATTTGTAAGAGTACAAGCTTAAAATTATGTATTATTTTGCTTAATACTATAGCAAAAATGTATTCTAAACCGATTTGCAAGAGTGAAGAATACCGCTAACTCTTACCGTTTCGTAGTTATACCCATTAAACATTTTGAATCTTGCGACATCTATGTGATGTTGCAGTGACTTAACACTTGTACGTCTCCGAGACATCTCAGGGAAATCTCAGTAAAGAAAATGTTTATTGGGTTTATTTTTTAACTCGGACCCAGTAAACATTTACTTTAATGTAGCTTAAGATGTCGCTGACACGTAACATTTAGATGTCGCTGCTACATCACATAGAAAGAAACTAGTGCACGACAATGAAGTATTGCTGCCTTCACACCGGTCAACGAGATTAGTTTTACTATTTAGTTCATGGTTTAGCATTGTCACACTGACAGAATAAACGTCAAAATTTGTCTATGTATACATTCATAAATGTTAACTCTGAAAATTTAGAGTAAAAATGCATGAAGCATATGAAGTGAACCAGTTATTAAAATTAACTGTGCAAATCGAATCAATAACAGCTTATGGTGCGATTTATTGTCTAATATGTACATGAATAACAACAATTTAATATATTCTAGATGAATATTTGCTTGTGGGTACACGGCAAGGGCATTTGCTCATGTATAGCGTTGTACCGCGACTGAGTGACCAAAAGTATGATGTACAGTTGATGCGGTATAATAAGACATTTAGTAAGAAGCCGATTCAGCAGCTAGAAGTGATTCCAGAGTGTAAACACTTGCTGAGTTTGACTGGTAACACATGCGTACTTTCCGGCATTCAATCAGTTTAACTGAATGAATGTTATGTTTATTTCAGATAATTTAATATCAGTACATGAAATTAATTCTGGGTTTACTTTAATACATCAAGTACTTCGCACTAGAGGCGCTACTCTGTTTACTCTAGATACAAAGGTTTGTAATGTGGTTGTGTTATTAAGTTAGCCTTGGCGCCATATTGTGAGACTCCTCCCACAACATGGCGCATATATATTAACCCATGGGCACTATGTGCCCATATCATATATAGTACATTCTTTATCGATGTATATTAATAATTTTTAGGGATTTTGATAATTGATGACTCAACGGTTATTATGAAATTAATTTCTAAATGTATTAATTGCATAATATTAACCCATGGGCACTATGTGTCCATATCATATATAGTACATTCTTTATCGATATATATTAATTATTTTTAGGGATTGTGATAATCGATGACTCAATGATTATTATGAAATTAATTTCTAAATGTATTAATTGCATAATATTAACCCATGGGCACTATGTGCCCATATCATATATAGTACATCTTTATCGATATATATTAATTATTTTTAGGGATTTTGATAATCGATGACTCAACGATTATTATGAAATTAATTTCTAAATGTATTAATTGCATAATATTAACCCATGGGCACTATGTGCCCATATCATATATAGTACATTCTTTATGGATATATATTAATTATTTTTAGCGATTTTGATAATTGATGACTCAACGGTTATTATGAAATTATTTGTAAATGAATTAATTGCAAAATATTAACCCATGGGTACTATGTGCCCATATCATATACAGTACATTCTTTATCGATATATATATTAATTATTTTTAGGGATTTTGATAATTGATGACTCAACGATTATTATGAAATTAATTTCTAAATGTATTAATTGCATAATATTAATCCTTGGGCACTATGTGCCCATATCATATATAGTACATTCTTTATCGATATATATTAATTATTTTTAGGGATTTTGATAATCGATGACTCAACGATTATTATGAAATTAATTTGTAAATGTATTAATTGCATAATATTAACCCATGGGCACTATGTGCCCATATCATATATAGTACATTCTTTATCGATGTATATTAATTATTTTTAGGCATTTTGATAATCGATGACTCATTGATTATTATGAAATTAATTTCTAAATTAATTAATTACATAATATATATTAACCCATGGGCACTATGTGCCCATATCATATATAGTACATCTTTATCGATATATATTAATAATTTTTAGGAATTTTTAGCATCGATGACTCAATGATTATTATGAAATTAATTTCTAAATGTATTAATTAAATAATATATATTAACCCATGGGCACTATGTGCCCATATCATATATAGTACATCTTTATCGATATATATTAGTAATTTTTAGGAATTTTTAGCATTGATGACTCGATTATAATGAAATTAATTTCTAAATGTATTAATTACATAATATATATTAACCCATGGACACTATGTGCCCATATCATATACAGTACATTCTTTATCGATATATATTAATAATTTTTAGGAATTTTGATAATCGATAACTCAACGATTATTATGAAATTAATTTGTAAATGTATGAATTACATAATATATATGTAAATATATACTAGCTTAGCCAGAGGGCACCATGTGCCCGTATCATAAGTACATTCTTTGATGTAATAATAATAATTTTTATGAATTCTGACTATATATAACACATATATATATATATATATATATATATATATATATATATATATATTAGCTTATCTCGTGGGCACCATGTGCCCATATCATAAGTACATTTTTCATCGATATAATAATTTGTATGAATTCTGGCAATATATAACATATATATATATATATATATATATATATATATATATATATATATACTAGCTTAACCCGTGGGCACCATGTGCCCATATCATAAGTACATTCTTCATCGATATAATAATAATTTTTATGAATTCTGACAATATATAACATATATATATATATATATATATATATATATATATATATATATATACTAGCTTAACCCGTGGGCATCATGTGCCCATATCATAAGTACATTCTTCATCGATATAATAATAATTTTTATGAATTCTAACAATATATAACATATATATATATATATATATATATATATACACACTAGCTTAACCCATGGGCACCATGTGCCCATATCATAAGTACATTCTTCATTGATATAATAATAATTTTTATGAATTCTGACAAAAATAACATATATATATATATATAACCCATGGGGACCATGTGCCCATATCATAAGTCAAATTTCGCGCTAATTACCTAGAATATCGATATTAACAATAATATCGATAATATAGGTGTAATTAGCGCGAAATTTGAATAATTCCAGAAAGAAATATCGACCACAGATAAACTAACAGTAATTATTCGAATTTGCGTCGCTGTAAAACGAAAATTGCAGCTATATTATTGGAAAAACAACGAATTTCTGAAATTAGTTGATGATATTATTATTAATGATGTACCTAGAACGCTAACATGGTGCCAAGAGATGATCTTTGTTGGTTTTCGGGGCGAATATATTCTGTTTGAGGTACACATTATAAATTATATCAAAATGATCATTTTCTAATGTATTAAATCGCAGTTAACAGGCGATTCGAAAGAATTATTTCCAACTAGCGGAAATAAGTCGTCCGAACCTTGCATAGCGAAGCTATCCGCTAATGTTATGGCGTTAGGACGTGAAAATCAGTCTGTTTTGGTTAATTCCGATGGAAATGCGGAAAAAACGAAAGCGTTACGCTGGTCTGATATCCCTACAGCGTTGGGTAAGTATCAAAATGGCGGACGCTAGGATATTGGACACAAAATGGATGACTAAATGTGTTACAGCTTGGGATGAACCGTATTTATTGGGTTTGTTAACGGATACGGTTGAGGTTCAAACGATTGAACCGTCAGGGTTGATTCAAACCCTGTCGGATTTGCCGAAAGCGAGATTAATTTGCCATTGTAAACGTGGTATCGTTTACGTCGCTAGTGTTAGCCAATTGTGGTGTCTGCAAGCTGTAGATATCGCGAAACAAAGGCAGCATTTGTTGAATGATAAGCAATTTCAACTTGCTTTAAAGTTAACTGTACATACATATTTAAATTTATCTTTTTTATTGTTTTATACGATAGAAATGGGAATAATATGAACAAATTGGCATAGACTCTTAACCATTGCGCCATGGCGACTGCTAATAATGTTATAAAAAAAAATGGGTTGTGGCCAACGCGGGACTTTCTTTTACGTAGTTTTCATCAATATTTATTGATTATAAAAATATAATATTAGGAAATAATAATCCAACAGAAACAATATAAAAAACCAAGCTTACTTTATATAAATGAATGGGTTGAAAATTATACCAATACCAATTTGTAATGGTTTTGAAGTACTAACTATCAAAACTAACCAATTCTCTACAGAAATATTCTGAAATGTCATTTATCTAATTCAGACCATTTTGTTTTCTTGTCGAAATATTGACAGGCGCAGATGATCCGATTAATTAAGCTACATTCAAATTCATGACAACGTAAACAAGAATCTTAAAATTTTCGGTAGCTGTTTTCTCGTAACTGGTATATTTACTGAAGAAACTTTTCAAACAAAAGTTGTGCGAAATAATAATATCTTTCATTATGAACATAACTATTTTTGCCGTAAGTGAAGCCGTTCTAGTGATATTGGAGATTAAACAAAAAATGCATAGAGTAAACATGCACTGCCGGTTTGAATATTCTTTTCAAAAATAGGAGGTGCTCAACTAGACCATATACAAGTCTTAAGTTTGAAGTCTCATAATTTTACGTTGGACAGTTTCGGCTCTAGAGCGTTCACATACACACACACTCACACACACACACACACACAGACGTCACTCCGAAAATAGTCACATTCGATTCAGGGAAGCTCAAAACGTGTATATCCGTTGAAATCTCGAGTTCGATTTTTTTGGTGATCCCTATACTTACTTATTACTCTGTAAAAGAAAGTAATAATCAAATAGTTTATACTGAAATAAAACAATCACTACGATACTGAAGTTCAGTCTGCTTTGAAATAGACAAAATCGCATCAAACGTCTGAATGAAATCAGTCAAAAAAGTTTTTGTGATAAATCTTCTATTATTTCGATGATTTGAAGTGTATTTAGTGTGTTGTGTACTTTACACAGAGTGGCATATCTGCTATATTATATTGATATTGTATGTCAATGAGAACTATAAATAATTGTTAGTTAATAAAATTCAGTTTTATTTATTCTAATTTTAAGTTTGTGAGTGTCGCTATTTTAAGCATTTATGTTAAAATGACCGACCAATGAACAAATATAAATAAAATAGCTACCACGTGAGCGTCAAAAACAGTATTTCAATGTGCATTAGTGACGTACGAGTTACGGAAACATTGTTTGAATTGTAAATCTTAATTTTAAGTGGAGTCACATGTTATTATTCAATTTTTAAGTATTTAATTATGAAATAAGTGCATATTATTTGCATATATTTGTAGCAAATACGTGAAATTCCGTCCATTTATTTTAATTCATAGTTAATATTTTCACTTCAAAATGGCCAAAAAGCAGTGATTTTTGAAAATATGAGTTGCGGTAAGATTCTATAGTTGATCAAATTATAATAACTGCAAGGAAGTAAATTTATAATTCTGATTATTAGAGAAAACAAAATAGCGTTCAAAAAAAGGACTCGATTTTTTCTTTATAATTATTTTCGATGAGGAAATTTGTATTACTATTATAGTCAAACCTTACAAACTGAAGAAAAACCGTGTAATTATTATTAAATTACATGAAAATTCGCCAGCCGTTCAAACTGACCTATGTTCTGTATACCATATGGGCACAGGGTGCCCACGGGTGACCCTAGTATTTTGCAGAAAAAACTGTAATTTTTGAATTTTATGTAAAACGACACTTGCGTTGCATCTTATTCCCGCTTGTATCGTATAAGACAGTTAAAAAACATGAACATTTTCCGTTTATAATAATAATAATAAATTTAGACCATTTCGGATGAGAGTGAAGAAGATAAAAAGGAGAAAATCCATCAAATCCAAACCTTATACGCTTATGATTTGTTCGCAAATAAACGTTTTAGTGAATCGATGAAAGAATTCTTAAAACTAGAAACTGATCCTTACGATGTCATACGATTATTCCCCGATTTATTGCCAACACAAAATAATCAAAATTTAGAAAATGTCGCTGATCCGTCGTCGACGCTTCCAAAGTTGCAGGACCGCGATTTGGAATCCGGATTACTTGCACTAATCGAATTTCTAACAGAGGTTCGACTTAAAGCAAGAATCGATACACAAACGAAAGCCACAACAAATGCGTCTGGGAATTTAAATGAAAGACCATCGAATTCGAAAACGACAACTAAATTATTACAAATTATTGACACTACTTTATTGAAATGCTATTTACAAGTACGAATATCCTCTTTTTTACCATAGAATTTAGGGATTCGTATTCACAACTCCGATTTAACTAAAAATTGAGTATGCAAAAATTATTAGTTCCATACCATTTCATACCATTTCTGAATTATAGCACTTTAAAATTTAAGTCCATATTAAAAATTGGACATACAAACATTATTTTGTCCAATACTATAACAAACGTGTTTTCTAAACCGTTTTGCAAGAGTGGAAAATATCGCTAAATCACTCCGTTTCTGAATTATAGCGATTTTAAAATTAAGTCCTTGTTAAAAATTGGACTTATTGGTATTATTTTCCTAAATATTGTAGCAAAACGGGTTTCTAAACCGATTTGCAAAAGCAAAAAATATCGCTATCTCGAACCATTTCCGAATTATAGGAATTTTAAAATTAAGTCCATGTTAAAAATTGAGCATACAAACAATATTTTGCCCAATACTATAACAAAAATGTATTCTAAACTGATTTGCAAAATGAAAATTATCTCTTATCTCGAACTGTTTGCGAATGATAGTAATTTTGAAATTAGGTCCATGTTAAAAATTGGACATACAAACAATATTTTGCCCAAAACTATAACAAAAAAGTATTCTAAACTGATTTGCAAGAGTGAAAAATATCGCTAAGTCGAACCATTTCTGAATTATAGCAATTAAAAATTTATGTCCATATTAAAAATAGGACATACAAACATTATTTTGTCCAATACTATAACAAAAATGTTTTGTAAACTTATTTGCAAGAGTGAAAAATATCGCTAAATCACTCCGTTTCTGAATTATAGCAATTTTAAAATTAAGTCCATGTTAAAAATTGGATTTATTGGTATTATTTTCCTAAATATTGTAGCAAAACGGCATTCTAAACCGATTTGTAAGAGTAAAAAATATCGTTAAATCAATCCGTTTCTGAATTATAGCAATTTTAAAATTAAGTCCATATAAAAAATTAGACTTATTGGTATTACTTTCCTAAATATTGTTGCAAAACAGTTTTCTAAACCGATTTGCAAAAGTAAAAAATATCGCTATCCCGAACCATTTCTGAATTATAGCAATTTTAAAATTAAGTCCATATTAAAAATTGTACTTATTGGTATTATTTTCCTAAATATTGTTGCAAAACAGTTTTCTAAACCGATTTGCAAAAGTAAAAAATATCGCTATCCCGAACCATTTCTGAATTATAGCAATTTTAAAATTAATTCCATATTAAAAATTGTACGTATTGGTATTATTTTCCTAAATATTGTAGCAAAACGGCTTTCTAAACCGATTTCCAAAAGTAAAAAATATCGCTAAATCAAGTCATTTCTGAATTATAGCAATTTTAAAATTAGGTCCATATTAAAAATTGTACTTATTGGTATTATTTTCCTAAATATTGTAGCAAAACGGTTTTCTAAACCGATTTGCAAAAGTAAAAAATATCGCTAGCTCAAACCGTTTCCGAATTATAGCAATTTTAAAATTAAGTCCATATTAAAAATTGTACTTATTGGTATTATTTTCCTAAATATTGTAGCAAAACGGCTTTCTAAACCGATTTGCAAAATTAAAAAATATCGCTAAATCAATCCGTTTCTGAATTATAGCAATTTTAAAATTAAGTCCATACTAAAAATTAGACTTATTAATATTATTTTCCTTAATATTGTTGCAAAATGGGTTTCTAAACCGATTTGCAAAAGTAAAAAATATCGCTAAGTCGAACCGTTTCCGAATTATAGTAATTTTAAAATTAACTCGCTAACTGGAACCGTTTTTAACTTATAGCCATTTTAAAACTAAGTCCATATACAGATTGGGACTTGCAAAAATGATTTATTTTTGGTATTGTACTCGTTTTGGTTAAATAGTGAGTTCTGAATTGTAAAAAATGAAAGCCGAACAATACGTTTTCTTATAGACAAACGATGCTTTGGTGGCGCCGCTGTTACGCAGAAACCATTGCCATTTAGGGGAAACCGAAAAAATGTTAAAAAAACATCACAAATACAGCGAATTAATCATTTTATATCAAACGAAAGGGCAACATAAGAAGGCTTTAGAGCTCTTACAGAAACAGTCGCAACAAATGGACAGTTCTCTAAGAGGCCTAGATCGCTCCATCCAATATTTACAACATTTAGGTATACAATCATTAAAATCGTTTTGAATCCCTAAATTATATATATATATATATATATAGGTTCGGAGCATATAAACTTAATATTTGAGTTTTCGGACTGGATTCTGGCTTTAAATCCGGAGGAAGGTCTAAAGATTTTCACGGAGGATGTGCAAGAAGTTGAGAATTTACCGCGACCAAAAGTCTTAGATTATCTATTACGTACGCACAAGTCTCTAGTTATTCCGTATTTAGTAAGTCGTTTCCCCCGTTTGTTCATTAGGTAATAATCGAAAGTTTTTATTAGGAGCATATAGTTCACATTTGGGTGGATAATAATCCTTTGTTCCATAACGCGTTAGTGCATCAGTATCGGGAGCGAGTGCAACAAATGGAAAAAGACCAACCAACCGCTCAACATATGCGCACTAAACTGATACAGTTTCTCGAAAACTCGACGAATTTCACGCCAGAAACTGTAATCCACCATTTTCCTTCGAATTGTACGTTTTCGACATGCGCAACACCTAGTGCGCAGCTTGTCCGCCATTACGCACATCACCATATGTTTATTGTTTTATTTCTTTTAGCGCTTTTTGAGGAACGAGCCGTTATTTTAGGCAAACTTATGAAACATGAGCAAGTCTTAGCAATTTATATAAACCTATTAGGCGATGTCCCTAGGGCGGTTGAATACTGTAATAAAGTTCAGGCGCGTGGTGGTGCAATTTCGGGCGAAGTTTCCGTGATTTTAATAAAAATGCTGCTAGAACCTTCTATGGACAGTATCCGTGATACTGGCATTGATGTAAATCTCGTTAAACAATCGCCCAAAACTGCTCAACCCGACTTAGAAACTGCGCTTGAGTTACTAGAGAAATATGCGGATAAAATCGAATCAATCAAAGTATTTAAACTATTGTTGTTGTTGATTCGTTTTTATTCATTTACTATTCCAGGCGTTATCCGTTTTACCCGATTTTGTTCCAATTTCACGGATTAAACACTTTTTGGAAACGTCTATCCAAAAAGTGTTGAATAAACGCCGAAGAGCTGAACTATTAAAAGGGCTTTTATATGCGGAACATTTGCAAGTCCAAGAACTGCGGATGTTGCATGAAAGCCAAAATATTTTGATAACCGAACTGAATGTTTGCCCAGTTTGCAAAAAGCGGTTCGGGAATCAAAGGTGGCAAATATTACGTTTTCCTAATAAATAAATGCTAATTTGTTTGAGTTCTAGCGCATTTGTGAGGTATCCAAATGGGGATGTAGTCCATTTCTCATGCCAGGATAAATTCTAAACCTAGTACAACATCCAGAAGCTTCTAGAATGCAATTTCAAGAATATTCTAGGAAAGTACTACTATGTATGGCATCTTATTCAATATATGAAGTCCAGAAGCTTCTAGAATCTAATGTTCTAGGAAAGTAGTTTGTCTAAGTGTCATGAAATTGTTTATTATGTATGTGTAATTATATTCAAAATATAATATATTAATAAAATATTACTGGTATTTTATTTTATTTCTTTCACAGCGAAGTGAATAGTAATTAAGATTAGAAAATTACAAATAATCATCGAGTTTGTATTATGAAAAGCAATGCTAACATTCCAAGCAACAAAATGAACACAATGTATCAAATTTTATTGCTGTGAACGTTAACTTTGTATGTCATACAACAAACTGGAATTATTACTTATAATTTCTAAGCATAATTACTGATTCGACAATCCATAAGGATTATTCACAGTAATTAAACTAAAAAATTATAAGTAATAATTCCAGTTTGTTGTATGATATACAAAGTTAACGTTCACAGCAACAAAATTAATCATACTTTGTGTAAATTTTGTTGCTTGGAATGTTAGCATTGCTTTTCATAATACAAACTCGATTATTATTTGTAATTTTCTAATCATAATTACTATTTATTTCGCTGCGAACACGCCTTAAGGATTGTTCACAGCGAAACAATCAGTAATTAAACTTAGATTAGAAAATAACAATCTAGTTTGTATTATGACAAGCAATGCTAACATTCCAAGCAACAAAATGTATCAAACATTGTGTGAATTTTGTTGTTTGGAATGCTAGCATTGCTTGCCATAATACAAACTAGATTGTTATTTGTAATTTTCTAATCATAATTACTATTTATTTCGCTGTGAACACGCCTTAAGGATTGTTCACAGCGAAACAATCAGTAATTAAGCTTAGAAAATTACAAATAACAATCTAGTTTGTATTATGACAAGCAATGCTAACATTCCAAGCAACAAAAATTATCAAACGTGTGAATTTTGTTTGGAATGCTAGCATTGCTTGCCATAATACAAACTAGATTGTTATTTGTAATTTTCTAAGCTTAATTACTGATTATTTCAATCCTTACGGATTGTTCACAGCTAAGGAATTAGTAATTAAACTTAGATAATTACAAATAATAATCTAGTTTGTATTATGACAAGCAATGTTAGCATTCCAAGCAACACAATTAATGATAAATGTTGTTGCTGTGAACGTTAACCTTGTATGTCATACAACAAACTGGAATTATTACTTATAATTTCTAAGCTTAATTAATAATGCTTTAGCTGTAAACAGGATTGTTCACTGCTAAAGAATTAGTAATTAAGCTTTGAAATTATAAGTAATAATTCCAGTTTGTTGTATGACATACAAGGTTAACGTTCACAGCAACAAATTTTATCATACATTGTGTTAATTTTGTTGCTTAAAATGTTAACATTGCTTATCATAATACAAACTAGATTATTATTTGTAATTTTCTAAGCCTAATTACTAAATGATTCGCTGTGAACAATCCTTTATTGTTCACAGCTAAAGAATTAGTAATTAAGCTTAGTAATTATAAGTAATAATTCCAGTTTGTTGTATGATATACAAGGTTAACGTTCACAGCAACAAAATCTATCATAAATTGTGTTGCTTGGAATGTTACTTGTAATTGCTAAGCCTAATTACTAATTCTTTAGCTGTGAACAATCCTTTAAGGATTGTTCACAGCTAAAGAATTAGTAATTAAGCTTAGAAATTATAAGTAATAATTCCAGTTTGTTGTATGGCATTCAAGGTTAACGTTCATAGCAACAAAATTTATCATAAATTGTGTTGCTTGGAATGTTGACATTGCTAGACTAGATTATTATTTGTAATTTTCTAAGCTTAATTACTAATTGTTTCGCTGTGAACAATACTTTAAAATTGCGAATTGGGTTACGCCCCAAATTTTGAATTTCCCACCCATTTCCCTAATCAATAACTTTAATATAAACTTTAAATAAATAAAACGAAATAAATGTATGATAATTTAGCGTTTTATGTGGTGGAATATTGTAATTGAATAGTTAATATTGATTGTTTAATAATTAAATTGAATAAAATAAAAGTTGGGCGTTGTAGGTTGCGAGCATGCGCATTTGCCGCATTGTTTGGCAGGTCGGTGCGTCGGTCCACACGGGTTCTTGCAGAGAAGAGTGGCATATTAGAGGAGTGTTGTATTTGAGTGTGTTTTTTGATTAAATTTTGTGTTCTGCAAAGGATTACTAACACCGTGGTGAAGGTGAGTTTACTTCTAAATTCTAGTTTAGTTAAAATTGGTGTAAACCGTTTGGTTTAGTGTGAACGCGCTACTAAAGTTTGACTATTAAATATGGCCGAGTTGCCGACAAAAATAGGTGTACCCTTTCATTAAATTACTTATATTTGCTTTGTACAATATTTACTTTGGGTAAATACTGTTTAGATTTATCGATAATTGTAATTGACAGGTGTTTTGGGGGTTATTTAGGTCGAATGAGTGCGGTGACATTTGCTGCCCAAAGGGCCGTGTCGATGCATTATATTGTGCTTTATTGTTTTGCTTTACACCCCAAAACACACGGAATTATTAGGTTCTTTGTTCCAGTTTCCGCAATTAAAATTCTAGCTGATATATGACTATTTTAAATATTACTAGTTTTATTACTAAATAAATTATATTTTGCTTTATTGTTACTTTTCACCCCAAAACACGAAATTATTATGGGTTTAATACTTTGTACCCCACATTTCTTTCCAGTTTCCTTACTTAAAATTAAAGCTGATATATGACTATTTTAAATATTACTAAATAATTTTTTTTTTGGCTTTATTGTTACTTTCTACCCCAAAACACGAAATTATTAGGGGTTTGGTACTTTGTACCCCACATTTATTTCAGTTTCCTTGAAATTCTAGCGGATGTTTGACTTAATTTCGTATATATTACTAGTTTATGTATTACTAAATAATTGTATTTGGCTTTATTGTATTACTTTCCACCCCAAAACACGAAATTATTAGGGGTTTGGTACTTTGTACCCCACATTTTGATCAATTTTCTTGAAATTCTAGCGGATGTTTGACTTAATTTTGTATATATTACTAGTTTATGTAATACTAAATAATTGTATTTCGTTTTATTGTTACTTTCCACCCCAAATCACGGAGGTATTAGGGGTTTGGTACTTTGTACCCCACAATTTTTTCAGTTTCCTTGAAATTCTAGCGGATGTTTGACTTAATTTCGTATATATTACTAGTTTATGTATTACTAAATAATTGTATTTTGCTTTATTGTATTACTTTACACCCCAAAATCACGACGGTATTAGGGGTTTGGTTCTATGTACCCCACATTTTTTTCTAGTTTCTTTACTTTAAATTCAAGCGGGTATATGACTTACTATTTTAAATATTACTAGTTTTATTACTAAATAATTGTATTACTTTACACCCCAAAACACGAAATTATTTGGGGTTTAGTTCTATGTACCCCACATTTTTTTCCAGTTTCTTTACTTTAAATTCAAGCGGGTATATGACTTACTATTTTAAATATTACTAGTTGTATTACTAAATAATTGTATTTTGCTTTATTGTATTACTTTACACCCCAAAACACGAAATTATTAGGGGTTTAGTTCTATGTACCCCACATTTGTTCAGTTTCCTTGAAATTAAAGCTGATATATGACTTCCTATTTTAAATATTACTAGTTTTATTACTAAATAATTGTATTTTGCTTTATTGTATTACTTTACACCCCAAAACACGAAATTATTAGGGGTTTAGTGCTATGTACCCCACATTTTTTCCCAGTTTCTTTACTTTAAATTCAAGCGGGTATATGACTTACTATTTTAAATATTACTAGTTTTATTACTAAATAATTGTATTTTGCTTAATTGTATTACTTTACACCCCAAAAGCACGACGATATTAGGGGTTTGGTTCTCTGTACCCCACATTTTTTTCCAGTTTCCTTACTTTAAATTCAAGCGGGTATATGACTTACTATTTTAAATATTGCTAGTTTTATTACTAAATAATTGTATTTTGCTTTATTGTATTACTTTACACCCCAAAACACGAAATTATTAGGGGTTTAGTGCTATGTACCCCACATTTTTTCCCAGTTTCTTTACTTTAAATTCAAGCGGGTATATGACTTACTATTTTAAATATTACTAGTTTTATTACTAAATAATTGTATTTTGCTTAATTGTATTACTTTACACCCCAAAAGCACGACGATATTAGGGGTTTGGTTCTCTGTACCCCACATTTTTTTCCAGTTTCCTTACTTTAAATTCAAGCGGGTATATGACTTACTATTTTAAATATTGCTAGTTTTATTACTAAATAATTGTATTTTGCTTTATTGTATTACTTTACACCCCAAAACACGAAATTATTAGGGGTTTAGTTCTATGTACCCCACATTTTTTTCCAGTTTCTTTACTTTAAATTCAAGCGGGTATATGACTTACTATTTTAAATATTACTAGTTGTATTACTAAATAATTGTATTTTGCTTTATTGTATTACTTTAAACCCCCAAAATCACGACGGTATTAGGGGTTTAGTTCTATGTACCCCACATTTTTTTCCAATTTCCTTACTTTAAATTCAAGCGGGTGTATGACTTACTATTTTAAATATTACTAGTTTTATTACTAAATAATTGTATTTTGCTTTATTGTATTACTTTACACCCCAAAACACGAAATTATTAGGGGTTTAGTTCTATGTACCCCACATTTTTTCAGTTTCCTTGAAATTCTAGCGGATGGTTTAACTTAATTTTTTATTTATTACTATTACTAGTTTATGTATTACTAAGTAATTGTATTACTTTACACTTCCGAACACGAAATTATTAGGGGTTTGGTTCTATGTACCCCACATTTTTTCAGTTTCCTTGAAATTCTAGCGTTTGACTTTTTTTTATATATTACTATTACTAGTTTATGTATTACTATTTCTCCTCACTTAAAATGCAAGCGGATGTTTGACTTACTTTTTAATATATTATTAGTTTATGTATTACTAAATAATGTTTAGTATTTAGTAATACGTGGGTGAATGATCATTTGTTAGAATAAATTTGCTAAAAATACTGGTGACCCAAGATTGAGTCATCGTATCATTAATATGTTATCACTTTAAAAATTAAGCATAAAAAATCTTACGACATTCATTTGATAAACTAGTAATTAGTTTTTATTAATACAAGTACAGACGTCGATAGTTCTTAGGCCTTTTAGCGTTTTAAATAAATTATTTTAGAACGCGTTGCGAATCTTAAACTTATATTATAAATGATTCTAGCAATGTTTTTTTTTACTGCTGTGCTATTTAACGGAACGGTACTTTTTAAAACAATAGCTCTTCATATTACACTGCAACTGGTAGATACGGTTATAACCGGAAGGAAAACTACACTTTGAATACTTCATTTTTAAAGCTTAGAATCTAGTATCAATTTAAAACAAAATCCAGTAATATTTTTTCTGGTTCTGCCATCCGGTATAATGGGAAATAGGGTGTAGCGGTTGTTTCGTGTGTATATTTAGGTGAAACATTCTCTATTGATCGTAATTTGGTTGTCAGTTGCCAAAAACCTACAAAGAGGTCATCTTCCAGTCTTTTGGCATTCCAGACTTCATTACTTCTACGACTTATAGGTCAACTGAAACATTTTATACCTGTACATTCGGAACGGTTACAATTAGCGATATTTTGTACTCTTGTAAATCGGTTTAGAAAACCGTTTTGATCCAATATATAGATAAATAATACCAATAAGTCCAACTTTTAATATGGACTTAATTTTAAAATTGCTATAATTCAGAAATGGTGCGACTTAGCGATATTTTTCACTCTTGCAAATCGGTTTAACAAACCGTTTTGATCCAATATTTAGATAAATAATACCAATAAGTCCAACTTTTAATATGAACTTAATTTTAAAATTGCTATAATTCAGAAATGGCTCGACTTAGCGATATTTTTTACTTTTGCAAATCGGTTTAGATAACAGTTTTGCTACAATATTTAGGAAAATAATACCAATAAGTCTAATTTTTAATATGGACTTAATTTTAAAATGGCTATAATTCAGAAACGGATTGATTTAGCGATATTTTGTACTCTTGTAAATCAGTTAAACAAACCGTTTTGATGCAATAATAATAAATAATACCAATAAGTCCAACTTTTCATATGGATTTAATTTTAAAATTGCTATAATTCAGAAATGGCTCGACTTAGCGATATTTTTTACTTTTGCAAATCGGTTTAGATAACCGTTTTGCTACAATATTTAGGAAAATAATACCAATATGTCTAATTTTTAATATGGACTTAATTTTAAAATGGCTATAATTTAGAAACGGATTGATTTAGCGATATTTTGTACTCATGTAAATCGGTTTAATAAACCGTTTTGATGCAATATTTAGATAAATAATACCAATAAGTCCAATTTTTAATATGGACTTAATTTTAAAATTGCTATAATTCGGAAACGGTTTGAGCTAGCGATATTTTTTACTTTTGCAAATCGGTTTAGAAAACCGTTTTGCTGCAATATTTTGGAAAATAATACCAATAACGGATGGATTTAGCGATATTTTTCACTCTTGCAAATCGGTTTAGAAAATATTTTTGTTATAGTATTGGACAAAATTGTGTTTGTATGCCCAATTTTTAATATGGACTTATATTTAAAATTGCTATAATTCAGAAATGGTGCGACTTAGCGATATTTTTCACTCTTGCAAACCGGTTTAGAAAATATTTTTGTTGTATTAAACAAAATGATGTTTGTATGCCCAATTTTTAACATGGACTTAATTTTAAAATTGCTATAATTCGGAAACGGTTTGAGCTAGCGGTATTTTTTAATTTTGCAAATCGGTTTAGAAAACCGTTTTGCTACAATATTTAGGAAAATAATACCAGTAACTCCAATTTTTAATATGGACTTAATTTTGAATTTGCTATAATTCAGAAACGGATTGATTTAGCGATATTTTTCACTTTTGCAAATCGGTTTAGAATATATTTTTGTTATAGTATTGGACAAAATGGTGTTTGTATGCCCAATTTTTAATGTGGACTTAAATTTAAAATTGCTATAATTCAGAAATGGTTCGATTTAGCGATATTTTTGACTCTTGCAAATCGGTTTAGAACAATTTTGATTTGGTATTTAGCAAAATCATAACGAAAAACAAGTGCAAAATGGAATTGGTGTATAAAAAATGTTGTTTAGGTAGTAGAAGCTCAACAATAAATTATTTAAGTTACAGTTTATTGTACTTACAAAAATCAAAACAGACCTTGTTAAAAATTGGCACAAGTTTATTATTTTTATTTTTAGATGATCTATCAAGTATTTTAAGAATGATACTAAGCAAATTTTATATTAGGGCATTTCTAATTATAAAAATGCGCGATTAAATATTTATTCTAGGAAATCGTAAAGTAGGGTGGCAAAAACCACAACATTTAAATTGTAAACGCGATTTTAAAACCGTGTTTCAAGTGTTACCTTTGAACCAAAAACAATTTGATATGCAAATCAGAAACGGAGAGGCGTTCATACTGCTGTCACAGTAAAATAATGTCAGTGTCCTTAATTAGGACATATTGCGCTAGCCTAAACTCTAAATAGGTCGGATATTAACAATTACGTATATATTACCGCACAGGTTTACGTCACAACTGCGAAAATTACAACAAATTAGCGCAATGTTCAGTATTTTTTTAGCCTTCAATCTATTTTATCACGTTTTTTTATTTCTTATTTATACATTTACTATTTTTTATTAATGCCCCGATTCTCAACAAATCTGTTATATACACATATATAAATAAATAAAACGTTCTATCAATTAAACTGCTATTAAAAATTATTTATGCCATTAATATTATTTGAAGTTGTGATGAGTTTTCGTGTTTTTTAATCAATTTAAACCTTGAGAATGAAAAAATATTTTTTTTAACCTTTATTTTTACAAAAAGAATCAATATATTGTTTTGATATTTTTCAGGTATATTTATTCACACTTGTAAGTGTACAATCATATTTTTTTTGGATTATTACATTGGTTTTTATAGGTATTACTAAGATAGTTTGGTCAACGATAAAATTCCGGTTAATTTGAGCCCCAACACGACTTTTAATCACCATAATTAGTGATATTCCAGCTAAGCGTTCACCCGGAGTTGGTGATACTAGACGTGATTCCGGGTAATTGATAAAAACTCGAGTTTGGGCTCTAATTAACCGGAATTTTATCTCAAATTAAATTGAACTATTGAAAATAAGATTTCAGTAACATATTCCTACATATATATATATATATATATATATATATATATATATATATATATATATATATATATATATATTTAATCACCACAATTAGTGATACACCAGCTAAGCGTTCACCCGGAGTTGGTGATACTAGACGTGATTCCGGGTAAATGATAAATACTCGAATTTGGGCTCTAATTAACCGGATTTTTTTCTTAAATTAAATTGAACTATTGAAAATAAGATTACAGTAACATAATCCTACATATATATATATATATATATATATATATATATATATATATATATATATATATATTTAATCACCACAATTAGTGATACTCCAGCTAAGCGTTCACCCGGAGTTGGTGATAAGAGATGTGATTCCGGGTAAATGATAAAAACTCGTGTTTGGGCTCTAATTAACCGGAATTTTAGCTCAAATTAAATTGAACTATTGAAAATAAGATAACAGTAACATATTCCTACACATATATATATATACAAATATATAATTTTTTTATCAATTTAATGGGCTTTTCTACCTTTATTATTACGAAAGGAATCAAAACATCGTTTTGAAATCTTTCAGGTATATTTATTCACACTTTAAGAGTACAAAATTTTATTTTTTTTGTATTTTTACATTGGTTTTTTTGGTCACACGAATTTTTTCAAAAAAACAATAATAACGGTTGACACAATTTCGTCCGTCTGGAGCATCCGAAAAAAATAGGCAAATTATTAAGTGTTAAAGTCGCTATAGCCCGGACCGAAACGAACTTTTTTCATCGAAAATAACAAAATGGCGGCCGAAAATTCGTTACCTATCTTTATGATTTTCGGGCGCACAATGATTTGACTGCAATTAAAAAATATGTATGATTTATTTAAACGTTCCGGTGATTTTTGATCAGTGTATACGGCAACAAAAACGCCGAAAGGTGTCTACTCTAAGTAGAGTATCTCAGTATCACTTCGGGGCAGTGTGTTCCGGTTTCGGTGCGCACCAGGACAACATTGCGGCACTTGCGAAGCTCGCATCGGATCGATTTTTAACCCGGTGGCGTCGACAGGGCTCCAATGAGAGCCAGTCGTGCTCACACCGTCCTCAAACGTACCCCAGCTGTTCTACCCCTAACACAAACGCTACATATTTTTCTTATGTGTTACATTCGCAAAACAAATTATTGTGCACCAAAATGAAGCAACGCTCTTCATATATTTACAAGAAATCACTAATTATTGCATTTAAACGATAAATTACGCTGGAAGGTAAATATTTAAACAGAGATTTTTTGTTTTCAATGTTTAATAGGGTTTTTAAATATTTGAATATAGTTAAATGAGTCTTATGTGCTTTTTAATTAATAATAATCCATATTAATAGATTCTAGTATTATTAAAACAGAGATTAGTCTACGATTTTTTTTTTAATGTTTCTTAGGGTTTCTAAATATCTGATTACAGTTAAATATGTCTGGTGTGCTTTTTAATTAATTATAATCAATATTAAGAGATTTAAGATAAATACTAGTATTATTTAAACAGAGATCAGTCTACGATTTTTTTTTTGTGATTTTTTGGGTTATTAAATATTTTATTACAGTTATATATGTTTGATGTGCTTTTAATTAATAAATAATCAATATTAAGAGATTTAAAATAGATTTTAGGTAAATACTAGATTATTTAAACAGCGATTAGTCTACGACTTCTTTAGGGTTTTTCAATATCTGATTACAGTTAAATATGTCTGATGTGCTTTTTAATGAATTATAATCAATATTAAGAGATTTAAGGTAAATACTAGTTTTATTTAAACCGAGATCAGTCTGCGATTTTTTTTTTTTTGTGATTCTTCGGGTTATTAAATATTTGATTACAGTTATATATGTTTTATGTGCTTTTTAATTCATAAATAATCAATATTAAGGGATTTAAAATAGATTTAAGGTAAATACTAGTATTATTTAAACAGAGATTAGTCTACGACTTCTTTAGGGTTATTAAATATTTGATTACAGTTATATATGTTTGATGTGCTTTTTAATTCATAATAATCAATATTAAGAGATTTAAAATAGATTTAAGGTAAATACTAGTATTATTTAAACAGCGATTAGTCTACGACTTCTTTAGGGTTTTTAAATATCTGATTACAGTTATATATGTTTGATGTGCTTTTTAATAAATAAATAATCAATATTAAGAGATTTAAAATAGATTTAAGGTAAATACTACTATTATTTAAACAGAGATTAGTCTACGACTTCATTAGGGTTTTTAAATATCTGATTACAGTTAAATATGTCTGATGTGCTTTTTAATTCATAAATAATCAATATTAAGAGATTTAAATTAGATTTAAAGTAAATACTAGTATTATTTAAACAGAGATTAGTCTACGACTTCTTTAGGGTTTTTAAATATCTGATTACAGTTAAATATGTTTGATGTGCTTTTTAATTAATAATAATCAATATTAAGGGATTTAAAATAGATTTAAAGTAAATACTAGTATTATTTAAACAGAGATTAGTCTACGACTTCTTGAGGGTTTTTAAATATCTGATTACAGTTATATATGTTTGATGTGCTTTTTAATAAATAAATAATCAATATTAAGAGATTTAAAATAGATTTAAAGTAAATACTAGTATTATTTAAACAGAGATTAGTCTACGACTTCTTTAGGGTTTTTAAATATCTGATTACAGTTAAATATGTTTGATGTGCTTTTTAATTAATAATAATCAATATTAAGTGATTTTAATTAGATTTAAAGTAAATACTAGTATTATTTAAACAGAGTTTAGTCTACGAGTTCTTTAGGGTTTTTAAATATCTGATTACAGTTAAATATGTCTGATGTGCTTTTTAATTAATAATAATCAATATTAATTGTTGTTAAATTAAAAATTATATCCAAAAATAATGTTTTAATGCTGTGGAAACGGAGCTTCATCCAAATCCTACAGAATGAAAATTCTGCGATAATCTGTTATTTAATTCGAAATCGTACGAAAACCATGAATTTTTCGTACGATTTCGAATTTAATAACAGATTATCGCAGAATTTTCATTCTGTAGGATTTGGATGAAGCTCCGTTTCCACAGCATTAAACTAATGTAGAATCGATTTAAGATATGCGTTCGCCGGTAGTTTTGCCAGTTTTGTTGCGTTATGCGGGTAAAAATACCTACTGTGTTTAACTGATTCTTCATTTTACGATAAATTAGGCAAATTATTATGGCTAATAGATATTAGAAATTCGAATGACAGTGTAGCATTTTGGGTTTTTAATTAATATTAAGGTTGTTAAGGTCATAAGGTTACAGTTTAAAGCGTGTGATCAACTGTGTGCGTAGGCTTTTTTATAATTCTATTATATCTCTCATTCGGTTAACATAAAACGACTCTCACTTCTTTTTATGATATCATCAGTGACGCAATACTGCAGCTATTTATTTCACTGACCAACTACAACAGGGGCAATCAACCAGTTTTCTTTAAATCTTGCTCTTACTCAACCTTCATTAACAATTTTTTTTTTTGGTTTAGTAGCATCTATTGCGTAAAATCGGTTATTAGTGATCGAATAGTGAGTTTATTAATATTAGACTTAGTTTGAACTTAATTGTAAACATAAAGCACAATTCTAATCCAAATTGTGCTTTTAAGTGGGTTTGTAAAATCTGGATGATAATGTATGTGCTCCTATGGTTCCGTGGTTAGCGCGTGGAACTTGTGGTTTAAAGGTTGTGGGTTCGAACCCCGGTGAAGAGTGCCCAATGAGGAAAAATGCTAACCATTGATTTTCTGTGATGATATTGATTGGTCTTACTGAGGGCGCTTTTTACCGTTATTATAAAATACGAATGATGCATTTTGGGGTTTTTTCTGGCATTAAATTCTATATTTAAAACTTGGAATTCAAAAATGGCATGTTTCGTAATTGATTCAATATTTGTATAGCTTTGTTGAATTTACAATCTTAAATAAATATGTTTGCAAAATTTACGCAAACAATCGTATTTAGCTCGCCGTACGTAGTACCGAAGAAGCTAAAGCATTCGGTCGTGTGTCTGTAGCATTCTCGGATAGAAAAATGTCATTAAGAAATAGTGTTAGTCTCGTCGCCCTGATTCCGAAAATGTATATAACTTATATACTTGGATGTTAGTCGTCGCTCGTAAGACCAAATTTGTGCCCTCTACTCCTCTGAAGGTACCGGAGCGATTTACTCCAAATTTGGTACACATATTATTTGGCATCCCATTTGAATCCACTCGCAGTTTAAATCCAATCGCCCGTATACTTCCCGAGTTATAGGGCCCCAAAATTTAGAGCCCCCCTTAATACTGCCCTTATAAAAATAATTGAAACACTTAAAAATGCTACTAAAAATTCTAAGATATTTTTTGTCTACAAGATTTTTTCATTTTGTTAACCCAAAAAGCCCGAAAAAAATGATTAAATATTATAATTTTGCATTTTAAAATATGCACTAAATTTGTTTTTTATCAATATAATCTAAATTTGGTACACTTATTATTTGGCATCCCATTTGAATCCGCTCGCAGTATAAATCGAATCGCCCGTATACTTCCCGAGTTATAGGGCCCCAAAATTTAGAGCTCCCCTTAATACTGCCCTTATAAAAATAATTGAAACACTTAAAAATGCTACTAAAAATTCTAAGATATTTTTTGTCTACAAGTTTTTTTCATTTTGTTAACCCAAAATGCCCGAAAAAAATTATTAAATATTATAATTTTGCATTTTAAAATATGCACTAAATTTGTTTTTTATCAATATAATCTAAATTTGGTACACATATTATTTGGCATCCCATTTGAATCCGCTCGCAGTTTAAATCCAATCGCCCGTATACTTCCCGAGTTATAGGGCCCCAAAATTTGGAGCCCCTCTTAATACTGCCCTTATAAAAATAATTGAAACACTTAAAAATGCTACTAAAAATTCTAAGATATTTTATGTCTACAAGATTTTTTCATATCGTTTACTCAAAGGCCATAAAAAATTACTTTTTATATCTATAACCACTGCTCGCATTACTTAAAAGGCGAGTTGGACGCATAGGTGCGTTGGACCTTGTTACTTATATTTATGTATATAAGGAAGTATTGTAATCCATAGTAATAGTGGAAATATAAGTTCTCTGAAGATGTCGTTTTGTTTTCTGCAGGAGGCCGGCCACGAAGCTGGTAACTCGCCATGACCACAGACATCTCCATGGTCCGATGGGACCCCACCCTTCAGCAGGAGATTGTCGACGATTATGAATACGACGGCGGAAATTCGTCTTCACGCCTATTCGAACGATCCAGGATAAAGGCTTTAGCAGGTATGCAATATCCCGCAAATCATTTTTTGTTTTTGTTTATTCAATTATCAAGATATGAAATACAAATATATAACAAATTATTTGTACAATTTGTTAATTTATGTTTTATCACTTTTTAAATGGTGCTACATGTTTCCTCTGTTATCGAAACGGTTATCTTTTTGTGGGTAAAACTCTGTTCCGTGCCATTCATTCCACTCTAATTATTCGAAACAGTTCGAAAATATGTGTGACGACATTGTTGCTTATTACGATAAAGTTGTATTGGAATTACGAGGTGATAAGTGATCTAAAAATTGCGTTTTCAATTTGTGATAATTGTGTATTTACTGATTGTGTGATTGGATGCATTCTAGATGAACGTGAAAGTGTCCAGAAGAAGACATTCCAAAAATGGGTGAATTCACATTTGGTCCGCGTGAATTCACGCATCGGCGATTTGTACATAGATCTACGCGATGGCAAAAATTTAATCAAACTATTAGAAGTCCTTTCTGGCGAAAGGCTTGTAAGTTTTGATTCCTTAGACATACGAGGGCTGTCCGACAAGTTCTTAGCCTCACCGGCCTATGGCGCCACTATCGCAAGAGACAACCTATTGTGTAGTACATTATCTATATTTAATATAAATCCTAAAACATAACATGGCGCAGTCGTTAGGATATCAGAATCGAATCAGCGACCGATATTGTTCTTTTTCCATTTTTCTAAAATCTGCGGTCAAAACAAAACTACGAGTCCGATTCGGCTGAAATTTAAACAGTAGCCGTCTAAGATAATGTACTACACAATAGGGTATGTCTCTTGCGACAGTGGCGCCATAGGCCGGTCAGGCTAAGTACTTTTCGGACAGCTTTCGTAACACTACACACTCTATAATCATGTTTTCCTTTATATAGCCTCGCCCCACAAAAGGCAAAATGCGTATCCATTGCCTGGAGAATGTAGATAAGGCTTTACAGTTTTTACGCGAACAACGTGTTCATTTAGAAAATATGGGTTCGCATGATATCGTTGACGGAAACCCTCGTCTTTCCTTAGGTCTTATTTGGACAATTATCTTAAGATTCCAGGTATAATCGACCCCGATTGTTCCCCATAGTTCACTTCTTTACACACAATCTTTATATATTAGATTCAAGATATCACCATCGAGGAGACAGATAATCAAGAAACAAAATCTGCTAAAGACGCCCTACTACTTTGGTGTCAAATGAAAACGGCTGGCTATGCGAATGTGAACGTTCGCAACTTTACAACATCGTGGCGAGATGGTTTGGCATTTAACGCGTTAATTCACAAACATCGTCCCGATTTAATTACTTTCGACAAACTATCAAAATCGAACCCGATGCACAATCTAAACAACGCGTTCAATGTTGCTGAAGACAAACTCGGACTTACCAAACTACTGGACGCCGAAGGTGAAACCCCCGCTTCCCTAGTTAGAATATGTTGGTGAATACTTTTATTTCCAGATATATTCGTTGAGCAACCCGACGAGAAGTCCATCATAACTTATGTGGTCACCTACTATCATTATTTCAGTAAGATGAAACAAGAGACTGTACAGGGCAAACGTATCGGTAAAGTTGTAGGTATCGCGATGGAGAATGATCGTATGATTACCGAGTACGAAAGTTTGACTAGCGAGCTTTTGCGCTGGATTGAAGCCACAATTGAAGCTTTAGGCGACCGCCAATTCGCTAACTCCCTGAACGGAGTCCAACAACAGTTGTCACAATTCAGTAACTACCGCACCGTTGAGAAACCACCGAAATTCGTCGAAAAAGGAAACTTGGAAGTGCTCCTGTTCACTTTACAGTCTAAGATGCGTGCAAATAACCAAAAACCGTACACACCTAAAGAGGGGAAAATGATTTCGGATATAAATAAAGCGTGGGATCGCTTGGAGAAAGCGGAACACGAACGGGAATTAGCGCTTCGCGAAGAATTGATTCGGCAAGAGAAATTAGAGCAACTTGCTGCACGGTTCAACCGTAAAGCTTCGATGCGAGAGACCTGGTTATCTGAGAATCAACGTTTGGTGTCTTGTGACAACTTCGGTTTTGATCTTGCGGCTGTAGAAGCAGCGGCGAAGAAACATGAAGCAATTGAAACCGACATTTTTGCATACGAGGAAAGAGTTCAGGCAGTTGTAGCAGTTTCACAAGAACTAGAAGCTGAGAACTATCATGACATCGATAGAATTAATGCACGCAAGGATAACGTGTTGCGACTTTGGAATTATCTGTTGGAGCTCCTGAGGAGTCGGCGGCTTCGCCTGGAACTGTCAATGCAGTTGCAACAAAACTTCCAGGAAATGTTGTACATCTTAGACTCAATGGAAGAGATAAAAATGCGTCTGTTAACAGACGATTATGGAAAGCATCTGATGGGAGTACAAGACTTATTGCAGAAGCACGCTCTCGTTGAAGCAGATATAAACGTACTCGGAGAACGTGTCAAGGCTGTAGTTCAACAATCCCAAAGATTCCTGGACCAGGAGACTACGGAAGGATATCGTCCATGTGATCCAACAATCATAATCGACAGAGTCCAGCAATTGGAAGATGCGTACGCTGAGCTAGTCCGTTTAGCAGTAGAGCGCCGTGCACGTTTGGAGGAAAGCCGTAAATTGTGGCAATTCTATTGGGATATGGCGGACGAAGAAAACTGGATCAAGGAAAAGGAGCAAATTGTATCCACTGGAGATATAGGGCATGATCTAACTACGATCAATCTCTTGCTCTCGAAACATAAAGCATTAGAAAATGAAATTACTAGTCATGAAACACAACTCATGTCAGTTGTTGCAGTTGGTGATGAGCTAGTTCGCCAACAACACTTCGGAGCTGACCGAATCCAAGAGCGACTACAAGAAATTCTTGGAATGTGGAACCATTTACTAGACTTGGCTGCGTACAGACGGAAACGCCTTGAAGAAGCTGTGGATTACCATCAACTCTTCGCTGATGCAGACGATATTGATATCTGGATGTTGGACACCTTAAGACTTGTGTCTAGCGAAGATGTCGGCCGCGATGAAGCTAACGTCCAGTCATTGCTGAAAAAACACAAAGATGTTACAGATGAGCTGAAAAACTATGCCACAACGATCGAGGCTCTGCATCAACAGGCTGCTGGACTTGGACCACAAGACTCCAAATCCCCAGAGGTCACCGAACGACTTTCATCCATCGATTCTCGCTACAAAGAACTCCTGGAACTCGCCAAATTGAGGAAACAACGATTACTGGACGCCTTGTCCTTGTACAAGCTGTTCAGCGAAGCGGATGGCGTTGAACAATGGATCGGAGAAAAAGATCGTATGCTCCAAACAATGGTCCCAGCCAAAGACATCGAAGATGTCGAAATCATGAAGCATCGCTACGATGGCTTTGAAAAAGAAATGAATGCTAACGCCTCTCGTGTCGCTGTCGTTAATCAATTAGCTCGCCAATTGCTACATGTAGAACATCCAAATTCAGAACAAATTGTCGCCAGGCAAAACCAATTGAACCAAAAATGGGCTGAATTACGCGAAAAAGCTGAAGCTAAACGAGATGAGCTTAATTCTGCGCATGGCGTCCAATCGTTCCATATCGAATGCCGTGAGACTGTCTCATGGATTGAAGATAAAAAACGAATCTTGCAATCTACGGATAGTTTGGAGATGGATTTGACTGGAATAATGACGCTTCAAAGACGTTTATCAGGAATGGAGCGCGATTTGGCTGCTATCCAGACCAAATTGAATTCTTTGGAGCAAGAAGCAGATGCTATCGAGCAGGAGCATCCTGACGAAGCAGCAGCGATTCGGGAACGTGTCACTCAGATTCAAATAATTTGGGAACAATTAACACAAATGTTGAAAGAACGTGATTCCAAATTAGAAGAAGCTGGTGATCTTCACCGGTTCCTTCGCGATTTGGATCACTTCCAAGCGTGGTTGACCAAATCCCAAACGGACGTTGCTTCCGAAGATACACCAGCTTCGCTAGCAGAAGCTGAAAAGTTACTGTCGCAACATCAAACTATTCGAGAAGAAATCGACAATTATACAGATGATTACACTAAAATGATGGAATATGGTGAGAAGATAACTGCGGAACCATCAACTCAAGATGACCCACAATACATGTTCCTCCGCGAGCGTTTGAAGGCTTTGAAAGATGGATGGGCAGAGTTACACCAAATGTGGGAGAACCGGCAACAATTGCTCTCGCAATCTCTGTCGTTGCAGCTGCTTAACCGCGACGCGCGACAATCCGAAGTTTTGTTAAGCCAGCAAGAACATATGCTAAGCAAAGATGAGCAACCCACGAATTTGGAACAGGCTGAAAACATGATCAAACGCCACGAAGCATTCTTGACCACAATGGAAGCGAATGACGATAAGATTAACACGGTCGTACAGTTCTCCAGTCGGTTGTGCGATGAAGGACATTTCGCCAGTGACAAGATCGCAAAACGTTCCGATAGCATTAATGAGCGTAGAAACTCGAACCGAGAGAAAGCACATGCGATCATGGAGAAACTCAAGGATCAACATGAGCTGCAACAGTTCTTACGGGATTGCGAGGAGCTAGGCGAATGGATCCAAGAGAAACATATCACTGCCCAAGATGAAACGTATCGCTCCGCCAAAACGATCCACTCAAAATGGACGCGGCACCAGGCCTTCGAAGCTGAGATCGCCGCAAACAAAGACCGATTGGTGAGCTTGCAACAAGCTGCTGACGATTTAATGAAAGAGAAACCAGAATTCGCAAATGAAATCCAACCAAAATTGAGCGAATTAGGCGAACAATTTGATGATTTAGAACGTACAACTAAGGACAAAGGCGAGCGTTTGTTCGAAGCAAATCGCGAAGTTTTGGTTCACCAAACTTGCGATGATATCGACTCCTGGATGAACGACTTGGAGAAACAGATTGAGAATGAAGATACTGGCACTGATTTGGCGTCTGTCAATATACTCATGCAAAAACAACAGGTAAGACATTTCCAGAATCGTTCCAGAACGCATTTAATTTAAACAATTCTTTCCAGATGATTGAGACACAAATGGCAGTTAAAGCTCGTCAAGTCAATGAACTCGAGAACCAAGCGACCCATCTCCAACGCACTGTTCCTGAAGAGAAAATGGTAGAGATCAAGGTGAAGAAGACGCAAGTTGAGAAACGATTCGAACAGCTTAAAGCTCCATTGATTGAGCGGCAACAACAGTTGGAAAAGAAAAAAGAAGCGTTCCAATTCCGACGGGATATCGAAGATGAAAAGCTATGGGTTTCCGAAAAGATGCCACAAGCTACCTCAACTGAATACGGCAACAGTTTGTTCAACGTGCACATGCTAAAGAAGAAGAATCAATCATTACGCAACGAGATCGATAACCATGAACCAAGGATAATGTTGATTTGCAATAATGGGCAAAAGTTAATTGACGAAGGCCATGAAAACTCATCGGAATTTACGCGATTAATAAACGAATTGTTGGACAAATGGCAACAATTAAAGGATGCAGTTGAGAACCGAAAGAACCACTTGCTACAAAGTGAAAAGGCGCAGCAATACTTCTTCGATGCCAGCGAAGCTGAGTCGTGGATGAGTGAACAAGAATTATACATGATGGTTGAAGACCGAGGCAAAGATGAAATATCTGCGCAGAATTTAATGAAAAAACACGAAACGTTGGAGCTAGCTGTGGAAGACTACGCGGAGACGATTCGACAGTTAGGTGAAACTGTTCGACAACTAACAACCGAACAACATGCTCAAAGCGAACAAATGGCCATCAAACAATCCCAAGTCGACAAACTATACGCGGGTTTGAAAGATTTAAGCGGCGAACGACGCGCCAAACTCGACGAAGCCCTTCAACTATTCATGTTGAACCGTGAAGTCGGCGATTTAGAGCAATGGATCGCTGATCGCGAAGTGGTCGCAAGTTCGCACGAACTTGGTCAAGACTACGACCACGTCACACTCCTGTGGGAGCGGTTCAAAGAATTTGCACGCGACACCGAAGCGATCGGCAGCGAACGAGTCCAAGCCGCCAACGACATCGCTGACCAATTAATCTCCGTTGGCCATTCCGATTCAGCAATAATCGCCGAATGGAAAGACGGACTAAATGAGGCGTGGCAAGATTTATTAGAGCTGATTGAAACTCGGACCCAAATGTTGGCAGCTTCACGGGAACTTCACAAATTCTTCCACGATTGTAAAGACGTTTTGGGCCGTATTTTAGAGAAACAAAACGCCATTTCGGACGAATTTGGCCGCGATGCGGGTTCAGTGTCTGCATTACAGCGTAAACACCAGAATTTCGTGCAGGACCTGTTGACTTTGCAGTCTCAAGTCCAGCAAATCCAGGATGAGTCGTCCAAGTTGCAAGCTTCGTACGCGGGTGACAAAGCGAAAGAGATTACGAATCGAGAAGGGGAAGTGGTTGCTGCGTGGGCAGCACTACAGACAGTCTGCGACAATCGAAGACACAAGCTTGCAGACACTGGCGATCTATTTAAGTTCTTTATTATGGTTCGCACTCTAATGCAGTGGATGGATGATGTGGTACGACAAATGAACACGTCCGAAAAGCCACGGGATGTCAGTGGCGTTGATTTGTTAATGAACAATCACCAGAGCTTAAAAGCAGAGATTGACGCGCGTGAAGATAACTTTACAGCTTGTATTTCTCTGGGTAAGGAGTTGTTATCCAGAAATCATTACGCTAGTTCAGAGATCAAGGATAAATTGGGGGCTTTGACCGACCATAGGAATTCGGTGCTCCACCGTTGGGAAGAACGCTGGGAGAATTTACAATTAAGTATGTTGACGCAGTAACGAGAATTTTATTTAATATTAAATTGGTGTATCTTATTTGTGTAGTTCTTGAGGTGTATCAATTCGCTCGCGATGCTGCTGTCGCCGAAGCGTGGTTGATCGCACAAGAACCCTATTTGATGAGCTCTGAGTTGGGGCATACGATAGATGATGTCGAGAATCTTATCAAAAAGCATGAAGCTTTTGAGAAATCAGCGGCTGCGCAAGAGGAACGCTTCAGTGCATTAGAACGACTCACCACGGTAAGATTTCATCGATGTCATAGTTTTGGGCGCATGACTTTCAAATTATTAATATATTATGTTGGTTTTGGGCATTTTTACTAGTATACTCGTACCTCGCCTAGTGCACCACCTAGAACACGAGCTAATCCTCGCCTAGTACATCCTAGCTCGTTGCGCGTGGTGGGGATAGACCGGCCTCTCAGCCGGTGCACTAGGCGGGGATTTCTGAATTTAATGCCGTGCACTAGGCGAGGTACGAGTGTATTAATATATTATGTTGGTTTTGGGCATTGTTACTAGTATATCGCTTGACCAATAGGTCAAATATGATTGTGATTGTCTAATCCAGCTTGGT
Source organism: Leistus spinibarbis (assembly GCA_933228885.1). Lineage (NCBI taxonomy): Eukaryota > Metazoa > Arthropoda > Insecta > Coleoptera > Carabidae > Leistus > Leistus spinibarbis. The sequence goes on along the minus strand of OW121809.1, from coordinate 3,500,805 downwards.
TGTTTTTATGTTATATGTTTGTTTTAATTTCCTTAGTTCGAAAAACTCGGTTGTGTCGATTATTGGACAGCTAAGCCACTGCATGATTCATTTTGTAAACACGTTTACACATTTCCCCTTCCCGCAACTCATCTATACACCTCGAACCCTTTCATTCCATCACCACCAATCGTCGATATCGGTCTTACGATCCGTTACATAATTGACTCTGTTGCAAAATTCCGCGAACACAAAATCTTGTACCGTTACATTTTCACCAAAAACGGCGTCCGCAAATATAAACCGATATCAAAGCGTGATTCTACCTTTTTACATAAATGGAAACGTAAATCTAAAGTAACCTTTCTGCGACAATGCAGCGACGGGTCAAACAATCGCGATATTGTCGTGCCACATCGTTGTCATTCGTTTACAAATCCAGATGATTATGAACCGGTTCATTTGCGCAAATCATTTTTAGCGCCGGTGGATATTAAATTTCTTTGCCGCGATTTTATTGTAGCTGAACGGTATTCTAGTTTGTTAGAAACTGGCAATTTGGATTTGTTTAAAGATTGTGATTTCTCTAATGCGCATATGTATGATACTAAGTTCTTGTTGGGCCCTTCGGGCGGGGTAAAAGGAAAAAAACGGGTGCGAACGTTTGGTGGTTCATCCAAAAATTCCCAAAATAAATCTGGGTTGAGGCCACTAACCGTTAACGTTCAGGTGAGATGCATGAGTATTAGTTTGAACGCTATTGTTTTTGATGTTTGCGACATATTTCTTAAATTACGTTTTGTTCCCCCGAAAAATATCTTCAACTATGTTTTAGTTCGAGCTTAAAGAGTTTAAACGACGTCAAGAGCAACAAGAAGCTGAGGAACGGGCGCGACAAGAAGCAGAGGCCGCTAGATTAGCAGCGCAGGCGGCTGCGGCCGCGGCGCCGCCGGAGTCTGCGACCGATGGCACCGATGCGGCTGGATCACCGCACGACACGAGTGCCGAAGAAGAGAAAGGTCAGTGGTACACCCATGTGTCCCCTGCCTAAATAACTTAAAATATTTCGATTAGACAACTGGAGAGAGACATTTTTTATGGAATTGGTTGGGTGTTAATTTTGGAATTGGACAAATTTGATATTCAATCACTTTTAACACTATTGAAGTTTATCGCATATTGTAACAGCTTTTAGTTTATTGCTCAAATTTAGGTTTGAGCCCAACGCTGTCGCGTTTTTTATAATTAATTGAAATTAAATCAAGCATGATCACTTAAAACGTTTAGCTTTAAGCATGTGTACTTAATGTAACACTGACTTATTTTAACACGCTGCGTTTTGTGCCAACACTGTTTTGAGCAGTTATTGGACGCAAATTATCCGCCAAAGTGGTGTCACCCCTTGAGCAAGCTTCGCAACGTGAAGGTACCTTGCTAATATATATATGTTTGAATATAATTGTGTGAAATTAATTTAGGCGTGCTTTATGTCCGTGTGATATTTATTGGTGATGGTAATCTACCCTAAACATACTTTGCACACCATATTTATTCATTTAGCGGCTGTACAGGAAAGGTAAGTGTTGTTTAACGCACGCTTTTATTTAATGTTTAATAAATAAATAAATGTTATGTTTTTACTACTAAATATTGTTTTGTGTGTTTGAGCATGTTTGCACGTATTAGTTTTTGTGTTGACGTAGTGCATGGAGCCACTTTGCCTCGTGGTAGAGAAGTGACTACATCGGGGAAGAGACCCACATCGACACCGGCGACGTCTGCGACACTACCGCATGCAACATCCAGTCGCTCCGCTACCTCTAGTAAGTATTTCTAACACTCATTTAGCCAACTAATTATTACGTTTTGAGCATGTTTACTGAAAAATTACTTATTATATATTCAACTAGGGTTACCCGTGGGCACCATGTGCCCATATGGTATACAGAACATAGGTCAGTTTTGACTGAATTGGCGAATTTTCATGTAATTTAATCATAATTACACAGTTTTTCTTCAGTTTGTATCGTTTGACTATAATAGTAACTAGGGTCACCCGTGGGCACCGTGTGCCCATATGGTATACAGAACATAGGTCAGTTTTGACTGAATTGGCGAATTTTCATGTAATTTAATAATAATAACACGGTTTTTCTTCAGTTTGTATCGTTTGACTATAATAGTAACTAGGGTCACCCGTGGGCACCGTGTGCCCATATGGTATACAGAACATAGGTCAGTTTTGACTGAATTGGCGAATTTTCATGTAATTTAATCATAATTACACGGTTTTTCTTCAGTTTGTATCGTTTGACTATAATAGTAACTAGGGTCACCCGTGGGCACCGTGTGCCCATATTGTATACAGAACATAGGTCAGTTTTGACTGAATTGGCGAATTTTCATGTAATTTAATCATAATTACACGGTTTTTCTTCAGTTTGTATCGTTTGACTATAATAGTAATACAAATTGCCACATCGTAAATAATAATAAAGAAATAATCGAGTTCTTTTTTGTGAACGCTATTTTGTTTTTAGATCACTATGCTGAGATTAACTAATCGATCGCTTATGTGTAACATCCGATAAATTTAAACTAAGTTTTGTTTTTAACTTTAATTTAAACCGGCAGTTTTAAAAGTGATGATAATTAGTTATATGCTAAAATACAATGGATTGTGCCATCAAAAATAAAAGAATTAAATTGCCAACCAATCATGTTTCTAAATATATTTGAATTATCTCTTCAAGATTTTATTTCTCTAATAATCAGAATTATAAATTTATTTACTTGCACTTATTATAATTTGACCAACTATAGAATCTTACCGCAACTCATATTTTCAAAAATCACTGCTTTTTGGCCATTTTGTAGTTAAAATATTTACTATGAATTAAAATAAATGGACGGAATTTCACGTATTTGCTAAAAATATGCAATAATATGCACTTATTTCATATTAAATACTTAAAAATTGAATAATAACATGTGACTCCCTTTAAACTTAAGATTTACAATTCAAACAATGTTTCCGTAACTCGTACGTCACTAATTTACATTGAAATACTGTTTTTGACGCTCATGTGGTAGCACTTTTATTTATAATTGTTCTTTGGTTGGTCATTTTAACATAAATGCTTAAAATAGCGACACTCACAAACTTCAAATTAGAATAAATAAAACTTAATTTTATTAACTAACAATTATTTATATTTCTCATTGACGCATACAATATCAATATAATATAGCAGATATGCCACTCTGTGTAAAGTACACAACACACTTAATACACTTCAAATTATCAAATTAATGGAAGATTTATCACAAATACTGTTTTGACTGATTTCATTCTGACGTTTGATTCGTTTTTGTCTATTTCAAAGCAGACTTAACTTCAGAATAGTAGTAGTTTTATTTCAGTATAAACTATTTGATTTTTTTGTGTAACATTATTAACAGTCGCCATGGCGCAGAGGTTAAGAGCTTTCCCTTTTACCCTAGAGGTCGTGAGTCTATAAATATAGATAGTGAAAGAACAACGAAGTCGACTGAAGCTTTTAAACCCTCCGAAAAAAAAAAAAAACTTTTTTTTGTGCGCCTGAAGGGCTCTGTAGATTTTGTGTAATGTCTCAGTAGATCTAACAAACACGTTGATATATATATTATTTTTTGTGTTCTGTTTTGTGTGTCTGTTTGTGTATTTGGTTGTCATGCTTGTTGTGTTTTGCGTAAAGCACCGCGTTCTAGTGACAAGGAAACACGGAAGAAAGACCGTTCCCGGAGCAAATCACCGTTCCGGAGTTTCCGCTGGAAAAAGAGTGCGGCTAAAAGTTCAGGGCCTGCGAGCGATGATGAGGGTAATTTGGAACGGGCTACAGGTATGAAGCAGCTAGCACAATTATTCACGTGGTGGTGAGCTCTTCTAAACTTGTTTCAACAAGTTCGGGGAAATTAAACACGTCTAAACCTGCTTCCAAATGGGAGGGAAAACCTATATTTTAATTATAAATCAAGATAATTGAGGAAAGATTCCTGGTTTAAACGGAATTATAATTTATGGTTTATTGGTCTTTGTTGCAAATTTAATATATATATATTTTGCTTTTAAATTTATGAATTCAACTATGTTGCATGTATTTTTGTGGGTGGAAGGGCACTATTAATATTTCTATTCCAGTTACTTATCCTGTCTATGATTACCATCACCATTTATATTTCTTTGCACCATATTAACCATAAGCTACGTCTGTTCTAGACCAAAACTAATTAAAATTTTATTTAAAGAACGAACAAGCCCTAGCAGCGAAGACGAAACACTCGAAGGCAATTTATTACGCAAACACGAATGGGAAACTGCAATGAAGAAAGCCTCTAATAGGTATATTAACACACTACCTGCCACTTCCATTTTATGCGCGAATTTTATTGCTACTTATATATATATATATATATATATATATATATATATATATATATATATATATATATATTCTTTCGAATCGCCTGTTAACTGCGATTTAATACATTAGAAAATGATCATTTTGATATAATTTATAATGTGTACCTCAAACAGAATATATTCGCCCCGAAAACCAACAAAGATCATCTCTTGGCACCATGTTAGCGTTCTAGGTACATCATTAATAATAATATCATCAACTAATTTCAGAAATTCGTTGTTTTTCCATTAATATAGCTACAATTTTCGTTTTACAGCGACGCAAATTCGAATAATTACTGTTGGTTTATCTGTGGTCGATATTTCTTTCTAGAATTATTCAAATTTCGCGCTAATTACACCTATATTATCGATATTATTGTTAATATCGATATTCTAGGTAATTAGCGAGAAATTTGACTTATGATATGGGCACATGGTGCCCATGGGTTAGGCTAGTATACATATATATGTTATTGTTGTCAGAATTCATAAAATTATTATTATATCAATGAAGAATGTACTTATGATATGGGCACATGGTGTCCACGGGTTAAGCTAATTTTTATATATATATATATATATATATATATATATATATATACTAGGGTCACCCGTGGGCACAATGTGCCCATATGGTATACAGAACATAGGTCAGTTTTGACTGAATTGGCGAATTTTCATGTAATTTAATAATAATAACACGGTTTTTCTTCATTTTGTATCGTTTGACTATAATAGTAATACAAATTGCCACATCGCAAATAATAATAAAGTAAAAATCGAGTCCTATTTTTGAACGCTATTTTGTTCTTAGATCACTATGCTGAGATTAACTAATCGATCGCTTATCATGCACTGTGTAACATCCGATAAATTTAAACTAAGTTTTGTTTTTAACTTTAATTTAAACCTTGTATGGTGCAACTGGCCATAAGTGTTGTATCATTAAGGCAGTTTCCTTACTTTTACCGCAACTCATATTTTCAAAAATCACTGCTTTTTGGCCATTTTGAAGTGAAAATATTAACTATGAATTAAAATAAATTCACGTATTTGCTACAAATATATGCAAATAATATGTACTTATTTCATATTAAATAGTTAAAAATTGAATAATAACATATGTGACTCCCCTTAAACTTAAGATTTACAATGCAAACAATGTTTCCGTAACTCGTACGTCACTAATGCACATTGAAATACTGTTTTTGACGCTCACGTGTGGTAGCACTTTTATTTCAATTTGTTCTTTGGTCGGTCATTGTAACGTAAATGCTTAAAATAGCGACACTCACAAACTTCAAATTAGAATAAATAAAACTTAATTTTATTAACTAACAATTATTTATATTTCTCATTTACGCATACAATATCAATATAATGTAGCAGATATGCCACTCTGTGTAAAGTACACAACACACTAAATACACTTCAAATCATCAAATTCATTGAAGATTTATCACAAATACTGTTTTGACTGATTTCATTCTGACGTTTGATTCGTTTTTGTCTATTTCAAAGCAGCTATTTGATTATTTTTTATTACATTATTAGCCGTCGCCATGGCATGGTGGCTAAGACTCTCGCCTCTTACCCTGGAGGTCGTGAGGACTAAATATAATTTTAGTTTGTGTGGCTATCTAAATATAGCATATAACATTATTAACAGTCGCCATGGCGCAGAGGTTAAGAGCCTTGTCTTTCACCCTGGTGGTCGTGAGTTCGATCCCCGTCTATGCCACACACATACATACTTACAAACATTTCTGTGTAATTATATTAATGATTATTTGTTAGATCATGGGATAAAGTATTTGCGGTAACACGAGGAATTCAAATCGCTTTTTACAAAGATTCCAAAACGGCTAAATCAACTCCAGAGCAATATTTCAAAGGGGAGAATCCTATGGACCTGGCCGGGGCCACTGTCAAAATTCCAGAAGACTACACAAAGAAGAAGCATGTTTTCAGGATTGCGTAAGTTTAGAATTAAAAGAAACAAAAAATGTTTTCAAATATTGGATTGTCGAGAAATCAAGTCTGTTGATTATTTCGCAAACGGTAATGTGAACGATTCACGGGGAAAAGGCAAAAACAATGATTGATTGCAGATTTGCGACTGGTGCTGAATTCTTATTCCAAGCCCACGATGACGCAGAGATGACCCACTGGATGACCGCGCTAAATCGCCGGATTCAGGGTGATTCGGCTGGACCCAGCCGTTCGCAAACTTTGCCAGCTAGCGGGCAAAAAGACGAACCAAAACGGCGTAGCTTTTTTACACTGAAAAAAGTGTAAATGCAGTAAGTACAAATACAATCGTAATCCCAAATCCAATAAATATAATAAATATTTGTGATTTTGTGTTGCAGTTAAACTTATAATATATTAAAATAGTAAACAAGCTAAATTATATTAACATCACAGCGTCATCAAATCAACGCCTGTTTAAATCGCGCCAGTTGAATCGAATCGATTGATTACACACAGATATTCGATTATTATTTTGTATATCTTTTATATTTGTTTCTTTTTATATAGAGTTGAAAAACTTTAAATTTTATGTGTTCATTTTTATATAGCACAATTTTTATATAACACTTGCGCTTCCCTTGAAATGCAACCATTTTCGAATTATTTCAATTGTTTACAGCTTTTATAATATATGTGTGTGTAATAAAAACTGCCAGAAAAGTAGACTTGAATTTTGCAATCAGCGATTTTTAGTGGCTAAATGTACAAATCTTTCAAAAATATAGCCACGTTTTGTAAGAGCAACACTTATTAAACTAATTCTTATTTATTTTCAAACATTTTAAAGCTATAATTACAATTCGTTTCATAAGTGATGCCCTTTGTTAATTAAAAAAAATAAAATCGACGTGTTATATTTATTTAATCAGTAGTTGTGCAATGATGGTTCACTTAAACATACAAAAAAAATGCTTCGAACACGATATCTTTGCTTTCAAATAAATGGGTGGAAAATTTTATTCAAAATGTATAATTTAAGTTTTATAGGTAATAAGTAATATATATTTTACATAAATGAAATTTGTGCTTTTACGGACCGAGTTAATAATAAAAGTAATGAGATTTATTTTGTTTCTTTTAGTTGTTTTTTTTTTTTTTTTTTCAGTTATTTTCTGTTTTAATTTATATGTACGCTTCATGTATGAATAATAATATCATGTGATTGTGCGTCAGCCTTTATCATTGCGAAAAATGACTATTACTTTGAAAGTGTTAAAAAAAAAAACCATATTTTTATCAGCGGTTGCATAATTACCCAATTGTAACTTTATACTAGAATAAACGGAAAAACACGCTGTCCCATCTCGCCCCATCTCCTAAATAAAATTATTTCTAAATATGGGGAATTAAACAATTCCACTTTGTTCCCTGAATTAAATAAACCGTTCCAAAACCAGTCGTGTTTTAACGAATATTCCTCAACCTAATTATATAAGATTCCGGTTTTCAAAACTAACATATATATATATAATAATGGAATTGTATATTTCAGTTCATTAATTAATGCTTGCTTTACGCTATTGTTTAAAACTGCCCAAAAAGGAATTAAATACAAATAATTACGCATAATTTCACAAATTATGTTCCATCTAGACATATTCCTTCCAAAACTCTGCACGTCTCAATCATTTGTTTCCTATTTAAATGTTACTATTTTTAGCAAGCTTATATATATATATAAATATAATTTTTGTTTAAACATTTTTATTAGTGTTAATTATTAACTCCTTGAGATTAGTATATTTGCCTTACATTGTAAAACTTAAATTGTTTAAGCATTATTTATGACGATATGTGAAAAATAGTTTGTCCAAATAAATTTAATAATTAAAATACGTATTGTTAAAATAGTTTTTGTCGTAAAAAAAAACAGTGGGAACGAATTCATTTCAGTTGTGACTACATAAACGTAAGTACACAGACAATTTATTAAATTTAATACAATTATCCAATAAACTCTGTTATACTGGTAGATAAATGATGTGCTAGTACTCCTATGAATCATGCATTAGATTTAAAACACGGGGAATCATCTAATTATACTGTATTTAGATAAAATCCATTGATTTTAATAGTTAACTAGTAAATACAGTCTTGTTGAATCCATTAGCCAATCAAACGCTGTCTACAATAGCCACACTTCGGTCTACGCGATGTGATTGGTGCCGCTATTTCGTGAATGTTGTGGCGAAAGACAGAACGGACTGGTTCACCACAACTCAGCTGGCCGTCAGCCGAACATGGCGCGTCAAGCATTGATATTGTGTGTTTTCTCTGTGTTTTTAAATATATTTGTGACTGTTAATGCATCGTTTTATCATAAAACGTTGCATTTATACGATGAAAAGCTTGAAAATCTAAATGGCAAACGTACGTTTGTTATAAACGCAAATGATGAAATTCCGACGTATCATGATCGACAAAAACGAACTGTATCTGCTACAGAAGCACCGAAAACTAAATCTAATGTTACTGTTTCGGTAAGACATCGTTTAATTTAATTATGTTTATTTGTTTTTATTTAATCAGATGACAATTATATTTATGACGCAGTATTAATTTAGGTTATGTCGTTTTTGGAATGTATTTTTCGTTATCCTTGTATTTATGGCTATTTATTATCCTATGTTTAGTTACAATAGGAATTTTATCGTTTATTTTGTTATTGTTTACAATAGGTTTGGAAAAAATTAGAAACAAAGATAAGCATTTATATGATAATTTTATCTCTTTGTTACCAACGATAAACAATACGATTATTCATTATACTTAATTAACTACTTTATGCAAAACCTCTAACAAATTTACTACTAAATCTGAGGGCACTATCTGTTGACGATAGTAGACATAATTTTTAATAGTGTGGCTATCTCGAAAAGTAATTTAAATACATTTAAACAAAGCCACTATCTGTATACCTTAGTAAACATCCCTTTTTATTACACAATTTCACTTCAAATACGTCTATGGTATAAATTGAGGGTACCGCTATCTGTAGACGTTAGTAGACATAATTTTAAATGGTGTGGCTATCTCGAAAACTCATTTAAATACATTTTAACAAAGCCACTATCTGTACACCATAGTAAACACTTTTTTATTACACAATTTCACTTCAAATACGTCTATGGTATAAATCTGAGGGCACCACTATCTGTAGACGTTTTTTAATAGTATGGCTATCTCGAAAAATCATTTAAATACATTTTAACAAAGCCACTATCTGTACACCTTAGTAAACATACCTTTTTATTACACAATTTCACTTCAAATACGTCTATGGTATAAATCTGAGGGCACCACTATCTGTAGACGTTTTTTAATAGTGTGGCTATCTCGAAAAATAATTTAAATACATTTTAACAAAGCCACTATCAGTACACCATAGTAAACATGTTTTTATTACACAATTTCACTTCAAATACGTCTATGGTATAAATCTGAGGGCATTACTATCTGTAGACGTTTTTTAATAGTATGGCTATCTCGAATAATAATTTAAATACATTTTAATAAAGCCACTACCTGTACACCATAGTAAACATGTTTTTATTACACAATTTCACTTCAAATACGTCTATGGTATACATCTGAGGGCACCACTACCTGTAGACGTTAGTAGACATAATTATTAATGGTATGGCTATCTCGAAAGATAATTTAAATACATTTTAACAAAGCCACTACCTGTACACCATAGCAAACATGTTTTTATTACACAATTTCACTTCAAACACGTCGACGGTATAAGTCTGAGGGCACCACTACCTGTAGACGTTAGTAGACATAATTTTTAATGGTGTGGCTATCTCGAAAGATAATTTAAATACATTTTAACAAAGCCACTATCTGTACACCTTAGTATTACACAATTTCACTTCAAATACGTCTATGGTATAAATTGAGGGTACCCTACCTGTAGACGTTAGTAAACATAATTTTTAATGGTGTGGCTATATCGAGAAATAATTTAAATACATTTTAACAAAGCCACTACCTGTACACTATAGTAAACATGTTTTTATTACACAATTTCACTGCAAATACGTCTACGCTATAAGTCTGAGGGCACCACTATCTGTAGACGTTAGTAGACATAATTTTTAATGGTGTGGCTATCTCGAATAATAATTTAAATACATTTTAACAAAGCCACTATCTGTACACCATACTAAACATGTTTTTATTACACAATTTCACTTCAAATACGTCTACGCTATAAGTCTGAGGGCACCACTATCTGTAGACGTTAGTAGACATAAATTTTAATAGTGTGGCTATCTCGAAAAATCATTTAAATCCATATTAACAAAGCCACTACCTGTACACTATAGTAAATATTACACAATTACACTTTAAATACGTCTATGGTATAAGTCTGAGGGCACCACTATCTGTAGACGTTAGTAGACTTAATTTTTAATGGTGTGGCTATCTCGAAAAATAATTCAAAGACATTAGTAGACATATTTATAATTAGTGTGACGCCAAACAAATGTTCTCTATTGTCTACATTGTAGACAATTCCTGGCTATTTAATGCTAGGGGGTCTTCTCGTAAATCCTGTGTTATTTCAGGCTTTCGAATCGAAAGATAGACACAAACAATTGATGGTACATTGGGTCGGTGAAGGATCCAATGTAATCATTTGTTTGGCGAAAGATCCAAATCAGATCTTACCGGGTACAAAAGTGGACCCGTCTTCTATTTTTATTTCGTACGATTATGGCGATACATACGAAAATAAAACGGATTTATTTAAAACTGATAGCGGATCGTATGCGATGGTGGATAAATTTTATAATCATCCCAAATACAATACACATGTAAGGGACACTAATTTCGTGTTATTATATAGTTCAGTAATTTATGATTTTTTTTAATTAGTTTGTATTTACGGATACTAAAAATAAAATGTTGTTTACAACATCAAACCATGGTCGCAATATTAGCAAAATTAAATTAGATTTTGTCCCAAGCGATATTACGTTCCACGAATTTAAACCTTTAACGTTTGTCGCTTTAGACAAGAAAGACCCAGAAAAAAAGGTAAGTTTGCGTTGTCTAATCGGGAGAAAATGGATCTAATTTTGATGTGTTTGTTGTAAAGTTGTGGCTGACTGAAGATTTCGGGCAAAATTGGCAAGAAATCCAACAATATGTAAACAGTTATTATTGGCATTCAGTAACTCCACAAAGCAATGAATTGCAATTGTATGTGCAAAGACTCGAACCGAGTGAATATTCGTCGGTTTTAGCCTCCCCGAGCCTCTTTAAGAACCAATCGCAACACACTATTATCGCTGAGGAAGTGAAAGACTTTCAGATTCGAGGTGATTTTATTTTCATCACGAAAAAATCCAGCAAGGTAATATAATTATTGTGTCCTTGCTTTTATGCTGCAATTTCTAGGTCAGTTTTTTTGATACAATAATCATAGGAAATATACATCCTCTTTTAATTATTAATCATTTTTAAATTTGCAACCATTTTTGAAATAACATGTAGACATATGTAGACCTCCCATTTTCTTCCATCTAGAACAATCTGGACTTGTACATTTCCTACAAAGATTTACCATTGATCCGATGTGTCTTCGACACAGAATTAGACCGGCGTGAATATCACATTGTAGACGTGACCGGAACCCGAGTGATGGTCGCGGTTAGTCACGCGGATAAATTGAGTCATCTGTATGTGTCAGAGGCCATAGGAGCCGCGGACCCGATTAGGTTCACGTTATCACTTGAGGGGGTTTTCTGCTATTTCCCTAATAGCACCTGGCAAGACACGTGGCTCAGGTAAATATTGCTCCGCTATATATCTAGTGTGTGGCTATCTTCAAATACGTCTACGGTATAAGTCTGAGAGTACTACTATCTAAAAACGTTAGTAGACATAATTTTTAATGGTGTGGCTATCTCGAAAAATAGTTCAAATACATTTTAATAAAGCCACTATCTGTACACCTTAGTAAACATACCTTTTTATTTCACAATTTCACTTCAATTACGTCGTATAAGTCTGAGGCTACCACTTTCTGTAGACGTTAATGGTGTGGCTATCTTGAAATATAATTCAAATACTTTTTAATAAAGCCACTATCTGTACACCTTCGTAAACATACCTTATTATTACACAATTTCACTTCAAATACGTCGTATAAGTCTAAGGGCACCACTATCTGTAGACGTTAGTAGACATAATTTTTAATGGTGTGGCTATCTTGAAAAATAGTTCAAATACTTTTTAATAAAGCCACTATCTGTACACCTTAGTAAACATACCTTTTTATTACACAGTTGGACTTCAAATACGTCGTATAAGTCTAAGGGCACCACTATCTCTAGACGTTAGTAGACATTTTTAATGGTGTGGCTATCTTAAAAAATAATTCAAATACTTTTTAATAAAGCCACTATCTGTACACCTTAGTAAACATGCCTTTTTATTACACAGTTGGACTTCAAATACGTCGTATAAGTCTGAGGTTACCACTATCTGTAGACGTTAGTAGACATTTTGAATGGTGTGGCTATCTTGAAAAATAATTCAAATACTTTTTAATAAAGCCACTAACTGTACACCTTAGTAAACTTACCTTTTTATTACACAATTTCACTTCAAATACGTCGTATAAGTCTAAGGGCACCACTATCTGTAGACGTTAGTAGACATTTTTAATGGTGTGGCTATCTTGAAAAATAGTTAAAATACTTTTTAATAAAGCCACTATCTGTACACCTTAGTAAACATACCTTTTTATTACACAGTTGGACTTCAAATACGTCGTATAAGTCTAAGGGCACCACTATCTGTAGACGTTAGTAGACATTTTTAATGGTGTGGCTATCTTGAAAAATAATTCTAATACATTTTAATAAAGCCACTATCTGTACACCTTAGTAAACATACCTGTTTATTACACAGTTAGACTTCAAATACGTCGTATAAGTCTGAGGTTACCACTATCTGAAGACGTTAGTAGACATTTTTAATGGTGTGGCAATCTTGAAAAATAATTCAAATACTTTTTAATAAAGCCACTATCGGGTACACCTTAGTAAACATATCTTTTTATTACACAGTTGGACTTCAAATACGTCGTATAAGTCTAAGTGTACCACTATCTGTAGACGTTAGTAGACATAATTTTTAATGGTGTGGCTATCTTGAAAAATAATTCAAATACTTTTTAATAAAGCCACTATCAGTACACCTTAGAAAACATATCTTTTTATTACACAATTTCACTTCAAATACGTCGTATAAGTCTAAGGGCACCACTATCTCTAAACGTTAGTAGACATAATTTTTAATGGTGTGGCTATCTTGAAAAATAATTCAAATACTTTTTAATAAAGCCACTATCAGTACACCTTAGAAAACATATCTTTTTATTACACAATTTCACTTCAAATACGTCGTATAAGTCTAAGGGCACCACTATCTCTAAACGTTAGTAGACATAATTTTTAATGGTGTGGCTATCTTGAAAAATAATTCAAATACTTTTTAATAAAGCCACTATCTGTCCACTTTAGTAAACATGCCTTTTTATTACACAATTTCACTTCAAATACGTCTATAGTATAAATTGAGGGTACCACTACCTGTAGACGTTAGTAGACATAATTTTTAATAGTGTGGCTATCTCGAAAAATCATATAAATACATTTTAACAATGCCACTATCTGTATACCATACTAAACATGTTTTTATTACACAATTTCACTTCAAATACGCCTACGCTATAAGTCTGAGGGCACCATTATGTCTACTAACGTCTACAACGTTAGTAGACATAATTTTTAATGGTGTGGCTATCTCGAAAAATAATTCAAACACTCTTTAGACATTCGTAGACATATATTTAATTAGTGTGGCTATATAAATAGCTTAATTTGATTGATATGTATATAGCCACGTATCGGAGGAGGCATTTGCGGACGTCTACAAGGTAGAGGGCCTAACCGGCATTTACATAGCCTCGCAAGTCGTGTCAAAGGTTCAATTGAACTATATAGGGCCCCAAAATCTAGTATCGGTAATCACTTATGATCACGGCGGTATTTGGCAGCCGCTAAAAGCGCCCCAATTTGACAATGAAGGCCAACCATTGTGCACCGAGAAGAACTGCTCGCTACATTTGTCCCAAAAATTCAGCCAACTGTACCCGGACACAAGAACACCAAGTATTATGTCCAGTAAATCAGCCCCAGGGATTATTATGGCTACAGGAGTGGTGGGAAAATCGTTGAAGGGGCATTACGGAGTGTTCATATCAACCGACGCAGGAATCAGTTGGAGAATGGTATATTTGTTGTGTTATTAAGCGTTTTGTGTAAAGTTTTAAATGTTAAATTTTAAAAATAGGCATTGAAAGATTTCTGTTTCTTTAATATGGGGGATCACGGCGGTATTTTGGTAGCGGTAAATTATTTCAAAAATCGCAGGGAATCGCGCCATATTATGTATTCGACGGATGAGGGGGAAAAATGGCAAGAACAAGAGTTTCATCACGAGGATTTGAAACTTTATGGATTAATGACCGAGCCGGGCGAAAACACAACTATTTTTACTATGTTTGGCTCCGGTCCCGGCGATCATCAATGGATTATCTTGAAAATCGATATGAAAAATGTTTTCTGTAAGAGTTATACATACATACATACATTGTAAACATTTTAATTGTGTTTCGGTTTAGCTTACAACAATTGCAAAACGGAAGATTACAAATTGTGGTCGCCTAGTCAAAACGATGGGCATCGCTTAGTGCCGTGCGTGATGGGCATGCAACAGACGTACGAGCGACGTATTTCGCATATTAGTTGTTATAACGGCCAGAATTATGATCGGCCGATCAAGATGCAACGTTGTTTCTGTGATGCTGAAGACTACGAATGGTAAGTTGCATGATTCTTAAATAACTAGGGTCACCCGTGGGCACCATGTGCCCATATAGTATATAGAACATAGGTCAGTTTTGACTGTTGGCGAATTTTCATGTAATTTAATCATAATTACACGGTTTTTCTTCATTTTGTATCGTTTGACTATAATAGTAATACAAGTTTCCACACAAGAAAAAATCGATTCCTTTTTTAGCTCGCCGTACGTAGTACCAAAGAGGCTAAAGCATTCGGTCGTGTGTCTGTAGCATTCTCGGATCAAAAAATGTCATTAAGAAAAAGTGTTCGTCTCGTCGCCCTGATTCCGAAAATGTATATAACTTATATACTTGGATGTTAGTCGTCGCTCGCTCGTAAGACCAAATTTGTGCCCTCTACTCCTCTGAAGGTACCGGAGCGATTCACTCCAAATTTGGTACACATATTATTTGGCATCCCATTTGAATCCGCTCGCAGTTTAAATCCAATCGCCCGTATACTTCTCGAGTTATAGGGCCCCAAAATTTAGAGCCCCCCTTAATACTGCCCTTATAAAAATAATTAAAACACTTAAAAATTCTACTAAATATTCTAAGATATTTTATGTCTACAAAATTTTTTCATTTTGTTAACCCAAAACCCGAAAAAATTATTAAATATTATAATTTTGAATTTCAAAATATGCACTATTTTTTTTTTTTATCAATATAATCTAAATTTGGTTCACATATTATTTGGCATCCCATTTGAATCCGCTCGCAGTATAAATCCAATCGCCCGTATACTTCCCGCGTTATAGGGCCCCAAAATTTAGAACCCCTCTTAATACTGCTCTTATAAAAATAAATAGTACACTTAAAAATTCTAAGATATTTTATATCTACAAGATTTTTTCCTTTTGTTAATCCAAAGCCCGAAAAAAATTATTAAATATTATAATTTTGAAATTTAAAATATTAACTAAACTTTTTTTTATCAATATAATCTAAAATTAAATGTAAGACTTTTTACACCTATAACATATTTTCAAATTGTTAACCAAAAGGCTATAATAATTAAAAAGCACTGCTCGCAACGCATATTTTACCTAAGGGCGAGCTCTACGCGTTGGTGCGTTTTACGCGTACCAAATCTTGTTTGAACGCTATTTTGTTTTTAGGCAATAATATGCACTTATTTCATATTAAATACTTAAAAATTGAATAATAACATATGTGACTCCTCTTAAACTTAAGATTTACAACTCAATCTTTCCGTAACTCGTACGTCACTAATACACATTGAAATAGTATTTTTGATGCTCACGTGGTAGCACTTATTTGTTCTTTGGTCGGTCATTTTACATAAATGCTTAAAATAGCGACATTCACAAACTTCAAATTAGAATAAATTAAACTTAATTTTATTAACAATTATTTATATTTCTCATTGACATACAATATCAATATAATATAGCAGATATGCCACTCTGTGTAAAGTACACAACACACTAAATACACTTCAAATCATCAAATTAATTCAAGATTTATCACAAAAACTTTTTTGACTGATTTCATTCTGACGTTTGATTCGTTTTTGTCTATTTCAAAGCAGACTGAACTTCAGAAGAGTAGTAGTTTTATTTCAGTATAAACTATTTGATTATTTTTTATTACATTATTAGCCGTCGCCATGGCATGGTGGCTAAGACTCTCGCCTCTTACCCTGAAGGTCGTGAGGACTAAATATAATTTTAGTTTGTGTGCCTATCTAAATAACTTAAATTAATACACTACAACAATTAAGATATGAAACCAATGAAACCTCGCTTGTCCTTACAGTGATTTCGGTTTTATTCACACTGGTCGCCCTGCCCATTGCATTCGCAACAAAACAATAACATTAGACCCGTACGCTGTGCCAAAATCATGTAAACCAGGTCAATTTTATAACCGCACGAAAGGTTACCGAAAAATTGTCGGAGACGCATGCGAAAACGGTTTCACGTATCTCTACGAACCCGACATTCTGCCGTGCCCGATTAAGGAAAGCAGCGAGTTCTTAATCGTCGCCCAGCGTGAATCGATTATTCGCGTCAATCTTCAAAACAACAACGTCGAAAACATACCAGTGTACGGGTTGCGAAACGTGATCGCTATCGACTTCGACATGAAAAATAATTGTTTATATTGGGCTGATATTGTAAATGATACAATTGGCCGCCAATGCTACAACAACGGCACAAACTATCCAGAGATATTAGTCGAGTCGAATTTACAATCGATTGAAGGTATGGCGCTGGACTGGATATCAAATGTGTTGTATTTTGTTGATGGAATGCGAGCCAGGATTGAGATTATCCGGACAGATGTGCATCATATGGGGCGTATGCGCCGAACGATTATTAATTCGGATAAATTGAAGAAACCTCGGGGTATTGCGGTGCATCCAATGTCCGGCTATATATTCTGGACTGATTGGGCGCCGGGTGATCCCTCAGTGAATCGGGCGAATATGGATGGTTCAGCTATAAAAATCCTCTTTGACAAATCGGTAGTTGAGTGGCCTAACGGCATTTCAATCGATCATATTGCTGAACGTATTTATTGGGTTGACGCGCGTTACGATTATATCGCTAGTTCCGATTTGGATGGAAACCGCTTCAAGAAGATCCTTACAAGTGACGAACGAGTGTCACATCCGTTCGCTGTAGCCGTTTTTAAAGACAACATGTATTGGGACGACTGGAAATTAAACGGCATTTTTAGCGCGGACAAAGACCACGGTGTCGCCATCCAGACTATCAAGGAATCTTTGCCTGGACTCATGGACTTAAAAGTCTATGCGCATTCAATCCAGGAAGGCACTAACGGTTGTTCAAACTTAACTGAATCTGGTTGTGAGTATATTTGCTTGGGCGCACCACGTGGACAGCACACCTGCTTGTGCCCGGAAGGCATGGATATGGTTAAAGGCAAATGTTTGTGCCCCGGCGGTGCGGAGCCTCATTCAAATCACACCTGCGCCAAAAGTGACAATACTTGCTCCTCCATTCACTTCAACTGCAAAAACGGACTGTGCGTACCACAATTGTGGAAATGCGACGGCGAAGACGATTGCGGCGACAATTCAGATGAAACAGAAGCAGAATGCAAACTAAGCACTTGCAAACCAAATTTGTTCCGTTGCGGTGACGGCAAGTGTATTCCACAATACTGGAAATGTGACTTCGAAGACGATTGCGCCGACAAAAGCGACGAGCTCAATTGCAACATTGAAACATGTAACAACAACACGCAATTCAAGTGTTTGAACAACAAATGCATTCCGAATCGCTGGAAATGTGACGGGGATAATGATTGCGGCGACGGATCCGATGAATCCGATTGTGAACCGTCGGCGCCTACAACATGTCGCGCTGGTGAATTCCAGTGCGCTGCCGGACAATTTAAATGCATTCCATCGCATTGGCGTTGTGACCTTGAAAACGATTGCCCTGATAAATCGGATGAACTCAACTGTACAGATATCAAATGCGCGGATTGGCAGTTTGAATGTAAATCGGATAACCGCTGTATATACAAGAATTGGATGTGTGATGGTGAACCGGATTGCAGTGATCGCTCCGATGAGGATAACTGTACAATAACAACGACAATTGCACCAGAGGTATCATTCAAAACTACAAATGCGTCGTGTCTGGATTGGATGTTCAAATGCAATAATCAGAAATGCATTCCGTACTGGTGGAAATGTGATCGAGTGAATGATTGCGGGGATAGCAGCGATGAGATTGGATGTGGGGATGTGTCGACCACCACGGAAGTGCCGCCGAAACCGAGTCCACCTCAGAACTGCGGCGATAATCATTTCTTGTGCTACAACGACGGCTGTATTCCACAGTCGTGGGTGTGCGACGGAAGCATCGACTGTCTACAAGGGGAAGATGAACTGTTTTGTGGAACAATTAAAAATTGCACTGATAAACAGTTTAAATGCAAACATGACGGCTCTTGTATTCCTTTAGAGGCAGTTTGTGACAAGCGACACGATTGCCCGGATGGAAGCGATGAATATTGTACGGACAACCATACCCAGATCCCCAGCACTGTTAGCTGCTCAACTGGGTATTTCCCCTGTGATTTATCGCGTTGTATTCCTCTATCGTCGTTATGTGACGGCAAACAAGATTGCTATGATGGCTGGGATGAGAATGAATGCAACAAAACTGAACGTATCTACCAAGTGCTACAAATGGGAGTCGATGAACGCAGAATTAACTCTACAAGTCTCCTGTTGTACTGGTGGATACCAATACCGCAAAACGTCAAATTTGAATTTATGCCTTCAATCAAAAGAACGCGAAGCAGCATCGATGCCCCGTGGACCAACAATACTAATTGGATTGAACATTCTGAATTCAGTTTCACACGTTTGGAATCGTACACCGAGTACAATATGACTGTTTATGTTCGGGTAAAGGGACAAGAAAAAATATCGCCGCCTGCCAAATATTTTATAGCTACCACCGGAGAAGGCATACCTTCAGAACCAACTAACGTTACCACTGAACAGAAAAACAGTTCGCATATTGTTATAACGTGGCTACCGCCCGCTTATCCGAAAGGAGTGATTATCGACTACGAAATATGCTGGGCTCCGCCAATTCCGCCAATCAAACAACGCTTGCATTCGAATCAAACCGAGTATTTGTTGAACGTTGATTTCCAGCCATCTTTAGAGTATTCCTTCTGGGTTGTAGCCCATAACCATCTTCATGAGAGTGGTAGCTCGGTTATAAGCACTTTAACGTTCGATGGTGACTCTGATGTAGAGGCAATCCGTGACCTAGCGGTCGCTGGACAATCGAATTCAACAGTCACACTAAAATGGCGTCCAGTTAGCAATGCGACTTCCTATATTATTACACCGGAAGCACGAGCCTCATATCCAGTCTACGCATCGCTTACTTCCAAAACGAATGCGATAACTGTTCAGAATTTATCGCCGGGTGTCTATTATATCTTTAAAGTAAAAGCGTGCAAGAAAAACTTTGTTGGTCAAGAGGCAAGCGTTTCTGCGTTGACACAAGGAGCTAAACTACCGGAAGTGACTACAGTTACCGCTAAATTGGTCAAACAATTGGGTACCACAGTTAAACTGAGCTGGGAAACACCGGTTGACAATCGGAAGGTGAAATGGGAGTACGGGGTTTACTATGCGCTGAACGTCCCGGATCTATTTAAAAGTAAGTTGCATGAGTTTTTTTAAATTTGTTTTATTTATATAATAGATATTAATTAGGACGCAGAAAAGAAAAAGACCCCTAATGATTTGGATAATTTCGGCAATGAAACTAATATGTACTATTTTTGGAATAATTTAGTTTAAATTTACTACCGTGCAATAATAAAATATTTTGAAAACAGGATGTCTTTATTTATTAAGTATTACTAATAGTTTTATTTGAAATTGGATCCAAAAATCATTGGGAAATTGTTAATAGAAACGCCTCAAAACACAACAAGCTTAACTGCAATCGTCAAAGGATTAGAAGCTTGCGAGGAATACATTTTCTCGGTCGGAGTGATTGGGCCTCTAGGAAAAGGGCCATTATCACGCAGCCCGCCCATAATAATGACCCATATGAACCCAAAAGCGCCACCAAAACATTTACAAGTTCGCCAGCATCCACTCGATCCGAATGCAATGATTGTCGAATGGGCCGCCTCTTGCCCCACGCTCAAAACACCTATCGGATACACGATTTATATTCGCGAATTAAATTTAAACCAAACCACTAACTTCTACGTCAATGAAACCTCTAATTCAGAACTTAGCCAAATGATTAAGATTAATTTGGGCGGACGCTACGAAGTTAAAGTCGCTACATACAATGAAGATTCAATTGCCACAAACGCTATTATCTATACGGCCCCCCCTATCTTACCCCCACATCAAATTATGATTGTTCCGGAAAAAAATGGCAGCTATGTTGTGTACTGGCAGGAGAAAAATTTGCCGGAAAGTTTACGGAATGGGACTAAGTATGACTGCGTTTATCACGAGGCTTATAAATCGCTGGAAATTTCAAGCGGCTACGAGGGCTGTCCGACAAGTACTTAGCCTCACCGGCCTATGGCGCCACTGTCGCTAGAGACAACCTATTGTGTAGTACATTATCTTAGACGGCTACTGTTAAATTTTCAGCCGAATCGGACTCGTAGTTTTGTTTTGACCGCGTGTGAAAGCGAGAGTATCCGCAGATTTTAGAAAAATGGAAATAGAGCAATATCGGTCGCTGATTCGATTCTGATAATGTACTGTCTCTTGCGATAGTGGCGCCATAGGCCGGTGAGGCTAAGTACTTGTCGGACAGCCCTCGTATATAATTATTATTTTAAAGGCTTGACGCTTGAAGCCGTCGAAGTTTCAGGTGGCTGCAAGCCTCGTGATTATCTGGTTGAGACGTATAAATAAATGTGTAATTTATTTCCTAGATTTAGATATGTTGTGCTAGTGTCTGAAGGGGATCACTTAAATGAGAGCATTGCTCAAAAATATGAGGCAAGTGCTCCGCCCTTCATTTTGAGCAATGTAACCGAGGGTAAAATGTACACAATTGCAGTTTTCTTACAAACTGAAGATGGTTATAGATCTTTGCTATCTGAAGCGAATAGTTTTGAAATACCGGCAGGTATTGATATTCGCATCCATTTCAATCGTATTATCGATACACTAAATCATTTTTATAATTTAGGGTCTTGGAATCAATTCGCAAGTGGAAGCATTGTTGGCGTTGTGGTTTCGTTAATAATAGTGCTATTAATTCTAGCCAGTGTTTTAGTATTTTTCGTGATTCGACATCGAAGATTGCAACAAAGTTTTGTTCGATTTGCCAATAGTCATTATGATACCCGTTCGGGAGCTACGACTTTCGGAGATGGTTTAGGTAATTATATTAATGATCCCTAGATGTTTGTGTGTTGGAATATGTGTGTGTAGAACACTTTGTTTCTATGGTTACTATTAGTGGTCTTTATAGCTCGCCGTACGTAATACCGAAGAGGCTTAAGCATTCGGTCGTGTGTCTGTAGCATTCTCGGATCAAAAAATTTCATTAGGAAAAAGTGTTCGTCTCGTCGTCCTGAATCCAAAAATGTATATAACTTATATACTTGGATGTTAGTCGTCGCTCGGTATCTCGTAAGACCAAATTTTGTGCCTTCTACTCCTCTGAAGGTACCGGAGCGATTCACTCCAAATTTGGTACACATATTATTTGGCATACAATTTGAATCCGCTCGCAGTTTAAATCCAATCGTCTGTTTACTTCCCGAGTTATAGGGCCCCAAAATTTGGAGCCCCCCTTAATACTGCTCTTATAAAAATAATTGAATCACTTAAAAATTCTACTAGAAATTCTAAGATATTTTATGTCTATAAGATTTTTTTATTTTGTTAACCCAAAGCCCGAAAAAAATTATTAAATATAATTTTGAATTTTAAAATTTGCACATTATTTTTATTATCAATTTAATCTAAATTTGGTACACATATTATTTGGCATCCCATTTGAATCCGCTCGCAGTTTAAATCCAGTCGCCCGTATACTTCCCGAGTTATAGGGCCCCAAAATTTGGAGCCCCCCTTAATACTGCCCTTATAAAAATAATTGAATCACTTAAAAATACTACTAAAAATTCTAAGATATTTTATATCTACAAGATTTTTTCATTTTGTTAACTCAAAGCCCGAAAAAAATTATTAAATATTATAATTTTTAATTTTAATATATGCACTACAAAATTTCTTTTATCAATATAATCTAAAATTAAATGTAAGACTTTTTATATCTATAACATATTTTCAAATTGTTAACCAAAAGGCCATAATAATTAAAAAGCACTGCTCGCAACGCATATTTTACCTAAGGGCGAGCTCTACGCGTTGGTGCGTTTTACGCGTACCAAATCTTGTTTGACAGAGGTTTTGAAAAATTATTGCTTTTATGGAAAACTGTTTGTTTAATTATAGGAGAAGATGACAGTCCGAATATTCGGGGATTTTCTGACGATGAACCATTAGTAATTGCATAAGAACGTCCAATTTAGTGCAAAAAGAAACCATGTATTACAAATTCCTAATAGTTATTAATTTAATACAAATTGAATTGGTTTATTTATTATTGTTATGATTTTGACTGGGGATGCAGTATTTACAATTTGTGATTGTTTTTGATAGACTAATCGGGGCACGAAATGAATTAGTCGTAAGACTAACTTCGATTTTGTTGGGCCTTGACAAATTTTTATATTATATAGTTATATAAACTAGTCTTTTATGAATTCAAGGTTTTTATTATTACCAAATAGACTTTTACCTGTGTAAATAATATAGAAAATACCAAACTATGACTTTACTTTAATTATTGTGTCAAATTTCTGTGATAACACATATATAAAATGCTTATTGTAT